>CM027581.2:3299901-3933651 GCA_015852605.2 Populus deltoides
CCAATTTAGAGCATGTGCTATAATCCAAGTGGATCAAATAGTGTATTCCAGATATGCTGAGGCTTGTTTGACAGTGTCACATATAGCGAACTTGAGAACATAGGAAAAAATAACCTTTACAGAAATTATGGCAATTAACATAGAGGCCAAATATGAGATGAAAATGGCAATCAGGTCAACAATATACCCTCGTAAATGACCATATGGTGAGTTGTGTACGAACAGACAACTGGATTTGCTAGATAGAAATCATGTCAATCTTGAAACACTCAGTTACATGTTTGGAAAAAGCAATATGTGATGTTTCCCATCAGTTACATGATGAATAAAAGTGTCGGACATGAGGAAAAGGAAATATAGGCAAATAACCATAGTCAAATGTATCTGCATATGAGATTTTAAATGTTGAGATATGTTTCCTAAAAGCTGAGAGGCACTAGTTCCCCCAGATAAACCCTATCCACATTGCATCTGAAATAGAATATCCATGCTTTATCGACAATCCCTGAAACATATTCTAGACTTCTTATAAGTAACCAGCACCAGCTATGACATATTAGTATATTAGCTTGTCAATTACAGAACAGAAAGAAAATTGGTTGGCTTGCTGACTCTCCCTAGCAAACTCACCAATTAGATAGTAGCCACAAGTACCCTAGTAACACATCAAACTGGACCTGCACTCAATATGGTTTATTTCAGAGCTCTTTGTCTAGGTATACTTCAAACATCCCTTTGTACTTTAGAGCCAGTTACTTTTTCCTTTTTCCCATTGAAGGAAGAGTACTAAAAGAGGATACTGTCTTTGTATCTACTCTACCAAGCATATAAACAATTTCATACAATGATTAAGAAAAAGAAAAGCAAGAAAATATGCTTGACACGGATAAGAGACCAAGGCTGCTTTGCTTCATATATCAAAGTCAACATACTGAAGAAGAGAAATTACAAATAGGAAAACCAAACCAATGACTAAATGATATGACTTACCTGTTTCTCAAGCTCCCTGGCTCTAGCCTCTGCCTCCTCGCGTTTTTCTTCAGCACTACGAAGCTGCACAGAAAGCTCAGGTATAAATGTTAAAAATCACAGGACAAGTCTAACTAAAATTTTAATTTTTCTTGAGGGATCACATACCTTGTCAAGTATAGCTTCATTTTCTTCTTGCAGCATATCAAGCTGTAAAATTTAGCTCGTTTTAGCTTCAAAGCTCAAAGCAACTTGGTTCAACCAATTTATAGCTATCTTCAATAAATACAAGTAATTGCATGTCTACTATTAATGATTGGTAAGAATGACATACTTCATCACGAAGTGCTGAAGCTTCACGCTGATCTCCTGAATCAGCCAATTTAAGTTGTCCCACATCTGATGTAAACCTGCAGTAAATGGCAACAAGAATATTCAAGTAATTAAACACAGAGCATGGATAGGATGAAAACAAATAGAAGTCTACACTCAAGTTGCCAATTGATAAATGGATGAACTTAAATACCCATAAGCTCTTCATCTTGTAAATCCATATACTCCACAAAAATAAAAATAAAAATTTAGACCAAAACATATTAAAAGCTAAGCCAATAGCTATCGACACCATAAGCCACATTCACTTCCAAAAGCTTAAAAGCGCCAAAAAGAAAGAAAAAGAAGGAGATTACAACAAGAGCCGAACCTCTTATTATCTCTATTCCTACTGGATGGAGGGTCGATAGGAGGGATAGAAACGGGAGTTCTTAGTGATTGTTTGCTTGGTGGCACCACTGTAGCTGCACGAACTGACATTGATGGCCTTCCAGCCGATGTAGACCGAACTGATGGCACATTCTCCATAAAGTTCCGACCTAACTAATTAAAAATACCAAATCTGCAATTAGCCTGGATCCAGTCAAACCCTAACACACATACACACACAAAAATAACCTCAAAAAAAATTGAATTTCCAAACTCGACTTCAACAGAATTGGAATCAGATATCTAAATTGAAAATCAATGTAATTGACACATAATTATCCATATAAAAGCATTAAATATCGAAATTGCCACTGCAAGCAGAGATCTGTACATCAATATAGCAACTACTACTAGCACTAGTTCTCATAAACACTATAGAATCGAATTGTTCATTTAAATTTTGAAACGCATCGTATAAGCCACTACGCACTAAAAATTACCGCAGGAGACGGAGATCTATTAGGTCTAGTAACCGAAACACCATTAGAACTCCCTCTATGATTAACACTACTAAACCCCGACGAAGCAGGAACCGGAGCCGGTCGAGCAGGAAATCGGAAATCTAGATCATCTTCGTCGTCGTCGTCATCTGCAGTCTGCGATGACGCCATCACCTGAGCCAGCCGTTGGGCAGCAGCCTTAGCGGCCACGTTTTGTGTGCGCTTGATTGTTGACATGTTTGAACTTAGACGTGAGTTCGGGTGCGCCGGTGACATCGGCGCGGGAGATGATGAGCCCGTGCTGTTTGGACCACGTGATTCGTTGCTCCACTGTCTGGTATACACCGGACTCCCCGCCCTCCTCCGATCCATTTGCGCGGAAAGGTTTTTAAATCTTTTTTGTATTTATACGTGTTCGTATGTGTATAAATGTACGTGTTTTTCGTGTGTGTTAGGGAAGCGAGGATTTTGAGAGAGCTGGATTTTTGTCGAGGAAATCGAGGGAAGGAAAGAGAGAAAGAGGAGGCGGTTGAAGAATTCTGAGCTGAATCTCATAGCAGTTGAAGCTTGAAATTGAAAATGAAATAGTGTCGGTTTTTTTTAAAAAAAAAAGAAAACTACAAATCAGTGTCTCAACTATCAAAAGATCTCAATTGGAGCATCTATTCAAAACCGAGAAAATCCTCTTTTTTCCGGATATAAGTTAAGTTTCTAGGTCATGCATACGTCATCTGATTAATTCCGATAAATTAACTTTATAATTTTGCCAAAATGATAGATTAGAAATTTAATTGACATTCAAGAGTAATTCTATGCTAATTAGAAATATAAAAATAAATTAGAGAAATGCCCCCATCATATAAGAATTTATGGAGCCATTATTCTAGACAAATACATTTTAAAAAACAAAAAATAATCACTTGCATGGAATCATATTAATGTACTACCAAAAATAAAATTTACTCGATTCAATAACATTCACATTTAATTTTTATATTTATTAAAAGAAATTAATAATTTTACTATTTTGCACGCATTTAAATCTACGTTAATTTATATAAAATATCAGGTTTATATATCTGACAATTATTTAGCATTGAAAACTATTTTCTAAACTAAATATATGAACGACGAGGTGTCCACGCCACTTGCATTTGGATTATAGTTTTTTATACTCATCATCGGTGTAACAGGCATGGACACGATAAAGCACAAGAGATGAGATTACCTTCGATTATGGATGATATTGAGTAGAATCTTCTAATCGAGGGGTAATTTTAATTAATACGAAACTTTGACGACCCATTTGAAATACATATACAACTAGGATATAGCTGAACCAAATGGGGCCTAAACGACCTGCCGTTTGAAGCGGGTTGACCCTAATTCGAGTTTCGCGGGAGACAATTCGTGAGTGGAAAATGGTGGGACCCAAATCCAAATGTGGTTGCTGCACTGTGGTATAAATTATTTTTTTATTTAAATATATATTTAAATAATATTTTTTTATTTTGAATATTAACATGTTAAGTAATTTAAAAATATAAAAAATTGCTTTAAAGCTAAAAAAACTAAATATTTTTATTCCAGCTGGATCCTAAATATCTGTTGAAAAGAAAGAGTGTGGGTGACGTGTCCAATATTTTTGTTCTCTAGGATCTCGATGATCTATCAACGGGTTTCGGACACGTATGTTTTGGCAGCGCAGTAAATTCTCTTACTTGGTCATCTTTTTTCATAGAAAGGGAAAGTCCAATCCATAAAGGACAAAGGCACGGAGCCATGCGAGCTTGTCCATGTACAATTATTACTTTTAACCATATGCCAAAGTTATCAAACCTGGAATCTAGTTTGGTCGGGTGGTTTTACTGGGATTTGGTTTGGCTCTAGGTTAAAAAAATATATATAAAAAATATCATGCTGACCAGGGTAAAATATAGTCTTTAATCATTGACATGTATTTTTTAAAATCTTATTAAAATAATATTATTTATTTTTTTAAAATAAATTAGGTGATCTTTCTAACCCATAGCTTGCTCAGGTCATGTTTTATATCAGTCCTGTATGCACGTTCAAGCCTTGTTTTCGATTTTAAAATCCTGTGACATGACAAGCATTGGCTTGTCAATTTAGCGTGATTATTTAAATTTATTTTATTTTTTATTTGTTTTAATTTTTTTTTATATTTTTAAATGGTTTTAATATGCTAATATTAAATATAAATTTAAAAACATAAAAAATATATTTAGATGTATTTTCAAGTAAAAAACAACCGTTACTACAATATTAAATGAGCTCCGAATCCATTTGTTTTTGTGTTTCAAAATTGTTTTTGAAAAAATTTAGATTTTATATTTTTTTTCTTAACTTCAAATTGATTTTTTTTTATATTTTTGGATTGTTTTAATGTGCTGATATCAAAATTAAAAAAATTGTTTTAATACATTTCCAAAAAAAAAATACTTTGAAAAATAATCGTTAATACAATACCAAACAAGCCTAACTAATTAACTTGCTAGTATTTTTTATTATAAAAATTTAAAAAAAAAGCTCGTAGATGCAAGGTGTTCCAAACACATAAATCACTTTAGATTAAAACAATGTATTTGTGTTTTTTTCATTCTTCAAAAAAAAAAAAACTAACGACCTGACAAATGGGGTAAAATTGTTTTTTTAGAGATTTACTAGTCATTAACAAATTAGTACAATGTCACCCTTAAAACATAAGAAAATATAGCTTTTATCTATGAGCTTTTTGGTTTTTTTTATATTTTTAGCACAATAAAAAGACATATTTAATCTTAAAATAAAATAAAATAAATTAAAATAAAAACTATAATTGATGTGAAATAGCATTTTCATTCTTTTCTTGTGGGTTTTTGTAATATCTAGATTTACAAGGGTTATTTAGTAATTTAACAAATATAAATACTATTAAGAAAAAGTTTGTTGGCGTGTGGGCAATCCCCTCGCCTTTTGGACAATACATGCAAGGTCATTCGGTGCTCAAACATCGACTTTCATGAATACATTGAAATCATCACGGCAATCTCTCCATTGTACGGTAATGCGTGTGGACAAAGGATCTTTGATGACTTTTTTTTTCCCCTTTCTTTTCTCTTCTCCTCGATTATAGTGCCTAACCCTTTATAATTTTAAGAAAGCCCTTCAACTGTTTTTTTCTTCAGATTTGATTATTGTTCTTTTAATTACTATTTATTTTATATGAAATAATTTATCAAAATCTTTTTTTTAATTCCATTCTCTTTTAATTTTTTCATGTGTGTTTTTTTATTGCTATTTATTTTATTTGAGATAAATTTTAAAATTAAATTATTTTTGTGATTTTATTTTATTTTATCTTATCAAATTTAATTATCGTTATTTTGATTATTTATTTTATTTTTATTATTTAATATTAAATTAGTTGGAAATCAAACTTTTTAATTAAAATCATATTTGGGATTGAGGTGGGGTGAGGTGTGGTTGAGGTTTTTGGTAGGGAAAAAAAAACAAAAACATATATCTTGAGCTTATAACCAACGAGGTGTAGTTTGTGTTCTAAGGAATTATACCTGGAAGGAAACTCAATAACACCTTACCACACCTAACCCCAAAGACACTCCTCGGGGCTGTTGGATTTATTTATTTTTCTTGAAATTTATTTTTTTATTTTTGTTTGCAGTGGCAAGAATAGTTGGGTGCACCAAGAAAATAATGGGCCTGGTTTGCCTGATAAAAGCACTTGCTGGGCTAACCAAAATGGCTATCTGACTAGTAAAATTTGCTCAAAACACACCTTGGTTACCATATCACGGCACATCTTTTTGTTCGAGTAATAAAAATAGTAAAAAAAAAGCCTTGAAAATAACACTGAACTCCTTATTTCTTGCTCCAAGTGTAATTTATTATTTACTCTTTATAATCATTAATATTCCATATCACGACACCGCATTGTCTCCTTGTCATCCCCAATCCAGTAATTAATCACTTAATTATAGCCTAACATACACAAAACGAACTTCTTGCTGTGTCAAAATGCTATTGGAGCTTGCAAGCGTGGGAAAAAGATAAAGAAGAGAGGAATTGGAGGGCGGCAAGTGCATCAAATTGCAAATATGGATCTGTAGATCAATTATATACAAAACATTAAACTCTAATGGGTTAATTCGAGAAATTAAAGATTTAAAGTATAACCTGGATTAAATATTTAGTGATTTAATTAACCTGAATTAATAAAATCTCAACTCAACCTAATTAATACCAAGATTAAAAAAAAAAAATACTAACACATGACTTTAACAACCCATGTCTTTCGGAGTAAATTCTCATATCCAAATATTATGAAAAAAAATTGAATTACCCATTACACGGCTTAAGAAAGATCCATTGTAATTTCAAGAAGTAACTTAATTAATCAGATCTTGAATTTGATCCTTAATAGTTACGAGTTCGGGTTCTCTTAATGTTATTAAAAACTTATATAATTATTAATTTTAAAGCTCATAGAATTAATAAAGATACACATAAGCTATACGACACTCAAATTAATAATAATAATAATAAAAAAAACACCCATTGCTTGTTATGGGCCTAAAATTTCATCTCAGGCGATCACGCCTACTATGTCAAGGACCAAAACATGTGTTTGCATCACAAAAATATGACACAGCGAAACTTAACATACTCGTTCACTACCTTGCAACAAGCAAGAAAATTGGAAATTTAACCAGGCATAGAAATTAATCAACAAAATCCTAAAAAGATCAAACACGCCAAACTAATATACTGATTCCTGGGCTCAACTTCAACCTTCAGCTTTCTCTTGAACAAGTTTATCAATCATGTCAGCTGCTTCTCGGACTGTTGTTATGTTCTGAGAGTTCTCCTCTTCTACATTAATGTCAAATTCTTCTTCCAATGCCATTACTATCTCCACCTGCAATAACATTATAAGATCGCACCTCACTTTAAATTGCTTAATTAAGTAGTAAATTTTGGAATGGTTTTGAGGACATGAATTGACACCACTGAACCTAACAGTAGCTAGCCAAAAAATGGCTTACTGTGTCAAGAGAGTCAGCACCAAGTGCAGCGAACTTGGATTCGTTGGTGAGCTCAGTCTCAGGAGTTAAGGCCAGTTGTTTCCTCACAATCTCAATAACTTTCTCCACGGTCTCTGGCTTTGCCTATCAAATCATGTGCATTGCGATTAATTTCATATCTTGTTAGGATTAATAAAACAAGGCTAAATAAAACTAGATCGAAGGACTCCAAAAAAAGAGAGAAGAAAATAGAGATAAAAAGGTTAAATTCAGTTTTACTTGAAGTTAAGATTAGCTTTAGATTAGCAATAAAACAACAAGTATAATGTACAATGCAGAGGAGGGTGAAATTACAGCACAAGAGACACGGAATCGAGAGGTCTTCAAAGAAGGGAAGCCATTATTCTTTGCCCACCCCACTGACCCGGGCTTTAAACTTGCTGCTGCCTGTACCAATAAGAACCACAAATGAACATCAAACAGTGGAAACTCTTCCATCCATGTACTGCGATGAGAAATTTAAAACTGTTGTTATGTGTTTAATAAAAGAAAATGGGCTCAATTTGTTTTTCAATTTTGGTATAATTTGCTATCTATTTATTTCTGGGCATGGCTATTTGTAATCGGTTTAGGGAATTGCTTTAGCACTAGTTTTCTGCCCTATACAACAATTTCCCAGAAGAAAAATCCTGAAGAAAACATATTTTTCAACAAATATCATGGAGCAACAACAAAAGTAATTATCTGTGACGTGCAAACTTTTTTAAGAGATTGGTAGCGAAAGAGAAACTCTTAGGTATGAGCAAGAGAATTGTGAAGGCTTTAGTTACCTGACTACTCTTGTTTGACTGGCTAAACAAAGGCTGGAACCTAAGACAAGTAGCTGAGACCGTGGCCATTAGCGGAGAACACACACTCAAGCACCAAATAACTTGTGATGGAATTACAGGAATCCTGAAAGGGATTTTCCCTAGGAAAGGAATTGATAATAGCAGGTAGTAGAGAAAGAGCTCTTATCAACTTTTGCTATTGAAAATTGTAAAAAGAGATAAATACAGGCGAGAAGCTAGCGGGGATACGAGTGGACAAGATTCACTGTGGGCATTATCCAAGGCCTCCCTGCTGCTTGCATGTGATTGGATCACTTTCTGCTTTGTGGGCTCTCTCCATATTCAAGATTGCAACTTGTCTTTTAAATTTCTCACGTGAGAATTAACCTATTTCAGTATACTGCTGTTAGTGAATAGTTTTGTAGCCAATGCTTTGACACCGACTCTCCACCAATGACAAGACAAAGTGTGCATACATATTAATGTAAAGGTAAAACCCTTAGTACTTGCAAAAACAGTTTCTCTCGATGAAACTTAAAGCTCGATAAAATTCGAAGATTCTTTAATGATAAAATTAATAATTTTTTAAAAAAAATTAATAAAAAAATACTTTTAAGTTTTAATAACAAGAGTGTTTATTGGGGGAGCAATTAATGCTATAGAATATATAAACTTTTAGAGTAAGAAAAGTGACGATACTCTCTTATATGAGTAGTTTAAAAGGTATTTATAACTCCTGAACCTTATTATCTTTAAAAAATAAAAAGATTCAAAAATTTTTTTTTGCTTCTAATGACATTAATAAAAGATAAATATCTATTACACGTTAGTAATAATATACAATGCATGCTGAAATAAAAAATAAAAGGCTAAATCTTGATTCAGGTGGAATAAAAAATAAAAGAGCTCTTTACACTAATTTATCTTCTATGTTTAATAAACGTTTACTATGGATTGTAATTGTGCTATAATATTTTTTTATCACTCAGTTATTTTTTGAATTTTATCCTTTTAAACTAGGTTGATTTATGATAGCAAGAGCTTTAGGTTTCAATGAAAATCAAGATAGATAAATATCATTGTGGATTGTAATAGTGTCATAATTTTTTTTTCCAATAATATCCTTTCAAATTAGGTTGATTTATAGTGTCGAGGAAAAATTCTAGTTCTCATTTGATACTCAATTTGGTAAAATAAAATTCTATTTTATTGATTTAAAATAATTATATATTTGGGGATCGAATTTGAAACATAAAATAGTGTTTAAGGACTAATTTGAGAGAATTAGAAGAGTTGTTGGCAGGTGTACACAAGCTCTAGTGTGTGAGAGAGCTCACCGCACATTGATGACACATGCGGAGGTGCCCATTCTTGGCACCATTCGAATTTTCTTAAGGTGAGACCTTTCTCCACCAACGGCGTGTGTTGACTCTGAGCCATCGGTTTGCATCCGGCAAAACATTCTTTTATATATATATATATATATATATATATATATATATATATATATATATATATATATATTTCTTTTCTTTTCTCTCTCCTTCCTAGTTTCCATGTCTAGCTCATTTCAAAACAGCAAAATGGGGATTCAATTTGTTTTGATATCAAATTTGGTCTTGATTTTTTTTATTGCTATTTTTTATAATTTTTTTTTAATTTCATCATTCAATAAAATAATATAAATCATATCTTGAAGCCTCACCTAATAACGTAGGCTATTTGGTTGAGATAGTTTTTTAATAAGCATTGTTATTTTTTTTATTCTGTTGGGTTATCCGGGTCTCACAACTTGAGTTGTGGGTTTGACAAGCTAGTTAGGGTTAACTTGGATCATTTTCTCCTTTTTTTTATAATAGAATTTTCTTTTCAATTTTGTCCTTTAACATTGGATTGACTTGTAATTGAGCTTCTTAAATTTTTTTTGATATATTTTCCATGGACATATCCTATTTTCATGACTGGGTTTACGTGTTCAGTAGGTTGACTCGGATTGTTTTTTGTATAAAATTGAATATTTTCTTTTCAGGTTTCGTCCTCCTACATTTTTTATTAATATATATATTTTTATATTATTGGTTTAATATTTAAAAATGAATTCTTGATGTTATTTTATAAAATCTCATTTAATTTTTACTTTTTTATCGGTTTTCAAATTATTTTCATGTAAAGGTCATCATGACTGAATTTTTTTTATAAAAAAATTCATTTTATTAATCACAATTACCCTCTTTTTTTCTTTTTTATAGTAGGAATCTATAACACGAGTGACGTATTTTTCAGCATGCTAAATGCGCCTCATTATTCTAGTCACGACTGCCGACTCCTTTACACGAAGGCAGAAATTTCCTGGAAAGGAATGATGCGTGTGTGGGATTTATGAGCTTCGAGTGGGCTGAGTCCAAAGTCTTTGAGCATACGTACTCAAGTGAGAAGGGTTAGGTAATTGCGCTTCGAGTTGGCTGAGTCCAAAGTCTTTTAGCATACGTATCCAAGGGATAAGGGTTATGTAACTGCCCACTAGACTAGCCAGATATTAAGGTAGATATTAAGTTAGTGTCTGTAACTGTTATATTTTTTGTTTTTTAAAATGTTTTTTTAATATATTAATATATTTTTTTAAAAAAATTATTTTTAATATCAGCACATTAATATGATTTAAAAATATTAAAAAGAATAATTAAAAATAAAAACTCAATTCTTTTTAAAATGGAGCCAAACCGTAAATGCAAACAAGACCTCAAGGATTTGTTTGGAATTGTAGTGGTGGTGGTAATTTAAAGTGTTTTTTGTTTAGAAATATATTAAAATAAAATTATTTTATTTTAAAAAAATTATTTTTGATATTAGTATATTAGAACGATCTGAAAATATAATTTTTTTTTATTTTAAATAAAAATCAAAATTTAAAATTTTCAAAACATTTGTAGTTTATGGTTGATACTAAAATACAATTTGGAAACTTAGTGCAAATCACATTCTACTAAATTTTGATTTTTTTTTTGTTTAAATTTAATTTTTTTATGTTTCTAGATTGTTTAAATTTGTTGATGTTAGAAATGATTTTTTTAAGAAATATTATTTTTGATGCATTTATTTTCAATAAAAACAAGTAAGGGCCTCTCTGTAAAGGTGAAAAATGAGAGATGAGCTGTCCCCAGATTTTAAGAACCCGACTCTGTGCTCTCACTCAAATTATATTCCTGCCATTTTCTTTTTTCCCTTTATTGATTGGTATCTTGAGAAAAAGAAATGTAAAAACCGGACCATGAAGGGTTTTGTTTTGTTTCTTTCTTTCAAGAATTTGGGTGATAATTTAATGGTAAGGAGCAGCTTTAAATCAATTTACCCATCAATAAAAAATAAATACTATAAATTAAAACTAAAATTATTTTATTAACAAATAAAAAATTTGAGATCGATTTAACTATTTAGTTCACGCTCATATGAATTTATTACCAAAGAAGTTTGTTTAAAATACAAATAACTGTTGGGCTCACAGTGATATATAAGTTCAGGTGGCCTAGTTTTTAAGGAAACAAACGATTGATCTTGGGCTTTGGTTGTCACAGGTTCGACTCTTATTGTTGGTATTTTTTTTTTCATTTTCATGATTCATTCTTTATTGTTTTTTCAGAAAACTTTAATAGATTTTTTTCTAGTCAATTATTTTAACATAAAAAAATATTCAAATGATAATAACTTAAATGAATTCAAGTTAATTTACTAACACGTCATGATAACCCAGAAAAAATAAATAAATAAAAAAGTTAAAAGTCTAATAGCTTAACATCAAAGGATAAAAAAAAAAGGTTAAATTGGACTAATATTCGAAACCAGTAAATTTGATCATGAGACCGACCATAAAAAGACAAAATTTTTTTTTGAATAAAATTCTTAATTATCAAAAAATTAAAAGAATAACAAATAATGAGAGACTTAATCGAAAAATAAAATAAATTAAAAAAATTAAAAGAATAAAAACCAAAATTAGGGAAACTTTTAAAATAAAATGTGGAGGGATAAAAGTGAAAAAAAAATACAAATAAAAAATAAAATAAAAAAAGAACAATTAAAAAAAGAAAACTAAATTAAATGAAAAAAAGATAAAAAGATAAAAAATAAATACCATATTTATTATAATTATCCATTTACATTTTGTTCCAGTCAACTCAAACCTTTCTGATTTATTACTTTTCAAAAGGGATTCGAAAGAGAAAGGGCGCCATGAAATGAGCCAAAATCGAAGACACCGAACAAGAAGAAAAGAAAAAACCAAAAACAAAAAAGGAACGGGCCAGCCTCTGGCTCTTAATTTGCTTGCCGGAAGAGATGGAAGCTTGGGGTTTCCCTGAAAAGTCTTCTCGCATGGAATGTACCAAACTCTACGTCTTCGCCGAGCTTGAACCCATGGCAGTAGCTATTGCTTGCAAATTATTATTAGGAGGTAAGGGTACTTTAGTTAAGATAAGTTGGTGTTTAATGCATTATATATTATTTGGATTTTCAATGTTAATATTATTTATTTAATCACAATTCAAGTCATCAGATACGCCTTTTGGCTTTAAAATCTTAGCTAAGATGGTACAAATAAAATCAATTAATTTGAAGATACATTTTTATATTACTATTTAAAAAATTTGCTGACAGATAAATATTATTAATAGTTTATTTATTAACTTTTTGAAGAGATTTATATATATATATATATATATATATATATATATATATATAATTAAGTGTGAGAGGCAACTTTTTAATTAAATCTTAATTTGAGGAGAGAACAAAAAAAGTCCTCACCAAAGAGGAACTTGATCAAAGGTTGATGTATACAATCACTTGAATACAACTAATTAATATATAATCCCTCGATTTCATTGATTACATTAGTACTGTTACATACTCGTGAATTGTCCAAAAAACCTCCAGTTCTTATTACCACCAACATGATCATCGCTCGTTCATCACCTAGGCCATAGACCATGTAACCGGCACAACTCCTACTTCTTTATCCAGACCCAAAGCGTCCCACACGGCATCAGAACCATCAACAATATTATTCTTACATGGTGGCTGATTCGCATGCTCGCTATCACATCCATGCATGGAATCACACTCATCTACGACCTTGGCGGTCACACTCCTTCCATTAGCAGAAATTCTGATCATACTCCCACACTTTGAGCGCCCAGCGAACCATCCTGTCGAAAGTGCCACCACGAGCTCCGTTTTAGCATGGTAACTCTCGTCACACTCTGATGGGGCTCCCCCATCGCCTCCTTCACTGAAATCATTTAAAGTTAACTGTGCATCTGTTGAGGATGACTCTGGAGGTGAGCAAGTGTATGTAGGGTAGG
The DNA here is from genome assembly GCA_015852605.2 of Populus deltoides. Lineage (NCBI taxonomy): Eukaryota > Viridiplantae > Streptophyta > Magnoliopsida > Malpighiales > Salicaceae > Populus > Populus deltoides. The sequence goes on from CM027581.2 coordinate 3,313,305, forward strand.
AATTGTCTCCACATGTCAGGGTGCCAGAGGGTTGGCAGTTGCCCTCTGGAGGTGATGGACTACTGCCTCCACTGCATATGTTCGTGCCAACATTGGGATCATCATTGCACTTTCCATTGATGCAAATTAGCTGGCCATCACAGTCATCGGATGTTTGACATGGGCCATTGCAGGAGGAGATGGCATTTGAAGGGAATGTGAAATAGAAAATACTGGAGAGGAGGGAAAGATAAACAAGAAGTGATTTTCTCATTGTTTTTGATTCTGTGTCTGGCTCTGAATGTCTCGAGGGGTTCGATGTGTGTATATATAGAGTTGGTCAAGAACAATTCATAAGTGAGTACGTGATAGCATCTAATTTTCTTGAAGATAATGCTAAACATTAAAAAAATAAATTAAAAAGACACATAAATTATAATTTGTTTATGTGTATTCTTAAAACTATTTTTTATCGTATTTTTGGTTTAAATTTTTAAAACTATTTTTTTCTTAATAACATAACAGCCGCCTCCTTACAAGAAGTCAGAAATTTGCTGGAGAAGAAAGATTTGCGTGTGGGATTTATGAGCTTTGAGAGGGCTGAGTCCAAAGTCTTGGAACTTACGTACCCGGTAATTCCGCTTCGAGAGGGCTGACTCGGCTGAGTCCAGTCTTTGAGCAAACGTCCCCAAGGGATAAGGGTCAGGTAATCGCCCACTAGACTGTATCTGTCGTTAATCAATTAGCCAGATATTAAATATTAATTAAGTAGTGTTTGTAATTTTGATACGGTTTTTTTAAAATTATTTTTTATTTATAAATATATGAAAATACTTTTTTTAATTTTTTAAAAAATTATTTTTATTATCAACATTTATTATAGTTTAAAAATATTTTTAAAAAATAATAATTTAAACTCGCATCTCAATTGATTCAACCAAGCAGTAGAATTCCTGGCTCTTAACTCACGAAGTTCTAGACTTGGCATTGAGCCAAGAACTTATGAGTCATTGCCAACCATTTCACACTAAATTCGATAACATTTGTAGTCTATGGTTGATACCAAGTCTTCCAATGGCAGATTTTACAAGTCTAGCAAAGGGCCTTTCTGTAAAGGTGAAAAATGAGAGAGGCAATTGTCCCTAAATTTTTTTTTTTAGTTTAATGTGGTGTCCGGATTAGCTTGCATGTACCTCGACTAATTCTACGGGCCCTGAAGTTAACGACCATATAAGCCTTAAGTGGCTATCATATAAGCAATCACGTGATTCGAACCTGAGACCACAGAGAAAACAAACCTCTTGATCTCAAATTTTTACTACTAGACTACAACCTAAATGGTTAATTGTCCCCAGATTTTAAGAACCCGACTTTGTGCTCTCACTCAAATTATATATGTTCGGGCAAACGTTGTCATCGGTAGCCAATCCTGTGATGATCACCTTCCTGTTGTGGTGTCCAAGTGCCTAATCTGAGCTGTCAAGTATGGCAAGGACGGGAGATGAAATTGATCGCTGGGTGTCAAGTTGGATTATTTTTTTATAATTTAATCGCTGGGAGCAGCTTTAAATCAATTTACCCATCAATAAAAAATAAATATTATAAATTAAAACTAAAATTATTTTATTAAGAACTAAAAAAATTGAGATCGATTTAACTGTTTAGTTCACGCTCATGTGATTTTATTACCAAAGGAGTTTGTTTAAAATAAAAATTAATAGCTGTTGGGCTCACAGTGATAAATAAGTTCACCTGGCTGAGTGGTTAAGTAAACAAACGATTGTTCTTGGGCTTTGGGATTTTTCTTTAAGGTTCTTCGTTTTTGTGGTAAACTTTACGTGGATCTCTATCTATTTTTACCCTTTTAATATTAAGTCAAGACCGTAAAAAGTCTCTATATAATTTTAAATTAATTAAATGATACTTTTTAATTTTTTTTCTAGTTCTTAAGAGTGTTTGAAAATATTATGTTATCATAAAATTATCTAATAAAAGAGAGTTTATAATTACTCAATATATATATTCAAAAATATATATTAAAAAAGGCCTATGAGCATGGATTTTTTTTATCCTTTGATTTTTTTATTTGTTAGTTTTTTTTTAATTTTATCTTTTAATATTTAATTAATTTTTAATTACTCTTCATATTTTATTTTATTTTACTATTTATGGGGTTACCGTGGTCTTAAAAAAACATCCTAATATTTGGTTGGTGCTCATTTTTTTTGGGTTTGGATTTAGATTTCAATGCATTTTTAAAAATATTATTCAATTTTTTTTTCACTTTTCTCAAATAATATTATAGGTTTTCATATGAAGTTTAAAATCTTTTCCAATTATTATGTGCCTGATATGAAAAAAAATTATGAATATTTAATTAACATAAAATTTTTATATTTTTTTAATATAATTTTATCATATTTATCAATATTCCTTCTTTAACCATATACAAAACACTGAGATTTTGTTTGAATGTTTCATTTTAAATTTGCTACCAAGACTATAATGGATTCTTTTAGAGAAAATGATTGCAATTTCTAAAATATTATGATATTTCATTTTTAATGTCACTATTTTCTCGTTTTTCTTTCAAGAGTGGATTCAATCAAGGTAGTTTAAACCTTGAATCATGCATGAAAATAACTTTTTTTTTTTTATTGTGCCATTCAAGAACTTCTATAAAATAAATGCTAATATTCCCATTTATAGAGATGAATGTTTAATTAATAAATGTTTTTAATTGTATCAATAATATGTTTGTTAGTTTTAGGTAATTGTAAAATGATTTTTAGCCTTTATAGAGATGATTTACCATTGATGAAAAGATTTTTCTTTCTTGAAAGGGTGCAATGAAATGAGCCAAAATCGAAGACACCGAACAAGAAGAAAAGAAAAAACCAAAAACAAAAAGGAAAGGGCCAGCCTCTGGCTCTTAATTTGCTTGCCGGAAGAGATGGAACCTTGGGGTTTCCCTGAAAAGTCGTCTCCCATGGAATGCACCAAACTTTACGTCTTCCCCGAGCTTGAATCCATGGCAGTATGGCACTATCACGGCTTAGCTTATCCTGTATTTGCCAATAGAAAATGTCAAATTGGCAATTACTGGTAAGCTATAGCTTGCAAATTATTATTAGGAGGTAAGGGTACTTTAGTCAAGATAAGTTGGTGTTTAATGCATTATTATTTGGATTTTCAATGTTAATATTATTTATTTAATCACAATTCAAGTTATCAAATACACTTTTTTACTTTAAAATCTCAGCTAAGATGGTAAAAATAAAATTAACTTAATTTGAAGGTAAATTTTATATTACTATTTAAAAAATTGCTGACATATAAATATTATTAAGATATAAGTTTATTTATTGATTTTTTGAAGAGATGATATCTATATTTAAGATATAAGTTTATTTTCAATATACATAGACGTGAAAAATATAATAATTTTTTTTTGAATTTGAGTGGAAATGAACTTCTTCTTCTTTTTTTTATTAAAAAAAACAAATATTGCAATTTCTCCTCCTTGTTTCACCATATAAATATCGTGAAATATAGATGCCATTAAAATTTAACCATATTATTCAATTAAAAAATAAAATTGAAAGGCAAGGTGAATTCCCTAGACACAAATCATTACAATATAATTATTGTTTTGCCCTTTAAAAAAAACACCCAATGAGCTAGATATTAAGGTAGCTATTAGGCTAATATAATTGTTATCAAATTGATTATGAATAATTTGATTTCTTTATATTTTGTAGGTATATTAAAAAGATTAAGTTGTTCTTAAAAGCAAAAATTTTCAAGTGGTGTTCTAAGAACTCTTCTTGTTTTTTTTTTTTTTTTGTATTTTCAACATAGGGTTTTAGTAATTATCACGTTATGATATTTTTAATTTATAAATATTTTTTTAAAAACAAAAATGGTTAGCGCGTGCGTTTGGGTAACTCCCACATCCTTTTAGCGGTCCATGAGGTATCGATTCATAGCCAAAAACCTCTTTTCATGGCCGTGCTAGAGGTGTATCACCGTAATCTTTCTAGTTGTTGGGCGCGTGTGCACGATAGAGTAGCGTTTGGGCTATAGATTTATTTCTCCTCCATTCTCTTTTCTCCAGTGTTTTAAAACCCGGACCGGCCTGGCAGGTTGACCCGGGACTCGGCCGACCCGGGCCTGGGACCGGTCCGGGTGGAGGCTAAAACCCGCTTGGGAATTGGCTCGGGGAAACCCGGTCGACCCGCCGGGTCGACCTGGGAACCGGTCCACCCGGTCACTTTTTTCCCTGCCGCTGCCTCTTCTCTTCCTTCGACCTCCGCGTCCTGGCCTATTGCACCTGCTGCCTAAGGACTAAGGAGAAAAACCCGAGTTGGAGGAGTTCCATTGAAATTCACACTCTTCACCTTCTTCTCACTAGCATTCATTATAACCTCAGCTCTCCTATCAGTCTTCTTCGCCATCAATGGCGTCATCATCGCCATCTCCTGTTTCCCTTGCTCCTGCTTAGTATAATCCCTTGCTCCTGTTTCCCCAATCCTTGCCCTTCCTTCCACCCCATCCTCGCCATCATCCTCTGCGCCGCAGTCATTTGTCCACCAGCACCAACTCCCAACCCTACCGTCCCTGGCATTCCAATACTAAACCCATCCCCATTCTTGGGTGGTGAAGAACTCCTCGGAACACCTGCACTCATGGCAGCACGCCTTCTCCACGCTTCCTCCCTAGAAATATTCACATCCCTATCCCTATCCCTATCCTTCTCCCTCTCCCTCTCCCTCTCCCTCTCCTCCTCTTGCCTCCTCCTCTCAATCTCCCTCAACCTCTCCGCTTCCATCGCCTTCCTTTTTTTCTCCCTCCTATAATCTTCATAATCATTCGGCCTGCCCGGATCATACTCCTCAACAACCACCGAATTCACCCCTACCAGTTCCGGTTGCGGAGCCACCTCATCGGGTAGCACAATCGTCGCTGCCACGAACGGAGAAACTAAAGATTTGGAAGCAGAGATTTGGGGTTTAGGTTTGTTAGGGTTTTTTAAAAGTGATGTGAGCAGAAGAAATTAATAAAAGTGAATGTGGAACTGTGGTGTTAATTTAGAATTTAGGTTTTTTTTTTGGGTTGACCCGGGTTAACCCGGGTCAACCCATCTGACCCGGGTTAACCCGGGTCAACCCATCTGACCCGTGACCCAATCACTTGACCGGGTCAATGACCGGGTCGGGTTTTAAAACTATGCTTTTCTCTTTCTTTTCCTTGTCAAAATATAAAGGTGTCCTGACATTTGTTTTTACATCTAATTTGATTCATATTCTTTTAATTTTCTGTTTGTTTTGTCTTTTAAATTGATTTTTTTCTTTAATTATGTCCCTCACTGTTTGATTTCTTTTAATTCTTATATCAAATTTGATTTATTGAGAATTGATTTTTTATATTTTTTTTCCTTCATTTTTTTTTTCTGTGGGGTTATCTCAATTTGATGCTCGTGATCGCAGTGTTAGCGGATTAACTTGAGTTGACTCAAATTTTTTTTATGTTTTTTTCATTTTTTTTCCAGTTTTGAATTGGGTTGTTTGGTAACTAATGCTTCATAATTTTATTCATTTTAAATTTACTTTCGACATGGTTATCCTTGTATCATGACCAGATTGTAAATTTTGCTTGCTGATTCGGATGGGTTTAGGTCGTTTTTTTTCTCTCATAAATTTCAACAATTTAATTTGTTAGAAATTGACCTTTATTTTTTTTAATATTTTTTTATGGTGTTATCATATTTTTATTTATAGATTTGACATTTTAACTTAGATGAGGTGGGATCAGGTTTTTCTTTATTTTTTTTATATTGTTAATTTTTTTATCATTTTATTTAATATCATGGCATTTTAATCCAAGTCTTGAATTTTTTTTTTTTTTAGAAATACCTGGATCATCTCAATATTGTGGGTGTTTTTTTTTTTTTTTTTAATGTTGGGAAAAAATTGTGACAGCCCGCGGCGTAGCTTAACTAGAATAAACAGAGCCAGACAGCCTATAATTAAATTACCGCGCAAAGGAAGGGCAGCCCTTTGAAAAACTTTCTGGCGCTCCAAACACTTCGTTTCTCTCCAGCCACATTTTCTCCTTATTTCCCCCCTTTAAACAGGACCAACACTAGCTCCATTTTCTCCTCAAAGCCATAGAGAGACAGAGATACAAAACCAACAAAGAGAAAAAAACAACAATCCAACGAAAAGAATTGTTTCAAATGGCCAAGAACAACAATTCTTGTCAATCTTTGATCCCAAGCTTTCTTTACTCTTCTTCCGCTGGCTCCAGTTATAATGGAGGAGTGCCGCACCTCCTGCAACAGTCTAAGCTTTCACCATCATCCAACAGTGGTGATCATGGAGTGCTGTCAAAGAACTTTGTCATACCAGCACCTTCGGAGAAGATAGAGATGTTCTCACCAGCTTATTATTTGGCTTGTACTGCTGGTGGGATTTTTAGCTGTGGACTCACTCACATGACTGTCACTCCTCTTGATCTTGTCAAGTGCAATATGCAGGTATAACATTAAGATTTTTTAACTTCTTTGTCTATGATCTTACACTTTTTATGATCCTATTAACTAGGATGTTGTAAAAATATAATGAGTTGAAAGTACTACCTAAACTTTGGCAAATTGCCTTTCAACTGATTTTCATTTATGAAGCAAAACAATTCTTGGCTCTTTTTTATTCCTTGTTTCTAGGATGTAAAAGCTTTTGATTAATTTGTGATTTTTAAGCTTTTTGTCCTGTTTCTCTCTCTCTCTCTCTCTCTCTCTCTCTCTCTTTAAAGAGAAGTAATTTCTTGCGTTTCTTATGGTTGGTTGTTAATTTGAGAGTTTTATAATTTTTTTTTGAGAAGTTTGATCTCCATCTTTGGAGCAAAATTACTATTAGATGTGGACTTGAAAATGAATACCCCACTAGCTACAATTTTAGAGGTCAGCTGCAGAAATTTTACTGTAATTGATATTTCAGATTGACCCATCAAAGTACAAGAGCATTACTTCAGGATTTGGAGTATTGCTCAAGGAGCAGGGAGTCAGAGGTTTCTTTAGAGGATGGGTTCCTACCTTGCTTGGTTATAGTGCGCAGGGTGCTTGCAAATTTGGATTCTATGAGTTCTTTAAGAAGTACTACTCAGATATGGCTGGCCCTGAATATGCAGCCAAGTACAAGACCTTGATTTATCTTGCTGGTTCAGCATCTGCTGAAGTAATTGCTGATGTTGCTCTCTGCCCTATGGAGGCAGTGAAAGTTCGTGTCCAAACTCAGCCTGGTTTTGCTAGGGGCTTGGCAGATGGCATGCCAAAGTTTCTCAGATCTGAAGGTTATTCTGGGTATGACACTGGCACAAAAATCTTTCGTTTTGTGATTATTTGGTAATTTTTAGGGTACGATATAAATTGCCGAATGTCTATTTGATGAATGAATGTTCAATGCTCTCAGGTTATACAAAGGGCTTGTTCCTCTTTGGGGACGTCAGATTCCATGTAAGCCGAAACATGTTCAGTAAAAGGATCTGTTTGTTTAAAGTTAAGAATATAGCTGATGATCAGAATTGGTATCTTTCTTGCAGATACAATGATGAAATTTGCGTCCTTTGAGACTATTGTGGAGCAACTATACAAGAATGTCATCCCAACACCAAAAGACCAGTGCAGCAAAAATTTGCAGCTTGGAGTCAGCTTTGCTGGTGGATACCTTGCTGGTATACTCTGTGCTATTGTCTCACACCCTGCTGACAACCTGGTGTCTTTCCTCAACAGTGCCAGGGGGGCGACTGCTGGTGATGTAAGTGAATTTTAGTGTTCCCTAGTTGTTTTTAATTAATGCACAAGTGTTTTTGTTCCCACATTTTGTCAGCATTTGTTCACCTGCAATGTTTTGTCATGGTTTCTTCTATCGCAGGCCGTCAGGCAGCTAGGTTTATGGGGTCTCTTTACCCGCGGCCTTCCTCTCCGAATTGTCATGATAGGAACACTTACAGGAGCACAATGGGGTATCTATGATGCATTTAAAGTGTTTGTTGGCCTGTAAGTTTCTTTTCCTTTAGCTTTGTATCGCCTTATGCTTTGTTATCTTCCTTCCTGAGTCCTTGAAGATTGCATTTCAACAACTTTCTTGGTCTTTTCATAGACCAACTACTGGTGGTGCTGCTCCTGCTCCAGCTGTTGCAAAGCCTTAAATTTCGAGCTTACAGGTGAACAAGTATATCACCCTCCTAAGGGTTTCTTTTTGATGGACAAATAATAGTTGGTCAGCTGATACCATGCTCATTGGCAGTATTCTTTTAAAACATGATTTGTATTTCGTTGTTCTATCATCGTTGATTGATTCTTAAGAGGATGATTTTCATTTCATCTTCTATTCTGATATGTTCATGTTAATTAGTACAGTCTAACAAGCAATGTTGGATCTCAGTTCCCACAAAGAGGAGAGTATTATGATGTGAAAGTAACATACCAGCTTCCATGATTTGATTACCGAGTTCATATTTCTGTCCATATATGTCCAGACGATCATGATTCACAAAGCTTTTATATCATCTGCAGAAACTGGCTTCTGTGTGATGACAAAATGATCAAAGCAATCTTGTCTGCTTGAGTACGCGATACTACTTTCTTGATTCACTAATTAATATATAACTTCGCTTTAAAACAACATTAGGTCATACTACCTGATTGGAACCGTACCATTCTTGTTAAGTTATTTGAGGTTCAGCAACTTCGTTGAATCCCTGGCTTGTTGGCAGCTTAACAGCATGTAAGTTGGTTGCTTGAAAGCAGTCTTGTCTCAAGCAAATCAAGTTTATAACAAGATATATTACCAGTTAGTAGTGAATTCTACGACGAAGCACTATAGCAAACCGGTTAGAAAGAAGCCTTGGCTTTTGATCCCAAAGTTGAGCCAATCTGTAAGATGTGATGTATTTCAATTTCGTTATTATCAAAAAATCTTCAATTTTCCCAGCTTAATGGGAGCTAGCGAGAGCTATGATACAAAGAATATGAAAATAATAATAATAAAAATCTGTAATTCAGTGTGTATATACACGACCCAGAAAACAAATCAAGGAAAATACTTGCATGTGGAACAGGACTCGTACAAAGTAGGAAGCAGGTCGAGTAATTGAGACGTTTTCCAATATATCTTCATGTCAAGTTGTGGCCTTTACAGTTCTTGAACTTGCGTCACTTTGAGTGTATTTGGTATTGTGGTAGCGGTTATGGTTGTGATTTTAAAAAAGTTGTTTTATAAAAAGTACTTTTAGTTGAGGTTGGTTTGAAAAAATAGATGTTTGGTCAAGGTATTGAGGTTGAAGAAAAAGTAATTTTAATATGTTTGGTTAAGAATGCTTTTGAAATTGAGGTTATAAAATAATTTTAAAAATTATATTAATATTGATGTTTTAATTTAAATATTATGGATTTATTTGCTACATTATGAAATAAATCACACTTTATATAAAAAAATAACTTAACAAAAATACTAAAATTCCGACAAAACAAAATTAGGTAAATTATTATCTAAAATTAAGATTACTACGAGTAAATAACAATATAAAAGGTGGTGAGTGAAATTAATTAAGTGTCGGTTTAAAAAAAAAAGTTTAAAAAGTACAATGGAGGGGGGGGGGGGGCGATTTCAGAGGAGGGACAGAGGGAAAGTGAAAGGTTTCTTAGTGTAGGATTGCACGGTCCAGGTTCGGGTTGAACTAGATGGGTGACGGGCTGGGTTGAATTTTTTCTAATACAAAAAAATAAATGTTAGGACGATACCATTGTTTTTAAAGAAATAAAAAATATCTAAAACTCGAGTCATTGATTTAATTGAATTGAAAAGCTAACCAGGATAATTTTAACATTATTATAAAAGACTGCACAATAATATCAAAAAAGGTTGATGTAGAACGTGTTGCAACTATATTTATGGACTAGATAAACAATGCCAAGTTTGAAAAGAAATTCATGAAAAAACCTGGAAGCATCCAACATAAATTCTGAAATTATTGTTTTTTTATTTTAATTATTTTTCTAATTAATTTTAGATTTTAATTATTTATTTTCTCTTTAGCTTAGAATTTTTAATTTAATTAATATTTTACTAGTTACAAATCCTAACATTAGATAGATTATATTAGTTAAGTAAGTTTTAATAATAGATATTTAGACCATTATTCATATTTTATAAAATAATGGAGAGTTTTGGCAACGCTATATAACTCGTCAATTGGTATCAAAAGAGGCTAATCTCTTTGATAAATGAAGATGGTAGTAACCTAATCCATGATGCAAAATTGGAGGTACTCCAGGGCATGGTAGTATATCCTAATCTATGATGCAAAATTGGAGGTACTCCAGGGCACTGTGTGAGCTTAAGAGCAGAAAATATATTATTTTACGCTAGCTCAGGAACAAAGAATGAATCGTTTGGAATAAGCTTAGGAACAAAGAATGGGTTATTTGGAGCAAGCCATAACAGATCTAGTTTGGCTAATGGTAGACGTAAAAAGGGACCGTGAAGAGGAAAGAACTTGCCTAGAGACTTCCCTCTAGGCAGGCTTAACGGCATACCTATTCTTAAAGATCCATCTAGGCAATTATTTGCCTATGTGGAGGTTGTTGGTGGAGATGAGTTTGATGGAGGTTGCAGGATCTTAGCATTTCAAGACAGACAGCTGCAATACACATAAGTTCTACATTTAGATAGAAATCCCAGCATTCAATGGAGATTTGGATATAAAAGAATTCCATGATTGGATCACTGAATATGATAAGGTTAACGAGTACTTAGGTTTCTCAGAAGAGAAGATAGTAAAACTGGTTGCATATAACTCAAAGGGCGAAACTTCTTTCTAGGGAAGATGCTAGATAAAAACACAGTTAAAATAAGAAATACAACCTATTACATTATGGATATACATTAAGTAGTTTTTGCATGAGAGATTCCTTTCTCCTTTGAATTTCAAAAACTATCAGAACATAATAAGCTTCAAGAGACGGAGAATCAAAACAGGTTGCAAGGTTTATAAGAGGGTTAAAACCAACAAATTGAGATAAGATCAGAGAACATATGCCTGAAATTTTCAGTAGCATATGTTATAAGTTGACTTTTACAGACTTCAAAAACAAACATGGTTTGTTAGTTAAATAATCATTGGGAAATTGGTCCAACAAATTTTCAAAAAACAAAAAGAAATATGAAACATTGAAGCGGGAGTTCTATTAGACTTAAATGCGAACTGTTAGAAAAGAATATGAGGGAAAATGATTGTTTTACATATTAAAGAATCTTGCATAGACAATATACCTTAACAGTTGAATCCTGAGCAAGAGCAGGAAGATCACGGTAAGAACATTAGACATTGGCAATGTCTATTATCTCTAGCCATTTAAGGTGGTTTGGCCAGATTTCCGGTGGAGATGTTTCGGTGGAGGGAGAGGAATGGGCAGGGAGATGGAGAGAGCAAGAAAGGGGACAGCTTGATTTGGAAGTTAAGGTTTTCAAGGAGAGAAAGATAACCTTTTATAGTAAGGTTTAATTATGGCTAAACCAATTTGTTGCAATTCAGTTCAATCAATTTTGTATTTTTAAAATCAAAATCAACTTAATTGAATTGATATTTTTTTTATTAGTTCATTTTTTTTTTCATTTCATCTTTTCAGTTAATTTTTTATCGGTTTCACAGTTTAATTAATTGGTCAGCTTTTTTTTATCATCTCCGGTCGCTGATTAATCTGATAATAACCAATAAACCTTATGAAAACCATTAAAATCAATAGCTAATTCAATGATTTTTTTCCCGTGAGAAGAGCAAAAAATGATAATTACAGTGTTTCAATTCATAGTGTTTTAATTAAGCGGGTACACAGTATCAAAAACAACCCTCGCAAAAGTATGCCGAACTTCCCGCAGGCTTCCCAAACCCAACATCTCGTAATCGATCTTTCTACCTTGCTTTGGCATAAAACCTTTTTCCGGGCCATCTCTTGAGCACTCAAAAATCCGGCATACTCTTAAATACACTGCCAACGGAAAGAATACCTGCACATTGTAGATCATGTGAGGCATATTCCGAATGATATATATATATATACACACTGAAAGTATTGAAGAAAAAACATTGAGAAAGCAAGATACTCTCCACACAATAGCTAGCTCCATTCTTAAGCCTACATGTGGAAACAATATCCACCCTAATCTGCGAATAGATTGCATAAATCGTAGGCACTGATCCTACCTTTTATGAATAGTGGAGAGGTCCTGTTTTTATCATCAGTAGTTTTACTTCTGGTGAAAATAGCTGATACCAGAGATATTTCAAACTACCAGTATTATTTGAAGCACTTAAAATGAAATTATATAAATAAAAATGAAATATGTCATAAGTTGAGGAAATTGTTATATCTAGAATTCAAATATGAAACTTTATTTATAAGATGGAGTGCAAAGTTAAGCAGAGATAATTTCTTCTGAAAGGCCACTCTATCTAGTCATGGAGCCAAAGTATGGAACTAAATCTCAGATATGATTTCAAGACAGTTCTATATATATTAGAATTTTGGGATAAGTGGCTGTTCTCTAGACTTGAACCTCCATTTTTCTGGTTGCAAGCCCGTGCAATTTTTACCATTGCAAAAAAGCAATGGCCCCTCCAAAAGCATATCCCTCGTAATGCTATTTCTTATGCATTATCAGGATCCTTACTGTTTTTCGTTATAGGATGACTATGTCAAAGTCAAACATAGCCTCACTAGGAAAAGGGAAAAGGAAAAGGAAGTGCTCACCAAATCTGAATATGGTGCTTGAGGGTACTCTGCCATTGCCAGTGAAACATAATACTCATCGGTCATCCAATTTAAAACTTGTTTAACAGATGCAGCGAAATCCACAACCTCATCAATCATCATCTCAGAGTCCAGATCCTGAGGTTTAGTTAACTCATGAAAGCTGATGTCATGTGGCTTGGTGATCTTCCTTGCCATGTTTACTCCTCCTAAAATATCCCCACCATTGTGAACAGCTAGACAAAATGCTGCCACCACAATAGGATCCCTTGGTTGGTCAGCTAATGCTTTATGGAATGCTAAGATTCCAACCCTAGAAAAAAAAAATGATGTGACGAGTCTTGACTTCTTGGTAACTTATGTGCAGCCAGTACTAAATGTTGATTTACTTGAGATAGCGCTTGCTTCAATATGATCTTGAATCAATCAGGACATTAGAAATACCAGCGTTAAAATGAAACAACATATCAAAAAAGAAAACCCCCAGCATGCATTAAATAGATTTTCAAAAGCATGTGACTGCAGATGATGTAACTTTGAATTACCTTCATTGATGGATAATGTTTTTACAAATTTTAATTCAATCAAATAAACAGCTTCATATATATTCACGGGCAATGCACCATGTAGTGAGAGGTGATAAATTGCATAGTTGACAAACAAACTTGAAAAGTTTTGATCATGATGTGCTGGTTTATTATAGCATCTGAAAAGGGATAAGCAAAATTTTAGATCAAGAAAAATATTACCATAGGCTGCTGTGGCATGGCCTATCAGGTGCAAGGAGTTTATCCAAGTTAGAAAACAGACACTGCAGATGAAATAACAAACACTTCAATCATTTAAGAAGTCAACCACCCGTGCTTTTGAAATATATAAAAACTCAAATAAGCTTAGTTCCAAATCAGTTAAAATACACTAGGAAACAAATACCAGAATACCGACATAATTCAAGAGTGATTAAACTTTTTGGGCCTCATATACCCTCATTATGCTTGAAAATACTCTTCTTAAAGATCAACATCTAATGAAAACCACACATTCATATTCCAGACAACATAGCTATTATTGGTAGCAAGTATAACTGTAAAAAATAAGCAAGCAACTTCAGAAATCCAATAACACTGTACCTAAAGCCCCTAAACCATTAGTGTACTTGGAAGAGTCTTCTTGACAAAACTGGTGATGGGCGAGGGTATACCCTTGTTGGATTATTAGTTTAGAAAATCAGTAACTATGAAAAGCAGGAAACAAAACCCAATTTCTAAGAAACACTGTTTTTAGAGACCCAACCAAAATCAAGACTAGATGGTAGTCGAGCTTTGCCGGAACTTATAACCTGATCTATAATTGATCCTCAATTACAGTCAAACCAGAAGATGAAAGTCACAAAATGAGTACCCAAAATAATAAGATTACCAGAAGCATGTTAGATCTCTTATCCCGTCTCTTAAAACCATCACGAACAAAATATGCTGCCTGCAAGACAAATCTATATGAGCCCAGCAACAGAAGCATCACACAGAAATGAAACATCAAATACAAACCTGGATTGGCAGAAGTAGTTCGAGAAGTCCAAATTTCCATAATATCCTCAAAGAAGCTTCAGCAGAACCATATGCTAGCATGTAGTTCATCTCCATCATGATTCTTGGCTAGAACATTTTGATACTAGAGTTAGGTCAGTTTAAACATTCGTGTATAAAATTAAATGTATCAGAAACTATAAAGAAGCAAGGAAGAGCTGATCACCTTGTCAAGTCTTAATAACGAGCGAGAAAGATTTTTGACAAAGTGAGCTGTTTCCCTTGTAAAACGGAATCCTAAACGAGCAGCAATTCTTACTGCACGCAGAATGCGAGCTGCAAATAGAAAGGAGTCACATACAACCTGATCATGAACATGAGAAGAAAAGTGTTGACTATGCATATGGTACTTGTTAATGAACTAGAAATGCACATGCTTCACTGGTAATAGATGGTGAAGTTGAATTGAAGACAAAGGCTCACCACAGTCCTCTTGAAAAGAAATACCAGCTGGGATCACAGTTCGCACCTATGCCCACAGAAGCTGATGTGAGGACAATATACATTGTGACTTATTGAAAAATGATAGGAAAAAACAAACGAAGTTAAGAAATACATTCACACTTTAGCCTTTTTAATATCTTCCAGACCTCCCATATAATCGTACACTATTCTTTTATATGGATCAAACATCAACCTGCATGCAAAGACAAATGCATGTTAAAACAACTGTCCCAGAACAAAATATATAAAAGAGAAGGAAAACATACACGTCAAAACATTTGAAGAATGAGGAGAGTTGCAAGATAGAGATCCAATATTCACTAACTAGAAAATGGTAATTTGTATCTTCAACTACTAACCCATTTATAGTGAAGTCCCTCTGCAAACAATTCTTCCAACGAACATAATCCTTCTCATCACAATCAATGGGACAAATGATGTCATTTCTCAAATCCACCTTGAACTTCCGTCCTGTGGTGCTAAAACTCGAAACCTGTTATTGAAGAGAGTTAGAAATACAAAAATGAAAACAAAAAAGGTAGACGATTTAGTCCTAAATCCAAGAAACAAATGCTATAGCAATTATGTGCAAAGAGGAATAAAATTGGAAGTGGCATGATGCAATAGTCGTCAACAGGCAGCACAAAGTGTACTAATTGAAGAATAACCAAATTCAATGATCTGTCAGATGCAATGATCAGAGAGTGAGAGAGAAAAAGAGCATCATACCTCCACAATAGTATCCCCAACATGCACGTGACATATGGGAAACCATTTGCCAACTATTTCACACCGTGAAAATGCCCTTACTACCTACACACATGATTAAATTTCACCAAGCTTGTTAAATAGCTCCAACAGAACATTTTATAATGGCATTGCATTTAAACACAGATTCTAAAGCTGTTTCAGGCATCACAAGCGTTAAACAAAATGACAAAGAAACCAACAATTATACAAGCTTAGCACAGCATCGAAGCATAAATTAACCTCTTTAAGCTCAGCTGATGTGATTATATCAAAATCCTTTGGTATTCTCTTTAAAATAAGATCCCGGACACAACCTCCCACGAGATAAACCTCATATCCTAAAATAAACAAAAGAAAAACTCAATCTTTTAACAACAAAAGACTATAACAAACATCATGACCATTAGTAACAAACAACAACTTTCCTAACATAAACGTAAGTATCACCAACAACTTATGTTTCCTTTCATCGCCAACAAAACAAGGAAAATCCACAGATACAAAATAATTCGTTATGACCCAAAACAATACCATTTTTCTTAAGCCCATTAAGGACCTTCTTTGTAGGCATTGAAATCAATGAATTACTGAGTCCAAGTTCCTTGGAACTCAATTTCTTCCACTCCGGCGCCTTACAGTCCCCTAAAAAAAAGATTCCAAAATTGAAAAAAAAAAAAACCAAAATTCACCATAAAACCAGAGAGCTTGAAAACAGCCCAATAAAGCAAAACGTACCCAAGTTTCGACTGTTGCCTTTGATAACATTCTCTTGAACATCAAGGGTTTCAATTGCTGCAACTGAGCTGAACCGAACCTGCAAGAAAATAATGAAAAGAAAAAAACATGTAGAAAGAAAATATCCAAATTCACTTAGTTACTGTAAACATTAATAGAAACGTAAAATTCACTTACTTTTTGAATGCGGTGAAAAAGAGATGGCCTAAGAGGAAACCCGGGTCTACAAGCAAAGCTTAAGCTTGAAATTGCCATGGATTGATTGACAGATAGAGAAGGGTGTGCTTAAACCTTAGTGAAAATGGGGATTTATGGTTTTTTTTTTTAGTGTTTTAGAGAGCGGTAATGAAATCCAGTGCATGAAATATCTGATGTCACGTGGCATTTGAAAAATGGCCAGAGTTTTGAGATGGATCGGCCCATGGGCTTTGTAGGTTAGATTAAAACCATGTAATCAATGGCTTAAGACTGAGAAGGCCATGGATGATCATTATGCTTTAGAATAGGCATGGAAGATAAGGTCCGAGATGGACCCAGCAATTTGGAAATCAAATTTTAATGAAGAATGAAGATTTGGAAGATTAAATAGGAACATAAATGGCTATTTTTAAAATAAAGGAATTTATGCATGGGCTTTCCCTTGACTGACCTTGTGGGGGTGAATGGGTGGAAACAGGAAATTATGAGCGTTGAAAAGTGATGGGCCCAAAGGCCTACCCAGAGGCCTAACAGCCAACTAGTGTTGGGTTAAGCTATTGGGCCAGAGGCCTATCAGCGAAGATCGGATTGGTACTGTCCAGTCAATTGGTTGGACTAGAGGCTCCACCGAAAACAAACAAAAAAACGCGTTGGCAATTGTTCGAGCAAAGAAGAAAAGAAAAGAAGGAAGTAGAGAAATACACGCGTTGCACGTGCCGTTACGAGGAGGCGCTTTTATTCACATGCTACGCTGGTTCGTGTAATACACGCGTAAGTAATTTTTCCTTCCTCAATAAAGAAAAAAAATCTTGTTCTGTAGAAGTTTATTAGGCACATGCCCAATCCAATTTAAAAAATCAAAATCCATTGCATCATTCGTGGAAAAAAAGAGGCCTTGTCCGACTTTGTCCATAGGTGACCTTCTATTGCAAGTCATCAAAAAGCGATCAACTTTCCAATTTTATGTGAACATCCCGACCTTCTCGGAAGGAAGAATTTTGATCTTCGTTGCCATTCCAAAGTTTATTATTTAGCTTTCGCGTACGAAGTATACCTTGAACCTTGGGTAGCTGGGTGCACGCATGACTGCAACAGGCCTAATCAACCTTGAGCATGTGCCAGTGGGGTAGATGCATGGGCGGTTCCTCCGGGACGCCGCCAGAAAGGGCCACGGCCACCTCTAACTATTTGAAATTAATTTTTTCCCTGGTATTTACCTTTAATTTCCATTGGATTTTGCTCTTGCACTAAGGCTTAAACTTTCATCCCCATCAAACTTTGAACTTTTATATATTTATTATGAAATACGGAGATTCTTTGGTTTTTTAGTTGAGGCATGAATTTTGATGTACAGGATTTTATATATATATATAAATGTGAACCGTTGAATTCAACAGTTTGAAGCTTGCTATGTTTTTTTTTAGGGAAACGCACATGGCTGTTCTTCTCCACCTTTTGCTCAACCCAGTAGCTATCTGCAGTGTGCACCAAAGTCCCTTTTTTTGCAGTTATTTGAGAGTAATTTTTCAATGAAAGAAACGTTTATCGTTTTTTCAGTAGCGTTTTGGTTGTATCTGGAGGCAATTTCGTGGACAATCCCTACTTGAAAACATTAAAATCACTTGTGTGAACGCTTTAACAGATCGATGGTCTTCGAGACATTAATGGTGACCATCTTCCTTTTTCCAAGCCCTTTCTGTAAGAGAGTTTACTATTGACTACGTGCCGTTGCGGCCTGAATTAAGTACATATTGTCATGTTTGAACCCAGAAGAAAGATATCATGTTGAATTCAACCTTCCTTCTCAAAGCTGCCATTGTAACCTCGCAGTACTCATGTGTCTCTCTCCTCGGTTTCGTTTTTTTCCCATAATCAATCCGGAGTGGATATGGATCCTCTCATGTTTCTTAAGAGCATGGTCACTTATGTTCCAAATCTCACAATTGATTTTGAATTCACCACATCTATAGAAGGTTAAATAGAAAAAGTAAATTCATTTAACGTAAAATTAAATTCAATTAATGTTCTTATGGTGACTTAATTTCTGATTTTCAAAATGCTCAAACACAGAGAAATTTAATTAAAAGCTAGAACACCATATTTTTCAATTTAATTAGAAAAAACATATGTCATGTCATATCAACAAAACAATGACTCTCAAGATTTGATGAGTAAAGAAAAATAAGATTCAACTGATGAATTTCATGATTGAGTCCTATGGTTGAATTGAAAAAAATGGTGGGAATATCACATGTGTAACATATGTGCCAGCATGTGAGAAGACCTACTATACTTGGGTTGAGTGTGCAGTGGCCTGTTTATTAATGGCTTTTTTAATATTATTTGATTTGTATCAGCGTTCTCTTCTATTCAAAACAACGTGTGTATAAAAGAGATCTAGTTGGTTACGACAACTCAATCTCTTTTCTAATCTCTTATCCTCCATTGTTGTGCCTTGCACACTTCAAAATAACAAAGTGGTTTTGTCATTTATTTTTTAATGTCAAATTTGATCCTCATCTTTTAATTTAGTTTTATATTTTTAATTTTATTTTTTAATATTGGGTTGTCTAGGAATTGAATTTTATAAAATTTTTTGTTTGATTTTTATATGATTATCTCAGAATCATGAATCAAGTCGCAGGTTTGATAGGTTAACCTAGGGCTGCTTCAAGTTGTTTTTCATTTGGTCTTTTTTTTAATTGATTTTTTTTTTACAATTTCATTATTTAACATTGATTTTATTTGGTTTTTCAGTTTGATTTTTATATGGTTATCTTAGTATCATGAATTGAGACACAAGTTTGACAAGTTAACCCGAGCTTGTCTTGGGTTGGTTTTCATTTGGTTTTTTTTTAATTGATTTTTTTTTGTAATTTCATCATTCTACATTGGTTTTATTGAGAATTGAGTTTCATGATTTTTCTTACTTGTTTTCTACATGGTTATCTTGGTATTGAGGCTCGAGTCGCGAGTTTGACAGATTTGTCTGAGTTGACTTGAGTTATTTTTTTGGATACTTTTTGCTATTTGATTTTTTTTTCAAATTCATCTTTTAATATTTTTAATATTGATTTGGTTGAGTATTGAGTTTCATGATTTTTTTTTTTACTTACTTTCCATGGACTTATTTTAATTTCATAACCCGAGACAAACTAACCCAGGTTACGTGTTTGAAAATAATAAAAATTCAGATAATTCTCCAAAATAATTTTAAATAAATTCAGACGAGGGTTCAAGAGTTTTGAAAAGCTTGAATTACCCTAAATGATTTTTTTTAAAAATTTATAAATACATATAAGTAATTTATTGTTAGGTTGGAAATAAAATAAAATGTATGGGGTCAAAAAGAGATTCAAATTATTTACAATTTTTTAATATATTTTCTGAAATATAATTTGAAAAAAATCATAATTCGGAGAGGTGAAAAATTAATTAATTTGGATAGGAGAATTTGAAAAAAATATTGAAAAATTAAAATTTTTTTTTTTTGCCCCGCATCACTTGAATACTCATCACCCTTAGCTGGGATCGATACTTTCTTTGTAATTCTATGATGGCTTTGCCCTCCAAGTCCAGAAAAGTAAAAAACTGAGTCAATTGGTATACACTCGTCCATTGCAACACCACACCTTTGTCTTGCACAATTGAAATATGCGATATACAGCCGGTAGTGCTGTTCGTTGTCATCTTCCTCTTCATTTTACTGCGTCATATTTACGTTTTGTTTTTATTGGTTTCTGCAAAAAGCCAGTGTCGTTTTCAAACCATGCAGCTCATGGCATCTTTTACCCACACTGTTTTCCCCTTTCTTTCAAGATTTAACGATAGACGTCGCACACTTGTTATCTAAAGCAACAGCAGCAGTACTCTGCACTTATCATCTTAAAAACATCTCTTTCTTGTAAGCTTCAGCAGGCTTTTCAAGCATGTCTAATCAAGGAAACGCAGAGCACAACACTCGGTTTTTCTTCTTTAATCTTTTTCTCTCGATAAATTTTTCACCGCAACAAAGATATCGGAATCAGCGTTGTTTTCTTTTTCTTGCTAATTTGCTGATGATATGCAAAGAGCTCTGTCACAAAGAATAACATGAACCCAACAACGACATCATCAATCCATCAAAGATAGCAAGCAAGCTAGCTAGCTAAGTACCGATGTAATCTTACCCGGATAAACTGATTAATTAAGTTAAGGTGTTTTTAGCTTTTATGCTAAAATGCATGTCAATGATGTTTTTCATTTTGAAAAATCATTTTTGTGGTTATATAAAAAATTTTTGTTTTGTAAAAAGCTTACTTTTAGTTGTGGTTGCTTTGAAAATTATTTTGAAAAGTACAATTAGGTGGTTGGTGTTTGGTTAAAACTGTGGTTGAAATTGAGGTTGCAAAAAAAATAGTTTAATGTGTTTGGTTAATAATGCTTTTGAAATTGAGGTTATAAAATAATTTTAAAAAATATATATTAATATTAATAGTTTTTAATTTAAATATTGTAGATTTAACTTTTGTTATTACATCATGAAATAAATAATACTTTATATAAAATATTTTTTATTGTTCCATTAAAATATCTACAATTCCATCATGTATGAAATACATCCGACAAGGACTACAGTTTTTTTGGTTTTTTAAGCGCGCAATAACATCAGGTAAAATATAATTAAGAACGAAATTGAGATTGCGATCAAATTCTGCAAATGCTACTTTATCAAGCGATCTCTATCTAATTTATGTAGTGTCATTAAATAATGTTAAATAGTAGTTTTTCGAATAAAAACAATTAAAAAATTAAAAATAATTTTTATTTTACTGGGTTGGACCTGGTTCAATATATTTTAAACTTTGAACGGAAACTGGTCCAACCAGAACTAAATGCAGGTTACACTGTGCAGGCTAACTAATTAGCAGAAACAGCATAACATGCATACAGTGTGAATGCAAGTTACACTGTACATGCTAATTGATAATGTATTTTCCTTTATAAATTGACAGTACTTGAACGCAAATTGATTTGCGTTTCTGTCATTTTCCCATATGCTATTTCCTTGAATTTCCCAATCGTATTTCTTTTGGAGGTTTCTGAACATAGTGACAAAAGATATATATATATATATATTAATGCAGAGACTTTGCTTGCAATTATCTGTCCTAGCTAGGTAGCTAGCAATTGGTAATCACTAGGGTGTCCTTGTGATTAGCGGAGAAATTCAAATTTGATCAGTTTTGAAAAGAAAGAGAGGACTGTTGAATAATGCTATTGACCATATACGTGCTTGTTTGTTACTTCAAAATTATCAATGCAAGCAACTGTGAGCGTGAGACATCCAAGCATCTCGAGAAAGTGTGTTAAACGTTTTGATATAAAAAAGCCAGTTCCTTGATGGTCTTTAGTTTGAAATAATATTCAGGGCACTGTAGACAACAGAGTATATATCCAGTAATCTCCATGCATAATCGTGTTTGTTCAGCGGAAACCTTTGAACGAACACCATTTCTGTAGTAGAATTCAGCCACATGCATGCATGATATGTGTGACACGCGCAGTATATCAAGCATATCTTGGGAAGAAGGGTGCAGGGTACGTAGCTAAAAACCATAGGATCAAACGGCATGGATCGGAACTGACCTCTGAAATAGTGCCAAAAAAGAAACAACCCCAGCATCGATATCACGCGTATAGCCGACTCGTCACTGTCATAAGGTACTTCCGGTCCAAATAAACCTTTATGGTCGATATGTTGATTAAACGAACAATTCAAGAGCTTTATATGCACCCCCAACCTGAAAACAGAAAAGAAGGATGTTACCCACAGGTGGTGCAATAAAAAAAAAAAAACTTGAAATTAAAAAAATTATTTTTTCTATAATCTCAAGTTCGAGCTCTATAATTATAAAAATGATGGCCACTAGAGACTTACATGGTCGTTAATTTCAAGCTCTCTAAAATTATTTGAGATGCACGCAAACTGGTCCGGACACCCACGTCAATAATAATAATAAAAAGAATGTTACCAAGGCCCTCAAATCTCTGATCCGTTTGATTTTATACTAGCAAATGATAAGTATAAATGGAAATACTGATTGAACCTTTCTGTTAATAGATTGTAATGAATTTTACCAATATAATGTTCTCTCATTATATCCATCGATAAACACCAACAAAACCATTCTCTCAGTATATACTGAAAGAATTACAATGAAAAAAGAAAGAATAAAAAAACAAAAAGTATGATGACAAGTTATTTATATAGATGACATTATCGATGATATTAAATATCATTGGTAAAATCCGTTCGTAAACCCGTCGGTAAATTGTTTTCTTTTTCCTGACACTGTTCATTGTGTTAATTACACAGGGTATTACCGACGGATTAATTCTGTCAAAATATTCTAGAGAGCTCTAGAAGTGTTCATTTCTTAAATTACACTGTTCATGTTGTTAGTTACATATGGAATTACCGACGAATTAATTCTATCAGTATTTTTCAGAGAGCTTTAGAACTGTTTACTTCTCAATTGCACTTTTAATTATTGTTCTTTACAGAGAGAATCATTGATGAATTGAAAAGTTTTAGTGATATTCGAGAGGTTTCTGAAAATTTTCAATTAAATTGAAAATTTAAATTAAATCTTATAGACGTAATCACCGAAAAATTAAAAAGTCGTCGGTGATTTTTGGAGGGTTTCTAAATTTTTTTGATTAAATTAAAAATTTAAATTAAATAATATCAACAAAATCACTAATATAATGATTAAAAATATTAATATTTAATTATTCGTTGGTAAAATGCCATAATAAAAAGGGGCCAGAATCCTACAACAACATTTATGAATTTTTTTTCCCTCTTCTCAACTTCACTCTGAATTAAATTAAGGTAAGAATTTTTTTTTCTTCTCTGTTTTTGTGTTTTTTTTTTGCATTATTTTTGTTTTTTATTTTATTTTTAAATTTTTCTATTCTTAAAATTTATATGAATGTTGTTGTAGGATTTTTTTTATATATGAGATCAATTTTGTTGTTCAATTTCAATTAAATTAATTTATTTATTGCTGTATTAAGGGTTTTGGAATAGGTTCTCTAGGTTAGGTGAAAATATTTTGTAGTCTATTTATTTATATGTTGTTGTTGTTGTTTATTTTTTAGTATTATTGAGTATTGTTATTTTTCTAGTTCTGTTAAATAAATTTTTTAAAAAATATTTTTAAATAATTAATAACGGTATTATCGACGGATTAAATTCGTTGGTATATTTTAGAGAGTTAAAGAATCATTGCAATTGCATACGGTATTTTTGTCAATTATATGATAAATTTCTTGAGGAAAATACCAACGGAATAAAACATGTATTTATTTTAGCATTTTTTCTCATCGATAAATTCATCAGTAATTTTATTACTGACAAATTCACTTACATATAATCGACATACCCACCAAAAATGTAGGAGTAATGTTATCCTTTTATTATAGTCCATATCATACAACATATCATCCAATTTATTTATTTATGGTAGAAGTTTTAAAATTTGGCTCAAACCCTCCTCAAAATCCTAAAAAAAAAACCTCAAATTCATTTGAAAACATAAAATTCAATTTCGGATCTCCTATGTGAAACAGTAAAATAAAAATATCTCACCAGCTATTATTGCATTCTGTTGACTCTACCATGAAAACATTGACTAGGACATTTGGCAAGAGAAATTCTAACACAGCAGGTAGGGTCCCGCATAAAGAGGAATCCATATAGGAACCTGGAATCTGTGGGAAAACCGAGTTGTGGTTTTCACTGCACAGAATTGACAGTGGAGCTCCTGAAAGTGAAAGTACCTTACTGTTGTTCTGTGTAGTTATGAACTTGAATGATAACACTGTGTTCTTTTTCATGGTCTGAGAAGATTTAAGGAGACTACCAGCTTTAAATGACAAACACAGAAAGATACGAGAAAATAGTTTTATAGGCCCTTCAACTCAGAGACTCTTGATTGCTTACACATGTACATGAAGTACATATCTCCTCCATCCCTTTCAGAGTCTTCCTCGCCATTTATCGATCGATCAGCAGGTCTGAGTGACCTTTCTATGAAGTGCTGCTCTCGCATTCAAGCTGGTGCTGCTTTCAATATAGAAAGACCCTTGATGACCTTAACTATCCTTTCCCGGGTGCTGGTAAAGATCATTTAATTGCGGTTACCTACCTGTAGTCAAAAAAGTAGATGACCAATAATGCTATAAATATAATTTTGTATTTGTACTTCTTTAGCAGCTGCATATATATATGAAAATATTTTACAACTCTTTTCTTATAAACTTTTTGATATTCCAAGTCATGTACTTAAATCCCAATCGTTGATTATTCTTTATTATTGGATTAATTAAACAAAAAGAAAATAAAAATAGAGGAGCGAAAAAAGAAAGAAAATTTCCATAGAAGGATTTAAATCCGATTTCGCGTCTATTGGTTGTTTATAATATAATTGTGTTCTAGTGAAAAATGAGAAGAAAATCATGATTTTTAAGATTATATATACCCTAGACTACAGCTCGCTAGAATCTGGCATGCTTAATTTCCTTCTAAATTCGGGTAGGAGATGATATATGGACAACGCATCATCTGTGTGGATGATGCGTTGTCCATTTATGAACTCTTTAAAACAAAATTAAGCGAGCTTGAACCCAATCTTAAGTGCAGCTAGACATGCATAGGCTCAGCTCTAAGCCTAGGCTCCTTTTTAATTATAAACAACACGACTCGTTCCTGGAACCATGACCCATAAAACTACTACATTTGCCGGGTTTTGCCAGGAGCATGAACAGTCCCATATGGGTCCGGGTTTAGGCAGGCAGGCAGACATTCTTTCCATATATTAATTTGACCATCGCTCTTTTGGGTGCCTACCAGTGAACCCGTACAACACCAATAGAGGCAACATATAGCTGGCTTCGTTGTTCTTGAATCTTTTTTCTTAGTGCCATCCACATGTTGATGAATTTCATATCATTACCAGCTGGAGTGGATGTCAGTTTGCAGCTAATGGCAAATTATTTTACTCGAAACAGGAGTGGTGTTGATTTTGCCGATTATTCTTACTTGGAATCACTTCATGATATATATATAACTCGTGTGTTAAATGAGTAAATCATAAAATGAATATGGTTGAGTTTTTTTTCTTTTCAAGGGACTGATTTTAGAAGGAATTCTTTGTTTTGTTTAGGGATATGATTTGTTCAATATTGGCAGTTTAAGCTCTTTAATACATTGATAATTGAGCCGTCAGGCATGTGTTCTTTGTTTTCGGTCACAGCCACGCCTTCATTTTCAATCTCTAAATGGGATTCAAGACAAAATGCCTTGGAATTCAAGAAAATAAACAATCTACCATAAAAGAAAAGGGAAAACAAACAGCCGGCTTTGTTTTGTTTCCACATTATTTTCTATACTGAAACCACGGTTCGCATGTAAGAGGCTGATTTCATCATTGTAATTGAATTTAATTCCAAGAAATCTTTTTTATTGTTAGCTCTATTAATTTAATTTATTGTTAATATAATTTTGTTAATTATATTATTGAATTAACAAACTTATTGAATCCAGTCAAATCAATTGCTCGAGTCTTAAATTTTATTAAAATCACCTGAATATTTTTTTCATAGTAGGAATCACATGTCTAGTGTATAATTATACTATGTTTCTTGTTTTTGCAACACTTCGGGTCATAATTTTCCAACCAATTTGTAATGACTGGGATTGCATTTCTTTTATAACCAAATTGTAATGGATTTAGCAACCCAGTTGCAAAAATTACAAGTTCAAGCACGTTCAATGTTGCAATATTCTATTAACAATAGCATGTTGTTATTGCAAAGCTCTCAGTAATTATTAAATCTGGCTCCGCTAGATGGGTGAACTTGCTCCTGACTGAGTAAAAAAAATTAATTTAAAGTTAACTTGATTTAATCTAGTCGAGCATAAAGGTCAGCCCATAACATGGTTGATTTAACGTGTTGATTTATTCGTGATCTGATGATTAAGAGTATGTTTGGTATTCCAGTAACTGTTGTGGTTGTGATTTGAAAAAAAATTGTTTTATAAAAAATACTTTTAGTTGAGGTTGGTTTGAAAAATAGGTGTTTGGTTAAAACTGTGGTTGAAATTGAGGTTGAAGAAAAAGTAGTTTAATGTGTTTGGTTAAAAAAATGTTTTTCAAATTAAGGTTATAAAATGATTAAAAATATATATATTAATGTTAATGATTTTTAATTTAAATATTATAAAGTTAACTACTGTTATTACATCATGAAAAAAATAATATTGATATCAAATATTTTTTATTATTCCATTAAACTATGTGCAATGTCATCACATACGAAATCTATCTGACAATGACTATATTTTTCATGGTTTCTTAAGCGCGCAACAACAAAAACTGATTTTTTTGTTACGTCATCATGCGATTTCCTTCTAATTTTTTGAATAGAACACTATAAAAATAAAAATAAAAACTGAATTTTTTTTAACTGGGTCGGACCCGGCAAAAACATAATTAGAATTGCGATCAAATTTCACAAATGCTACATCATCATGCGATATCCTTCTAATTTATGTAGTGTTATTAAATAATATTAAATATTAGTTTTTCGAATAAAACATAATTTTTTTAAAAAAAATCAACAATTTCATTACGTACAAAATTCATTCGGCAATAACTACAGTTTCCATGATTTATCCTGCATGCAATAAAATTAGATACAATATTATTATGAATAAAATTGAGATTACAGTATGAGTAAATTTAATTCACCTTAAACTAATTTTTTTAAAAAAAATATTGTTCATGTTCACGTGAACAATGCGAGTGCAATTAATTAACTGTACTAGTTTTTCGAGGAAAAAAAAACTTTGAGTGCTAAAAAAAAACTGTTCACTTAGTGAACAATGCGTAGTGGAGCATGGCTCCATTGTTGAAGTTCCTTTCCCATCACGAGAAGCAGCGAAATGTTGCTTCTCAAAACCTGGCCGATTCCGATCGGCCCGATTTTAGTGGGTCCTCCCCTTATATATATATATATATATATATATATATATATATATATATATATATATTTCTTGTTTAAGTTCTTTCCCATAAAAAGTGTTGCTTCTCAAAACCTGCGGTCCAGTCTCTGATTTTAGTGGGTCCTACCAGCAAGACGCATTTTATTTTCCTTAACCAAACGCTGTCATATCCACCTGCAGCCACACTCCCAAACAGCCACTAAATCAATCAAAACTCACTTTTTTTTTTTTCAAAAATAATATTGAACTCCCTTTCTTTTTAATTTGGACTTCCTCGGGTCAATAAAAGCTTACTCGTCCCACTCCCACCATGCAATTGCCAACCATAGCAACGGTAGCGAGTACTTTTGCGAATTTCAGCAACAATGTGAATGCCTTAACTTTCCTGAAACTTGACCATTGTCATCGTCATTGTCATAACCCCAAACATTAACCCATCCCAAAACTCGTTTTCCAAGTCAATTTTGTCTTGTAAGTTGCCACTCAGTTGACTAGCTATAGTTTTTCAATCTTTTGTCACGTAATTTCTATATATATTTCTTAGTTCATCGGATCTTGTGCGCAATTAAGCACAACCATTTCTAGCGATTTCCATTCATGATTTGACCTTGTGGAAAAGGAGCATTGCCGCTTGGGCGAAAACGTGAAACATGCATCAAGTGAATCTTAGAATTTTTCGGTGGACTAAATCCAATAGCTGCAATGATCATAATTTCTAGAGAATAGTATTGCCTTGCCACATATATTCACTTCTAAATCCCATTAACGACTGTTATGATATCTTTTATTACTTGAACTGAAGGATAATAGTTAGACAATTAATTAAGAGGGTATTTAAAAAAAAAAGAAAAAAAAAAGAGAGGATATCATTAAGATCATGGGCCGAAGCATTCCTCTCGAGGCTTGTGTTTGAGCAGTCTCATTCTCGAATCAAGTAGGCTTGGCCTCAAGCCTTCGGTGCTCTCAAGCAATTTTTTCTTTGATTCACGGTGCCCTCAAGCAATCTAGCTCGCCTCTTTCTTGTCTTACTTCTTTTTTAAGACTTTTTATAGTCAGCTAGATTCTCTCTATTCCTGTTTATTAATTGACGGACCTTTTTTTTTTTTAATTTTTGGGAGGTTGAAATTAAAGGTTTTTCTTTCCCTTATATAAAAGTTTGTTTTCCATATATATATATATACATAAACAAATTATTTCTTAATTTGATTTTTTATTATTATTATGACAGTCAAGTTATGTCCTTGGGACGAGCTAGCTGTGCACGTCAAAATTCTATTTTATTTCTCTGACTTTAAATAAAAGCAGACCATCCATGTTAAAATTAAAGAATTTTGCAAAACAAAACTATATAGGCCTAATATTATAGTTAATTAAAGGAGAAAAGTAAAATACCGACCAGAATTAGTGTAATGTATATTAATTAGACATTTAACACACACTAAAAGGTAGCTTAAAAGAAGTATCATTATTTCAGAGCAGCAGCATAAGTACTCTCTCTCTCTCTCTCTCTCTCTCTCTCTCTCTCTCTCTATATATATATATATATATATATATATATATATATATATTTAAAAGACATTAAACAGGAAAAGGGGCTGCCAAAGCTACTGTCGTTTAATCATCATTATCATACAACATACAGAAGCATAAGTAGTTAATTTATCTTTGAATTTTCTGAATCATTTATGACACCTGCTGAAACCCCAACTCATGAGCTTCGTGAAAAACCTCACAAAATCAACGTCATAATTTTTAAGACAAGCGAATGAGTCCGGAGATTAAGATTGCAAGACTTGGATTTCACTTAAATTAGTACCAGTATAGAAGGAATAAAGCTTATAGAAGTTGTATTGTGGGTGTTTGCAGTGAATTAAAAAAGAAGATGATAAATGCAGGTGGAATATTGTATAACAAGGTGGAGTGTATGGAATGAGTATATTTCCCTTGTACCTGGTGTTTTATACAAGTGAAGTACATCAACTAGTGTGGAATGAAGGGCATATATAGATTGCAAGACACTATTTGGTCTAGTTTAGAGGCAATTATGTGGGATAATATATATAGCCGTTGACTGATCAGAAAGGAGGGCGACATGTGGTCATGTTCCGGCAATAGTATCGCTTAACGTCGTTCTTTGAGCTCCATTATGATGTGAGGATATATGAATATCTAGTGCCTGTACATTTTATCTTCATAGTTGATGATGGCGAGTAAACTAATTTTGACCAGGGGGTAATGTACCAGGTGTGTGGTCGGGCGGACGTGAGCTCATCCACCAAGGAAGGAGATGCGTGGCCAATCCACTGAAGGAGGAGGATGCGTGGCTAGTCTGGGAGGATGCAAGGTCAATCCCAAAGGATGCATAGCTAATCTAACGAGGAGAGGGGAAGCGTGATCGGTCTAGGAGGATGCAAGGTCAGTTCGGGGAATGCTGGGTTGTTTCTGAGTCTAATCTAATGAGTTCCGTAAATAATTTCAAGCCTCATCCTTGCTTAGCTAGATAAAAGAAGAGAGAGAGAGAGAGAGAGAGAGAGAGAGAGAGTAACTTTAGGTGATTGATCACTTGAGCAACAGAGACGACAAGACACAATAAATTTCATTTTGTCTTTAATGAAATTCCATACATTTTCTTATTAAATTTATTATTGGCGGGAATGAATATTCCAATTTATTTTTATTTTAGTGTTTTTATTTTTTTTTTAATTTTGAGGCGGAGAGAGAGAGAGATTAATGAGACCAGTCAAATGAACAGAAACATTGTATGGATTTTTGCGTAATAGTGTGTTTTTCTCTCTCATTCCTGATCTTTATATAAGCCTGGGGACCTCTTAGTTTTTTGTCACAGAGAGCCACTTTTTCCTGACTCTACTTCTGGCTCCTTCCAAGTCTCATCATCACAACCATCTCAGCTTCTCTCTTCAATCACTTTCCTTGAAAACTTGCGCAATAATTTCAATTCCAAAGCTTCTTTCTCTCTCAAATGGCAGCCTTTTCGTATCAGCACCCACCTTTGTATCTTGACTCAGTTATCTTGCCAAACATTACCACACCTATTATGAACATGAACAACAGCATGTATTGGTTTTATGATGAAGCTGGAGGCATCAATACCAACAGTTTTTATCAAGTTTACCCTCCTGAAACTTTTCATGAAGCTCCTCTTGATGTTAGATTCCATGAATTTAGCCATCATGATCATAGCTCTAAGGTGTCTCTTAGTGATAATGAGACTTCCTTGACGAAAAAACAGAGCACAGGCTCCTCAACTGTGGTTGATAAACTTGAAACTGGTGAGCAAGTTACTCAAGAAGTGACCCCCGTGGACAGGAAGAGGAAAACAACTAATGGGTCCTTGAATTCTGCTCAATCAAAGGTAGACCGCAACTAACAAAGTTCATTAATTACAACAGTACAAATTCTGTTTAAAGAGTACATGATTCATTACTTCATAGTTTTTGTTTGTATGGCTTTCTTGTTACAGGATGTTAAAGAAGTGAAAAGCAAGAGACAAAAGAAATGCAGAGGTGACATGAAACAAGAAGAGAAGAGGCCAAAAGCCGTGAAGAAAGTTCCTGAAGAGCCTCCAACAGGCTACGTTCATGTAAGAGCAAGGAGGGGCCAAGCAACAGATAGCCACAGCCTTGCAGAGAGGGTACTATGCTCCACCCCTACAAAGCTCACAGACTGTAATTTTGATTGAGATTTCAATTTCCCATTTTACCCTCACAAAAAATTAACTAATTAACCTTGCATCTATCAATTATGTTCCAACTCCTACACAGTACTGCCTATCCATGTCTCGTTATACTTAATACTTCCTGTTAATGGGTTTTAGGTAAGAAGAGAGAAAATCAGTGAGAGAATGAAGATGCTACAACGCCTTGTTCCTGGCTGTGACAAGGTAAAACTCCAGCTCCTTGGCTTAACTTTGTGTTTCTAAATAAAGTATAGTGTCATCTTTTTAGTTTCTCCTCAAGGTGATGTATACATCTAACATCTCATGTGGCGTGGTTTGACGTTAGGTAACTGGGAAGGCCCTTATGTTGGATGAGATTATTAATTATGTTCAGTCCCTACAAAATCAAGTGGAGGTAATGATAAAAGACGTTAAGTGGGGTGATTACTGTGTTCTATTTTGTAATTATAACTATGATAATTTACTTCTTTTGTTCATGATAGTAATGCATGGATGTTAAACCAATTGTGTTTTTTTGTAATTTTCACAGTTCTTATCCATGAAGCTTGCCTCTGTTAATCCCATGTTCTATGATTTTGGAATGGAGCTTGAAGCATTCATGGTCAGACCAGAGGTAATAATGGGCTAGAAAAGGAATTTATTTTGGTCATTTATTAATTGGTCCAACTTTTACCACAATTTTTATTGTTTATGAATAAAGCCGATGAGGATCTTTGTCACTGACATGAATATGCAGAGATTAAGTAGCATGTCTCCACCACTGCCATCTCTGCAGCAATGCAGTCCAATCCAACCCACAGCTTTTGCTGACGCCGCCGCCGCCGCCACCACCACCGCTACTCCTACTACCTCCTTTGCTACAGCAAATAACTATCCTCTTATTGATAATTCAACTTCACTTTTACTTCAAGGAACGAGGCCTTCTGCCTTCACTACTGAGGTATACATTTTTTACCCTTCACCTACAGTTAAAGGAGATTTTTAGATGATTGCTAAGGACATTTTTCTAACAATGACAAACACATCATTTTCAGGATAGTTGTAACCTAATGTGGGATGTGGATGAGCGAAGACAAAAGTTTCTTAGTCCATCTGGGCTCACCAGCAACCTGTGTTCTTTCCATTAAATAGATACCAAGAGCTGCCCTACAAACATCTGGTAAGCCCTCATGTCCTGTCTCATGTAGCAATCACAAAATAAATAAATGCTACTAGTAATTGACTAAAGCATCCTGAATATATATATATATATATATATATATATATATATATATATATATTATAGCATGCTCATATATATATATATATTATAGCATGCACCTTATTAAATTTATTCATGGATTAATATATATATATAATAGCATGCTCCTTATTAAATTTATTCATGGATTAATTAATTCTTAAATTTGATCCTGCGACTTTTGTTCCTCCTGTGAATCTATCTTTCCAGGTTGCAAGGAGATGTCAAAGCCATAAAAAAAAAAAAAACTAACCAGGGGAAACTAAGAAATCAACAGGAAGAGATGAAAAACTCAAAGCAAAGCTGCATTGGTTCGAGCATAAGTTCCAATGGAAGAATTCAGGCTTGCTTCTTCACTTATTTAAAGCTCTGGTTCCAAGTCCAATAGAATGAAAGTGGCATCTAAAACATGAATAAAGGGCAGCAACACCAATGGATGAAGAGCACAAAGAGACATGTAGAACCGACCAAATAAGACCAGATCTTTTCGTAGATCCCTTGTTCCTGTCCATTTTGAACCCTTAAAGTCTTGCTCGCACAAATTCCAAAGACCCCTTTATGGTGGTTAAGCCCTAGCTAGACACTTTTTTCCATGTAGTTCATAATAAACAGTACTGATTGAAATATTGTGGTTAATCTTCAGTCATTCTGTTATTACAGTTATTTTTACTGTTTCTTCCCTCCTCTTTCATGGAAAGAGAGAGCGTGAATGAGAGGTTAAAATGACTAGATAAAAGATGCTGTTACTGTAATTGACACGACTAGTACTTATGCATCTGTTCTTGTTATCGTTGGCTTTAATTTGTGTAGTTGGAATCTTCTGAACGTGTTTTGGCATTTTATGTGTTGAGCTGTCTGAGGTGAACTGAACTCCTCACCCATCTTTCTTATGACACGGTTGTGGACAGATCTTTTAACTCTATGGACTTCTATTTCCTTAAAATCTTGTACAGAAGCATTAAGCAACTTCTTCGATAGTGTTACTTCTCCCTCGCAAGTTTCATCTTAACAGTGCTAATACATGAGTGTTGTTCCCAGAACAGTGTCAGAAAGAGGAAGAAATCAAAATACAAGGATATTACGAACATTAAAAATTAAAAGATTTTGGTCAAATTTGGCTGAGAATAGCCAAACCATCAATTTCTATTGTTATTATCTAGCTAGCATTGATGATGTGCACAGATGTGCATGCATTTGATCTCAAAAGCAACGGTCTAGATCAACTGCGCAGTGAAGCATTTATCTGGGTCCATTCTGCTGCTATTTTTGTAATTAAAAGAAGGTCAAATTTACCAGGTTATCAAAATGATACATTCCTTCTAATGTAAAAGAGTTAGGTTCAACTTTATACGAAAAATTGAGCTATACAAGCTACCTTCTCAATAAATTGGAAATCAACCAATTGTTCTATTCTAAAGTAACAGCTAGCCAGTAATGATAATTGATGGAGTTGGAAAAACTTTGGATAAAAATTTGATTTCTCATGGTTGTGTCCTACATTGATATTATTGTGACAATTGTGACTGTGCTTAACCATGGATCTACAAGTTCTATATTAAAACAGGAGAATCAACAAGTAAAAGAAAAGTATAGTGTATATAAAAAGAAATAGAAGAGAAATGCATGTATGAAGAGAAAAAGTGTAGGGAATAGGCCTATAATAACATGGTTGACTTTTATGGTTGGTTGTTATGATTTAGGATGGCATAATTGGCTTTTATAGCTTAGAATGACACGATTAACTTTTATAGCCTCATATCTTAAATGTGAGTGTAGCTTGGTTTTTAATGGCTAAGTGGAGTTCTCGTGAAGGATTATATCTGGAATTTGCCTAGTGATTATATATATTATACACATAGATATTGAAATTTTTGCATGGAAAAGGAGAATGTATCATTTTTTTTTTTATAATCATCGAGAGTATATTGAAAAGGCCATAAAGCGAATAGCCAAAGAGAAATACAAGAGAAAAAAAAAAAAAAACCGATCTCTCAAACAACAAGAAGACTACCAAGATTTCTTATTACACCATAATTTGATGCCATCGGGGATCTTAAGGGGTCATTTCCGTTAATTGAAGTTTGAATCTTGAGAATGCAACCAAATAGCACCCGATGAAGGATGATGGAAAAACAATCAAACAAGTTTAAGTTCCCTCCTCAAAAAAATTTTGTTCCCGGCAACCATATACCCCAAATAGTACTACTTGAAATTAATCCCCAGTGATCTTTGGAATTTGCCATGTACCATTTAGGAGTAGCAAGTCAATTGTTCTCGAAACAACATTGGATACCCCACCAATCCAAAACTTTCATCCAAACACTCCTAGAAAAGTTACAATGTATAAAAGATGCTCGGGGTTTCCAAATTTGGTAAAGACACTGAAGCTTGTGTGCTGAAGGTTGATGGGAAAAGCTCTTGTACTAACTTTGTCCTGAGTAAATACACGAACTTTTGGAGGGCCCTTTAATCAAACATTGGTAAGACTTTTTGCATGAAAAGGAGAATGTATCAATTGGGTCAAAGATTTAACTGGTATGTTACCATTGACTCGTTATGGTAGTCATTGATTATTGTGTCATAACATGATTGTTGTGCATGTTTGCTATTGATGAAAATATTGACATGAAAAATGTAATTATGGTAGAAAATGGTGTTAACCGTGCATAGAAAAACTTTTGTATGCATAAAAAAAAAACTTATATACATGAAAAGCTTGTGTACGCTGCTCCTAAAAACCAAAAAAATACATAGAAATTAAGGTGTGCTAGGTATCGGTATTCTTGGGCTATATTTCTAACTGTTTAAAAAAAACACCATATTTCTTGGTATCATTATTTGTCCTACAAGTCTATTAAATAGACATGTTTAGAAGACTTTAACCAATATGAAAAAATATTTATGGTGGATGAAAAATATTACCTTTAGTGATTTTGCTTGTATGAACAATGTTATCTTTGTGTCTTTTGTAAACATGCGAGTTTTTTATGCAAGAGAGATGAGATTATATCAAGTTCTAATAGAGTGTGTGTGTGTGTGTGTGTATTGGAAAATGTTTTGTGTTCATAAAAAAAATATTGTGCAAAGAGATGTTGTATGGAGATGTAGAGATTTGAATGGAGATGCTGATGGATATGTTTTATGGAGATTTCAATGGAAACATAGAGATCTTGTCATAGAGATTTTTTATAGAGATACTAAATGAAGATATAAAGATATCGATATGGATATTTTCATGGAGAAGCACAATTTTATTGAAAAATTTAAATGGTGGAGATACAATTTTTGGATATAATCTAGAGATTATTTGATTTCAAGTAGCTCATAGTGAAATATTCAAACTTTTTTCTGGTTATCTCTTTTTCATGACAAATTGTTAGATATAATTTCTACCGATCAATCTTTCTATCTTTTTTAGGGGATGACATTCCTTAGTGTTGTGCTCATGATCATGATGAAATAGACAAAACTTGTTAGGGCTCACTATGTTTAAATCACTTTCATGGAAGATGGGTATATATTGCATGAAATCTTTTCTCTTAATGATGGCCAATACCTCAACATGTGATGATAAGAGGCGTGGTTAGGAGCTCTTATCATATTGGCTTCTAAAAAAAAATGAGAGTGACCCTGTCTAGTCATATTGGCTTCCTCTTCTATATTATAGTCCTTCATTACTTATTTCATGTTAATAAGAGTTATATCATAGAGAGTGTACATGCATTCCTATAATGAGTAGTTATAGACTCCACTGATTATAGTTTCAGTGGAAATGAGTTTGAGTAGATTCTTCACGTTGGGATTGATGTTTCTAACATTTTGTGTCACAAACTCAACGATATTTCTAACATTTTGTATGTGATTTTTGGGATTTGCAAGGCCATCATAATTATCCAACTTGGCCTTCGCAGTGACACAATTCTTAGCAAGGTCATCATATATGTCACAAGCTCAACAATGTTTCTAATATTTTGTATGTGATCTTTAGGATTTGCACGACCATCATAATTATCCAAGTTGGCCTTTGCGTCAACACAATTCTTGGAAAGTTGAGTATGCAATAATCTATGAAAAAATAGAGAGTCCCCCGCCTAGTGTTCATAAGCCTGTGTAGTTACTGATCTCATCTCACGTCTTGATTTTTTTTTAACCGAGGAGCATACGAGCGAGAGTAAGAGAAGGATTGATGAAGATAGTCATATTTGTGGGTAAGACCTGTTAAGGAGTGTTCTTCATAACAAGAGTGACTCATTCATAAGGTTAGAGTATCGTGTCTAGTTTGCACGTCGATTTGTCCAGTTTCTTCATGGAGCTGGAGCTGGAGCTGGAGTTGCTTTGGTGCACCCAGCGACATAATGAAGCTTTTATTTCCTGTTAACAAAGTAGAAGAGTGTGAAGTTGTTCTTGTATGGAAAGAATAACATTGTTTAACACTTGCACTTGATGAGTGAGTTAATAGAGATTTGGATGAGTTGTTGTTTCGATAGTGAGGAAATCAGTTATTCTCCCATGTCTTATAGTTTTGTCATTCATAAAAAAATATTTTTGATAAATTGGAATGTCCTAGGAAATGAACTAACCTTTTATTTTGTTTTCACAGACAATGCCATTAATGAAATCGAAAAAACTTTAGATAAAAATTGAATTTTCCATGTCTGGTATGACAAGGCCTTACCATAAATTGTTGGTGTGACTGGGTCTGACTGCAAGTCCATGAGCTTTACTACAAAACAAGCCCTCTATTGCAATAAGGAATATTTCGATGTTTAAGTCAGTAAGTATAAAAGAAGTGTAATGTATATGAAAGAAATGCAAGAGAAATGTATATTTGAAAAAAAAAACATTTAGTGCTTAGACCTAAAATAACATGACTAGCTTTTATAGCTAATGATGGCATGACTGGTTTTGGCTAGTGTTTATGGTAGAGAATGACACGATTGTGTTTCATAGCCCTAAGTCTAGAATATGAGTGTAGCCTGGTTTTCAATGACTAAATGGGGCTTCATCCAAGAATCATATTCGAATTTTGCCCGATAACTGTGTATATATTTATACACCCAAATCTTGGAATTTTCTCATGGAGAATGGAGAAGGAGAACATATCATTGGTGGATAAAACATTGTTACCATTGGCTGATTATTATAGTTATTAGTTATTATATCATGCCATAATTATTGTGTAAGTTGCGTCATGGGTGGAAATATTGGTGATGTGCAATGTCATTGGCATAAAAATTGTGTTTGATATGCATATAAAAACTCATGCTAAATAAATAAAAAGGGTATGCCAAATATGATGTTATTGGGTTGAAATTCCAACCCATTTAGGTCATGCTAAACATCTAAGAAGATTTTTTTTAAAAAAAAAACATAATGCTTTTTCTTATTACTATCAATAATAATACAGATACAGTGACCTACACTCAATTTCGTAGTTTGATCCTAAAACTTGGTGGTTAGAGGTTTAAGCTCAAATTAAGTTTGAAATTAAACTACATAAAAAAAACAATTTAGTTAAGTCAAAACCTAGCTTACTAAAAATAAATCCAGATAGATTGGAGTTGGAACCAAACCTTAGTGCTGTTTTATGAACTTAAAAACTTTACCATCTTGCCAAAACCAAACTTAAAAAAATTAATTAATTTTAATATTATATATAATTTATCACCTTAATTTACTTATGATTTAATGACGTGGGACCTCAATATATCGAGTTAGACTCTACTCTTACAACCATGTCCATTAATTCAATGTGATAATTCTTCCATGAGATTGACACCCAAATAAACTATAGAGTTCAACATGATAATGAAAAAAGCTTCCCTGTGTAGGGAAGGCGTACCAAAATAAAGAGACCACAAAACACAAGCATTATCTCCCCTTCAGAAAACAATTATGAGGATAGATAATATGAACCTGGGTTTCTTATTTATTTTTATTTATCCTATTAATTAATGGCATGAAGGAGCTAATTTACGTCTGCATGCACTCAACTTAATCACCAATGGAAGACAAAGGGGTTCGTCATAACCTCAGATTAATTAACGAAACGAAATATCACATCAAGAAAGCTACATAGATTGCTTGATTACCTCCATGGCTGCCTTGTTTAACTTTATTAAAATCGCAATAATTGATAATCATACGGACAACAAAAGGCTAATCGCATCTTTAACAAAACAAAAGGCTACATATTTACGTTGTTTGATTAACTTAATGATTGGATTAATTATGAATCGAATGATTGGCATGAAAAGTAGATTCAGCAAACGTTAAAGGTAGTCACCTCTTATAGAGGGATTCTCCCCTCGTATGTCAACAAGTTACAATTCTCTAAGGCCGGCCTTCAGCTGGTATATCAATTTTGACAGGAAAAACAACTGATTATACAGCATAATATAAGCATTTTCTCTAATCACTCACAGCTGTAGTCTGTAGATACAGACAATCCATGTGTTCCATCTGTTTTAAATGCTGACCCACATGTTGAATTTCTTGCATGACTGGCTCGCATGTGCATAGGCATTTTTTAGTTTACTGTTTAAACATTTTTTATATATTATTTGCATAAGACTTCTCTATTCAAAGTTTTGTTTTTCTATGTTTTAGCTGTAATTTTAATTAAAGGTTGCAAGATCTTAATTTCTTTCTTTATTTTCAATGAGTTTTTGCATCTCAATATTAACTTAATTTCGTTGCAATCTCCCATGCATGCATGCATGATCTCATCAAATACAGGTAATTCGTGAAAAAAAAGTAGGAGATTAGTCTTTATCAGCACGGTTTTGACATAACTTAGATATAAATATTTCTTGAATTTTGAAGAGGATATTCTCAGCAATTAGCGGAGAATTATTGGGCACAACTTTTTATTTTATCGGTTAATATAGATCTCAATATGGTACAGGGACAAGGCTTGGACACTAGTCCTTCATCATCCACGTCTACTTTGCAATAGAAAAACATTTGGAAACTAGCTAGATCTTGAATTTAATATTCTGCCTGAATTTAATTAGTTGAGATACTAGATTAATTTGCATGATCAATTTAATCAAATGTCTCTGAGCTGGTTTTGTTTAAGTTCTTTCCTAAATCAGCCAGTGTTTGTTCAAACATCTCTCTCAAAATTAGCACTGTTTAAATTAATAATTTTCTGAGTAAGTGTTCGATCGATATATTTAATTAACAACAATAAAATCTACTGAGAAATTATTGGTTTCAAGAATCAATTATTCTGATGAGAGAATAATCGGAAATAAAGCAACAACTAGCTAGTTCATGAACTTCAATCAGCAGGATGCTGAAGTGACTGAGAAGAAATTAATTAATAGATTGGTTTGATGACGAGTATACGATCAACACAGGGACCCAAAAGCTGATGACAAGAATGAAAATCTAAGAGCATAAGGGACCCTGACGAAGAAATTGATCAGTTGGTGAGCTACAGAAGCTTCACATTATGCTAATTTGCATGCTATCATCCAGTTGGCAGCCCCAAGTGCTTCAAAGCAATTTTGGGTGACTTTGATTTCAATATTGTGCAGAGGAGACAGCAAATTGAAAGAGAGCCCTCCCAACAATACAAATTTAAACCAGGTAGCAAGTATTGAATGGTCATGGTGTTGAGCAAAATTGAGTTTGGTGGGTCATATCCTCTATTGATTGGTAATCAAATAATTGTTCAACATTTGAACTATCATTATCATGTATGTGCAAGTTTATCAGTATATATATCTATCAGCTTTTATGACAGTTTGATTATCACGATGTGTTTAATGTACATGAAAGCTGTTGGAGGATGATAGAAGATAAAAAGGAAAAATGGAGAAGAAATGTCGTTGTCCTTAAACTATGCAAGAGATGGGACTGGGCATGCAAGTCACTGTTTTTGTTTCCCAAAAATGACATGGAAAACATTGCTCCAGAAGCTCTAATGATCCTTCTTTTCCATAAAAATATAAGCATCCGAAGATGAGCTGACTTGTACTCCATTACTTTCATAATAAAGCAACGTTCGGGAGCTTCACGCTTGTCACAGTTTAGCCCCGCAATTATAACCAGAAACTGAAACCAATAAGGATCGATCATATGATAAGAAACTTGTTATCTTATCCAAACTGTATAGCATCCAATTCCAGGTTCGCTTTAAGGCCCCCCCTCTCTCTCTCATGGCCTGGATACTTCTCTCCACTTTCATGATGATACTATAGACATGGTTTGACCCATCGAAATCTTAAATGGGACACGACGAGTGTAGCTGCAAGCCACAGGTAGACTCCAAGGCCATGCCAAGCTCTTTTCAGTTTTCATATAAAGGACCTTACACAGTAACAGCAACAAGATCCTTCCATGCTCTGTCAACATCCCAGGCCATGTATAACAAATTAGCAAAAGCTACACTTCATTGGGCATGACTGTATATATACGTACACGACATCAAGAGCTTATATAATTGCTCGTCCATGCTGACTGGCCGACATCCAGGTATGGTACCGCCTCAGCTTGCTCTTTAATCTGGGTTTTGTCGTTCTCAACTAAGAAATATCACCATGACAAGTTGATTTCAACATTCATTATTTTCTTTTTCTACGTCAAGAAGGAGCAATACTTTCAGATTGGTAGTTTCAACATCAAAAATGAGAGAATTTTTTTTTTCTTTTACAATTTGAAGGGCACAATCTACTTCGGAGCACTATGATCTCTCTCTTAATTAGATCTAAACACTAATAATTAATTATTTAAACTAGCAAATGATACTTTCCTTTGGATTGACACTCCTTTTATTAAATTACATATCATCAATTGATCCTTTCTGTTACCTTCTATATATCCACTTTCTCCATTAAAATCTCATATCATGTGCTTGTCGCGTTTTCAAGGGTAAAATAAATGTATATATACCCCTTGAACTATAGTTATTGACAGTCTCTATTTTTATTCATTTTTCATTCTAATACATGAACTTTTTGTCATCATCACCATTGAAACTCCACCTTTGTGACTAGTAAATCAACTCATAAGAACATTTAGAACAGTAAAATTATTAATATGATATTTTGAATAATGTAAATATTTTTTTAAAAATATTTTAACCATTCATTTGTATTTTAATATATTTAATAATAATACAACTACTTGCCTATTATTGGAGATGTCAACCGTTGGCCAACGGTTATATATAGCTTTTCCATCATAACATATAGGAATTAATGGCTTCTGATCAATGCTTTTTTCTACCGTAACATATAGGAATGACTTCTGAACTTAACAAAAGGAATTTGGGCTTTCCTTACTATATTAGGCTAGTGAGAAACATATCTATTTTGGCCAAATGACATGGCTATCCCCCAATAATTTGCTTGATTCTATATAGTATGTGTGAGTCGCAATTTGCTTGATCATGTTTTTAATATGTTTTCTTAAGACAATTTATTAATTAGGTGATCCCGTGAAGTAGAAATATTTAGGAATTTCACTTCTATATGCATAATTAACATTGAGACTTCCACAAGCTAGTAATTAATTAGGTTAAGTACTGGACACAAAATACATGGATAAACTTAGAGGCAGTGCCCCCAGAAAAGGTAGTTTTCCCTACAGGCATCACAAATAGTCATTGTATACCTAGAGTCTCTTGACAAAGATTACTCGAATGATCGGTGAATTTGGCATCAAGAACATGTTTTCTTGTTTCCTTTTTCCTCCTCGTGTACCGTACTAAGTAAAAACCATATATTCTGCACTTGAGGTGGTGGTCTAGTAGGAAAAGGGCTTTGTTCTTTTTTTTTTACACTCGGGTTCGATTCTTTTTGTGCATGTTTGTTACTCTCACGGTATCTTATCTATCTACTGGGCTTGCAGGATATTCAGTGAGGCCGGAAATTAGTTATGGTATGCGTAAACTAGCTCGGACACCCCAAGTTATATAAAAAAAAAAACCATATATTCTAATACATTTGCAATGCATACTCTCTCAAAATCAAGATCTTCTTCGGTCATAATTTTAGTTTTATCCTTTGGGAAGAACATATGGTCATTGAAGTGGACACATCATGAAGACACTAACATTCGAGATCGAGATAACTTACCAGAGGCCACGAAGTTCTTTTTTCCTACTCTAATTTATCAAAACACAAAAAATACGTTTTGAACCGTATGATTGCCATACCATGGTATCATATGCTTACTCTTTTTTTCATCGACGGCAATTATTATTGAATAACCTGCTATATATATTAATTAAGACCAATTACTTATTCTAATCAATCTTTAAAAAATACATATTCTTTATGTTGACATTGTGTATTCGGATAAATCAATTCTCCTTAACGCTGATAACACCAGACACAGGAATCTTAACGAACCAACTCGCTAGTACTAGAGAAACCCTCGGATGATCACTTCTCGCGTAGCTAGCTAGCCGTGCCTTTGTTTTATAGCTCGGCTAGACAGACATTTCCATGAACCATCGGGCAGGATAACTCACTAGCGAGTCGTAGAAGGATCCCTTATAGTGAGAAGGAATTTCTTCATCTTAATTATAGGTGACATTTTAGCTCTTTTTTTCCACATCATCCCCAGTATCTATGAGTGAAAACCAATCTCGTTAGGTGATGACTCTAAAATACAAACCAAAGAGTAAAAAAAATTAAAGAAGCCAATTTTTTATTACCAGTTCTATCCTCTAAAATTACTAGTTAGTTATAATTTAGTTCTTGGAATTTATTAAAAATAAATTAATTAATTCATGAAGTATCAAAAATAATAAAACAGCTCCTAATTAATTAACCTGTGTGATCATACTTAATTTAATAGTACCTCGTTAAAAAAAATCATTCTTTTCTCATCGATCTTCCAATATTATCTACTTTTTTCTTTTTCTCAAAGAAGAATACGTAAAACAATTCGAAATAAATAAGAAATTGATATATAATGAATTTAAAATCATGGAGATTAAATATATAATTTTTAAAACCTTGATGGGACTGATTAATTAATTTGTTGTGATAAACTACAAATCGATTAAGTTATAATCAGTTCTTAAAGAAATATGTATACTAGAATGAAATGATCTTAGACACAGAGGCCGACTTCAAAATTATGAGAAGGTTTTTGTGGAACAAGATGGTGACCGGCCCCATGTATGATAAAATCGGCGCTGCCTCATTTTAATGGCCCAAAACCATCGTATTTAGGCATGTTACCTTATAGAGAACGAAGTTACATATATTATGCGGCTGCCTCAGATGTGGTCTAGCAGGACCATGTGCATGAATCTTCCTTCAAGACTTGACTGAAATTCTCCATTGTGATGCTCTAGGGTTAGCTCTTCTGGTCAGGCCGTAGCGGCTTTGGAGTTTTACTATCTTCTAAACCAAAGAAGAAAGAAAGAGAAAAGAAGAACACCATCATAGAGATTAGAATATGATATGTAGCCCTCTGAATTCCAAGTGATGATACAGGCATATGATTATGAGAGCCCCGCCACGCAAATTAGTTGCCTATATGTGTGTAATTAATACATCAAATTTCACTATTCTTCTCTTTAATAATATTGTTTAGGATTGTAATAACTTACAAGCATGTTTTTGATTAATTTTAACAATATTTAAGGTATTACTGTACTAGATTAATTTACATATCACCGCTAAATTATTATTAAGTATGAAATTTATTCTCAAACTTGTGCATTTATATATAAGAA
Source organism: Populus deltoides (assembly GCA_015852605.2). Classification (NCBI taxonomy): domain Eukaryota; kingdom Viridiplantae; phylum Streptophyta; class Magnoliopsida; order Malpighiales; family Salicaceae; genus Populus; species Populus deltoides. Next base: position 3,357,502 of record CM027581.2, read on the forward strand.
ATTGATATGTAATTAAGGTCGGCAAAGGAATGATGAATTCACGATAAATTAATTTCTCAAATGAGATTCAAATTCGAGAAAATAATATGAATAAAACCAACATCTTAAAGATAAAGTTATAGTAATCGAATCAATGGCATACTTGCTACCCGGAAGCATCACAGAGACGACACGAAACAAGTTTGGGATCATTGTTTGAATCAGGTTTACAGTAGCCAACAATAAAGAAGAAGCCAACTGACTAGCCGGTGCATTCATGCAAAATCTTCCATTTTTTGTTCTTTCAGCTAAAATATAAGCTGTGGAATTATCATATTCTTTATCGATACAAATCGGCCAAAAACAGTGATATCCTCATTCAATAGGGGCGGACCACTAAAGGGTAAGATGGTTGGGAAGGTGCAGCCTATGCATGGTTGTGGCCAATGGGGTCGGGGTCCCACCATGGTCTGCTAGGCAATAGAGGAGCAAGCCTGCATGGCAAGCCCCCTTGGCTATTCAATGGCCTTGTCTCTTTTGTCTGGTGAAGAGAGAGGGATGAAAGGTGACATTGATTTCATTTGCTAGTGTCCTCATCTCCTAGTAGCCAAGAAATGGCATGTCTAAAAAGGAGACCAAAGAACTTGATCCCACTTGTTATATGTTTTGGACTGTATATATATATAGTTTTCATCGATCCCCTTTTGATCAAGTTAGACTTCTTTTCTTTAATACATGGACCTCTTAAAATCCTTCGTGTTTTTATATCTTATCCATATTTAATATTGTGATGTTGAATTAATAATTGTTATTTTTCAAAATAGAAGAACAATCATTTAAGCTGTTCTTTAAAAGTTGAATCGTCATTGTGTTTCCCAGCATGGTTCGGACTTGATAGTCTATGAATTCATCAAGATACCCTTTAATTTGCCTAACTCGCCAACTTGTCCATGCACAAATTGCTGTTCATGCACTATAATTCACATGCATAGAAGAATTCAAAATGCAAAAAGAGTTTCAAACTGTGGATACTACGCTTACGTACCAGAGTCTTTCTTCGATCCAAAAACAGGAACATTTTGTTTGTTTGTTTTATCACCATTGATATTGGAAAGGAAACAAAAATGAATTTCCAAGCAGCCCAACAAGAAAACACCAAAACCCCCTCCCACTTGCTTAGCTAGTTGAACTCTACAAAAAAGAAAATCATGGGACCATAACCCGAAATAGCTGTCTGCTTTCAAACACAAAGCATATGCAGTATGATCATGCTGTGTTTCTTCATTAACATTAGCCGTTCCAATCCATATATTATACAAGTGACAAGCCATTTGTAATTAAGCCATGCTTCTTGGAGAACAAACATGTTCGTACAGAATACAAATTGCAACACTGGCGAACTTAGCGCATGCGCAGTATTGTGGTGGTTTTTGTGACTATAATTTAAAAATATAAATTTAAAAAAATTATAAATTATAGTTTTTTAATAAGATTAAAATAAAATTTAATAGAACTATTTATTAATTGATAAAATACTTTTAAATTTATAATCGAAAACAAAACGCGGACTGCATCTGTTACAAAAACAAACGAGCTTTGATCCCTCACTACAATTTTGGGCCATTACCTAGAATAGGCTGAGACTGCAATTAGCTTTGTGGTCTTGTGGAGGCTGTTTGATTAGTCTGAGAAAAGAGCAAGTTTTTGGGCCTCCAGAGACAATAATCTCTAGATGGATTTATTGGGCTTTAAGGCCCATTTGCAAACCTTGAGCCTGGCGTTGTGGAGGAAAAGATAATATTTATCCCCCAATTGTCACTCAATTGTCAATTGATCCTAAGAGAAAAGAACTTTCAATTGGGATCCCCATCTATCATGCATTAGCAAATTAACCCTCTTCTTTAAATTCTTAGTATTAAAATAATAATAAGAATAAACAACAAGGACCTACATTGTCTCACATTTTGTTCATGTTTGAGGACCCAATTGAAAATAATATGATAATTGAGGGATGAGTACATGAACTGATTTTAAAGAGTGGAGCTGTGAAAAATATACGGATCATCCTCCTCCTCCTCCAGATCCATCAATTTTATTTATAAAAAAAATAAAAATAAAAATGATGTTAATGCAGTTGGGGTTCTTCCTCGCTTTAGCTTCTGGTCTCTGCTCTTCTCATCTACATCGCCGGCGTCTCCGATCCACGTACGTTACGTTATTTTCATGCATTCCTCTCTCTCTCTGCCTACATTTACTACTTCAAGTTACTCTAAATTTCCCCATGGACACCGTACCCAAATGCGTATGCTTTCCTTTCTTTGTATTTCTTTTTACCCTTTTCAGTTTTTAAAATTTGGTTATTGATGTTCTTTGCTAGGATCAGAAATAAGATTTTTTAAAAAAAAAATTAACCATATTAGGAGTAAAATGAAAAGTTTCTCAAATTGATGCCAAAGTATGTTTGATGTTCTGTTTGTAAACAGAAAGATCCTAAGACGGGACAACTTGAAGGACTATCATTTGAATTTAATCTATGTGAAGCTGTGGCTACGGGGGAACAGGTGAGCTTTGCTTCGCATGTGTGTGCTTTAGGATTAAGTTTTGGTAACCCAGCCTTCTCGCTGTGTTGCTGAGGTGATGTGTGTTGTGTGGCGTTGTTATGTTTGAATTTTGATGTGATGTACAATTGATTTATTATATAGTGAGGCCGTTGTCAGGAGCGGAGTAGTACTACGAGACTCACGAGGGAGTTTATTGATGCTTTACCTGTTTACCAAATGGATGGGAGGACTATGCATGGCGTAGGATCAATAAAGGAGTACTTCTGTATGTTCTTTTAATTTTCTGGTGATTTTTTTGTGGATAAATTACAGTGTAGCGATAGGAAAGCAATGACTTCAACCAATCTTCTACATAAAGTTGAGATGACTTACGTTGTGTCCTCCAATCAGGAGTTTGTTCATAGAAGAAATGGAGAAAATGTTAAAGTATTGCTCATAGCAGGAATCCTTAATTTAAGATGAATGTTTAGTTGTCATGGAAGTATTTGTGGTTTTCTCAGAAAAGAAACTAAAAGTTAATCTCTTGTTAAGATGTCAGCGGTTTTATATTTATGTTACTTTTTTAAAAGTTTTTAGTAGTTCCCCGTGAGATTTATTTTTATTCCATAACTTTGCTATAAAATTTCTCAAGAAATGGGTTTGATTATTCAGTTTTGATGCTTAATCGGGTTATTGTGAGCTATTAGGACTATTGACGGTAAGTTGTATCTGATTTGTTATATTTATGTACTGCAGTCACCGCTGTGAGAATAAAACCTATGCTTGGAGAAACTTTCGTGACCACTCCCTAAGACACCACCATATGTTCCAAAGCAGTTTGATCAATGCGCAGTTATTGGTAATTCAGGAGATCTTTTAAAAACAAAGTTTGGAAAGGAAATTGATGATTATGATGTTGTTATTAGAGAAAATGGTGCCCCAGTTGAGGTTAAGCTCTTTCTATTTATTTATTATTGTCAGCAGTCTAATTGTTTTTGCCACCTTTGAATCTTGTTGGTTTTGTTTTGCTATTTTGTTGTGGCAGAACTATACAGAGTTCGTGGGAAAGAAAAGCTCATTTCGCCTTCTTAACAGGGGATCTGCTAAAGCCCTTGATAAAGTTGTGGATTTAGATGGTATGTGCACTGGTCTCTGTCTTACCATGCCTTTCATTTATTGCTAGAATACTGATATTATGAATCCTACAGAAACAAGAAAGGAATTGTCTAATGAAAATCAGAGAGGCCTTTCTCTTCTGCTTTTCTTGCTGGCTTGGCTTTGCCTTTTGTTTTCTGTAGGAAGTTCCAATAAACAATCCTGTATATCTCATGTTAGGAGCATCTTTTGGATCAGCAGCTAAAGGAACTGGACTCGAGGCTCTTGAGTTTGCTCTCTCTATCTGTGAGTCAGTTGATATGCATGGTTTCACGGTGAACCCAGGATACAAAGAACGGTATAAAAATGTCTCAATAGTTATATCTTGCAGAGAGTACTTCCCCACACTTTTATTGTGGAACTTGACTAAGGAACCTTGTGTTATTTCAGGACATGATATTCCTCTGAATCGAGACAAGGTCACACTCCTCTCCATTATCAGACATTACCATCCTGAGTAGATTAGCGGAAAATATAAACAATCAACACATAAAAAAAGAGTTCAAGAATCACACATAAAGAATTTCATCGGTTGTATTATTTGCTAAGTAACATCCAAAGAACCGGGCTCAATATCAGATCTTACTATCATGGATTCATTAATGGATAAAGAAAATAATTAAAACATAAAACTAGTTCAAAAATCATCATGTAAAAAACAAGGTCGTGTATTAATTAATTATTTATATATTCGCATAAAACAAATAAAAGTAGCTCTTTTTTATATAAAAACAGTTTATCCATCATTTCTTTGGGTGAGTTGAGGTGAGCTTTCATGATGGATGGATGTTGGTTTTAGGTGAGGTTTAGGAACTGTAATGGTTAGAAAATGGTGATTTGAGTATGCGTGGGGGGCTGTAATAGCTGGAGATTTGAGGGTATTTCAGGGGCTATTATGGGATGGTTTCAAGGTTGTTTGAGTGCTGGTTTGGAGATTGAATTCAAAGCTTTTCATGGATAGAGAAATGGTGGAAATGGGGGCTATTGGGCGTGTCCGCTCGTGAGGAGAAGAGGGGCATGGTTCGTGGTGAGGAAGATAAACGACGGTGGGGAAGCTGCTGCGAGCAGGAGCTTGGTAGGTGATGAAAAGTGGGTTGTTATGTTATTCACGAATGGCGGGGAAAGGGGTTGATGAGGGTGAGAGAGGTGGCTGCGTGTGTTTTTTTTTTAGATTCTTCTTTTATTTCTAAATTTTTTCTCCCCTCTTACTGTTCAACGAGCACCTATTTATATTATCATTATCTTTTTTTTATTCCTACTTTTCTCAATATCTTTTCCTCACTTATACCTTCTCTTCTCTTCTCATGTTTTAAAAAAGATTAATTTTTTTTATTAAAATTTATTTTTTTTTGTATGTTTTGAATCGTTTTGATGCGCTGATGTTAAAAATAATTTTTAAAAAATAAAAAAACATCATTCTGATACATTTCGGCACAAAAAACACTGTATAAAATAACCACAATCACACTCTCAAACAGATTTATAAATATATAAAAAAAAACTTTATCTATCTCAAAATCAAAAGAGAAGCATTTTCAAAATAATCAAATTTGCATTATAATTCCAAATCATTTTCTTAACTAAATGTTATAGTACTTTATTTGATAAGCATTTTCAAAGATTCATGATCCATTACTGTGTTCATCTCTAGTAAATAATATGTAATTACTTCATGGCATGCAATGTATTTGACATATGAGTGAAATACTTTTTGATATATATATTTTATGAAATATGAGTGAAGTCATGTGTAGCATAGTATACTCTGGTAAAAAAAAACAATGAGATTATAAAGATATTGTTCTGATATAACATTAATTAGGGACCAAACTGTCACGTTTAAGAATGAAGAGACTACATATCAGGGACCATAATGATATTTTGTCATTTTGTACCTCACAAAGGAGCTAGCTTGTCAATTTATCTTCTTCTGTGAATATTTATTAAACTCCTTGAAGCGTTGACCCATATCATATAAATTTAACAAATTTCATCTAAGATCAATAATTGTAACAAATCATCATGATCAATATCAATTTGACATGCTAACTTAATCTTATCCAATAATTAACTTTAAAAACAAGCCCAATTAACCTTTAATCTGAACAACTTATGGGTTAATCTGGGTTGATTTTGCCCACCCGTGACTTCTAGACCTTGTTTAATAATTAGGGCACGATTATTAGCGGAAAACAACAATGGATAAACACCACGAGTATTACAATCATTAATTACCTTTACCTCGCGCACCTGGTTCTTTCCTAAATCGCACCATTCTATATCGAGACACGCGTCACACACCCAGCGAACCCATTTTACACACTCACTCGCTCTCTCTCGACTCTTCCCTCTCCTCCTCTCTCTCTCTCTCAACCTGCCACATAAAAGAAATACATAAACAAAGGCAAACCCTAAAGATAGAGAAGAGTTTTGATTTTCAGGTTTCTTTTTGGATAGAAGTGTAGAAAGCTTTCAAAATCCCATCTTTAAATGGCAGAGATACACCCACCTGAGACCCATCTAAACAGCGGCGGCTTTGGCGGTGGAGGAGGCGGTGGAGGAAGCAGCGGAGGAGGGGGGGCATTAACTTCAACTGAAACTGTGGGGTCAAAGAGGCAGCGGAGGCCAAGTGTCCGATTAGGCGAGATAGGCGGTGGAGACCAACTTTATGAATCCCAACACCACCGTAGAACTGCAAGCAATAGTTGGAAACAACAGCAGCAGCAGATTTTGGGTTTTAAAGAGGCAAGTAAATCATCAAAGACTCGAGCTTTAACGAATTTAAGTGAGTTTAATGAAACTCCTGACGGGGATAATGATATTAATTTGGATAGTGTTGCAATTGGGAGTTGGAGAGTTAAGCATTCATCGAAAAAGAGAGGGTCTTTGAATGTTAGTGCCAAGCGAGTTAGGTCTAATTGGGTGTCTAAATTCGATGATAGTGGTGGTGGAGTTGGTAATGGTGGTGAAGGGGAGGAGAAATATAGTGGTGGTGAAGATATAGGTGAGGAGGAGGAAGAGATTTATAGAGAATTTGATGTTGAGAATTCAGAAAGTTTGTTGAAAGAACAAAGCCCAATTCATGATTCACTTGAGAATTTGGGAGATGGGAATGAGAGGGAAGTGTACTACAATAGGAGAGTGGTTAGGGGGAGGAATTATCGTGATGTTAATCAAGATTATCTTCCTGAGGGGGTTGAATTATCAAGCCCATCGGATAATGATGCGAGAGATTATAGGAATAATGGGAGGTGTGGCGATGGCAGTGGCAGTGGAGGGGAGGATGGAGTGAGGATTTGGCTGAATAGTTTAGGGTTAGGGAAATATGCGCCAGTTTTTGAGATTCATGAGGTAGATGATGAGGTTTTGCCAATGTTGACATTGGAGGATTTGAAGGATATGGGAATCAATGCTGTTGGGTCTAGAAGGAAGATGTTTTGTGCTATTCAGAAGCTAGGAAAGGGGTTTTCTTGATGTTTTTGGGTGAACTTGCAGTTCTGGTTGTTTTCTAATGGAGAATTTGTTTCAGCCATGGTAATTAAGATGCATCATGTCTGAATTTAATTTAAGTTATTTTGTTCCATCTGTTAGTAATAGTTGTACTTTTTGGTACAAGTAGGATGTTTTGCTTAGTATCACTTTCTTGCCCTATATCAATGCATTTTTAATTAAGTGCAATTTTCTATTACATGGCCCTCGAATTGATTTGCTTGAGTAGTTGTGGTTGTGTTCATGAGCCTGAAGCTATACTTGATGTGCGTATTCCCTTAATCATCTCTGGGGTGGTATTGTCATCTCAAACTGTTTAGTAACCCCTGTTTGAATTAAAGTCCAGAAGTGGTTGCCATTCCTCAACACTAGAAGATTGGCTTTTTATAGATCTCTGAGTCGGTGGTTTTAGATTTTGTCAGCATGAAGTGCAACCTATCAAATGAGGTGTGGTTTGCATTTCAACTTTCAAGGTCTGCTGAGGTTGCCAGAATTTCTAGTTGATTTCCTGTGGTATATAGCCGTGCAGTTTTTAAAATGCTAAGGTACCCTGAAGTTGTTTGTAATTACTTTGCAAACTGTGACTAGGCAAAAGAAAGCCATTGCATCAATGAGGTCTCAACTTGTGGAGTGGTTCTGAAAGATGCAGAGGTTATATTTGAGAAGAGCAAATGAAGTTCTTTTTTATGGAGACCAGGGTTAATAAATTGGTGATTCAACACATAGTGTCTTTATTCAGAGCATAGGAGTTATTTCTATATATTGTTCTATCATTATTAATTCCCCTGTAAACAATATTGTTGGTTATTGATTGTCTAATATTTGACATCTCAGTTCACCTTCATTTAAGCTGAAATGAGTTTTTCATATTTGTTGTTGAATGCAGGTTAATTAGAAGAAATATTAAGCCAATTCCAAAGATTTGGAGAAGACTTGTTAGGTGACTCATGTTATGGCATTCTTGATCAAGAGCCGTTGTAGAGATCTCAAACTGACAGAAAAGTGGAGAAGGTCATACCTTTGGAGCATGCTTCTCAGCAAATGAAGTATTGGTCAAATTTGTTTTAGTAAGAGCTGTGCTAGATGGAATCGATTCCAAGTCAATGCTTGCTATAGAGCTATTCTTCTCTTGTTGAATAAATAGAACGATTTACTGATATTTTCCAAAACCAGTCATTTGATGATAGATGCTTGACATTGAGAGAGGAGTTGAATATTGTTGTTTGCTAATGGAGAGAAATTGCGGGCAGCATTACATGTCACTCAGTTTTCTTTTTCCAGTGTTTCTCCTTTTATGCATTTAGATAAGCTTCTTGTTTTAGAATTGATATAATACATATACACCTTGTATAAGCTAAGCACGTCTTTGAACATTTGCAGGCAAGTTGGTATACCTTTGATCATATGTTAATGTTTGTGGACCAAATTTTGTGAAAGAAGCCATGTCGAACTCGCAAACATTAAACTTCTGTGGGGGGTCTGCTGGCTCTGAGGTTCCATTGGCAGAGCTGCAAATGTGATATTCATTTGACTAGTTTAGAGGCTTGAAGATCTCCCATGTCGCAAAGGTCCTATAATGCAGACATACCAGATAAAGTGCTTCTTGAAACTTGAATGTCGGTCTGCAGAGTACAATTCCTAGCTTATTTATGAGGTCAAGATTCAGGATTAGACGTCGTCTCTAGAAGTGTTCATAGTTCTTTTTGATCCGTACTATAAATGTCCGCTACAGTGACAACTATCTCTTTACAAGCCCTAGCAATTTGCTGTATCAGAAGTCAAAAGTTGCTCCATTGTTCAAGATTCAAGAATCTGCTGTGGGAGAGTAGGCAGTGAACTAAGATTATTCATGGCATGACATCTTTCAGAAAATTAATGGAACTTGTCATTTCTATTAACTGTACATATAAAACAACATATATAAAATTAATTATTTTTTTTAAACGTTAAAAAAAGTTAAATTTTTTTTCCACATAAATAGTTTTTCATTGACTAAATTTTAATGAAAATAAAACACGTGAGGATTTTTTTATATGAAATATGTTTTTAAAAGAAAAAACAAATTATGGTAACTATGTGAGATTGAGATATCAAAAGTAAATTATTTATAACAAAAGATCAAATTGAATTTTTTTTGTTTCAATTAAATAAAAAATAATTATTATGATAACAAATTGTGTGAAATTGCTTTTTTTTTAAATTGAGGGGCAAAAATACATTAAATAAAAATAATAATAACAAATCAAATGTTGTGATTTAACCTATCAAATTTATGTTCTGAATCATGAAATTAATCGGATTTAATATTTTTTTTCTATAAATCTATAGTTGACCTAAATACATTAAAAAAAAACAACCCAACACCCTTGGGCTTATAAAAGAAAGAGCCCAAGTTCAAAAGTATGAGCTTATAATTTGTTTTCCAATTAAAGGGGATGGGTGGCTCTAAAACAAAAATCAAGGTAGGCAATACATTGTTTGCTGTGGCAAACGATGTATTGTCTACTAACATAGAATCTGGTTATTATTGTGATTATAGTTTTTAGACCTGGTTTGATTCAAGACTCGGGTTTTAGAATTTAACTGGATTATTTGGGTTAATTTTTTTTAAAAAAAATCAAAATGACGTCGTTATAGTAAAAAAAAAAATCAACGGGTTGCAACTGAGTTTTAATTTAACTGGGTCTTACCGAGTCAACCGGGTCGCCAAGTCACACAGAGTTTTTCCTTTCCCTGTTTTTTTTTCAACCCGACCCGGTTCCAGCCTCGGGTTGACGGGGTCCCAGGTCGACCCGCCGGGTCGAACCGGGTTATAAAACTATGACTGTGATGGTTGAAAAATATGGTCCATTGGGTTTTTTTTTTTATCAAAAACCCACTCATTTTAACCTAAAAATACTCTACAAACACTCTTAAAACATCAACCAACATATCAACCTAATAAACGATAAAAAAAAAGTTCAAATTACAAAATTAACCCGAATAAATTTTCTTATTCTCGACTTAGACCTGGTTTTTAGGTAATATTGAGGATTAAAAAAAATAAGACTACCTTCATTGAATGGATTATTTTGACACAAATTTTAACCAATTTGATGGTTATAATAGGTTTCAAAGACAACTTTCTCTATCTATTTGTGTTGGATTCCGATGAGTATCTCTTTCTCTCCTCATAAAAACGTTACTGAAAAGTAAAAAAGATAAAGTATAAGTACAAAAATGAAATTACTAAACGAAATAACCACTTATTAAATGAAAAGGATGGGGTACCAAACTTCTTTTTTTTATGAAATTCCTGATTTGGTGATAATTGAATTGATGCAAGATTGACCATTCTCCGTCTGCGTACGTAACCCTTTATGTAAGAGACTTGGAAGAATACAAATTAAAAAAAAAAGAAGAAGAGGAGGAGGAGGAGGAGGAGGAGGAGGTAGCATTACAAGAAACAGTCGAACCTCTCCAAGTTTGACTTGCCCTATGCCCGACCTTTCCATCAATGTCCTTTCTTTCTTGAAGCTTCCGCCAACAAAGTCAATATCAATGAATGGAGATTCAAAAACATTAAAAAAATTACATTATCGCATTAAGAGATAAGAATACAATATGAATGAGGAATTAAGTGTTAGGTATATTTAGATTTAATATTTAATATAGATTCCGTGTTTATATAAAGAAAGTAAGACGACTTTAGATATATTAATGTCCATTGCCATTTCAACCATAATTTTCTATTATTGTTTGGCGACGCAAGCTTAGATTAATCCTCCAACTACACATGACTCCTCCAATAATTATTTCTTCAATTGGGTCCCTTATCTATGTATCTTTTTCTCAATTGGGTCATTTTGTTACAATATGTACTGCAGATCTTGTTAAATATTGCACATGCTATTGAATGGTTTTCTAACTAATTCTAGCTCTCTCAGAACTTAGAACGTGCGTGGATTAATACAGTGAATAATTAATTCCCCTAATATATTGCTATAATTGTTCTTGCAGCATGTTGAATGATGGAAGAAATAGGGTTTTTCCATGTTTTAACTCCTGTGGGAACTAGAGCCAGGGAGAAAACACATGCACTATTCAACATCGTCTTCAATTTGGCGACCCAGCTGATGAAATCAGTAGTTGATGGACACATTTACCCGCTCTGTTTTTTGAAAAAAATAAAATAAAAAGAGTTGATCTCCGTAGCCGTAAAAGACCACCAAGATCCCTAGGTGAAGAGGAAGCATTCAAAACGAGATAAATTGCAACACGCATGCACAATTGAAAATCCATACAAGGCAAGTACTTGGATTCGGAGAAAACTACAACAACATATACGAGAAGTCCAATGTTGTTGCCGGCTTTCTTCCTTCATCTGCTTTGCATCCAATCCCTCTAGAAACAAGAAAACTTGTTGCTTTTTAATTGATTAATTAACCATCACCACCCACGAACCTCTCTTCTACGTACTCCTTCAACTAATCAAAAACCTTCCCATTTTTTCCCAAATAAAACCATAGACCTCGCTCTCTTGGCCACCCTCAACTCTCTCTCTCTCTCTCTCTCTCTCTCTCTCTATCTCGAACCCCAATTAAACCAACCCAACGATTATGACAAGATCACAGCAATATCCTCATCTTTTCATGATCACTATAATTCTTATTCTTCTCTCAATCAATTCAGTTCCTTCAATCTCTGCTCACTTTTTCCATAGCAATGTTTCAATCCCAGAAGACTTGCTCAAAAACGCAACCTCTAATCCATGGAGTTTCTTCCATCAACTATCCGGCTGCCATGCTGGTGAAAAATACGATGGCTTGGCCAAGCTCAAAAGCTACTTCCAGTACTTCGGTTACATCCCCAACTCCCTCTCCAATTTCACCGACGATTTCGATGACTCCCTCGAATCTGCTCTCCGAACTTACCAACAAAACTTCAACCTTAACATCACTGGCCAACTCGACGACCAGACAGTTAACCACATCGTACGGCCCAGGTGCGGCAACCCGGATATAGTTAACGGCTCTTCCAGTATGAACTCTGGCAAGACACATAATACCTCGTCCAGTCACGTTCACACGGTTTCTCATTACTCCTTCTTTACTGGGATGCCACGTTGGAGGAAGCGAGCCTTAACCTACGCGTTTTTGCCTGGGAATCAATTAACCGACGAGGTTAAGACCGTTTTCTCCCGCGCTTTCGACCGGTGGTCAACGGTGATCCCATTGACATTCACGCAGGCGGATTCTATCAACGCAGCTGATATTGGAATTGGGTTTTACAGCGGCGATCATGGAGATGGAGAGCCGTTCGATGGGGTTCTTGGGACTCTAGCACATTCTTTCTCTCCGCCAAGTGGACAGTTCCATCTTGACGGGGACGAGAATTGGGTCGTGACAGGTGATGTTAGGACATCGTCGTTGACGACAGCTGTCGATTTGGAGTCCGTGGCAGTACATGAGATTGGACATTTGCTAGGGTTAGGGCATTCCTCTGTGGAAGAGTCCATCATGTACCCTACTATTTCTTCGAGGACTAAGAAAGTAGAATTGGCCGACGATGATATTCAAGGGATCCAAGTGTTGTATGGTAGCAACCCTAACTACAACGGTTCGTCTACAACATCCGTTCAGGAGAAAGAGACTGGTAGTAGTGGGGGCCATTGTCTTCGTTCAAGGTGGGACCTTATTGGGTTAATCGTGGCCTTTGGATTAGTTTTGCTGCTTTTGTAGGTTAGGTAGATTAGATGATTAATATTTTATTTTATTTTATTTTATTGTTTGGTGCTTCGTTTCTTTTGTATAGACCATATAGTAAAGGCGGCCGGGGTATACTTTGTGATATGTTTATTCATGAAATACGATTTACTATTTTTTATTTTTATTTGATAATACCGTCGAAAATATTTTTTATGATATTTTTTTAAAAAAAGTCATCAATTCAATATTTTAAGATAAAAATATCGTAAAAACAATAGCACCATAAACGACAATACCAATTTATATTATTATTTGATTGGACATCTTCAGCACATTGGTGTACCCACAGACGAATGTTTGGGGACCAATTTTTACAAAAGAAGTCACCTCGAATTTCTCTGAGCTTCTGCCTTCAGGTCATGTCTGCGCATTCTCACATTAAATTTGTTCGTCGTTGGGTTTCCGCTGGCTTTTGTGAGATTTCGTCGGCTTCTGCGACCCAGTGAACTTTCTCATTAAGGACGATCACCAATAATACAAGGCCCAGATTGGAGGAATAAAATCATCTCCATCTTCGTACTCAAACAATCCCTCTGTGGTCGTCTCCATCCGAGTAAATGGAAGCAAACCTCCATCCATGAAATTGGGTGCCCCATTGCCATCTTTGTTGAGGACGTGGTTATGAAATATCTGGGCGTGTGAATAAAAACTATTGACGATTCTTCTTGACGATTGACTACCATTTAATGAAGCATTTCAATACAGATTTTATCCTCAATACTGTTTGATAACTTGAGCCTGAGGCATCTGAAACCAGTGATGGGAACGGGGAAGTGGAGCTAGCCTTCAACATCAGCCAATTCTTCTTCCATGAGGAACTTCAATGAAGCAACATCGGGGAATTTCCCGTTCCCCTCAAATTTCATAGCTGGTTATTTGATTTGAGTTGTGAACAGTGATTTGATTGATGATAAAAAAAATAAAAAATAAAAAGAATTCTTGGTTCAATTCTCCACCTTAACGACAGAAAAAAAAAATTGATGAAATTCTATTGAGTCTAATTTATATGTTTCATTAATAAAGAAAGGCTTGGAGATTTGTTTCGTAGAAGCACCTTCTTCCTATCCATGTCTCTATCTTTAATGGCAGAGACAGCCACCGTCACAGCTTTTGTCAGCCTCGCCTCGAGCCCTAGGAAATCTTTTTTAAAAAAAGCTCTCGATTCAAAAGTCATTTCTCGAGTAAGATGAATGTGTAGCTTCTTCTCAAGCCGGCAACTAAAACAGCCAAGATGTTATGAAAGTGGAAACGATTATATAGGAACTGAATCAGATTACATTTGTTTATGTACATTAAATTACCAAAATTCTCGCCTGCAAGAAAAGAACGAGAAAATTTGACGAGGTTGCACATGACAAGACACAAGAGAGCATAGAAACAAACAAGAGGAAAGCATCAATGCTAGCAACAGAACTACAAACATTTTCTCCTTCTCAGAGGAAAATCTAATCAATACTGCACGAATATGCTACTTAAATTGTTAGATGAAAGCTTTCAGGTCACAAAACAATTTTCACGAGACTGAATTCTGAAGTCTCACTCCAACTTGAGTGCACCTGGCTCCTGATGCTGCTTATCAGACTCAGCAGGGAAGTACTTTATGCCAACAAGGTCACCAACTTGACTGATAACCTGCCAAAACAAAGCAATTTGCCATTATTTTGTCATCTGAAGACAGTAACCAGTCATCTTCTGAGATTAGTAATCACACATCAGAAATTCCTTCCTAATTCTATCGGATCAATGTTGTACAACCAAATTAATCAGACAAAAAGCATATGAAAAGCAGCGGGTATTTGCAGAATCATAGCCATTGCTTCCCCATTATAAACTCAATCAACCATATCCTATAGCTTTGGCTGGTTGGAGTCCCTAGTCTTAAAATTGACATTTGTTAAAGAATCAAAGGATGCACGAAGTCTTTGTCACTGAAATTCAAATTCAACAGAATAGCCAAACCAAACAAAGGGCAAGAATACATACTGTAATACAAACAAAGTTCATATTGACAAGCACAAATACCTCCAATGCTTTGAGAAGATCTTCCTTGGTATGAGAGGCAGATATGCAAATGCGTGCCCTGGCCAAAAGTAGAGGAGTAGCTGGAAATGCAACCGTCACAACAGCAACCTGTAAAAGCATATTTGATCTTAGCAACCAGCGACATACACGAACAGAAATGAAGAAAAATATGCAACTAGTGAAAATCAGAAATTTTGAATGCCCTTACAAGATCTGATGAATACAAAATATCAACATGGCAATGCAGACATTAAAAAAAATTACTAGGAACTCACATTCTGCTTTAGACACTCCCGAGAAAATGCAGGGATTTTTGCTGGATTGTAAAGCATTATGGGCATCACTGGTGAATCATTATCACCAAGAACCTCAAAACCCATTTTCTGCAGCTCTGACCTGAAAAAGTTGCTATTTTCGCGTATTCTCGCAAGTTTTTGAGCCCCTGAAGTGAAACAATATCAGAGCAAAACAAGATTGATATGTAAGCTCAAATCCGGGTAATTAATTCAGAAACACTTCTTTAAGTATATCAGAAAGAAAAACAGATTCTTTTCTAATACCTCTACTAGAACCATCCTCTCCAAGAATAACCTTAATGGAAGATATAATTTGTTGTGCAGCTGGAGGGGAAATTGATGTTGCGTATAAATGAGCAGGACAAGTGTACTTAAGATATTGGATTAATTCCTGAAAGCAATAAGCAAACTTCAGTCGCTGGGGACTTGCATAAGATCAATAGCTGAATCCACTATTGGAAAATAAACAGAAAATTGGTAGTAAAGCTCAATAGGTCATAGCAAAGACAGGTGGCTAGGTGTTAACAACAACAACAGACATCCTTCAGAATTTCTAGGACTATTGGAGACAACAAAATGATAGTACTAATGATACGATTAAAAAGGATTGTCCACCAAATGTTCTAAACTATACACACAGCAGAGTCTTGCACATAAGATGATGACTACCACTAGGTGGTTCACAGGAAAACAAGAAAATAATCGTTGACTACCACTAGCTGCCAGCTTGGGTACTCATTATGACTAGGGGAAGTACTCATGTGAATTTCCCACCAGAGGTGCTCATGTAACAAACCTTAGATCCAGCAATATAACCCCCACAAGATCCAAACGATTTAGTAAAAGTTCCCATCATAATATCCACATCAGCTGTATCCACTCCTAAGAGTTCACAAACACCTCTTCCTGTTTTCCCAACTGCTCCAATGCTATGAGCCTCATCCAAGTAAACATATGCCTGAAACAAAAAGACAAAAACGTTACAATTAATCCTATTAGGCAGAAAATCAAGGAGTTTGGCATGCAAAAGTACATGGAAGAAGCATAAAACAGACCAGGAAAAAAAATGGCATGCCTTCCAGATTCATAGCATCCCTGACTTTTAAAATCTTTATTTTTTTTAATAAAATAGATTCAACTTTCTTTGATTGTGAAACAATAGAGCAGAATTTAGAAACATAACTTTTCAGATGTTACAAATTGCAACTGGATATTATAATAATTCACCTGTTTTCTAATGCAACACAGTGGTTTGCCTTAAGAAAAACAAGATTCGCAAAATTCAAGGTAAAATCTAATCAGAAAAGGTTGAACTGAAATTATTCAAGATACACAAAGAATTGCAATTTGCTGCACTCCACTCCATTCATCACCTTGTATTTCTTGCATACTGCAACAATCTCTGGAAGTTTGCAGAGCTCGCCTTCCATACTATAAATCCCCTCCACAATGACAATTATCTTCTTCCAAGGCCTATGTGTCCTTGGTTGCCCCTCCGCAATTTGCTGTCTCAAAACTTCCTCCAAGTGAGATGGCGCTGAGAGAGATTGGCAACCAGATTCCAATGCATGAGAACACAGAAATTTTATTTCCAAGACTGAAAACGACTGTCAGATACAACTTACTATTGTGTTGGAAAACCCTAACTGTTGCTCCTGAACCTCGAGCACCATTCACAATTGAGTTGTGGTTCAATGAATCACTAATTATCAATCCTCCCTGTCAAAGAAACAAAAGACAAAAAAGAAAACAATTCAAGACACCATCTTTACATATTATAAACCTACAACTAAGATTATGCACATACCTTTCCAATCAGAACAGGAAGGATGGCAGAGTTTGTGACATAACCCATGCCAAACACTATGGCAGCTGGCTTCCCAACAAAGTTTGCAACACACACCTCCAGTTCATTATGCAATATCGTAGTTCCTGATCAAAACCTGCATTACTCAATACAAAACACCAAGAACATAATGAAGTAAAACATGGACAGAAATATCAAGCATACCTCCATCAACACGAGGACTGCAAGTACTCGGCGAAAACCTCTTCAATGTCTCAATAACACGAGGCGTACAATACTCATCAGCTGCAGCAAACCCAAGATAATTATAGGACCCCAAGTTAAGACACCTAGTTACCTTGGTAGTCCGTCTGCTCAACACACAATTATAACAATTAACTCAGATAAATGCCCCAAAAGCATCACTTTATCTAATAATGAACAAAGAAAATACTTTTTCAAAGTTCTTACTTCAACGTCTTGTTATTGTCATTGGAGTACCGCTCGACAACATCGAACCACGCACCCGGGGAACTCGAAATCGGACGTCCAAAACAATCCTAACAACAACAACAACAATAAAAGATAAACGTCAACGTAACCCTTTCTTAACCTAGAAAAAAAAATACTAAAAAAGAAAAAAATATATTTTTCCTCTCAAAAATAAATAAATCACTTGATTCGGTTCGATTCGGTTCAAAAATCATATTCTTAAAATTAAATGAAGAATTAAAGTACCTGAATCCGAAGATATAAGCGACGAATGTAGAAGTCTTCAAGGCCTAAACAGATCGGTGCATAACCCTAGATTAAAAAAGAATTGTATCATCAACAGACATAATCGAACAATTTAGCGCTTAATTTATGATAATAAATGACATGTTTTTTTTTAAGGAAAAAAAGAGAGGAGTACCTGAAGATTGCTAGAGTGCCACGAATCGAAGATTTTACGAAAGAAATCACGGAATTGGCCAAAAGCGAAGAGTAAGCCATAGCTGAAGTAGGTGCTCAATGCGGTCAAATATGGGATCTTAATCATGTCTCCTATTTCTTCTCTCCCTGCGTCGTGATTTTTTTAGATCTGATGATATGATTTTGCTCTCCTCAAGTTATGAGAATCTATTTATTCGAGGGATAAAAAGGAAAGGGAGAGATTGATGATGAGAGATTCTTTCTAATTTCTTTTCTTTGGTTGGTTGAGAGAGAGAGAGAGAGAGAGAGAGATTTCCTCGGTCAATTCAGTGTTTGATGTTTTTTCTTCATTTGGATTTTGTTTATTTTGTGTTTGGTAGAAGCTTTTTTAAAAATGAGATGCTTTTAAATAATTTTTTTTATTTCTAATATTATCTTATAAAAATTATTAAAAAAATATATAAATTTTAAATATCAAATATATTTTTAAAACATATCTAAATATAGATTGGAATGCAATATTAAGTAGCATTATAATTAGATAAAAACAAAATATCTCTTTAGAATCTAAATATTTTTAGGGTTTGTTTAGAATTGTGATAATAGTTGCGGTTTCAAGTACCTTTCACTTAAAAATACATTAAAATAAATTTTTTTATTTTTAAAAAATTATTTTTGATATCAACAAATCGAAACAATCTGAAAACATTTAAAAAAATAATTTTAAGTAAAAATATCAAAATTTAAGGGAACACAGTTTGCACCGTATTCCCAAACACAACCTAAATAGAATTCTAAAATCCAAAATTTTTATTTTATAATTATTTTCAATAAAGTTTTTAGAATTTTTCTTGAATACTCTTTTTATTTGTTTTAGATAGAAAAAAAACATGAAAAAACCCTAATCAGATTTTACGTACCCCATCTTGAATTATTTATGTCAAATGAGATTTAAAAGTTTACTTTTATAGTTTTCAGAAAAATCTTAAAAAATTTAATGAATATTGTGCCTTTTTGTTATTGTGTTTGGGTGTGTTTTTGTAAACCCTTGAATAAACATCACGTCAAAGATAATAAAACCATCGACAATTAAAGAAAACTCAGGGTGAAGATAAATAATAATAATAATAATAAATAATATGAGGGAAAATGGGGAGGAAGATCTCCAAATAAAAAAAAAACGATTCCTCCACCAAAAAAAAATTAAAATATGAATTGCATTATACGATATATCTAGCTATATTTAAAAGGTATAATAATATTAATTAAATATGTAATATTAAATATTTAAAATCCACAAATAAATTTATTTTTATTATTGAATGAGTTATAGCGTCTTGAAAATCTTCTAAATAAACATGGATATTTAGATTCATGAAAGAGTGAGAGATATAGCTTTAGATAAATATGAAATTTTTTTTAGTATATTCCAAGTTAACCAAAATTTTATGTCAACAATTTGTATACATTATAGTAGCCAATTTGTAATTGATATGGCATAAAATATTATATATAACAGTAGGTCTTTACATAAGCTTCAAAAACACAATATTGCTATATAGTTACTCTCTAATTGGGTTATCTTTATTGACTATGTAAAGTTAAAGGGTAATATCGCAAATCCACTAATAAAATGTTTAACAAGAGAGCATGTCGATAAATGACCTAGGAGATTGAGATTAACACCTATATTTTAAGATTTGACATGATGGAAGCCTAACTTAGTTGACTAGAGATCTCAAGATCTAAGTTTAAAAAAACAACAAAATTATATGTCAATTTAATAGTAGCACTCTTACTCATTTCTAAGATAAAATGTGCTACCTACAACGAAAATAAAATAAACTAAATTTTTAATGATTCTTATAGTTTGAGGAATTCAAGTAGGGTATTATAGGACATTTTTAATAAGAATCACACATATATATAAGTGTGAAACAAGGTCACTTCTATTAGAATTGAAAAGGCTAAATTCTCTTAAGCATGAAGTGTTCGGGAGTAAAATAAACATAATCTTGAGAACCAAAATTATAAGGAAGGAACTATGTGATCTTTATTGGTTGGCTTGACATAAAAGGCTGAACAATTCAAGGCATCATATCCACCGGTTAGCTAAATGAATTCGATAGTTTTCATTAGGGAATGTTCATAGCCAAAAGTTATCTTACTCGATGTAATGACTTTTTATTATTACTCTCTATTTCCATATCTACTTTGTATTTTATTCTGATTAAACAATTTTCATTAATATGGCAAATTGTTAGGGAGTAAATAAAAAGTTGTGTTTGTTAAAACTCTACTTAAAATAGAGTTGTATCGTTTTAAACTAGAAATTGTATTATTTTATTTTAAAAATTAAGTTAAAATTAACTATCAGAATTGCTTATAAAAAAAGACAATTCTAACATGGTTTTAACAATGGAGAAAATTTCTAATCTTTCTAAACTGATATCTTTTACATTCCTTATGTTAAAATTCTTACAAGGGTTAACATAAGTTATTTATTCTTGGTTGCGCTACCATGAATAAGATATTGAACAAGTCTTGAAAACAATGTTGAAATCACACTATTAACATCAGAGAGTAGGTAATAAATTGTTTTAAGATCATAAGATTAATTATTGTCTCAATTTATTTTTTCAAGTCTATTTTCTATTAACAAGTACTATAAATAAAAAAAAATCAACTGTTGATTAATATGCATATTTTATGTTCTGTAGAAACCAAATCATTAAAAACAATCTTAGGAATTATTTAAAGTGTTCCAACAATACTAAGTGCAAGACAAACACATCCTATGGTATTTAGTTAAGATCGGTTACTTAATTACACGATCTTTGAGAGTAAAGTTTTCAAAAATCTAGTCAAGTTTACCCATACTGCAACTTGGTTAACATAGCTGGCAATGTGTGCAATGCTAACATTGAGTAGAATTGTACCTTAATGATTAAAAGTTTGAATCAAATTGCGCACATTGGCTCTAGCTAGAATCATTCTCAAAGCATTTTCTTGCCTTCTTGTTTGTGATATCAATGGCAATCTCATGCCATCCCTGCCATTCCAGACGAAATGAAAGGACGTTAGCTTTTGAACATGTATGTAGAAGAGAAGTAGCTAGGTCTAGCATGAAAGATAAGAGCCAGTTAGGATAGCCAAAGGAGACTGCCTATGAACCATACCAATAAGCTCTGGAAGGTGCTGCGTGCTTTCACAGTTGTCTGCAAATGGGAAGAAAATTGACTTCCAAGGTGCAGAAGTTCAAAAGTTGGCCTTGCCTTATTGTGTCCGCGTTGCATGTTGATCAGTCAAATTGCATTGAATCAGTTCATTGACCCTTAATTTTTTCATAAAGTTAATCATGATTCTCATTCTAAACCTTCTTTCTCCAGGAACCATTGTCTTTAGGACGCACAATCAAACGCATAAATGCTAAAATTGCATGCACAAATTGCAAGCTAGCTATCCTGATCAATTTGAAAACGATCAAGTCTTGTCAAGAAAAAATGATACAGAAATCCCTGAATCATTTCTAGATGTCATGCTAGTATTCTTTCTAGCTAGTAGAAGAAGAGAATAAACTTTGACCTCATGAATTACCTGATGAGAAGAAACAGTTGGGAAAAAACAAAATCCTAGGTCTTGGATTCTTTCAGCTACCGATTTGTATTGAGATTTTGACATTCTTTGAGGTTTGTCTGTAAACTTTTAATGACATGTATTGAGCCAGTCATGATCAATTCTTGTTTCTGACTTCTTTTCTGATAACTTTATGAGTTCATTGTTCCGAGTTAAACATCAACCAATGTTCTGAGCCCACCAAGAAAAAAAAAATGTCAGCACCTTCTATTTCCAGTCATATTTTGTATTTTTCTTCTTCTTCTTCTATATTTGACTTGGATTGAAAGATTTTCAAACACTTCAGAAATGCAAATTTATGCATTAATCCAAGCTTCTTCACTTTGAATGGAGGTGTTAGTTATAGATCTAATTATGATTGTAAGAATATTTGATAGTATTTTAGATTAAAATATTTTTATGCCATCTAAAACTTAAAAGTTTTTTTTTAAAAAACGATATATGGCGGAGCTCTTCATGTAGATGTATGGCTAGTCAATAACAGCGGTTTGTCTGTATTGAAGGAAAAAAGTCCCACGTGTACATGGATTTCAATTCCTTCTTTCCTTTATTTTAAAGGAAAAAAAATCCACTTCGGCTTCTATAATTTGGAATTTCGAAATACAATCTAAGAGATTTAAAAATAAAAAAATCTTTCATTTGTCATTAAACAGTTAAACAGCTAATGGCAACTCTTGGTGAGATAACTTTTTAAATTTTTTTAGGATTAACTAGTTAATTAGCCCTGTTTCGCAACATATCAATATAAAAAAAAATTAAATAAAAAGATATTAAAAATATAGAGAATATTTTAATATTGTTATTAAACCTAGCCAGGTGGATTAATTTTTAAACTTTCACTTAACTCTTTATCAAATCCAAATACCATAAATCTGGCGACTATGTTTGGTCCAAGTTTACTTGAATAATAATAAAAATAATCATACTAATACTACTACTAATAATAATAATAATAATAATAATAATAACAACAACCATGTCAAACCCGAGCGCCTTAAGTCTGGCAAACCATGTCAAACTTAAGGTGCTTAAGCCTATCAATACTCAAGTTTACTTGGGTCTAGCAAAATACATTCGAGCCAATCAAACTAATCAATCATAATTCACAAATTGGATCGAGCATCGAACATCAAACGGAACACCAATAAAGAATCCGCCTTGATTTCATTCCTCTCCTCTCGATTCAAGGCAATGGACTCTCGATCCCACTTTTGTTCACTCGACAGACTCCAAGCTAACTTGGATAACACATGATTACTAGACTCAAGGAAAGTAGGCTGACAAGTTGTCAGACCAAAGCAAACTTGAATCTGACATGGTTGTTATTATTATTATTATTAGTAGTAGTAGTAGTAGTATTTGTATAATTATTCTTATTCTTTTTTTTTTGTTATGTAAGTAAACTTGGGTCAGACATGGTTGCCAGACCCAAACAGTTTGGGTTTAATAAAAAGTTGAGTAGAGGTTTAAAAATTAACTTAGTTAGGTTTAATAATACTATTAAAATATCTTTTTTACATTCTTAAAAAATAAAATTTAATATTGATACGCTGCAAATCACATATTACAATACAATGAAATATTTCATCCCCTGCAAATGGTGGGCAGGCCATATTTGGAAAAACAATACAATAAAATATTTCATTCTCCTGGAAAAGTTTTTTTTGAAAGTGAATTCGGAAAAATGCATTTTGTCCAGTTTGGTAGTGTAATGGAAAATAAATTGAAAAATATTTTTTAGTATTTGGTTATATCATGGAAAATGAGTGAAAAAATAACTTATTAATATTTTATTTTTTTAAATTTATTAAAATAATAAAAAATAAATTTTACAAATTAAAACTGGAAAATTTGAGTTGTCATGGAATCTTAAGCTCCGAGTTTGCAATAATCCGAACCTAAAAATGCTTCTCCAAATAATTTAAATGAGGATGCCAAAAACCCAAAAGGGCTCTTCAGTCTTCACATGCTTTGAGACTTTGTGCAAGCCCACCCTACCCTGATAGAAGCTGGGCCATGGACGTGCACTTTCCAGTGGTTCAGCCGAGGCTTAGCCCACAAGAGCTTATTAAGTAGGTAGGGCTACTTCCACGGGTGTGAAAAGGTTAGCCTCCGTTTATCAGCCGAGGCTTAGCCCAGCTTATTAAAAATATTTTTTAATGTTAAATTTTTACTGAATTTTATCATTCCGGTTATAAATTGATATTTATATTTTTTATTATATAATAAAATAAAAACAATAATAATTTAACCTAATGAATTTTATACCCGAGTCATGAGTTTTTTCTATCAACAAAAATAAACATGATTTATTTCTTTTTCCCGCCGGCATCATAATACACAACAGAAAAATAAAAAAAGTATAAAATTAATTAAAAATTATCTATTTTCCTAAACAAAACACTCTTGCATCAATTATCTAACCGTTTTCCTTTTATATATATATATATATATATATATATATATAGAGAGAGAGAGAGAGAGAGAGAGAGAGAGTTCCACGTGTAGCCCCTAGCTAGTTTTCTGAATTCAATTACATTAATGTCCTTGAAGGTTGCTTTGCCAATATGCTACCAGTCCAACTAATTATTAAAAAAGCCGACTTAGCACAAGATGAATAATAAAAATGGTGGTTAGATATGATAATGATATATATCAAACCACTCCCCTCTGCCCAAATATCCCAAGTTCTGGCTATATGGGAAAACACATCATCCCTAATGCCACGCCTGTACTTAGTCTGCCAATGAAAGCTACCACTACACACTAAAGTCATCCTATCGAAACTATTATTCCCACGAATAGTTTGTTGGTTTTTATATTTTTTAAAAAATTATTTATTATATTTTAAATTAATTTTTTGATGGTTTAATATAATTTTTGTGCGTATTAATGTAAAAGTATTATTTTGATATATTTTTAAATTAAAAAATCCTTTAAAAAACAGGCGTGTTATTTTAATATCAAACGGTACAGGTTTCACTTAGTTATATAATAATAGAGTAAGAATATTAATTACTTTATATATAATAGAGTTTATTAAATAGTAGCATTCCATCTACCACATCTCAGAGGCCGCCATTGATATCAACGGACGTTGCATGCTAATAAACTAGCTTCCACGTCACAAGCAAGCCTATACTTGCGCAACACACACACACTTGCAAGCTTCTGGAGAGATGTTTTCCCCCATGGATATTAAATTCATCCCTTGAGTTAACTCGGTTTCGTCTACCTTCTTTTTAAAAAAATTAAAATAACAATATTTTTATTTGGGGGTTTCATAACCGTGGGCTTTCCGGTTTGCTGATGATTTTTTTTTTGTTTGGGGGTGGGGGGGAAACTCGGCATGTTGACCCAGTCGTTGCGTGTGTGAATGTGATGGGACCTGTTTTATTGCTTAAGAAGATGGTGA
This sequence comes from Populus deltoides, assembly GCA_015852605.2. NCBI lineage: Eukaryota > Viridiplantae > Streptophyta > Magnoliopsida > Malpighiales > Salicaceae > Populus > Populus deltoides. The sequence continues at coordinate 3,382,479 of CM027581.2, forward strand.
TGGTCGGCATAATCTATGAAAAGTTGAATGGAAAAGCCGAGTTCATACACACTCTGTAACTCCAAGCTTTTGGAGAGACTAAATCCACTCTGTCGCTCGTCACAACCAACTTAATTTCTTTAGTCGCCGGTGAAAAGTACCATTCCGTCATTGCATCAAATATCCTTTTCTGTTTTTTATGGCCTAAGTTCCTGTATCAGTCAGTCTAAACAAGTTGATGGGCTTGTTAAATATTAGATTTTTATAATTTCCTTTAATTTTGTTCCACGTAACTTTTATTTCTTGATTTATAACATGTTTGGAAGTGTATTTTTTTTATTTTTTTAAAATTATTTTTGATATTAATGCGTTAGAATGATTTAAAAACACCAAAATTATATTAATTTGAATTAAAAAAATTAAATTTTTTTCAAAAACATTTTTCTAACTAATATCACTTCAGTTTATCAAAAAAAAAAAAACAATGTCACTTGGATGGATGTTTTTTTTTTTAAAATATGCATGCAAGAATATGCTGAAATTAGTTTTTTTAATTACATGCAAGAATATGCTGAAATTAGTTTTGTATATTTTAAAATGAAGTCTTCTCAGATGAATAATGTTAAATGTTTTAAAAAATATAATAAATAAAATTAAAAAATATACAACAAGTGGTTTTAATTGTGGAATTCAATTCTATTTTAGAAATCTTTTCTTATTATCTACTATGTATTTTTTTTTCTTACCATATTTTTAAATATTTAATATTAATCTTCTACTATGATATTCCTGTTTAGAAATGTGAATGATGTTTCTTTACAAAATGATTTTAATTTTAAAATAAATTAAAATAATATTTGTTTTTAATATTTTTAAAAAAACACAGTTAAAAACAGGAAAAATGTCTCAACCACCCCCGAAACAGTGCCTGCGTTCCAATAAAGAAAGCGTGAAGACAATAATTACATCAAAATCAAACTGTCACAAATATTGGGACAAAGCTCATTCCATATTGATTTCCATTGAATTCATGACTAACTCAACTACTCGCGCGTTTATTCCTTCCCGCTGAAAAATTCAACGGTAAATTGCTCAGCTATTAAAGGGCAGATACGTCCTATTATTAATGTTGACTTGGAGGTTGACACGCAAATTTAGTTACAGCTGACGTATGACCAATGAGGCCAGGAATGAGAAAGCTAAACTAAACTCACTGGGAAGGCAGCAATTGCCACCCTCACAGACCAATAAAATTGCAATAATCAGTCGGAGACTTGTAACACCCAGGAGAAAGGCTGTGAGTTTAAGAAAAGAGCAGAGTAGATATGGAACTTTCATTGTCAAAGCTGTCATTACTAAATTTATGTTGTAAAAGGAGACCGTGTAATTGAGTTGAAAAGGAGGTGGGCCCGTAGGACTGTTTATGCCTTCTTATTATTAAATCTCAGCCATTGATTCTGATCTTCTGTAAACACTTACTTCCGGCTCAATTCCCGATTCTTCTAACTGCTCTCTCTCTTTATTGACTCACGCTCTCTACGAAACGAGTCCGTTCGTGTTAGTTTATCTTTTATCTTTCAAATTCCTGTTGATTTATCTTTTTGAATGAAAACAATCCAAGCATATCGTTTCTGATTGTTAAGAAGATATAATAAAATTTATTTTCTTATTTGTAGGAAACAAATTATTTTAAAATGCAAATAAAATATATTTTATATCAAAAAATGTATAATACCTTACTTCAAATGTATTTTTTTTATTTTTTAAAATTATATCACAATATTTTAATGTTTTTATGAGGATTGTTAGGTTACCAAAACTTAAAATTTAAAGTCTTTACGTTATATTAAGATATAAATAATATGTTTAAGTATATCTTAACATGTCATTATCTTCTATGAATAAATTGAATAGTTAAGAAAGTTTACTATATTAATTTAATGAGTTCCAAATCTTGGAATCATCAGTTGAAAGGATTTATTAATATAAATACATCAAATATTGATAATATTCTAAAAAAATCCAAATAACTTAAAGAACAATATTTACATGTTAGATAATCGGTTAATCTTTTAATTCTAACAATTTGATCCATTCTCCTTAATAAATTAAAGTGGCTGGTGACTGATAACTATATAAGGTCTCCTATAAGGGGTTGAGGGACTTATATCTTGACAATATCCTAAAAAATCCAAGTAAATTGAAAAACAAGATTTATATATTGAATAATCGATTAATCTCTTAATTCTAACAATCTAATTCATTCTTCTTAGCCAAGGTAACCGATAACTAGTGCCTTGTAAGTCAAGCTGGTTGATGGCTAATACTTATATAAGTCCCCTTATAGTGGGTTAGGGGACTCACAAATACTTAAGTAAGTATCCTTGTAAAGAAAGAAAGAAATGATACTTTAGAGGAAGATAATCTTAAAATATATATGTAGAAGAGATAAAAATCGCAAATCTTTTATTTTGATGGTTCATGGGATGTCTATAACCCTTAAACCTCGTCATTTTGTTGGAGCGAAGGGGTTGAAGAGTCATTTTATTCTGATATCATTAATAAAAGATAAATATCTTTTACATAATATTAATGAGATGACAAATATTTTTTACACAATATTAATGATGATAAAAATATGGTGGACTTTTATAAAACTTTTACATACCTATAGGCTTAAGGAGATGAATATCCCTGACATTAACATTTTATATTAAAAATCATAAAAATAAACAAACAAAACTTTATGGCCCAACATGAGGCTTATAAAAAAATCTCCAGACTGATAGCCCTTTGTGATTAGCACATTGTCAACCTAAGGGGTGATGGTAGCTTACTAAACTCATGTCCATTTGAGCTCAGCGTATAGCTGAACCCAAAAAAATTGAGTATAATAGCTTACCAGATCCATGTCTGCTTGGATTCAGCGCATGACTAAATCTAAGAAAGTTGGGTCTTACAGTTTGCCATATTCATATCCGTCTAGACTCGACTCGTAGCCATGTCCAATGGTATTGGGCTTGGAAGTAAGCCAAATCCATGCCATATGACCCTAATATTCAACCAAACCCAGGTATGTTGGGTATGGACGCAAGCTTCACCCATCTATCAATATATTATTACTCTGTCTTTAGACATTATAAATAAAAACTTAGACTAAAAAATATTTTTTTAAAAATATATTGATCCATCAAATCTATATAAAGAATATATATTTAAAATTACTTGAAGAATAAATTAAGTCTCAATTTACTCTCAAAATAATCAAAATATACACATGTAATTTTTTTTCTTAACATGATAATTAAAGTTGTGTAGTTTCATCAACTATGATTTTGAATAACTATTATTTAATGTTCAATAGAGATACCAATCATGCAATTGTTAAAATAATATATTTTTTTCATTTTAATATTTTGACGAAGTAAAAATAAATTCTGTCTAAATTTTTTTTTTTCATAATAACTCACAACATAATCATTTTTACTTGGGAATGACATTTAATGGAATCATATATTTTCAAAATAAAATTTTACAATGAACCAATCATACTTAAAATACAAAATTTAAAAATGGTATAATATCCCAACAACATTTTAAATTGCAAAATTTAAAGGAAACTAAACATGATAGTAAAAAAAAGTTTATATATTTACTAAAATCTTACTAAGATGGTAGCAATGTAGTCTAGCCTATAGAAGCGAGTGGTGGCCACTCTTTGAAACCCGCATCTAAATAATAAACCTCACCATTCCCAGTACCAACACATTACTAGTATTTCTCCTCTCCTCACACTCTCTTTGCTCCGTCGTTACACAACACTGCTTCCAAGCCGCGACGACGACGACGACGACTTGCCACAATCCCCCTCTTCTCTCTCTCCAGACTCTAAAAAATAGCCTATCTTCTCTCTTTGTCTATCGCCTCTAAAGATCAGCCAAAAAAGGTAAAAACCCTATCTTTCTCTCTTTCTCTACATTTCTTCCATCAGCTCACCAAAAAAGCCTGCAAAAAACCCACCATGAAAATACCAGAAAACGACCCCATAACTCTCTCAAACGACCTTTTACACTCCCTTTTAAACCACCATATCCCGTTAATACAATATTTCAAAGGCAAATGGGGCTTAATAAAATCCAAACTAGCTGATCTCCAAACTCAACTCACTGATTTTTCCGAGTTCCAAACTTCACTCACTAACCCACTCTCTCTCGATCTCCTTCACTCTATTTCACAAACTCTAACCGATGCTATCCTCTCAGCTGAAAAGTGTCAAGATACAAACTTGACAGAAGGGAAGCTTAAAACTCAAAGTGATATTGATTCGATTTTAGCCAAGTTGAATCAAAATGTGAAAGATTGTGAGATTTTGATTAAAAGTGGGGTTCTTCAAGATGGAATAGTATCTGGGTCTGGCTCAAAAAGAGAGCTTGTTAGAGCTGAGTCAAGGAATTTGATAACTCGGTTGCAAATAGGGAGCCCCGAGTCTAAGAACTTGGCTATGGACTCAGTTTTGAGTTTGATTCAGGAGGATGATAAGAATGTAATGATTGCTGTTGCACATGGTATTGTGCCTGTTCTTGTTAGATTACTTGATTGTAACAGTTGTCTTGATATTAAAGAGAAAACTGTAGCTGCAATTTCAATAATTTCAATGGTGGATAGCAGTAAACATGTTTTGATAGCAGAAGGGTTGTTGCTTTTGAATCAATTGATTAGGATTCTCGAATCAGGAAGTGGATTCGCGAAAGAAAAAGCTTGTATTGCACTTCAAACTTTAAGCTTTTCGAGAGAGAATGCAAGGGCAATAGGATCTAGAGGTGGGATTTGTTCATTATTAGAGATTTGTCAAGCTGGAACACCTAGTTCACAGGGTCTTGCAAGTGGGGTTTTGAGGAACTTGGCTGTGTTTGAGGAGGTTAGAGAGAATTTTATAGAAGAAAATGCTGTTTTTGTTCTCATTGGGCTTGCAGCTTCTGGGACTGCATTAGCTCAAGAAAATGCTATTGGTTGTTTATGCAATTTGGTTAAGGATGATGAAAATTTGAAGCTTTTGATTGTCAAGGAAGGGGTTATTGAGTGTTTGAGAAATTACTGGGATTCATGTCCTCCGATGAGGAGTCCTGAAGTTGCTGTTGAGTTGTTAAGGGAGTTGGCTTCTAGCCAAGCTATTGCTGAAGGGCTTGTTTCTGATGGGTTTATTGTTAGGCTTGTGGCGGTGTTGAATCTTGGTGTCTCGGGTGTGAGAATTGCAGCTGCTAGAGCTGTGTCTGAGCTTAGTTGTAACGCTAAAACAAGGAAAGAAATGGGTGAATTGGGGTGCATTGGTCCGTTGATTAAAATGTTGGATGGTAAGGCTGTGGAAGAGAAGGAAGCAGCAGCAAAAGCTTTGTCATTGCTTGTGTTGTATGCTGGTAATAGGAGAATTTTCAGAAAGTCTGAGGGAGGGATAGTCAGCACAGTTCAGCTATTGGATACTTCGATACAGAATTTGGATAAGAAGTACCCTGTTTCTATATTGGCCTCACTTGTACATTCTAAGAAGAGTAGGAAGCAAATGATTGCTGCTGGTGCTAGCGTGCACTTGAAGAAACTCGTGGATATGAATGTTGAAGGATCTAAGAAGCTCTTGGATGGGCTTGGCCGGGGTAAGATTTGGGGTGTCTTTGCCAGGCCCTAGCATGGATATAATTTTACCATTGGTGCTTCAAACATGAACGAAGATGGCTCGTTAATCCATATGTACATTTTTGTGTTTACTCTTACTCTTGTTTCGTGTTTGCATTTTTTTCCTTTTCTTTTTGTTCATATGATTGTTAAGTTGCTTTAGGAGTAAACAATTTTTAGCTTAGTTTCTAGTGGAAAACCTCTTCTTTGCAGTGAGGAGATTGTGGTTTGTTTGACCCAACTACACTGGAGTTTATGTTCTGTATCCGAAACTGAATAACAGTTTGTAATGTGTTTGAGATCATACTTCTGCTACACAGTACTCATTGAAAATGTTGATTCCGCAAATAATAATCAAGGCAGAGTTAAGTTGTATTGCAAGGCAGTACCTTTTAGAGTCAGAACCTGTTGAGAATAGACCGCATTTTTCATATAATATCTATTTTCTGCTGCTTGTGAGTAGCCCAGAGTTTTCTTAATCGAAGCTTGTTATCAAGTTCCTTGTTTTATAAGGGATTTTTCATATAGCATCTATTCTCTTCCGGGCAGGTTAATTTGGCAAGTGTTTTGTTGGGTTCCATAATTCTTAAAACTTCTACCATTTGGATCAAGCATAAGTTTTTTGTCAGAACAAATTTAAGAGCACCCAGGAGTTTGATATAGATCTGTTTATTGATGTATGTGGATATGGCCTGCATCTATTCTAGGTTCAGACTTGACTCCTGGCATTAGTGTCGATATTAACTTGAATGGTTAAGCACCTTCTTTTGGCCACCCCAGAGTGCCACAGGGCCCCAAAATGATTTTCTTTATGGATGATAGTCAGTGATGAAGATAGTTCCAAATATATCAGTCTAGTTTAAGTAGTTTCATGGATGCTGGATGATTTCCATAAAGTAGTGGGTCTACGCCATGTGCGTTTGTTCTTGACCATGAGTATTTGTTCTATGCTATGCCCATTGCACTTTGTGTCGGCAGTCACCTTAAAAGGTAAGGTCTGAGGACCTACCACGATTTATTTGCACTCTCGAGCGAGCCATTGCATGGTTTCAGCCTACTTCTTTAGAATCTCCTGGTTTTGATGGAGAAAATGCAGAAACCATTTTCAGCCTGCAACCCTATCTCCGTTGCAGTGTGATAGTTTTTTTTATACCTGTGTTGTTCCTTATCGAATCCTTTTCTGAATGCAAATTGTTCATATACCTCTCTGCTCGAGGAAAGGAACAGGGGAAAGGGTCCATAAACTGCAGCGTCTTTTTGTTGACATATCAAAGTGGAAGGTTAAGCAATTGGGTTATCAGTCTTGAACCAAGGAGGATAGAGTCCACCCCTTGAAAGAAGGGGAGATTGCAGGTTAGCTGATCAAGGGTATTATGTTCAAAAAATAAGTGCGGATATTATTAGCATTTTTCTTTTTACCATCAAGAAAAAATATAAATGCAAACGGAAAAGTTTGCCTATGTGTTTAATAAAATAAATTAAGAATTATATATATATAAATAATAATAAATTTATTTATTTCAACTAAAAATAAAGTCAAAAAATTAATATAAAAATGCCATTTCTTAGAGAAAGAAAAATTAAATATATGTTTCAATTTAAAATTAGATATCTAAAGTTTTAATTGGTTTGCATCAATAAAATTAAATTTTATTTTGCTAAATCAAGCATTAACTCAAATTTGAAACTTATTATTAACATTATAAAAACCATCTATAAAGTCAACTAAATTAAAACATTAAACTCATTCTCAAGTCAACTTAAAGTGTCAAGATCAAATTAAAAAAAAAAAACAAGTCAAGCAACAATTTTTTTTTTAAAAAAAACATAACGAGTAACTATTGCAACTAATTGTGGATTGTGTCTTTCTTCTAAGTTGCATTTCATTTTAAAAAAACATCTTTTCTATCTCGAATTGTCTTGTATTTTCTTGATTTTAAATATTATTTCATGATTTACTGAGTATCAATTTACAAAATAAAACTATAATTGTCGTTAAAAATAACAAAAAAAAAAATAAAAACAAAAATTAACATGAAAACAATACCAAGTTATGCATATAAACCAAGGAGATAAGAGAAAAAAGCGAGTAAAAAAAAAAAAAAGAGTTTGTCATCGGACTTCAGGTAAGAAAGCCTTCGCCATGAGAATTCCATCAATACCATGAAAGACCCTATCCGAAGCTTATGGCCACCTTACACACCATCATAGTCCTATGACCTTTCAAAGTTACCAGCATAGTGTGTCACATGTAAGTTCATTCAATTCAATCCATAATTTGAACAAAAAAAAAATAAGAAAAAGGATTTGAATATTTATTTTAGTTTTAATTTTGTTACCTAAAACTTCAATTATTTTAATCCATAATATTAAATTTTTTTGTGCCCAACAAAGCCATTGAAGCGAGAGTAGAATTTTTTCTCAATATCTTGAGAGCTCTATGTCAAGTCCAACAAAACAAATTAGCAAGTCCAAAACAAATCAATTCATTGTAAAAGTATTGAATAAAAAAAACCAAAAATCTGAGAATGATATTTAAAATAAAGGGCAAAAATTAAAAAAAAAGGGAGGTGTTTAACTGTTCACAAGAACAATGAAACATCCTCAAATTCTTTAATGTTTCTGTTAATACCTTAGTAACTATCTTTTTTTTTTCTATTTATTTTTGTTTTACTTGTGTTCATATAAATGTAAAGAGATAAGGGTTATCTTGGTTTGGCTGTTGCTTGTCTTGACAAAACTTCCACATGTTAGTTGCCGATATGCCTCTCCTACACTTCGTTTCACCTCTTCTCTCTCAACAATTCCGCACACTTCATATCAAGACAGCATATATAGCCGCTACTGCAAACGTTTGAGAATTGCTACTCAAATCAAAATCCAGTTTGTGGCAGATGAGGATCTCGCTTTTACGTGTCCAATTCCCACACGTGCATGTGGAACTCCCATACATGCTCATGTGGGAGAGCAACTGTCTGTGAGCAGATTTCCCAGCACCAGTTGCTAATCAAATGTATATATTAAGGCTTAATTACATTAGAAAGCGGACTCATGGCGTTGGCTTTGTAAGATTAAGGTCATTAACACACAACCCATTTCTAGCTCAATCCGAATATTGCTACATGCAAACAATTCTATGTTTTGGCCTGCGTTAATAGATCTAGTCCCTCCTATTACCTGTTTACATTTGTCCTCGTGAGGTTGCTGAGAACTTCCCAGAAATTATGGTCTTCTCAAGACTGGTATTAACTGCTTTGTGGATAAAAAGAGCTACCACCAATGACCTCAAGATCCATTGGTATCCAAATTTGTGTGCTTCAGCTGTTGGGGATTCCGACCCACCTGCGTGGACCGGTGATGTTTTGATAGTTGTCCATTGAAGGCTAAGCGTACTGACACAACATTTAATGTGGTTCGACAAACCGCCTATATCTACGGGAGAGTTTCATATTATTAGAGATAGAAAAAAGATACAATACAAATACATGAAGGAGAAGAATCACTTCACTCAGACTCTACTCCCAGCTCTCATTCACTGTTACACATGGCAGCAGTTCTGCTGCCCTTGGCAGCCCCTTTTTCTCTTTTGGTCTCTCACATTCTGCACTCTCTCTCACACAGCTACCTATTTATAGGTAAGAATGGTGCCACCAGCTCCAATTCATTTTCAACAATGGTGGCTGCATTAATAGAAGGTGCTGTCTATTAATGGTTGCTGTACATTAATGGCAACCAACCCAACATCAGCAAGCCTGGTTACACAGATGGAATTGATAACAGTGGGGGTTTGATATCAGGGAACATTCTGTTAGTTGAACCATTTCTGTAATGCTTGATTCATTTTACACAGATGGAAACAACGAAGAAGAAAATACTATCTACTGCTGAATTTGATTCTCCCCTTTTCTAAGCAGGAAAAGAGGCAAAGAGAAGAAAAGTAGAGAGGCTGGGAGAAATGTTATCTTTTAATAGATTAAAGCATTCATTAGAAAGTTTGGAGTAGCTACACGTTTACTCATTGGAACCGTTTTTAATTCACACTTTATTTCTGACAACTCAACTGCATTTTTTCCAGTTTCTAAACCTGAATTTGCCTAGATTTGCTAGCAGATGTGGTGGTAAGCATCAGCAAGCAAACCAATGACAAATAAGACAAAGTAACAGAAGTTTTTCCTCTACAGCATAATTTGCCGTCTACACATTCTATTTCTGACAATTCAACTGCAAGCACTTAATTTCTAAACTTGAATTTGCCTGGATTTGCATGCAGAGGTGATTGTAAGAATCAACAAGCAAACCAAGGAGAGGTAAGAGAAAGTCACAGAAGTTGTTGCTCTCTTACAGAATTTTCCAAAGTGATCACAGATTTGCATCCAACCAGTGTGGCTATTCCCATACTTCCCCAACGAACCTATTACAGTCGCAGCAGCACATCCACCAAGGACCAAAGACATCAGAGCCTGTTAATTACCAACAAAACCACAAAGAAAACATCAAATGAAAATGAATATTATACCGCTATACAAGATGCTACAAAAGAGTGCTAGAAAACAAAGCATACCAAATCATGAAGGAATAAGATGAAATAGTAGGTAGGATTGGAGCTTCGACGACCAACAAGAACAAGAAACAATAAAGACAGGAAAGAGAAGGCACCAACAACAATGTTTGCGTAAGAAAGAAACCTGCAAAATAAAGGATTTTAAAGTCCTTTACTTTTCAAAGAAAATATATAGCAAAAAGAAAAAAAGAAAAGCTTAAAAGATTTCTTAGTTCATCATACTTGAATTCTGGAGAGTAGCTATAATTTGCGTCCAGTACAAATCCTCCAATGTCGATGGTTTGCTTGTTGGTGAGCATAAGCCATGTTGAAGCAAATGAGGCAGCAATTACCACAATTCTGAGGAAGATTTGGGCTCCAATGAAAATTTTTTGAGTTTTCAAAGGCTGGTTTTGGGAGATCTTGGTCTCAATGTCTTCCATATTTCCTTTCCAAATCTTTCACTGAGGAAGTAGCTAAAAAAAGGGCAAAACACAAAAGCAAGGACAGAGTACAGAAACAGGGGAGATATACAGGGGAAGCAAATTAAACAAGAAAGGACAGGGAGGAAAAGATTGTGAGGATATGGGAGCTATTTATAGAAGAGAAAGTCGAGGAATCTTTCAAGGAAATTAATGATAACGATGACGTTAGTGATCTGTTCAATAGCAGAAACGAGTGGGGTCTTTTTAATCTACAACACACAACGTAAAGATTTTTTGCCAAATCCTTGGAATTTTTAGAAAATGTTGAAATGTATTATGATCAGGGATCAGAATTAGGCTCAACATTCGGATTGATTTTAGACCAAGTTAAGTAGTGGACACCAAAAAGAGAGAAGAAACCATTTTTCTACTTAATAAAAAAAGAAGGAAAATGCGAATATTAATAATATTTTTATTTCATGTGTCCATGTGGGAAATTGAATGCTGTCACTGATAGTCTTGATGATATTGAACGGAAATTTTTTTCAATAAAAGATGCAAACAAAATTAATCAATGCTGCATGAACCTCCATGACAGTGCTATAGTTTGCGCATGTTCAAATTTTAAATTTAAATATTTAGTTATAGAGAACGTTAGGGCTAAAGAAAAGACAGAAGGTTTTTTTAGGAGTTCAAGGCAATACAAGTAACCTTGAATCAACGTGGATGTCCATACAAGGTAAGATTACTCTGATTGATTCCTTTCTCCCTCTCTCCTTCCAAGCCTTCGTATCATCAAAATCATTGTCCCATATGGCTAGAAAACAGAAACTATTTCAATCTTTCAGTGGAATTGATCAAATATGTGCTAAGTTTCCAGATACTTGAGATAAAGATAACTTCGAGCCTTCAAATGCCCATCACCAATCTTGCAAACAGCAAATAGTACAAGCAAAAGGAGATTGATACGCAAAGGGTATTTGATCTCTTAGCTTTAGCCATGCCATGCAAATTCATTCCCAGAGATCTTGGATGTCACAGTTTTGGAAGTTATGGCTGCCCCACGACTTTTCGTATGTATACAGCTAGTTGCTTATCTATGTTAAGAGAACTTTTCTTTCTTATCACCATTATTTAACTAAATACAAATAAAACCCTTACACCTAAAGAACTAGTGATCAAAACCCACCACCAATTTAGAGTTTAAATCGACATATAAAAAGGTACCTCGGTGCATGGATCGAGCTCGTCTACATATTTAAACTTGTGGTGATCGAGGCATAGATCCTTGGCACTCGTATTTACGATGCATTCTCCATTATTTACTGATTAATTAGGAAAGGCTTTTTTTTCCCCCCCCGAAAGAAAAGATTTCATTGATTACAATCACCTGAAACAGGAAGAAATCCCATTTACTAATTAATTAGGAGAAAAAACTTATGATGCAAGTCTAGAAAGTTGTCTTGCGCTTGATATTTTTTTTTAATTTGAGGGTTCAGATCAGCTTGTATATATTTCAATTAATCTTATAGGTCCTGAAATTAATGACCATATAAGTTCCCAATACTTCTGAGGAGACACGAATTCGTGATAATTAAAAAGCAAATTTAAGACCTGACCAATTAAGTTAATTTTTAAAATTAATTACTTGACTTTTTTTTTGTATTTATCTATATGTGTGGGCGCGTGGAAGTGGCCAATTTGGTATTTACAAGTATAATATTTTGGTGGTTGTTGGAGTGAGAAGGACGGCTGTTTTTGTGGGTGGTGGTGTCTGAGGAAGGAGGAGGGGCAAATGGGAAGGAGAGGGGAAAAGAAAGGGAAGGGCATGATCATCAGGTGGAAAGGAGGAGGCGAGGAATAAGAAAAAGGACATTATTGGCATTAAAAATGCTTCAAAATATGATGAATGATATAATTGTAATAATTTCATCATTATCTTAGAACGCAAACTTTACGTTAGATGTAATTTGTTAAGGTTTTTAAATATTACGTTACAAAGTGTAGATGGCATTTTGTAATTTATGAAATACGAGGAAACAATGTGTTACCATCGTAAAATTAGAGGGCATTCTAGGTAATTTGGGGGGCTACGTACACTTAGATTATACAACAAAGATTAATCTTTTCACCTCATTTAATTCCCTCCAACTCCTCGATTTTTTTTTTTAAAAAAAAGCGATCCTTGGTATTTCTGTCACAAAGAATCATAAACTTAATTAAAAAAGAAACATGTCATTTTTATTTTCCGATTACTTGTTTGGGAATTTACAACTAGTGGATCAAAGAAAATTTGAGTTCTATAATTGCTAATATAATGGTCACTAAAAGCTTATATGGTTGTTAATTTTCAAAATTTATAGAATTAATCAAGATATGCGTAAACTGATCCAAACACCCATGTTAATAATAATAATAATAATAAAAATAAAAAATTCATCAACCAACCTTAATATGTATCCTAAGGAAAAAAAAATACTGATGGAATACTAAGTGAAAAGTGTACAGAAGTACCATTTTATGGAAAAAAAAAATGCTTGATTTTTAGCTTTAAGACTTGTTAATTTTCCCGCAAAGTCATATTAAAAGTTAAAATAGTTATTAGAAACCTATATAATTATTAATTTTAAAATTTATAAAATTAATCAAGTTATGCACAAACTAATCCAAATATTAATACTAATAATAATAATAATAATAATAATAAATTCAACAACCAACCTCAACATGTATCGTAAGGAGAAAAAAAACTCATATCAAAAGTACTCATATCAAAAGTTACTGTCAACGCATTTTTTAACTTTAAGAAAGATCTTAACTGTGAACTAAAAAATTGAGTATTTAATTAAATAAATTAAAAATTATATACACAAATAAATATTAAAAGAAAATTTTTAAAATTAATTAAAGATTAAATTAGAAAACTGAGAGAAATACAAATTAAGATATAGGATCACGTCCTAAAAGAGCTATTTTTTTTATTTAATTACATGTCAAAAAGTTTTTTTTTTTAAGAAAAGTAATAATTTAGATTCAATTGAAATACAATAACTTGTTGATATAACTTTTTATTTTCTTATTAATCTTTTTTTTCAAAAAAAAAACATGTGGCTTCTTTTTTCTATGTCCTATATTTGATAAAAATCAAAAGCAACCACAATAAATATAAAAAATAATTTGAACGATTTGAAATAAAGATAAATAATGTATCTCTTTAATTAAAAACTCTTTATATTGTTAATACACTTCCTTTTTTTAGCCTTTGTTTTACTAGAATATTTTTTAAATAAAATATCATCAAAATTATAAAAGTAATTTTTAATAAAAAAAAATATTATCATAATTTTGATGTGAATTTATTAAAAATACAAGAATAATACATAGTTATTGTTTCCTTGTTATCATGAACAAACATCTAGAAATTATTTTTTATTTAATTAAATAATCAGAATATACATATGCAGGAGAACCAATGTTTGTACCGATATGCATGCATGCATGGCCACCTTTTTAAGGTACATAACTGAATTATTCAACCCGCATGACTTTTACAGCATTTGATTAGGACGTAACACGAAATAAAGTTGCTTTCCAAATTACAAGCTATCATCTGTTATAAAGAAAAATCAGCACTGAAGATATCCCAATTTCCTTCTGGTAAATTTAAACACAATGTTAGTAGACGTGGAAGCTGAGAATGCTCCAATGCAAACTTTGTTGAAAAAGGTCTACAAAATTAATGGCCGATAACCAATCACGACAACTGGTTTATATATATTTATGGAATTTAGACGCTGGATCTTGACGAGGAAAAATTCACGAACTGGGAAGTTTTACTTTTTCATATTTCACAACCTTCAGAGCAGATTTTAGCAGTTGTGATCATGCCTTGAGTACTGATGTTAATGGGTGTTCATAGAATTGATTTCTGCCCACTCAAATAAGTAGTTTCTAAAGAAGCTGAGTCCAATATAGGCAATATAATCTCCTCGCGCGGCCACTGTAATTCTAGTTACAAATGAACAGTCCAGTTTTATTTTGACAGTAGAAAAGGATACCTTTTTACAAGTAGAAAGAAGTAGCGGAGGAAAAAAGAGTCACCAGTTTAGTGTTTCTGAATAGAATAGAAGAAGACGTATATTTTCCTATCTTTTGAGAAAAATATAAATTTGTTTTAAAAAATAAATTTGGTGTTATATCTTTCTCTCCCCGTTTATATTAAGAAAGTGAAATGGATATCGTCTAAACAGAAAACAGAAAAAAGAAAAAAGAAAAAGGCCATCATTGATCACAGTTCTCATTGCAGCTCCATTAATTTCCACCAGCTGGCCCATCACTACTACAATGTATAAAAAGCGATTACTGCAACGCAGCAGTGCATGTTACGATAGGAAAACACTAAAATGGATGTCTGCTGCCACTGTTTGGATTTAGCCTTCTCTGAAAATTATCAATTTAACTGAAAAATGCCAGGGTGGTACAGTAGACTGAAAGAAATTCTGGCCTGCGGTTAATGTAACCCTGTCCCCACCACAACATCTTCGAAGATTCATGTGCAGTCCAGACACAAACACTGTTGAATACTTAATTCCTCTGAATTATGCCTAATTATAGCTGCTCTTGTTCCTTGTTTTGGTCATTATTGCTTGCTGGACTCTTTTTTACAAATTCCCTTCCTCGTCTAATTATTGTGTTTTACTAGGAAATGTTAGTGATTTACAAGGCTGTCTTGATTTGGTAATTGGTTATCATTATAATTTAGCAGATAGCATGCATTTAGGCCTTGTATTTTGGAATAAACAATCTAAATTGCCAAATTTAACCGAGAATGATGCACCTTCTGCCAAGATAACAATGGGGTATAGCCGTATAGGCAAAAACCCTTTTCCCTTTGATAGAATTCCTCCAAATAGAGGTTTGGACCATAACTACTACTTAGTTGAAGTGTTTATCTGTCATCCATTTAAAGGATGTTGGCCCCAGGTAAAGGTTTGGATGAAACATTCGGTGTAGAACATTTTTAACCTTGTCTTGGATGAAACAATATCTGTCCGTTCATGACAACATTTTCACCCCTGCTCTGCCGTGGAGAAGGAGAAGACAGGGTAAACAAAACCCAACTGACCATGATAACCATCAAGTTAAAAAATCTTATTATCAGGAAAATGTCAATTCTGTACAAATAAAATGGGCTCACCGCCCCATCAGAGAATGACAATAAATGTACAGGAATGTTATGAACAACATTAACATTAGAGAAGATAACCTACAGGGCATTTTAAATGTCAAAGTACTTTGGATCTGACGGATGATCGTATTCCACCTTTAGCTGCCATGTGAAATAGAATGCCTTGTTAGACAGAACCACAAGTGAAATAATCTGACTTCTCTTATGATTTTAGCACAAGAATGAAGCATATGCAGCAATGTGTCTGTACCTCAATGGTATTCTTGCAAAGGCAAGGGCAGGTGAGAAATCTCAGGTTCGAATCCCACCTTTATTAATCCATCACTCATACCAATCAAAAAAGAAAAAGAATGACGCATATGCCAAAACCATAGATACACACATGAATCACTAAGTCCTAAGGTATTTGCTTATTGTTAGGATGCTATCACAACAATGCCTATCGTTTTGTTAAAAAAATTTGTCCAAGTATTTCAATTAGTTAGGAGAAAATGATTGGGATAGCCGAAACAGCATGGTTGAATCATATGGGGCAACAAGATCATGAAACTAAAATGCATGCCGGTTAATGCTTACCCACCATACGTATCATTCAAGACAACAAACAATAAACAGATCACAACATGCATTTCACAGGAAGAAGATTTTTACTCATTAAAGGACAACAAAAAACCCCAACAAATTATACCTTGCCCTCATCTGAATCAGAATGGCGCTGGGGGAAGACTACCCTCATATTACTATATAAGTAGAAGCGTCGATCACTGCCAATGTCCATCTTGTTTGCTGCTGGTACAGAGGAAGGATCAGATTTGCACCTCTGGAGTGACCTCGAACTTTTCTTGGGAAGCGGACACATAAATTGGAGCTGAAGAGCGTAACGTAGAACACCAGCTCTAGTGGTGTTCTCATTAACCTTTGAAGGACTATTTACAGATTTGCTTGTGCACAAATGAGATGTATTTGGAGGGCTGCAGCCCTCCACATCAGTTATTTTACATTCACTGTTACTGAATCTACTATGGTCAGGGAATTTTGTATTATGTACAGTTTCAAGTCGATTTGAATTGGTAGCATCTCTTCCATGAGGTAAAGAATGACTAGTCTTTGGGACTGCAGATGGCTTTGCATCAGTTTCCATGTCAGAATCTCTGTTTCTTCCATTCACAGACAAAGAAGCTGGTGCTGACGAGGATAGTGTGATCTTTTGGCGCAGACATGTCTATTAAGAAATGCATAGAAGCAAAGAGGAAAAGGGGAAAAGAGTCACTTTGGGAATTTCAATGCACAGCGGTCAAATGAATTAAACATTGTAAGACACTAATAGTTTATGCAGAATGACTATAGAAATGGAATTCGGTGCTGAGTTAATCATCAATTGCTTTATGCATCATTTTCATAAGAACATCCCAACCAATGTTAATAGGCAGGGGGAAATCATGATATAAATTTTCAGATTATATTATTTTATATGCATTATAAATGATCAGCAGATTATCAGGATAGCGCAGCAGGTAAGAAATTCACCTCAAGCAAGGATTTCAGGTCTTTATCATCACACAAACAGATTTGTGGAGAGCATCACATCATACAAGCATAATAACATCATACAATCAGTTCATGTAGTAGGAGAACACATCGCAAGTGTTTATGAATCAAATTTATGAAGTTAATTATCCATCTCTCAGTGATACCTTAATCCAGAACCAATCTTATAACCATGCATGTTTTATCCTCAGTTACCTTGGTGCCAGCTGGCATGTCACTTAAATCATAACTACAAAAGAAAGTGTGAATAGGTGTCTTTTCTGGATTGCTGAGAACCTGCCAAAAACCATTTCAGTCTGTAAGTGTCGTCTATTTGGCTAAAGAACTGACAGACGTATACATGCACATAAGAAACGCTTCTGCCAATCATGCAACAAAGTTCAGAAGTGTTAGCACCATATTTCCCCAAATTCTAATTTGTGGACAGGATAACTGAAGTATGAATGCAGTGACATCATCACAGCAGTCCCCCCAGAAATATGATCTTACTCTCAAATATAATTATATCATTTTCTTTATCCTCTCAGATCCTACTTAAAACCACAATATGTAGAAATGTATTACACCACCTAATTTATTATAGGAATATTTTTGGGCAGATTGCCATTGAATGGCAAAGGCACAAAACTCATTCATGATAAACATAAATAACAAAGCATTGTTCTTTGTAGAAAGAATAAAGTTGGAGTTCTAATTCAATTAACATACAAACTTGAAAGAAAGAAGGATAAGTTACCAACTGCATTCGCCCTTTCATCGGTATCCGTAGCCTACTTCTTTCGGATCGTGAATCATCAATGCTAAGGCTCCTTCTCATATTTTGGTCACTATACTTGTTTGCTTGCACATTCCCTGCTAGATCTATCGATGCATAGTAGAGTAAGTAGTTATTTCCATCCATGCTAGTTACTGTAAAAGGAAGTTTTTGTGTCTTCGGAGAGAAATTTCCTCCAGTGATATTTAGAACAGCAAGGAACCCATCAATTCTCTGAACATTAAAAATGATAGGGAGTTAAAAGTTAAAATTTACTCTGGTAGAAAACCTTATCTGAATCAAATAAACAAAAAGAACCTTCTAGCATAAGGTTCGAGATGCTAACCTGACTAACTTTACCAGATGATAAATGCCCAGATAACAAAGACTCCTCAAACGAACCAACTAAAGACCTTCTAACAGGCACTCCAGTAAAACTTCTACATGATCTGACATTTAGGGAACCAAGATTTGAATCCTCACACCAAGGCTGTCCAATGCCACTGGTAATCTCAGGAGTGAAAACATCAAATTTTGTGCGCAAATTATCAAAATTATCTAATGATTCATCTAGCATTTTAAAACCCCCATCCTTCCGGGAAGATAAAATGCCAGAGACTGTTCCATTAAGTGACTGTTCTATATCCGTGAAGGCTAGATAGTCATCATCAAGCTCTCTGGTGATATTGGTGCCCGTTCCTGGAGATTTTATTCCTTCAGAGAGTTTTGGACCAAGAGGAGACAGCGACAAGGGAGGTGATGCTGCTTTTATTAAGGGAATTGCAATAGCGCTGATTTGATGCTTTACCTTCATTGTTTCTTCAAAATAATTAAGTCCATGTGGATAAAAAAACTGATCAGGAGGCTTGAGCTCTGTCTCAAGCACAGGGCCATCAAACACAGGGCCATCAAAAAAGAAAAGGGAGTTTTCCCTACAAGTATCATCAGGTGAATTCTTCCATTCTTGAAGACAAGATGCAGACCAGTTTGAACAACTGGAATTTCCAATATGAGCCTTCTTATGTTCTTGTGACATAGAAACCTTGTAATTGTCCTTACTACCCCAAAGATTATTCTTACAAATACCATCTCCAATGTCTAGGGAAGCACCGTTAAATTGATCAGGGTGAAGCATCCCACTAAGAGGAGATAATAACCGCTTCTTGTCTGACCCACTGGACTCAAATGCCTTACTCCTGATAGTAACTACAGAAGAGGCAGTTTGGTTTCCATTAAATACACCAACAGGAGAATTCAATCCCTTTGATTCAAAACCAATGATCCTAGGAACAGGTGTCTGGACATTCTGTCCACTTTTATGACTTAACAAGCCATCCTTATTCTCTACAATGGTTTTCTTTTGCAAATCTGTAAAAGAAGTGCAGGGCATTTCTATCTGCCTTCGATGTCCAAGGTTTCCTCCATGCATCCCACTCAAATCACAACCGCTCACACCAACAATTCGAGGTGAAGTTTGCACAATTGTGCTCAAAGATGTGGCTACTTCCTCAGCAATGCTGCTGGAGGAGAACTGAGGCAAGCCCATCCTTAAGGCTGAGTCTACTGTCCACCGTACCCTATTCTAGTATTCCTCACTCTCTTCTGAACACACACATAAATAAACATTAAAACGAAGGATGTATCATGCTCAAAGCAAACCAATGCAATGCAAGTACTTCAACCCTACCAGTGGCATTAAAGAACATCAAACCTTCGAGGGTGCAACTTCTCATGTATCAAAGAAGCAACTTTGACTTGTATGACCATCACAAGTTCACGACTGCTCCCTGTCACCAAAAGCAACTCCATTTCAACTGCAATCCTTCCATTAGATTGTGTGGAAAAACCCAAAAAAGCCAGATATCCAACATAATCGAAAACAATCAATCCCTGGAATAACATGTAAAAGTACATTAGCTCTATAAAACTATTATGGTCCGAGATAATACAGAAGCAAGACATGAACATCTGCAGATTGCTCAAAAAGACCAGAATAACCGAACAGAATGATAGAAATAAACTTCAAAACATCAAAAGGATTCGAATTCACTCATAAATGATCAAGTCCATGTGAAATTCATTTGCTACTTCACAACCAGAACAACAAGAAGCTTAATGCCCGATTCTTAATTCCATTTTTCACCTCCATTCATCTTCCAGGCAACCAACCAAACAAAGAAAAGCAAACCAAAACTACGAAAAGATCACAACTTTAACACTTGGTATTGCAACTACAAATGCTAATAATCAAAACTCCAATCCAAAAATCAATATATATAACCAGCAAACAAAAAAAGTCCATGATGATAGTAACTTACTTAAAAATTCATCAACTGATCAAACCCACGAGCATCAAATTCTCTGACAGTCAATCCAGCAACAAAGCAAACAAACAAAAACCCAATTCTTTATTGGTGTTAAATCTTATTTTTTCTTCTCCTCGGAGTCTCTTCTCTTCCCTTTGAAGTTCCTCTTGTTTCTACATATATCATATATCTCCTCCTCTCTCTATCTCTCTTAATCAAGCCAATGGATTCCTTTCCCTCTTTCGAACACCCGTAATTATATCTTTCTCTTACCTTTTTTTTTGTGAGTCAGTGCTTTCCTTAATTAACCAGAACTTTCTGGCTGGTTGAAAGTTTGTGTTGTACTTTTCTGAAAACCACAACTTGCCTCGTAAAACCACATGTCTCTGTTGCTCTGTTGTTGTCTGCCATGTACACGCGGTATCTTGTCTTTTTATTTTTCCACGTGAAAGCAATAGATTTCTTCCTGTATTATTATTTAAGTGAAAGCTATTAAAATTACAAGGGGTGTAATTTATATTTTCAAGTTCTAGATTTGTTTGGTTATTAATTTAAGTTTTATAAATTTTAATATCTTTAAAAATTTATATGATTATTTTTAGAATTAGTTGAGATATATATAAATTGATTTTGATATTCATATTAAAAATATTTATTAAATTCATACCTGTTTATAATTTGATCCAAGCTCATATTATAAAATAATTAACACAACTTCTTTAAAAAAAAATATTTAAAAAAATTTAAATCACGTCTTAATGATTGAGTTGTAGATTCATCTAATAGGTTGATTGAGTTAATTATATAAAAATTATTTTAAAATTCAATTCAAGCTAAAACGAGATTGGTTAAATTTTGGATCAGTCTATAAAATCAAATTGAGTTTAATAAACATAGTTTATGAATATTAATGATTTTTTTCTCGTAATTTTTTTGTTCTCAAAAAAAATGAATAATCCGTCCATTAAACCTGGATTTCTAACAGTTGCAAATCGATTACAATATTATAGAATATGTTAGTATTTTTTGCCCTTTTTGTCGAATTTTAGATTTTATTTCAATGATAGGTATGAATTCTTACCTTATAAAACCATTGACATGTACATATTGTCATTGTTTAACCCATGATTGAATAGTGTGGTAAAAAGAATTTTTTGTGCTTGTAATATTGATATACGTGTAATTTAAAAATATAGCTGTTGTTATTTTTTAAAGTATTTTTTATCTAAAAATATATTAAAATATTTTTTTTAAAAATTATTTTTGATATCAGCACATCAAAATCATTTAAAAATTTTTAAAAAAATAAATTTAAGCCCAAAAAAAATTGAATTTTTGATAATTTATAGAATTATGATATAATTTTATCATTTTTTGATTTTAATTACATTTGAACTTTATGAATAATAAAACTTGTGGATATTTTTATCAAGCCAAATAATTAGATACATATATTTCATACATAATTAGAATTTTTTAATTAATGTGAGTATTCGGATCAATTAGTATGCATTTCGACTAATTTCACATGTCTTAAAATTAATGATCATGTAAGTTTCTAATAGTCTCGGGGTTTATAAGACTTAAATTAATAATTTTTTAAAAATAAATTTAAAATCTGACTAATTAAATTAAAACCCTCATAATTATAACAAACTCTCATAATTATAACAAGAACTTTTATACGTATGGTCATGGTTTTTGTGTGGAATATCTCGTTATAATTTTCCAGGAGAATCTGGAGCCCTAGATAAAATTGAAGGATAATGGCCATCGAAAGCAGCCAAGTCCTCAACCTCACACACAGCAGCATTTATCCTCCCACGAGCCTATTATTATACGTGACAGGGTCCATGTGTCACAGGGAACTTTGAGGACTTGCATAAATAATCCACCCAGCTCTGAGATTATCAAAAACAAAAGTAGCGGAGCCAGGTTTCGATCCTGGGACCTGTGGGTTATGGGCCCACCACGCTTCCGCTGCGCCACTCCGCTCCGTTGACTTTTCCGAGTGTCATGTTATTAATATATTAAATTATATTTCACCCCAACTACACAGCTCACGGAGCCTCAATCCTTATCTCATGGCAAGGCTGTTACTGGGATGGGCTCTTGTCTTGTAAGGTCCATGACCATGGACAAGGTAGACTTTTTCGTAGCTGTAATACCCTGCTTGTTTCGTGACTTGGTTCTAGATTTAGTAACTGATTTAGAGCGTGTTTGGCAGTGTGGTTGCGGGTGCTTTTTAAATAGTTTTTCGTGCCGAAATGCATACAAATAATGTTTTTTTATTTTTTAAAAATCATTTTTGACATCAGCACATCAAAACGATCCAAAAAGTACAAACCGCACTCAATTTTAGCAAAAAAAAAAAATCAAATTTGCACGAAACGCAGGTACAAACGCAGTGCCAAACGTTCTTTTAGTAACTGATTGGAATGTGGTTTAATTTTTATTTTAATTTTTTTATTTTAAATTAATATTTTTTTAATATTTTTAAATTATTTTAATACATTGATATAAAAATAATTTTTAAAAATTAAAAAATATCATTTTAATATATTTTTAAGAAAAAAACGCTTTAAAAAATAATCACAACTACATTCCCAAACACACATGGAACAATCTTGGGTTAACGAGATGATTTAATTTTTAAAATTTTTTTAACTAAAATAATATTATTTTAAACAATTTTTATTAAAAAAATTTATGTTATTGTAGATAAAAATTATAAAAATATTGATTATATCTCATCTAGTTTTAACTGGTCATACAAATTTAAAAAAATCAACCTTTAAATAATTCGAGGCCAGACTAATTTGATAACTATTGTTTTTTCACGGGCTACTCATAACCCACGCAAATTAAATATTGGGCTTACCAGCCCACAAATTCCTGGACTCAGGGATGTTTTCATACTTTCCCTAATAAACATTTTCAAATTTCACAGTTTTTATTAAATAAAATAAAATCAAAAGGAACTACTACACTTTTCTATAACTTAATTGCTTTTTTTTAAAATGAAGAATAAAAAATTATAAAAAAATTTATATTAATATATTTTCAAATAGTATTAATACTAAACATGCATTAAACAATAATACACTCTAATCATTTTTTAAAAAATTAAACGATTAGTTTAATAAATTACTAGTTATTCAATTAATCCCACAATCAATATTTTTTTTTTAAATTAAATTTTAAGTAAACCATTTTAAACTATATCAAATTTAAACTAATTATTTTTTAATGTTCTGTTTATTTTTGTGTTTCAAAAACATTTTTGAAAAAAATTAAAATTTTAAATATTTTTTTATACTTTAAATTAATATATTTTTTAGTTTTTTTAATTATTTTGATATGCTATATCAAAAATAATTTTTAAAACATAAATAAAAATATTATTTTAATATATTTTTAAATAAAAAATATTTAAAAAAACATCCAAACCACGTACACTCTTTATACTAGGAACTGTAAATCACATCTGATAATACACGGGACAACAAAAAACACCGAAACGGAAAGGTCAACTTACTACATAAACAACAGACAAAGACACTACTACCATATCACTTCACTACCCCTTTCTCTTTACTTATCTTTCCGGCCTGCTCTCTCCAAAGCGGCTGTAGGAGGCATAGAAGGGAAGGCATCATCCATCCATCAGAGAAATAAAGAGAGGGAAAGAAAGCAGTAGTCTTTTTTTTTTCTTTTATATTTATCCATTTTCTCTTCTCTTATTGTTAGGGTTTTGTGTTTGAAAAACAATGATCGACTTTGCTCGTGTTCAAAAGGAGCTGCAAGAATGCAGCAGAGACATGGAGGCTTCTGGCATCAAAGTGACACCTAAATCCGACAATCTTGCTCGATTAACCGGAACTATTCCTGGTCCTATCAGCTCTCCTTATGAAGGTGGCACTTTTCAAATTGATATCACTCTCCCAGGTAATATACTTAAAACAAACACTAGCATACAAGGAATTTCAGTTTTTGTTTATGTATTAGAGATACTTGACAGCTGAATTTTGATGGGGTGTCTTTTTTTTTATAAAAAAAAACAATCGAGCTGCATTTGATTGTTTGCTTATTGGATGAAAAAGAAAGTTGGGAAAGAAAAAGAAACATACTTGAAGATTGAAATTGAAAATCTTGCCCAGTTGTTTTAGTTGCTGTAAGAGTAATTTTGGAGGGAAAGGAGGAATTATGATGTGGGTTCTGGCGGTTTGAAGTGAGTGTGTGTTTTTACCGTGTATTTGATGTGGTTTATTCTTTGGCAATCTGTTGAATTTCCAATGCCAGTGCTCTGTCGCAGGATGTTTGTTTGGCGGTTAAAAAAGTTGATATGAAGGAAATGGGCTATCGCGTTCGTTGTGTCATATTATTTCTACTAGCTATAGTTGCTTGACAGGGTGTTTGTGTTAGCTGTATTTGAAGTGGAGGATATAGAGACATTTATTGACCTGCATTTGTAATGTTTTGTTCTTTTTGTAGATGGATACCCCTTTGAGCCTCCAAAAATGCAGTTTGCAACAAAAGTCTGGTAGGGCGAAGTTGGAGTAAGCTGTTTTTATTTCCGCAGCTTTTTTAAGAATTATGGTAGTGTGTTATTTACAGTTGTGCTATGAATGGTGGTCTTAAGAACGTAATATGAGACATTATATGATTGTAGTAGGGCTGTTGTGCTGTCGAAAACTAGATTTTTATGGCTTATATTTCAATTGGCTGAACGGAAGTGGAGAACAATAGTGATTCTTTTAAATCAAATGGACTGGATAATTGTATCACCTTTTAATATAAATTGCTGAAGGGAATATCTGCCTATTATGTATCTGTTGGCTTCAAAAGGCTCCGTTGGTTGTTGATTGATATGATTTATAAATGCTGTAGAACTCGTTATAGTTTTTTGTTTGGGCATATATATATTGGCTCGTGTTACTTCAAATCCCAGCATTTCCCGCTTCTCATGGAATTAGCTTGAATTTCTCTGTCTTCATTTTCTTTCTTTTCATTTTTTTTTACGTTTTCATTTTCCATCATATCTTTCAAAAAGCTACACTTAGTACCATTGATCACCTTAAAGCAAGGATTCAACTAGTTTTGTTCATTCCATGCTCTTAAATTATA
Organism: Populus deltoides; assembly: GCA_015852605.2. Classification (NCBI taxonomy): domain Eukaryota; kingdom Viridiplantae; phylum Streptophyta; class Magnoliopsida; order Malpighiales; family Salicaceae; genus Populus; species Populus deltoides. Next base: position 3,408,013 of record CM027581.2, read on the forward strand.
GGTGATTTGCAGTCGATTGGCTAACATTTTTTTTTTCATTAAATGTTATATGGCCCTGTGGAAAACTCATTTTAACCCGTGTTTTAATTGCCAGTATTTAGGTGGACATGCCAGGGACGAATCCGGGATGTTGCATTTGGGGTTGGGGGGCAAGGTTTTATAATTTTGAATTTGGAGGGGCCATTTTGTAGAACTTATTAAAATTTTATGCAACAATTTGAGGGGATGTATTGAAAATTTTAAAATTATTTGCATTACTTTTCTCCAGTCGGCATTTGAGCTGATGGTATTTCAATTATCATTTATGATGTCATTACCTGCTGAAGGCACCCTAATATTAGCAGCCAAAGTGGGGCGATCTGCCTGGACATTTTGAAGGACCAGTGGAGCCCAGCGCTCACTCTAAAGACAGCACTTCTTTCTGTCCAAGCATTACTCTCTGCTCCTGAACCTGACGATCCTCAAGATGCTGTTGTAGCACAACAGGTCTGGTTCGCTGCCATTCTTTGCCTCAATGTCGCTGGTTCTGTATTATATATCTCTTTTGAGTTTGATTTATTTGCTTGTTGGAATACAATATCTCAGAGGTTATTAGATTTTTGCTATTTCTCACAATCTTTTCAGTAGATTTTCTATTCTAGTTAATTTTTTTCTCATATTCAACTTGGTGTTTTGGATATTGCAGTATCTTAGAGACCACCAGACCTTTGTTGGCACAGCTCGCTACTGGACAGAAACTTTTGCCAAGACCTCATCGCTTGGGGTTGAGGAAAAGGTAACTTTTTTATTCTATATGCTCGTCTCGTTGATTCTATAATCTTCGCAAAATTTTCACAGCAGGTAGCACTTTCTAACATATCAATTTTTCTTTTGTATTAGAAACAACATATATATGTCTGTTAATACATCTGTAATGCCTTTTTTAACCTAATCTTGGTTGGCTCAGGTTCAAAAACTTGTGGAGATGGGTTTCCCTGAAGCTTTGGCGAGAAGTGCACTAGAATCTGTTGGTGGTGATGAAAACTTGGCTCTTGAAAAGCTTTGTTCTGGTTAAGGAGGGGATGAAACTGACAAAACTGAATAATTATATCCTCGTATAGTTTTACTTAACAAGTCCTTTTCTTTGGGCTACTTTGCCTGCTTTCTTTACTGTTCCTTTTACCGAGGGAATCTGCCTTCGACTTTCATCATATGGATGGAGTTCCTAAGAAAAACTGTATTGATTGCTGTTTAATCTATGGAGAAATCTTGGCTTGTACACTTTTACACGGGAAACCACTACCTGGTGCCTCTTTTTTTATCTCTTGGTTCTAAGATAAGCAATTATTTGACATACACAATTCCTGCTGCTTTGGGGGAAAAAACATGAGCTACAATGTGGAGAGCACCCATGGTTAAAGACAACTGTGTACCATGTTGTGATGGGAAAACACAAGCTTCCTTTCACATGCTAATGCTGTGATGACATTTAAAACAGCTTTGACAATAAAATCCTTGCAAAGTCACTCTTATTGATGTCTTTTCCATGGAGCAAATGCTCGAAAACTTACCTAAAATCACATCTAGACTAGCAAGAAACTAACCTTCAATGTAAATCTTTGCGAGAAAGGAGCCAGCAGAACAGAGAAGGCCGTGGGAATAACATTTATTAACCTTAATTTCCATGTGCTTTACACTGCTTAGCTCAGGGATGTGAAGATCAAGCACCTGAGCTTGCTGAATTAAAAGCACTCAATATTAGTAAGCAACATTTTAAGACTAATAAAGAAAAACATAATGAGCAGAAAACAATGTAGAAGAACACTCACATGCAGGAGTGCTGTCCAGGCTCACCTGAAGAGTTTGTGGCTGTCAAAGTTAACTTGACAGCTGACGTATCTCAGATACAATGTAGTCACAAAAACGAATCCCAAGAGATACTTCGTCGTTAACACTGGGAGGTTTCAGAAAAAAACCAGTCTCTACTTTTGGCCCACTGATCTTTACAAATATGGTGAGATTCACCGCCAGATATCTCAAGAACCTCCAAATTGCAGCAATCCCTTGTTTTCAACTCCTCCAACTTGAGCTGAACAGACTAGTCATTTCTTCTCTCTTCGTTCTTTTTTGCGCATTCGTTGTAAACTTGTGCTTCGCTTAATTGGGACAGAGATTTAGGTGGTGTTTATAATAATGAACAGAATAGTGGGAACGAAAATGAAAGTTTTTATTTTTATTTTGTAGTTATTTGGTTGGAAGTAAAGAAATGAAAATCATTTTATGAGAATGAAAATTAAATATAATTGTGGAAGATAACGAGAATTTTATTTTAAAATAATAATAAATCATTTTTATTTATTACTTATTAACATGTTTTTTAAAAAATCTATATTATTGTTGTTGTTGTTACTATTACATCATCACCTTTTCTTTTATTGGCATTGCAATGAAATCATTTTATAATTATTATTTTTATTTAAAAAACAAGGTAATAAGAATTTAGATTTTATTATGATTTCTTGTTATTATTTCAAAAACAATATTATAATTAAAATATCATTTTAATTTCTCTATTTTTTTTTCATTACAATTCCTCCATTATAGTTCCAAAACATTCATGGTCTTTCCTTTTATAAGAATATACTACGAGCACAACTCTTAGATATTTTAAAACAAGTTCTTGCAGAATTGTGGAGCGTTATCCCACCTGAACATTTATAAGGACGTTAATTATTAATTTTTATGAATTAAAATTTTAAATTTTTTAAAATATTGGTTAAATCTTTAAAGAATTTTATAAATTTGGTGTAAATTTCAAAAGATGTGAAGAAAAATCAACAAATGTATTTTCTAAAAGCCATGCTAAAAAATCTCTCTCATTTTTATAAAGATCGGACTATATACAACAAGCAAAAAATATTTTTTTATTTTAATTTTCTTATAGAGCCATGTTTTGCAAAATCATATTTTTATTCAAAATAAATTGTTAAAACACGCCTAAGGAAGTGTTTATCAAATGCGTCATTAAGCCAAAATTATTTTTTTATCAAAATAGTGGCAAACCAAACAAAACCTTAAGCATTTGACCCGATTTTTAACTAGACCGAGTAAACCAAAAACATTGGTTCAACCATGAATCAAACCAAAAACCAAAGTTTCACCCAAAACTAAACTAGAATAGATATTTAAACCAAAACAAATCAAAATTAAAAAAACATAAAAACATAAAATTTTCTAACGAAAACGGATCAAATACCAAGGAAAATAAAGAACATAGCAAACAATGAAAAACATTCAAACTCAAACCCAGCAAAGTGAACATTAAAACAGACAAGATTTCAAGCAATAAAAAGCAAAGTTTTGTTTGCAATCAAGCATAGATAAAAAAATCAAGCATCCTTTTACTTCGATTATTACTGAAATATCATGATTTTTGCCAAAATAGGTTTCGATTCAAAATCAAAATCCTAAGATTAAAACCCATAAAAACATGTTATTGGTGCATGAAAACCCTAGATTATTTACTAATGATGATATACGAACTTGTAAAAACCAAAATCAAATCAAAATAAAATCTAAAATTAACACTCAACACAATGTTCTTCGGATAAATGTGAAAAAAATCTAACATACATTGTCAAGCCCAGAAAATAAATTTTAGACCTCTAGACCAAGCTTTCTTAGCCCCAACAAGCCATATTATTATAAACAAACATGTTTGAATAGCTAACAAATAACCTCAAATCATCAAGATTATGTATAAGATTTCAACTTTCAAAACTGCAATTCTATTATCAGCCAACAAAAACATCAAAATTAATCCAAAACCGACTCTTTAAACACCCGAGACTTTAACTAAACTTAAGAATCAAGAACATGCATTATCAACCTAAGAAAAAGCCATCAAACAACTACTACTACCTTTTTCAGATTCCAAAAATATCATTTGTCATCAAAATCAAACACAAACACCTATTAAACATCTCAGCAACATTTACAACAACTTCAAAATAAGATTAATCAATCAAAATAACATTTTCATTCATTAACCCATATAAATGCTAAAACACAAAATAATATCAAAAATATTCAAAAACAACGTTAAACATTGAAAAAGTATGAATAGGCAGGCCACATAGACTCTACTCTTGAGTTTTTACATGGTTATATCTTCTACAAGCTTGTTGGCTATAGGCTGATACTTCCCTTATCTTTTCTTTCCTTCTTTCCTTTTCATTTTCTATTTTTTTCAAAGCTTGCATGACCTTCTATGTTAGGTCTTTGAACCTTCACACTAGGGTCCTTTGTAACAGAGTATATCCTTACTTTTCTCTCTTCTCTCTCTATTTTTTTTAATTTCTAAGAGTATTTATAGGGTTTTTTTAAGTTTTTTTATGAATTCTCTCAACGATTGATCAAATCTCAATCATTTGATTAAAATGAGAGAGCCATAGAGAAATGTTAATAGCTAGAACCTTTGTCCTTCAATGGTTTTTTGAGGATGATGGATTTACCTAAGTAGTTTTCTCTTTCTTGAAGATAAAAACATGCATTTCTGACTTTCTGATCTTGGATGAAAGATTTATAGCCCTTGATAAGAACATTCTTGGAGTTTTTAAGTGTGAACACGTGAAAATGTTAGGTGATTTTACACAAATGAGTATCTCAATCAAGACTGATTGAGTTTTCCACTTTCGAGGCTTTGCCAAAAACACTCTGATGTAAACTTCATCGGAGACCCCCTGAACTTGGTAGAGGAGTTGTATACCTTTCTTTTGGATCTATCATTGTTCTATTTGGAGGTTTGTAGCTCCACATTTATTTGTTTAAAAATGCTAACTCAATCAACCTAAAATTTGAAAATGCAGTGATGGTTTATTAGAGACAAGATGTTAGAGACTTTTATGGAAGAATTAGGATATAAACGTCCAATTTCATGAAAATAGGGCTATAGAAGGGATGTTTTTCTTCCATTTATAAAAAAACCTCATGTCATTTAGAGGTTTAGAACTTCACAACGAGCTCTTGGAAGGTGTCAACTCGATCATTCAAAACTGTCAAAGAAAGTGATGAACAGTGGTTGAACGACATATCGCCTAGGTTAAACCTTTAGAAATTAGAGTTTTTAATTTGGGATCTAATAGATTTCATTTTAGTACCTGTTTTTCCAATTGCTTTTAATTGCACTTGTAATTGCCTCACAAACTTTTAATTTTATGCAATTTCTCTCCTGTCAAACTCAATCACCAGCTCTAAAGTTTAATGTCATTTTTGTTTTGGTCTTTGGTTTCTAATTTGTGCATTTGAATCCTTAATTGACCATCAAACTTTTAATTTTCTTTAACTTGGCCCCTGATTTGGTCAATTTCAGCCCTTGAAGTCTTGCATCTTTTATGATTTGAACATTGGTTTTAAATTTCTTCTATCAAACCCCTAATTGACTATCAAACTTTTATTTTTTTCATAATTAAACCCACTAATTTGACCAATTAAACTTTTCATATGCCAATTTCAATCCCTAAACTTCAATTTCTTCCAATTGACTCCAAAAAAACTGATTTTGCTTGCAATTAAATCCTCAATAAAATTAATTAAGCCTTTCAAAATCCTTATTGAGACATTACTCATCCAAATTTGTATTTTCTTACCCCAAATAAAAATATCTTTTATCAATCAGAATTGAGCCACCAATTTTATCAATCTTATACATTATGGTCCTCCAACTTCTCCATTTATCATTTTGGTCATTCACCACCAATTTGGGCAATCTTTTAGGCTTTCTTCATGTGTATCCTCTTATATATTTGGATTTTCTCTTTTTTTTTTCTTTTCTTGATTTTTTTATGGGGTAAAAAATAGGTAACATTATAGACTACCTAAAAAAAAACATAATTTAACTAAAAAATTCAAGACAATTTTTTTTTTAAAAAAAATATTAAGACAATAACATATTGAATCGACTTGAGTTAACCTATGTTAACATGTAGAAACTGTGACTCAGGTCATGAGACTATGATAACTTCATAGAAAAAAAACATATTAAAGCTCAATTCTCAACCAACCCAATTTTAAAAAATAAAATTAAAAATAAATAATTAAAAAAAACCCGAGTTAACTTGCTAGCTTGGATTATAAGACCATAACCCAATAGAAAGCAAATCAAAATAAATCATGAAACTCAATTTCTAATCATTCCAACATCAAATGATGAAATTAAAAAACAATCATTTAAAAAAGGATAGAAACAAACCTGAGTTAACCCAATTTAACAAGCCAAACCCTTAACTTAGATTATGAGACTGAAATAACCTCATAAAAAGCAAATAAAAATAAATTATTAAGGTTAATTTTCAATTAACCCAAACAATAAATGATAAAATCAAAAAACAATCAATTACAAAAAGAAATTCATTAATCAATTTCAAATCCATACGATCTATTATTCCATTTCTCTCTATTTTTTTTTTTAAATAACTACACTGTCGATCTAATCAATATTTGTACCAATTAATTAAAACCCATATGTGAAACATTGGCATGGTGATAGCATTGTAAATTTCTAAACAAGGAATTTGTTCATTCATTAACCCAAAAAAATAAAAATTACAGTGGCGACGCCTTCATTTTATTAAATTAATGCACAGTGACACGTTTATATGGTTGAACTTAGTTGCAAGTTACACTTGGAATGGCAATAAAGATAATTCAATAAACACTCAAAGCTTCTGCAGAAGCATTATTTACCTATAATTAAGATCGTGGAGAAGACAATCAAGTGCAGTGATAAATAGTGACTCTTCTTGCATGAGGTGGATGGCAAACAAGCAACAGCATCATTGCCAAGACAAGAGCTAGCACAAACCCTAATAGCTTCGTATCATCATCATCATCAGGAATTGAGCAGCAGTACCCCATCTTTACACCTTCAACCTCCAATTCTGTATCACTTTTTCCTCAAGATGCCAAGAACCCTCTGAGGGGATATGGAGCTAGCCAAGTGCGTGGTGATCGTGCAGGAATAGATCGAAGGTTCGAGGCAATGACTCCAATCCACACGATGCAAAAGCAAGGGCATTTGTTGGCTGGCTCCAATAGCTGGCTCTCTCGCTTCCAATTATTTGTTTTGGATGCTTGTGATCAACCCTTTTGGTCTTTGTCTTAACCCTCATCTTTTCAGTACGACTGGGATTGTCTACCACACATGGGGTTGCTGTTCCACACATATATAATTAAGTAGTTTTTTTATTTTTTTCTGTATTTTAATTTACCTGTTCTCTACCACAAAAGGATATTAACCCTTCCTTGTAGAAGTGTGAGGTCCATTGCCCTACTCATGGGGATCATTGATGCAAGCACAGAAGCATAATGCAGGGCCATTCAATTCAACTCTCAATAAAATTAAAATATCAGAATTAATAATTGAAAGATCAAGTAAAGGAAGGAAGTAATCAGAAGCATGGAATTTATATTATAAAAATAGCCTAGAGATCATCGAAATAAATTAAGATTAAGACTATGGCTGCCTATGTCCTTGTCAGAAAAATAAAAAATAAAAGAAAAGACATTGCATTAGGTTAATCCTCTATCATCAAATTAAAGAAATTTTTCTGGATTTGTGACTTAAGTTAATAAAATTTAAAACACGACTGTTCATAAATCATGTCAAGTAGATTTTAAATTTATGGGGAAAAGAAGAGCAAATTCCCTTCACTTTCACTAATTCATTTATTATTGAATTTTAATTTTCAGCCACTTTTTTATTGGTATATTAATTAATATTAGAACATGATTGCACCACGTTTCCAAAAAATTTTAATTTTATTTTTTACAAAAATTTAATATGATTTGTATATTTTGGATCGTTTTGATGTGCTGATATCAAAAATAATTTTTAAAAAATAAAAAAAATCATTGGCATGCATTTCAGCACAAAAAATTATTTAAAAAACAACCGCTACCATACTGCCAATCACCCACTAACACTTTAGTTTGGTATACTTTCTTTTCAGAAATTGATGTAACATTTTCCTTTTTTCATGTTCTATGATAAGTCAAACATCTATTGTGTTTTGTATTTATTTTTTAAAATTTTTTTAAACCATAATTTATTGAATAAAATTAAAAATGTGTATGGGTATATTGATTTGAACGATATTAAATTTAAGTCCCCAATAACATATTCTGATGGGAAAGAATTTAAAATTTATATAACAGCTTTTAAGTTCGAGTCAATATATGTATATTTTGTAAGAGCCTGAAATAATCGGGATTTTCTCGCTTCTCTTGACCCATAAAATACATTTTTTAAAAAGTGGATTCCCTAACCCACGAAATACACTTTTTGAAAAGTGGATTCCCTCTTATCCAAAAAAAAAATATATTAAATTCGAGATCCACAAAACAGATGCTAAAGAAGAAGGAATAAAATGGTGTCTGATGCGCTGATCTTATAACTTCATGGTAAAATGAGGTTTACTCTTCAGCTCTACGCAGTGTTGCCTAGCTTAGCATGCTTTTCTTTGTTTTAGGAAGAATCTTCCTTAATTTTCCATGATGTTGAAGTTTTGGAGAAGCAAAGAAGTTCGAGACGAGCGTAATTAGAGCCCTACGTCCATATACTCTCTCTGCCATAAAGCTGGAGAAACCGTGAGAAAGCTGGAGGGTTTCGGCAGCAGACTCTCCCTGATGCTTGCTGGGCTGATTTCTTTTCCCGTGATCTTCATTCTTGGATTTCCAAGTAGTGTATGTGTACTGGCGCTGATCTTGTCTGTGCTTGCTGGGGCATTTGGATGTCAAGGATTGCGTTTATACAACAACCTAATTTGTTAAAAAAAAAAAAAACGACGAATTTAGAGGTTGGCCTAGGTTATAGAATAACCTAGAATATAAGAATATATCGGAAGTAATTAGAGTTGTAGAATGTAAGATAAAGCCTTGCTAAAATATAATAAGTTCAGCTAATAATTTTCTTATGATTGCTCGCTCTCTCATACTGAATAATGAGGATGATGAGATTTACATCCAAAACATTAGGCCCGAGACATAAAATACGAGACAAAACCTAGACCTGAAACACAAAATACAAAGCATGACCCAAGCATAAAAACCTAGGGCTAGGGTGTGCGCTCGAACTCATAAAGCCCAAACGTGACTACTCCTTTTTAAACGTGGTCACACTGTATGACCCAACTCATCATCAGACCCAGGAGGATGACGCAATTTTCAAAAACCTCAATTGACCCAACTGGCCAGTAAATCATTGGTCTTTGTAATGGGTTCGGGGTCTTCACCGAGCTTGATGAAGCCACGCGCCCAGGCACGCATATCCCAAAGCATGGACAGAAGATGTCCAACCCCAAATACATCCACCAACCCTTAGGCGTATTGTTTAAGTTTTTGAATTAAATTAATTTTTTAATATGATATTATAATTTTAAAAATTAAATAGTCATAAATTTAAATATTTTTATTTTTATTTATTTAATAAAAATTAAATATAAAATAATATGAGTCTGTAAATTTTAAACTTAAAAAGTTTTCACTTGAAAATATATAATAGAAAATAATATAAATTATATTTTAAAATTTTATCTAATAATTTAAAATTTTAAATTGAATTGAAATCTAGTCGACGCATGGTGATTTCATTTCTTTTTAACTATGAATCATGAACAGTCAAGTTGCTTAACCTAAATTGATTGCTATTAGATCAAGAGTTCCAATCTTTTTTCCATTCTACTTTTATTTCTATAAAAGTTTGAGTGAAGGGAGCTTATACTACACATTCATGCATTAATAATACTGAAAAACTTGATTGAAGGAGAAGGGCTAGTAGAAGAAGAGAGACGTCAGGTCATGGAAGGAGGCCATTAAATAAGGGGAATTTAATCGCACTGGACTTGCAGATTCAACACGTTCAAACCATCGTGTTTTCATGTGTTCAAAACGTTGACTTTTGCTTGCTGTAGCTGCTCTCCCCAGAAACCAGACTCTCCTCGTCAACTTTGTTGTGGCTGCCATGAATCCCCAGGAGTCAGGACATTCTTCATTCTTATATTTTCCTTCGAGGTCACTCTCATTCCATGTAATCACGCCGACTAATTTGGCTAGTTTTACCTGGTCAATTCATCATTCTCCCATGGACTCGTGACTGTAGAAATGTTTCTTTTATGAAGAGAGTTATCAAGAGGCTCTCGAGTTATGCATAAAATACAACTATGCCCTAATTTAAGCTTCCGAAGACAAGTCTTTAATTATAGCTTTCAACTTTAGCCTTAATCAGACCGTTAAGCATTAAATGCTTCGCAACCACTTTACCTGGACAGGACATTCGAATAATTAAACTGCCCGTGTAAGATTAAAGAATGCTACATTCCTCGAGTAAATCTAAGCAAGGAATCAGTACTTCATCATATCTCGGAAAAGAGGAAAAGAAAAGAAAAATACAAAAGAAGAAGAATCAGTACTTCACCTGGTAGGTAATATTTCTCTGATTACACGTTAGAATAAACTAAGCCCCGTGGGAAAGGCACCGCAGCATAAGAGAGAAAATATTATTTATTAAAACAGTATAATGATAAAATTGCCTTTCTTTTTTAAAAAAAAAAATTATTTGTTTTAGTTTGGGGTAAGATGTCTTTTTATCACTTTTTTTTTTAATGGAAAATCATTATTGCCCCTAAAAAGAAAAACTCTAACCATATATATATATATAGCCATTGAAATGATTGAATTAACTTTTGAAAGTAAAATTCCTTTAATTGGAAACGGGAGTTTTTTATACTTTTATATTGGTTTTTTTTTTTTGTTATTACTAGACAATGAACAATTTAATATTTTAATATATATATATAAAGTTGTATAAATGATGTGTGTGTTGCACACATCATCGAGTAAATCATCCCGTCGTATTCAGGTGACGCGTGTAACAACTTACACTAGAATAAAAGATTTATCGTTGAATTTTTTTTATTTATCATGGTGGGAAACTCCTTTACTCAGTGGCGCACGTGCTGAATTTCCTCTGGTTTGGCGTTAATTTTATTTTTTCTCCCTCCTTCTTGAATTTCATATTTGACTTTCAAGATTTTCATGGTTGCCCTTTGATTTGCTTTTTATTCAGATTTGGTTCATGTTCTTTTAAATGCTACCTTTTGTTTTAATTAATTTATAGAATTGATTTTTGTTTTCAATTACATCATCCTTTAATTTTTTTATCTATCAAATTTGATCACATTTCTTTTAATTGCTACTTATTTTATTCGAGATAACTTTTAAAATTGTTTTTTTTTTTTTACGATTTCATTCTCCTTAATTTTTTATCATATTTTTATCTTCATTCTTTTGAGTGCTATTTTTTTTTACTTGTTCAAATTTTTTAATTAATTTGATATTTTTTTTCAATTTCATCATTTAACACTAAATTGATTGGGAGTTGAGCTTCTTGGTTGAGCACAAGTCCAGAGTTTCATAGGTTGTGAATTTAAAAGACTAACCCAGGTTTAGGAGATTTGTCCAAGTTTACTTGGTTTTTTTGCCATCTTTTCAAGATTATGTTTTTTTTTTCTAGTTTCATCATCGGACATTTAATTTAATTGGATATTGGGATCCATTACTTTTTTATTTGTTTTTGATATGATTTTTCACTATTTTAAAAAATAACCCAAGCTATCATGAGTCTTTTTATTTGTCATTTTTTGTTAAATTTAGTTTTTTCTTAAGAAAATAATTTTTGAATTTAGTTACTTTTTATTATATTATTAAATTAACTAGGCTCATTGGATTTGATGAGGATAATGACCTAGGTCTTATATTTTTTTTACTTTTTTATAAACACTATTGTCGCCTGATCATCCATATTTTTTACATTAAAACCAATTTGATTCGACCTGCAATATAGCACAGACTATCAATTTTAGCTTTACTCGACTCATATTTTTGTGTTTTCTTTCTCAATTGGATATTGTTTTTATTTTTTCTAATTTATTTTGATTTGTGTTTTACGGAGTTATTACGTTCTCGTGCCTTAGATTGTAGGTTTCACAAGTGAACTATGATTGACCTCGGTCAATCTAATGTAAAATCATCTTAATAATTTTTTTAATATATATATATATATTAAAAAAATTATTAAGATGATATACCACCACCTCAATAGTTTAATAATGTTTAATCGATATACATTATTTCTTTGATTTTTTGTATTTTTTTTAGGATTATAAGAAATAACCCAACCTGTAGCGTTCCAAAGTATCAAATGCAGTATCTTTTAAAAGCGGGCGTGGATACCATGGGGGAGAAAAAAGGGGCTGGTTTTATCCTTAACACAAAGTTTGATAATTATCTTAAGTAACATCGTATGAATATTATTTGTTGAATAAATTACGCACTTGAATTCACCAAAATAGCAAAAAAAAAACAGTGGGGGGGATTATTATAGTGGAGGATTTAAAATATATTGAAAATAATAGTATATTTTATGTAATAAATAACTTGTTATCCACTATTTAAAAAAATATTAGCTCGAACATGTGGACCTGATTTTAGCCTAGGTGCTCGAGCTTTTTTGTAATAGACCTAGCCATGTTAAGTCACTTAAGCCTACGTGTATGAGCTATTTTTTTTATTAATTTCTTGAGTTTTTTTTTAATTTTTTTTAATGTTAGGTTTTTATTGAATTTTATTTTTTAATATTAGGTTAATTGTAAATTGATTTTTGTGTTTTTCTTATCATATAATAAAATAAAAAACTAATTCAGTTTAATAAAATACATATAACTCGAATTGTGGATTTGACGAATTGACTAGAGTTAACCTAGCTTATTTATTTTTTCTTTCATTTGACTTGTCTAATTGATAAGATCAGATCAAAGTAATTTCTATATAATTTAATTTAAAATTCAAGTTAAGTAAAAAATCGAGTTACGAGTTTTTAAATTTGAATCATTATACAAAATTCATTGACAACCCCAGAAATTTTCCTTTGTTCTAGATGCTATTTTTTATGTTAAAAATATTTCTTGGTCCAAGCTGGAACAAGAATGCAATAAATAACCTAGAAAATTAACTAAACAACTTAAATACTATCATTGTTCTAGCATGGTACTTATTAGCAAATAATTGTTGATATTGAAAAGTCAACAGTATACTAAATGCTAGCCACTGCAATAAATATAGTTCAATAGGTGTTTTAGAAATTTGGCAAAACCCTCATTATTACATCACCAAGGTTCATCTAAGATCTAGCAGAACAATTGTTGGCTTGGTTTTTCACATTTTATTTTCATGAAATTCGAAATCTCATCAACAACTAGCTAGCAAGGAGGTGGATCATTTCTCTATCTGTTTCTGTCATCCTTGCATAAGTCACTTTTCCTCAATAAATGCTAGCTAGACCATACAAATAGAGCACAGTACGGTAGGTAGAGGTGATTCCTCCCTTCTACTAGCTCGAATGAAGAACTTCGAGGTCCTTGTGACCTCAACACAAAAAAGAAATTAGTGTGAAAGCTTCGAACCCAGTAAAATCTAGTTATGTGCAATAAAATTCACTTCAGGAGCTTAAATGTCACAGCTGCCAGCTCAATTCAAAACCAACGCAGCAGTATTTAGCACCAATCCCCGCCACGTTTAGGTCTCTAGTTGACCTGTCTCTTTCTTTTATATGTATATACACATGGATATTTTGATTTTCATAGTGTAAACTTCTAGTGATGTTGAAATTTATAGAACTCAAACCAATAATTTTATAAAACAAATCTAAAACCTGAATAGTTAAGCCATACCCTTTTTTTTTCTTGATTTCAAGAGTTATTATCGAATTTAATTTCACTTTATTAGAGAGGAAATGCATGCATGTCTAGATTCTCCTTTTCTTCTGCTGTGTTCATCTTTTTTAATGGACACGAACATTATTTTCCCACCAAGAGAAACCCACATGAATCCAATAAAATGGAACATCATTTATTCACTTTCGGGGAGACCAACTGGTGCCTGAAGGCAGAAAGGTCCCATACTTTTATGCCCTTCAATCTTTTTTTTTCACTCATTCATGTCCCTACCTTTTCAAATCCTGTGACGTAGAGCCCATAAACAAAACGCCACCCTCCTGGCTTCAGGCCCCCGAAAGCCACTTTCCATTATATCCCGACGTCACTACTTTTATTTTTTGTTTGAAAAACAGGTTAAAAAGTATCATTTTACATGTGTTTTTTTCCCTTTTTAAAATATCATTTTAAAAAATAAAAATTACTATTTTAATATATTTACAAATAAAAATTATTTCGAAAAACAACCAATTTCTGAAAAATAAATAAATAAATAGAACTAATTATAGAATTTAATTAAATAACTAAAATTACTAAAAGAAAACAAAAATCCTGTCCACCTTAACACTGACAATTGGCAACTCATTCGCTTCTCAGTGGCTTTCCTGTAAATATTTAAGATTCCATGTCTTAAGTTTTAAATCTATTTCCCAGTATCTTCACTGTCTCTCCAAAAAAACATAAGCTTACCTTAACTTCTTCGCGAGCTTAAAATTTCTCCGCCTCTCTCTCTCTCTCTCTCTCTAAAAGTCTTCTCCGTTCACGTTCCGTTCTTTCTCCGTTAAGTAATCCAAATGGTGTTTTGTTTGCTTCTCATTTAGTAATTTTCACTACGCTGTCGTTTCGAATGCTGGAATTTTAACAGAATCTCACCACTAGCGGTCTGCCGTTACCGGAAAACCACTCTGTTCCAATTCCTGATGTACATAACCTAAACCAATGGGCTGTGTTCTCGGAAAGTACACCGCCAGGCGTCGCCAGAGTCGTGGAGGATCCTCCGACCGTGGCCAGAGCTCCGATGAACAAACCGTCACCGTCACCGAAGCCGTTAACGCCGCAGTGAGGGTTAAGAGGGAGGAAACAGCAGCGATAACTACAACATCAACAACAACGCAGAGGCAGAAGGCAACAAGGGACACCGGCGATTTCCAGGTGGAGGATGTTCAGGGGGGGACGGAACGCCGGAGGCCACGGCCCGAAGCTAGTCTGAAGTGCCAGCAAGGGTGGCCGTCGTGGTTAATGGCGGTCGCCGGTGATGCCATCGGCGATTGGACACCTCGCCGAGCTAACACGTTTGAGAAACTTGATAAGGTAATTAAAGAAACCAAAACCCATGTTTAATTATTTTAATTGCATTTATTGAATTGTTAACAATTTTTTTAATCTTTTTTGAAAATTTTAGATTGGGCAAGGGACGTATAGCAATGTGTATAAAGCAAGGGATTTAATAACAGGAAAGATAGTGGCTTTAAAGAAAGTGAGGTTTGATAATTTAGAGCCAGAGAGTGTTAAATTTATGGCAAGAGAGATTCTTGTTTTAAGAAGATTAGATCATCCAAACGTGCTTAAGCTTGAAGGTTTGGTTACGTCAAGAATGTCATGTAGTCTGTACTTGGTTTTTGAGTACATGGAACATGATCTTGCCGGGCTGGTGGCACGCCAAGGGGTCAAGTTCACTGAGCCTCAGGTACATTGTTAATTTAAGATTGTGATGGTTTGTGTGGTTTTTTCGATTTTGTTGTAGTTTGTTGTGTAATGTGAGAATTAAAGGGGTTTATGGGTGTAATTTTGGGTGGTTTGGTGTTGATGGATTTGGCTTTTGAGGCTATTGGAATGTTTTGGGTTGTTTTTTTAGCTTTCGGGTGTGTTGTACATTTTTGATCTTGTATGCTTAACTAGTTGCTTTTGAGGCTGTGGATATGCTTGTCTTTTTTTTTTTTTCCCTTTTAATCTGCTTGTGAGCTTTGATGTTACTTCAAGCCATCTCCAAGGCTATGGGGTCCCATTACCTATTTGCATGTCTAACTTTGTTTATTTGTGATGTTATGGTGCATATAGCTTTCATACGATCAACATGATGTTTTGTATTATTTTGGGGCTTGAAGTTTCCTGGAAAGTGAAAACTTTACATCGCCTCATGAATGAATACAGAAACCCCCCTTCTCAATTGGCTTTTCATTTTTTGAGAGGACCGATCAACTTTTCGTCTTTAAAAGTGAACAAATGCAAAAAGAAATAACTCCAAGATTTGCTACTTTTTGTGGCATTGGTTAATTTGATCGTTTAGCCACTCTGCTAACATCGAAATGCCAGGCCAATTGAGATGCTTTTAGCTGACTTGTACATTTCTTGATTTATTCCCTGTGCAGGTCAAGTGCTACATGACACAGTTGTTATCTGGGCTTGAGCATTGCCACAACCATCGTGTTTTGCACCGGGATATCAAGGGTTCCAATCTGCTTATTAACAATGATGGAGTTCTAAAAATTGCTGATTTTGGACTGGCTACTTTCTATGATCCAGATCGCAAGGTTCCAATGACCAGTCGAGTTGTCACCCTCTGGTACCGCCCCCCTGAACTTCTTCTTGGGGCCACTAGTTATGGTGTTAGTGTTGACCTCTGGAGTGCTGGATGCATTTTGGCTGAGCTACTTGCTGGAAAGCCAATAATGCCTGGACGGACAGAGGTATTGTTTTTTTTTTTTTTTTTTTCTAGCATACTAGGTTTAAAGATTTGAATGCAAATTCATTTGTTTTGCTTGAATGATTAAGTTGTCACAGCTGGAATCTTCACACAATATTTTAGGTTTCTGCTAATGATTAGTGTAGATGTGCGTCTATTCCCTAATTAGTATGAGGTTGTGATGTCAAGTCATATGCTCAGACATGGGAGCCAGGTTTGAGATATAGGAATAGCAAGACAGGAGGAATAGCCCCTACCTTTATTAATCATCTTGGGCTGTATAGTATTACAGAATACTATGGTCTACTGGATTATGTTATGTAGATTTTGAACATTGTCAGGGAAATTGATAGCATCAAACCAAGTAATCTGATGCCCAGATAAATCTTCAGTCGTCTGAGCTCTCAACCATGGAAATGTTCTGTTATCATGAAACGTCAGGCATAGTAGGTTAAATCAGTACACCTTCAATGATTATATCTTGCATTATTTTGGTTTTGGAGTTTGTATTGCTTTTAGTAGTTTGGCAGTATTATCGCAACCATTCCTCATTGTTTCTATAGATGATATTGTTGTGCTTGTTATTTTCTCTTTCAGCTGGCAGGTTCACTGTTCACAGTTGAGATTTACTTTTCACTTCTTTCCCTGCTTAGGTCGAACAACTACATAAGATATTTAAGCTATGTGGCTCTCCATCCGAGGAATATTGGAAGAAATCCAAATTGCCAAATGCTACACTTTTTAAACCACAGCAACCATACAAACGATGTATAGCAGAAACCTTCAAGGACTTCCCCGCTTCTTCTCTGCCTTTAATTGAAACTCTTCTTTCGATAGATCCTGATGATCGAGTCACTGCCACTGCAGCTCTAAATAGTGAAGTGAGTGTTTTTAACATAATTATTTGCCAAGCTAGTATATATCTGTTTGAAGATGGCTTTATATTTTGAAAACTTTCAAATTAATATTTATTGTTTAACACAAGGACTTAGGTGATATATTTTTAGTACTTTTACTTCTCCATAAATTTTAGTTTCCCAGAGCTTAGATTGATATTATGCAATATAGAGTGTAATCTTGTCGTTTGTTTTCTTACTATAGTTCTTCACCACCGAACCTTGTGCGTGTGAGCCCTCGAGTTTGCCTAAGTATCCGCCCAGTAAAGAATTGGATGTGAAGTTGAGAGATGAAGAAGCAAGAAGGTTAGTTTATTTGTCTTTATCGCCTGCCATATTTGGTTTTGGACCAGTATTCCTGGCTATATGCTGAAAGATGATCTTTAATTATCTATTTTCCTTCTCAGGCAAAGGGGCCTTAGTGGAAAAGCTAATGCTGTTGATGGTGCCAGAAGAGTAAGAATACGTGATCGGCCTGGTCGGGCAATCCCAGCTCCAGAGGCCAATGCAGAGAATCCAGCAAACCTAGATGTATGTAAAAGACTTTCTCTTGTTACCTTTATAGTACCTGTTTCTTTATTTAGCTCCTTTTGCTGCAAGATGCAGAAACATAGCCACCCCTGAATCCGTCCATCTTTATACTAGTTGTTCATTCTGTCATTTCATTCTTGATGAGTTCCTAGGTATATATTTACTTGGCTGTGTCTTGTAGGCTTTTTGCGCAAGTCTAATTTTGAGGTTGCTTTTGTGATATCTCTTCTTGATCTCTTTTAGTTACCACACTTTTCCTATCGTTAAAAAAACATGGTCAGTCACAGGTCCTTGTTATATGATGACATCCACTTTGTCCTAGGCATCTTAGGTCAGTTGTCAAATCAAGTGGTCAGAATTGTCAAATGGTTAGGTCCTGTACTTCATGATCTGCAGATGTCATTCGTTCTTTACCCTTCTTGGTTTTTCAAAGTAAAGTTTGACTTGAAACTCTCATCTGCTTGATTCTATCCAGAGATGGAGAGCCATGACACAAGCAAACGCTAAGAGCAAGAGTGAGAAATTCCCACCTCCTCATCAGGATGCAGCAGTTGGACATCCCATGGACGCATCACATAAAGGTGGCCCTGTTTCATTTGGTCCATCAGATTCTTCCTTTAGTTCATCGATATTCGATTCAAAATCATCATCTATTAAAAGTGCTGGAGCCATTGGAGGTCCTTCCAGGAGAATAAAAACCAATAAAGAAGACCTCCAGATGGCTCCATCTCGAAAATTTATCCGTCCGTTTAATCCATCATCAGTCGGGCTATCAATGAATAAGTTATTCAAGGGTAAATCGGAGGTTTTTGGCAATAGGAGGTAGCAACAATCATGGTGTGAAACTTTTCCTTTTGGGTTAGGTGTTTAGTTTTCATTTTGGTTCTTAAATGCCTCTTGTTTTTGTTTTACAATTATTGCTTCCATTTGTTGTACCTCTCATCATATAAAGTGCATAATCTACACAACAGAGGCCATGGCGAGCCAGTCTATAATCCACTCCACTTTTCTTGTACAGTTGTTGGAAGTGGACGTTTTCCAAGTTAAGATTAGAAGTGTTCTTCCTCATTCATCTCTATTAACTGTAAACCTTGATTCATTCATGGATATTCTGCGCGCCTTTGAGCTTGATGATAGTGTTACTCGTCAAGTACGTATTGCACTAGGAATTTATTCTTCCTTTAGGGCCTACCTAGGAGTTGGAAGCTTGGGCAAGCAGTGCTAATCGGTGAGGTCCAAAGGTTGGTGCCAGCAATTTCTAGTCATCCCGCGTGGCCCTAGCTTGATAAGATTTTGTGTTTTGCTCATGAGGCGTAAAGTGCGTTGGACTACTTGATCGGAATATTCTTTCCTTATTGCATGATAACTCAAGAAACTGATGTCACAGCGACCTGATTTTTGCTTTATCGGAGAAAGCTAAGAAAGAAATACCTGAAGATTTGAGATGATTAAAGAAATTGTTTTGGCACTGATTCGAGTAGGATTTTTATGAGAATTTTCTTGGTCAAGCTTTGAGTCGAAGTTGTTTGATTTAACTGAAAACCCAGTATGAGTCAAGCTTTGAATGGAGCTCCAAGTCTAACTGAAGCTGAGTTTAACAATTGTGCCCAAGAATAGATAGGGCATGGAGACTAGATAACCGACTCTTGCTGAATTTTGAGGTCTAGATATGTCGCTGAAGTACCTAGAAACAGGCTCAGAAATGTGCCCTACTGAGTTTATCAAGATGGCCCCCCTGCTGGAACTCATCGATGGAACGAACAGCGCAGGTTGTTTGAAGCCCAAAAGAATCTGCGTATTGCAGTCTGCATGGCTACAATGATACATTGAATTTAGGGTTTAATCTAACGCAACTGCCAAAGTTGTCTAAAATATAGTAGATGGAGCCTTAAATTTCCTATCACAAAGAAATTAATGGACTCGAAGACTCGTCGTGACTGCAAAATTGAGAGAGAAAAATCCAGAAAATGAATCTAAGGGCTTGCTAACACCCTTCCTAGCATAATCAAGCCTCTTCATCAAGCCTCTTCTTTATGATTATAAGAAGGCAAGCTTTATCCTGGCAAGAGCAAGTTTTAATAGAAACAAAAAAAATAAAAAAATAAATATTATTTCGGCTTTTTAAGTTTTAAATTAAAGTTAGTTTAATCATGATATGTTGGGGATTAATTATCTTCGTCATTTGATGCTTTCCTGTATGATTATAGCACCATAATAAATATTATAAGTATCCTTTTGTGTCATTTTTTATTTCAATTTTTCGATTAGTACAACAATTTAACAAAATAACTACAGCACTTCACAGGAAAAAAAAAAGTGTCCCAGAAAACAACAAATATAAAAATAAATGAGTTATGAGAATAATGAGGCTTGTTGGTTTGTCAAACAAATTGTATCATGGTCTCTGTGTAATAAATGAGCCAAGCAACTTATTTTTTTAGGGTATATTTGGAAATGCGGTGTAAATCATGTTTTTTTAAATTTTAATTTTTTTTATTTAATAATTTTTTTATGTTTTCAAATCTTCTTGATGTGTTGATATCAAAAATAATTTTTTAAAAAATAAAAAAACTTTATTTTGATGCATTTCTAAGCGAAAAACACTTTGAACCGCCATTACTACCAGAATCTCAAACACACCATTAAACTAAATAGGTGGACGTGCCGAGCTGATATTTTCTCAAAATATTTTTTTTTGGTTAAGATGCTACTAGCATGTTCTAAAAAAAAATCTACGATCTAAGTTATAGAACTTACTAAATCAAATAAGATCAAATAAGATGGTTTCATTTACTTATATGATAAAAAAAAAATATAACAACAGTAAATTAACTGAATTTATAAAGAAAATGTGATAATGATAACATGTAGGGGAAAAAAAAGAATGCTTGCTGAGTGAGAAAAAAAGTACAAAACTTAATTTGAAGACAACTTAATATCAAAAGATATAATTGAAAAAAAAAATTTAAATCAACCCAAGTTAGCATGACAAACTCGCTATCTGGATCGTGAGGTTGAACTAACCTCATAAAAAAGAAATAAAAAAATATAGATGTCAAATTCCTAACAATTTAAATATAGAAGGATAAAATTGAAAAAAACAATCAGCCAATAAATCAAAGAATGAGAACCAAGTTTGATTCAATGAACATATGACAATATACCTTTCAAATTTTACAGGCTAATACGATTCCTAGAGAGAGAAAAGGGAAAAGAGGGAGGAAAAGAAAAAAAATTTAGGATGTAGTCATTAATTCATATGGATCCAATAATCTTGGTTAATGTAATAATATTATTAAAAAAACCCAATGATAATGAAAAACAAACAAAAAAAAAGGCCAATAACAAATAAAAAAAAGTTGAATGCTTGCTAATATTATAAAAATATATCATCTAAATATTATTAAAATGTACCAACAATCTAATTTGATAACAAAACAAAAATTAAATAAGAATAAGATAACCTTATAAAAAGAAAAATAAAAACAACTCAAAGCTCAATCACTAGTAAAGCAAACATTGAAGGATTAATTGAAAAAAAATTAATTTTTTTTAAAAACTTGATTCGAGTTAGTATGTCAAATTCACGGTTCATTCGCAAGATCAGGATAAACTTGCACATAAGAAATTGAATAAAACAATGGAGGTCAACTCTTAAGCAAACTAAATGATGAAGTGGAAAATTAAAAAAAAAATGAATTTAAAAAACATTGAAAAAAACCCCTTTGTCAACTCGGGTTAACTAACCCGTGACTCGGGATAACTCCACATAGAGAAAAGAGAAAAAACCTACAAAACTCAAGGCCCCATAATCTAATGTTTAATGATAAAATTAAAAAAAATCTAAAATAAAAAACCGAAGTAAAACCGGGCTAATTTTTAAAGCTCGTAACCTAAGTCATGAGACTAAGATTACATCATAGAAAGTAGACACAAAAACATGATGATGTGAAATCCTTAATCATCCAAAATTAAAAAAAATAAAATAAATAATAATTAAAACAATAAAGACCAAATCTGATATAAAAAATAAACAAAAAAATAATAATGAAGGACTAAATTAAAAAATAAAATAAATCAATAAAAAAATTAAAAAAAATAGCAATCAAAATAATAAAAATCAAAATTGATATAAATATAAATTAATAGGATACACTTAGTTTTTGGAAGGGCTAGTACAAGATCCAAGGTTGAATTGACTATTATTTAAAAACTATGATAAAAATAGAAAAAAATTCTTAGACATTAGTCCTTTTTTTGCTTTTAAAGGCAAGGGAGACATGTCAATGTGCAACTAAAATGTGCAACCAAAAGGTTAAAAGACCAAAAAAACTATGAATTTTAATTTTTTAATTTTTGTTTTTAAAGATATTTAAGTTATTTTATTATGCATTTAAAAGATAAAAAGACTGATTTATTTTTTATTAATATAACAATGACAAATGACTCCAATACAACCTAGTTAGTTAAAATTTTTTGTTTGTGAAGAACAAAATGATTATTTCATGATAAAATGTATCTTGATTTACAATGAAATGCAAGTATTTTTATTTATTTAAATTTTAATGATTCTAATTTCTACGAGACTCACTTTCTGCTGGCAAAGAAAGAGTGACCATTAAACAAAATTCGCTAAATTAAATTTAAGAAATCGTTGCGGACGACATGTCTAGACTGTGTTGATCAAGATAGTTAAGAAGGACAGAGAACTGATTAATTGAATTGATTCTTGTAAAACAATTGACTTTGTCCAGTTCATGTTTTTGAAAAAATCTTTCAGTAAATCAAGCACATTGAGCGTGCTGCTTGAAGTTGCTAGCTTCGATGATTTTAATCTATACGGGAATTCATGTCTGTGTCCAAAAAAGCTCATCATCAAAAAAGTTGTGACTCGTGTACATCCTGTGAGTTCTGGGTGGGATTCTTCTTCTTCTTCTCGTTAATTTTTGTACACAAGGACAGTCCAATTCTCTGAATTACCACCACTGGATCTAGGAGCTTGCGAGAATTTTAGGAATTCCATGTTAGACTAACCCGAAGCTCACACACTAGTTTCGCTACCTGAACAGTAGTGTTATTCTTCAATTTCTTCTTTGCAAAAGGGCACTGCCATGAATTGAGGAGGACTTTAGGAGGTC
This sequence comes from Populus deltoides, assembly GCA_015852605.2. Lineage (NCBI taxonomy): Eukaryota > Viridiplantae > Streptophyta > Magnoliopsida > Malpighiales > Salicaceae > Populus > Populus deltoides. The sequence continues at coordinate 3,431,066 of CM027581.2, forward strand.
GGTCGAATCAGAGTTTAAAGCAAACATTCACAAATGAAAAAAGTCTCTCATTCGCGCGCGTATAGCTAGGAAATGTCTGCTTTCTCTTTTCTCCTTTAGGATAATCTTCAATATCAACTGTTAAATGCTTTTCCAGCAAGTCTTTCTAGTATCTCCTGGCCCATTAAAACGATTTCTGCCGATAAAGTTGTAGAGAAAGCTCACATAAAATTGAACTTTCCTCGTTGAGTTACGGGTATAGATTGTTCTTGTAAAATCAAGTTACACATTTTAGCTGTTCATGTAAAAACAAGTTTCATATGTAAAAAAAATAAAAAATAAAAAAAAAAAAAAAAAAAAAAAAAAAAAAAAAAAAAAAAAAAAAAAAAATGGAACGAGGGATACCAAGTTAGTACTTGTGTTTAGTTCATCGGATCAGATGATAAACATATAAAAAATATTTTAAAAAATAAAAAATAATATTTAATTATGCATAAATGAATTCAAAAATCAGCACGATTCGACAGTGAATTCAAGAGATATGATTACTGGAGTATTATTGATTTCTCCAAATTCAGCACTTCTCTCTCTAGCTGAATTTTTTTTTATTGTCTCATCTTTTTTTTGTTAAACTGGTTGTCTTTTTACTGTTTTAAAAACACATTTTCTCCTAATTATAATTTTATCCCTCATTTATGAATCATTATTTTTTTTTCTTTCATTAAATATGAGAATATATAAGTACTTACATTGAAAAATATCTAGAATAGCTTATCATGCTAAAGTTATAGTTTGTAAAATTCAACGAGGTGACTCGAGAAAAATAAAAGATTCGATATAAACAATAAAAAAAAGAAAAAAAAAAGAAGACAGAAATAGAGAGGTGGGGCTCAACCAAGTTACATGATAGCTTAATTGGTTGTGATGAAAAAAAATCAGTCCAAGATAGCTCTATCAGGCTGAATTATATATATATTGTGTGTTATCATCTTCCTTTGTTGTTAGCTAAAGGAATCAAATGCCTTACAGAAGGGAATATGAAAAATTACAGCTAATTTATCTCTTCCCGTGAGGAATAAATTAATTAATAATTGGTTATAATTCCAAAGTATAGGTGAAGAGAAAATATACAAGTCGGAGCGGAAAACATTATCTGTATATTTAGCTGCTTTTCTTTTACTTTTTAGAACATTTGAGGGATGTTTTGTTTCGATAGCAACATTCTTAATTTTGTTATTATTATTTAAAAAAGGGGAAAATGACGACTTAATTTTTATTCTTGTCTGTGTTCTATGATAATGGATCGAAAAGGACCATTTCCTTCTGTTAAGGCTTTCATCAATTTGCTACCTTTTAAAATAACGTGTTAATAGTTTACCACTTCATCTCCCCCTCTCATTTTAACGTGTTTTCTTCCATGCTAAGCTTCCATTCGCAATCTCTTTGAATCTTCACTATTTGCTTTCTTCAAGGCTTCAACAAGTTCCATCTCTCAGTGTTAATTTCACTCGAAAAAAAGGGGGGGGGGGGCCGGTCTGTGACTCACAAGCCACTAGAGGGGGAGCCAGCAAAGTCGAATCTAAAATTATGCCTTTTGTTAGATTACATGTCGGCCTCTCGGCTTCCTTACAATATGTTCCATAACACATTCAACCAAAACAAGTTTGCGTGTGTTAATTTTCAAGAGAAGTTTGTTATGTTATTTTTGGGGGGGGAAAATTTTTTAGGAGGGGGGGGGGGGGGGGGGGGGGGGGCGGTTGTGTTAACATGTGTGTAAACAGCCACGGGGGCACCAGCCACTCGGGGTTTTTTAAAAAGGGGGGGGGGTTTCGCTGAAAAACTAGAGTCCATCTGCTGTTTTGTGTATCCACAAAGAAGCAAGAAGTGGTTATATTCGGTTTTCTGATCACATTTCAACTTCTAGCCTTTCAGGTTTTCATGGATTAATACTTATCTTATATGCTGTATGTGTATAAAATAAGATCATTCTGTTTGTTAAATTTCTGATCACATTTCAACTTCTAGCATTTTGGATGTTTAATTCCAATACATGAAGAGGAATTCTTAAAGTTGAGTGGTGTTTGTGTTGGAATTGACTTATGTAATCAAATTGGCTGATTGAAAACAGAAAAGTTAAGAAGAATCATTGTTCCAGAATGGGTTGAGGAGAATCCATCTCTTTCTGACATAAAACAAATATACGGTTCTGGTTCAACGCTTCCAATAACAGCAATAGTCTTGCCTCTGAAGCCTGACTAGGTGAATCCTGTGAAGAAGCAGCTGTCAAGCATTCATCCTGAAGTCCTTTTATTTCTTTCAAAGATAGAAAGTCTTTCTGTCAGGGAAGATAATGAGAATCCTGAGCTCAATACAGGTGGTGAAATAGCTATTACAACAGAGACTAATTTCAGGACAAGGAAGAGCGTGGATGCCAAGTCCTACACGCTCCATCTGTCTATGGAGGAAAACAGTACTGATAAGCTAGATAGAAAATGCAGCTACTATGTGTGGAAACAGAAGTTCGCAGAGAAACAAGAAAACAAAGTCGAGAAGAGAATGGAAGTGGAAGATTGGGTAGTCACTTTGGCTTTTCCTAATGGCGAACGCCTGCGTAGAGGAATGAGCTCCCCTGGAATCTATGCATTTCTTCCTACAGAAATGGTCACAAATTTCCCTTTCATTATTCAAGCGGATTTTTTTCTGGAATCATCCAGGGAAACAATCCTTTTGGATGACAAATGGAATCAAGGGATTTTTGATTGTGTACCTCTTGCTTTTATTAATGCTTTAGTCTCGGTAGTTAAAATGACGGAAGATGCACCAGCGTCTAGTATACCTCGAATGTTCCATTTCTTGCCAATCAAGACGTCTCACTATCCAACATTTAATGCTGTGAGGGAATCTATAAAAGCAGCTGGCTGAAGAAGAAATTGTTCCAAGTGAGTCTTGCACAAAGCAGAAGTTTTTTTCACAAACCATCAGAAATTGGTCGAATAATGCCTGCATTCCGGAGTATATTGAACAAGGCAAGGAAGGAAGGGGTGAGATTACATAATCTTTCATCCCATTGCTGGTATGTTCTGAGCTCTTACTTTGATGAATCATAGTATGATCACGTACTCGATTTCATGTGTGTGGGACCTGTGAACAATGAATGGTATGAAAGGTGCGTTAAAAATTTTAATCTCTTAATGGGAGTCTCAGAAGATGTTTATCTGCAGCTTTTCTTTTCGTGGCCGATAATTGGCCCACCAAGTTTTGCAACACCACCATGGGGAATATTCCACTTATAAAATATGCAGATCGTGATGGTAGCATGTCTTTGTGCAGGATCAATGAATCTGCTCAGCGGAATAGAGAGAAGTTGCTGTGCCGATCACGCCAAAGGCATCAAATATTTTGGTTGATTGATTGGAACAAGGAATTTGGATTTGTAGGAAATCGGTTTTTTCTTCCGAAATGTACACAGGAAGCCATCCATTCATTTCCCAAACAGGAAGACATCCTGCAGTGGCTTACAGATGAGGTGAAAGTTGCTACCGTAAATGTACATGACTATGCAGTGGCTGTTACTAATCACTTCAATTCTAATCGGAAGAAAGCCATCGCCTATGCTTGCTTCTTGTACCAGTCATTTTTGCAGGGTTATCTGCCAAAAAATCAGGTTGGTTCTTTGTGTGGTAAAATGCCACTAGTAGATAGCTATGGTCATGTGACCACAGTGAGGAGTGGAGTTCTTGTCCCTGCTAATGGAAGCAAATGGGTGGAGTTGATTGGTTACAATACTTGGAATAAAAAAACCTACATTGAGCTCGGGGAAGACTACTTGCATCCTGCATGTTTTGCCGGCACATGCAAATCAGGAAAACAATTTATGGAGTTCCTTTCAACTCATGTCAAAGCTGCTGATATTCCACACATATCTCCTCCCAAAGCTGGAATTCCAACAACATGCCTTTATGTTGTAATGCACCATCACCATCCAACAACCCCTTCAGGGACCACTTAGAAAACAGAATGCATTTCTGCTGTTGGAATGGATACGGGAGCTACAACGCAAAGGAATCTCCATTCCAAAAAAGTTCTTAACTTGCATAAAGGAAGGTAGCTGGCTGAAAATTACGATTAATGATTCTCCAGGTTACAGGCCACCATCAGAGTCATTCCTACTTGCTTCAGATGGTGTGATATCAATGCTCAGTTTCATCAAATTTTTGAAGCAAAATTCTCGGTCTCTGAATCACTTTGTTAGTAGAATTAGAGAAGGAAGATGGCTCAAAACTTCCCATGGGAGAAGGTCTCCAGTTGGACGTGTGCTGTACAATGAGGAGTGGAAAATTGCAAGGCAAATCAGTAAAATACCATTCATTGATGAAGATGAATATGGTAAAGAAATTCATTCTTTCAAACCAAAACTTCAGTTGCTTGGTGTCATAATTGACTTCGGTGGAAATTACCAGATGGTTGTTGACAACATTTTGTCTTCATTTCTCTCTTCTCTGACAGCGGAGGTTCTTCTTTTTATATTAGATTGCATGTATCATTCATAATCCCCTAACAAAATTGCCACAGCGCTTGAAAGCAGGAAATGTTTGAAGACAGGTATGGGCTACAAATATCCAGGTGATTGTTTCTTTTCTGATCCAGAATGGGGCTGCCTTCTACAGGTTTTCAACAGTGTCCCATTGATAGATCATAATTTCTATGACGGCCGCATCGCCACTCGGAAAAAATGAGTTGGAGCAGTTGGAGTGACGGTAGATTTTGAGGAGGTTGTCAAGGTGTTTGTCAATCTTTTAAGCGGCAAACAACATTATCTTCCATTACAAGAGAGAATGTTTTTCCCCTTCTTTCATGCTACAGAAAGCTAAAGAGAACTTCTCATAAATTTCCTTCACGTCTGACGATGTGCATCCGTAAAGTGAATTGGTTGCGGACTCGGCTCGGTGGCTATAGATCTCCAGGAAGCTGCATTTTGTATGGTCCCGAATGGGAGTCGATCTGTCCATTTACCCTCCTTCCTTTCAATGATGAAAGTGACAATTTTTATGGGAAAGGCATTCATGAATATAAGAAGGAGCTGAAGAAGATGGGAATTGTTCTTGAAGTTAAAGGCATTCATGCACTTTTGTTTTTCGTGAACGAGGACAATTAGTCGGCGAGGCAGACTTGTTCACGAGCACTTCAGATCCATATCCATCCATGAGTCGGGGCAATTTTAGTGCAGGCTTTTCTAAAAGTGTTTTTAATTATCAGGTTGTAAATATTACATATAATTCGCTAAACTATGTTATTTTTCTAATTAAATTTTAAACTTTGTTATTTTTCTAATTTTTTAGCATGCAAATTAAAAAAAAAAAAAAAAAAAGAGCGATAAGATACTAGGAAGACTTGTGCAGTGGAATCATAGAGTCCAAGAGAAACAAGCCACTCTAAAAGTTAGCATTAAATTTTTAATGATCGGTCCCTCTTTTCGTACAAAGAGACGACTAATTGATTCCACTTTTCTGTGTCTTATAGCCCTTTTTCTCTGGGTAGCTTAGCTTTCAACCTTTAGACTATTACAGCACTACTTCTTGAGCAAGTTTTCCACCTTCCACCACAGTTCCTCTTTTTTTCTGGTTCAATCATGGATCGACTTTTGTCTGTTAATTCCTCTTAGTTCTTGTATCAATGAGAGAGGATTTTGCTATCACAACTTCGGTTGGATTCAGCAGGTGTTTTTTTGGCTTCGTGTCTGGGTGGGTGTGCTTGCCCGAAAATATATTAATTTAGTGTTTTTTTTAATGATTTTAATTTGTTTAATATCATAGTTATTAAATTTAGATTAGCCTACCCGGTTAACTCATAACTCATATAATTATGCATATTTTATCATAATATATAACAATACCAAAAAATTAGTGATAGTTTATTATTTATAATATATGATGTTTTCTATTACAAAAATATTAGCATCATGATTCACACTGAGTAATTATTTATAAAATTTGCAATTTTTACCATCTAAATTTACATGATTTATATGTTTGGAAAATAAAGTCCTATATATTTAGATATAATGTACTATCTTTCTTATATTTTTTTTTCTTTTTTACAAATATAAAGAAGATTCATTTTAGAATTAACTACTCTTGAGATTTTAATAAAATAGAAGAAACATATTTAATATGTCGTTTTAATCTTTATAATAAATAATAAAATAAAAACAATATATTATGGAGCAGAAATAACACCGTTCAAGATAGATTCATTATTGTGGTGACTTTTATTTTTTGGTATTTTTTTCAAAATATATTTACCTTGAAAAAAAATATTAAATTGATATTTTTTAGTATTTTTAATAATTTTAATATGCTAATATAAAAATTATTAAAATCTAAAAAATAATTATTTTAATCAATTTTTAAGAAATTTTTTTTAAAAAAGCATTATACATCACAATACTAAATACAAACTATTTTCTTTTAAATTTTTTATTTTACTGTTATCCAAAAAAAATGGTTCGTTGGAATAAAAAAACTTAATTTTGATTTTTTTAAAATACTAAAACATTTTTTTATATAATTTTATCAAATGTTTTTCAATCATTTATAAAATATTGAGACTTTGTTTTGATGTTGTATATATATATATATATATATATATATATATATATATATATATATATATATATATATAAAAATGTGCTTTGAAGACATAGTTGCCTGTTTGACATGTGTCAGCTTGGACGGGCCTAAATTAATGAATGATGTTTTATCTCGATATTTAAGAAAAATAACTTCATATATATTAAAATTTTGAGTTCATAATAAAAAAAATTACTTGGAAATAAAAAATAAATTAGTAATGTGTTACATGTTTTTTAACATTTTAATTTTTTATTTGTTCAACTGTAATAAAATACAGAATAATTCAATAAAAATTAATTTAAAAACAAAGTTAATGAAGCTAATGAAATCTATGACTTCACTCGTAAGTTTAATAAGTTAATTAGTAAAACCTCAGTAAATTTAAAATGTTTATTTTAATATTAAAATCTTGATGTTTTTTTTCAAAAGAATAACGCTGTTTTAAAACATTTTATTTTAAAATAAATTTAATTAATTTGATCAACCCATCCAAATCATAACTCACCGCTTGGATGAGTCAAAAACCGAGTTGGTTATTATAACTTTGCTCAAAAGTCAAAACAAAACAAGAAAGGAGTCTCTGCCACTGCCTGTCTATTCGTATCCCTTTGTTTTCGGGGTTTTTCTTTTTCCTCCAAGGCAATCCCTTTTCCTTTTTGTGTACTTCCCCGTGAAGGAGTCTGTTTTAAGGCAGTGTTTGGTCCTAAAATGTTTTTAAAAAAATTTAAAATTTTTTATTTTTATTTAAAATTAATATATTTTCAATATTTTTATATTATTTTAATATATTAATATTAAAAATTAAAAATAATATTATTTTAATATAATCTACAATAAAAAACAACAGTTGATCCTTGGGATATTACCCAATACCTTGTAAGGAATGTTTGGAAACGCGGTTATGGCCGCGTTTCTAAAAAATTTAATTTTTTTATTAAAATTTAATATGATTTATATTTTTTGAATATGTGTTGATGTCAAAAATAATTTTTAAAAAATAAAAAAATATTATTAATATATATTTTAACACAAAAAATTATTTAAAAAACACCCATAACCACACAACCCAACAAGCTATTAGTCTTCCTCTCTTCACTTCACTGGTCACTACTACCACGACTAGCAAACTCCTCTTTCCTTTTGTTTCCTTCAAAACCTCTACTTTCTTCCCTCTGTAACTACTCAACGTCACTTCACCAGTCACTACTACAAGTCCTTTTAGTCATCCTTCAAAACCATGAAGGATTCTTTTTAGTCTTCCTCTCCTCACTTCACTAAGTCACTTCAACCACTACTAGCAAACCTCTCTTTGCTTTTGTTTCCTTCAAAACCCCCACTTTCTTCCCTCTGTAACTACTCAGCTTCTCGTTTTTTCTTTCTGTTTTCAAGAGCAGACATGGAAACTCCGAAAGAACACATAGAGCACATAAGAGAAACAACATTCTCAATAGGAAGAGAAAAGAACCCCTTGGCTCCCATGCTTGATCAGGCTGTCAAGTATCTCTCCGCTGAGCTTTACGCCAAAGATGTTCACTTTCTCATGGAGCTCATTCAGGTTTCTTTCTCCTTTCACTTCCTTTTTGTTTTTGTTTATTGTGTTTATGTTTTCGTTTTATGACACAGATATGTTTACTATGCTTCATGCTGTATGTTTTCCTTTTCGTTGACCTTTTCTTCTTCTTCTTCTTCTTCTTCTTCTTCTTTTGTATCGGCTGATTGCTTTGCTGGTGATTAAAACGGGGAGTTGTAATTTTATATTGTTTTTCTGTTTTGTTGAATTGAGATGTTAAAGTCAAGCTGAGTCAATGGCTGGCCTTTTCTTCCTATTTTGGCTGTTACTTTCAGGGAAAAAAAATGGGTTCTTGTAATGAAGTCATCAGGCTTCCTAATTTCTTTGATCATTCAAGGTCTTTAACAGTTAAAATAAAGAAAATGGGATGAAGAAGGAATGAATTGCTGTCATCATGGTTTGTTGTACTTGATGGAAGTTTTTGCATTGAACCGTGTACTCACTTTCATGTTAGATTTTGGATCTTTTAACTGCATCTTATACACTACACAGGCACACACACAGAGTTTAGTATCCATTGATTCCAAGGTGAACTTTTCTTGCACAGAATGCTGAAGACAATGAATACTTGAAGGGGGTGGATCCTTCACTTGAGTTTGTTATAACATCTCGTGATATAACAAACACCGGTGCACCTGCTACTTTGCTCATGTTCAATAATGAGAAGGGCTTTTCTGCCAAAAATATTGATTCAATTTGCAGCGTTGGAAATTCCACTAAGAAAGGGAATCGAAAGGACGGTTATATTGGGGAAAAAGGTAAAATTTGGCTCCTAGATGCATCACATGATGTTAGTTTTTCTCAGTTGTGTTACTGGCTAGAGTCTTCTAGCTTCTGCTAGCTGGATCAAGAACCCTGATTGTGAAGGTGTTATCGTACATGCTTGTCTTGGTTTTCACTAAACTATTTGGTTGGATTTTCGTTTTTGAGTCTATATTTGCTTCAATAACAAAACTTGCAACCAGACAGATTAGAAACTGGTATTTTTTTCTTAGTTCTGAGAAAAATCAAACCATTGTAGTTTTGTCTGGAAACTCAATTAATTGAACCTGGAAAACATGCCCGCGTAAACATTAAAATGCGGATGCATTGAACTAAACACAACTCAAACGCACACATGTGTTGGGGAGTGACCTGATGCGTTCAAGAACCTAGCTCTGAAACAATCAGTTTACTTTTAAAAAAAATAAGGCCAGAAAAAAGAATGAAAAGATATGAACAGACAATTATTTTCAATTGTGGAACACTGCATAAATCAGAGTGGACAAATGGAGGCTCGCGGAATGACCATGGGCTGGCGTGCATAAAGATACAAAATATGATAAATTATGATAAGAGTTTCACAGGCTTAGCAACTGTACCATACATTAAACCATAAAATGAGACTTGTTTAACCCTTTAACGGCTCTTGTTTATCTTCAAATTCAATCTAATAAACCTTGTTATGGATTGATCTGCAGGGATTGGATTCAAGAGTGTGTTTCTTATAACTGCGCAGCCTTACATATTCAGCAATGGGTACCAGATACGATTCAATGAAAATCCCTGCCCACACTGCAATCTTGGATACATAGTTCCTGAATGGGTTCATGAGAGTCCATCTCTGTCCGACATCAAACAAATTTATGGTTCCACTTCTATGCTTCCGACTACCACGTTGATTTTACCTCTGAAGCCTGATAAGGTGACAGCTGTGAAGCAGCAGCTGTCAAGTATTCATCCCGAAGTCCTGCTGTTCCTTTCAAAGATAAAGCGCCTTTCTGTCAGGGAAGATAATGAGGATCCAAGTCTCAACACTGTTAGTGCAATAGCTATTACCAAAGAGACTAATTTTGTGACAAGGAAAAACATTGACGCCGAGTCCTACACACTCCATCTTTCTGCAGAGGAGAATGATGATGAATTTGCAAAAGGATGCAGCTACTACTTGTGGAAACAGAAATTTCCTGTCAGGCAGGAAAACAGAGTCGAGAGGAGAATGGAAGTGGAGGATTGGGTGATCACTTTGGCTTTTCCTAATGGAGAGCGCCTTCTTAGAGGAATGAAGTACTCTCCTGGAATCTATGCATTTCTTCCAACCGAGATGGTGAGCAACTTTCCCTTCATAATCCAAGCAGATTTTATTCTAGCATCATCAAGGGAAACAATACAATGGGACAACATATGGAACCAAGGAATCCTTGATTGTGTTCCCTTTGCTTTTGTCAATGCATTAGTCTCATTAATCAAATCAGTAGATGATGCTCCAGTATCTAGTTTGCCTCCAATGTTCAAGTTCTTGCCAGTCCACAGCTCCCCCTTCGAAAAGTTGAATATAGTGAGGGAATCGATTAAATTAAAGCTGGCTGAAGAGGATATTGTTCCAAGTGAGTCATACACAGCGCAAAAGTTTTTTCATAAACCGCGCCAAGTTTGCCGATTAATGCCTGCTTTCTGGAACATACTGAAGATGGCAAGGGAGCGAGGAGTGAGCTTGCACAATCTTTCATCCCATGGTTGCTATGTTCTGAATTTTTCTTTTGATAAACCAGAGTATGATCACATACTGGATTTCTTGAGGGTGGAACCGGTAAGCAGTGAGTGGTATGTAAAGTGCATCCAAGGTTCTCATATTGTAATGGGAGTCTCAGAGGAAACATACCTGGAGCTTCTTCACTTCCTTGCTGTTAATTGGCATTCCTTGTTTTACCACACAGACATGGGGAGCATTCCACTCATTAAATATGTGGGTGTTGATGGGAGCGTGTCTTTGTGCACCGTTAATGAATCTGCTCAGTGGCATGGTAAAACTCTGTGCCTTTCACTTCTGTCATCTCATATCTCATGGTTGATTGATTGGAACAGGGAATTCCGATGCATGGCAAATCATTTTTTTATGCCAAGAAGTACACAAGAAGCTATCCGGTCATCATCTAGCAAAAATGAGCTGTTAGAATGGCTTGGAGATCCTGTTAAAGTTACTGCTTTAAGCGTAAATGATTATGCAGTTCTCTGCGGAAATCAAGTCAGTAGTGACCGGAAGCTTGTCATTGCCTATGCTCATTTCTTATATCATTCATTCTCCAATAACTATCTATCAGGCAGGGAAGTTGCCCCTTTATGTGATAAAATGCCACTTGTTGATAGCTATGGTCATGTGATTAAAGCAAGGAATGGGGTTCTTGTCCCGGCTCCTGAAAGCAAATGGGTGCAATTGATTGGTTATAATCCTTGGAGGGGAGAAAGCTACGTTGAGTTAGGAGAAGACTACTTGCATCCTGGATATTTTGCTGGCACAAGCACAGAGGGAAAGAAACTCTTGGAGTTCCTTAAAGCTTTTGTTAAAGCTTCTGATATTCCTCACATACCTCCCCCGATTGCTGGAATACCTACTGCGTCAACACCACTAACCAAACAAAATGCATTTCTGCTATTGGACTGGATTCGTGAGCTGAAACGGAGTGGAATTTCCATTCCAGCAACGTTCATGAATTGCATAAAGGAGGGTAGCTGGCTGAAAATTACTATGAATGGCTCTCCTGGTTACAAGCCACCATCACAGTCATTCCTACTTGGTTCAGTTAACAGAAGCTCAGACTGGGGAAACATTTTGCAGAATGGATCCGTGCTTGTCGATATTCCGTTGATAGATCAAGGTTTTTATGGTTATAAAATTAACGAGTACAGAGAGGAGCTAATGACAGTCGGAGTCATGTTCGAGTATGGAGAGGCATGTGAATTTATCGGGAATCGTCTCATGTCTTTGGCAGCTTCATCTACCTTGACTAAAAGCAACGTGATTTCCATACTGAAATTCATCAGATTTTTGACGCTAAATCTTCTTCCTCCAGATAAATTCATTCTCAGAATTAAAGAAGGAAGGTGGCTAAAGACAGGTAGGGGATACAGGTCTCCAGTTGGTTCTGTTCTATATGATCAGGAGTGGACAATTGCGAGGCAAATTAGTGACATCCCTTTTATTGATCAAGATTACTATGGCAAAGACATCCTTGTTTTCAAACCAGAACTCCAGTTACTGGGCGTCGTAATTGGCTTCAGCGGAAGTTATCAATTGGTTGCTGATTACTTAAAATCGCCTTTATGCTTATCTTATCTGACAATGGAGGCGTTTCTTCTGGTTTTGGATTGCATGCGTCATTCTAGTTCTGCTGGCAAGATAGTTATCGCACTGAAAAGCACAAAATGCTTAAACACAACCTTGGGCTACAGATATCCTGATGACTGTTTCTTGTTTCATCCTGAATGGGGTTGCCTTCTAAATGTTTTTGGTGGTTTTCCATTGGTTGATAGTAATTTCTATGGAAGCAACATCATCTCTTACAAGAAGGAGTTGAAGGACCTGGGAGTAAGAGTAGACTTCGAGGATGCTGTCGAAGTGTTTGTTGATACTTTCAGGAAGCAGGCATCTTCCATGACAAAGGAAAGTGTATTTTCATTCATATCATGCTACAGAAAGCTGAAGGGAACTCCACACAAATTTCCTTCAGACCTTAAGAAGTGCATCCGTGAGGAAAATTGGCTGCGGACCCGACTCGGTGATTATAAATCTCCAAGCAACTGTATCCTGTTTAGTCCTGAGTGGAAGTCAATTTATCCAATTACTCGCCTTCCCTTTATTGATGACAGTGAAAAATATTATGGGAATGACATTCATGAATATCAGAAAGAGCTGAAGAGTATGGGGGTCATTGTTGAATTTAAAGCTGGTGTGAAGTTTGTGGCTGCTGGTCTTCGTTTTCCCCAAAATCCATGCCACATAGCTCGTGTGAATGTGCTTTCATTGCTGGAATGCATCCGTGCTTTATTGCAAGAAAAGGACTACTCCTTTCCTGAAATATTTCTGAAAAATATTTCTCAGGGATGGTTAAAGACCCATGCTGGTTTCAGGTCTCCGGGCAACTGCTGTTTGTTCAATTCCCAGTGGAGTTCATACGTGAAGCCTACTGATGGACCATTCATTGATGAAGACTTTTATGGTTCTAACATCAAGTTGTATGGAAAAGAGCTCAGCGCAATAGGAGTTCATTTAGAGGTAGAAAAGGCGTGTTCATTTCTTGCCAGTCATCTTGATTCCCATTCTGAGTTTTGCACTATAGTTCGAGTATATGATTTCCTGAGACAACATGAGTGGAAGCCAGATGGTGATGCAACCAGAAAGATTTGGATTCCAGATGGACTTGAGAATGGAATGTGGGTTAACCCAGAAGAATGTGTTCTGCATGACAAAGATGGTCTCTTTGGTCTTCAGCTGAATGTATTGGAGAAACATTATGAGCCAGAATTACTTCTTTTCTTTTCCAGTTCATTCAAGGTTAGATCCAATCCTTCATTTGATGATTACTGTAAGCTTTGGAAGGTTTGGGAAAGTTTAGGACGCCCATTGACACATGCTGAGTGCTGTGCATTTTGGAAGTGTGTTATGACGCATATGAGCTCAAAGACAGAGAGAACTCTCACCGATGACTTGGTAAAGCTACCTGTTATTTTGGGCTCTGGTGAAATAGTGTTGTTCAGGAAGGCTGATGTTTTTATTGCTGATGACCTTCTACTGAAGGACCTTTTCGAAAGGTTTTCATCACGCCCAATATTTGTCTGGTGTCCCCAGCCAAACTTGCCTTCTTTACCTCGAACTAGGTTGCTTGATGTATACAGGAAAATTGGGGTTCGCACAATATCTGAGTCAGTGCAAAAGGATGAATTATCATTGGCAGATGGTATGGAATTTAGTCAGATGAATCCAAGGAATGCCATGATTGGAAAAGAGCTGGTGAGACTGATTCTTGGCTTTCTAGCAGATCCTTCTCTTGATATTGAAGCAACAAAAAGGCATGGAGCTGTCCAGTGCCTCTTGAACCTGAAGGTCCTGGAAACTATCGAGGCAATTGCTGTAAGCTATAGTTTAACGCTTTCTGATGGGAAAATTCTGAAGGTGGAGAACGCACGCAGTATGATTCGCTGGGATAAGGAGAGTTCAAAGTTTCTCACACAGAAGATGGATGAAGCTGGTGGCCAGAAAAATCTTATTGAATATGCAACCATTTTTTCTGAAGTAATAGCTCGGGGGGTGCTATGGGATAAAGAAGATCAAATAAAAGCACTCTCCGAGCTGATCAGGTTGGCTTTCGTGCTGAATTTTGATGAACAAGCTGTTCAGTTCTTGATGAAATCCAATAATCTTCAAACTTTTCTGGAGGATGAGGAGTTCCTTGCTGCTGCCTTCCCTTCTGTTTAGGTATTTGTGAACCCATAATAGCTGCAAGTTTGCAGCCTTCTGTTTTTTTTATCCCCTTTCCTTCATCCAGCACCATTTATCTGTCTAATAGCGTTTTATTTTGTTAATATCTATGATGGTCTGAACTACTGGACCAGATATGTACGGGAGATCAGGGTTATGCTGATTCAGTTAGTCTACTATCAAGTAAACTTTGGTTTGTGTGTTTTTCAGCTTTGTTCACTCTGCAGCTGCATGCGTGGTCAATTTGAAGTATAAAATGGTGTGTAATGAAATATTTTTCTGATTGCATGTGTGCCTTGCCTCTGTGATCGCTGAACTCATGCATGTTCTTGTGCCATTTAGATTTAATTTTTCTATTTGGGAGTTATGATTCTCTGTGGATTCTTGTTTGTGCTAAGAAATGTTACAAGATTGAGAAGAATGCAGGCCGAACCTTAACTGCATTGCAGTACAAAAGTGGAGTTTGATACCCTTATACATGATCGTGCTTATCAGCCGGCATCGGAATTCGTGCATGGAATGAACACACTAAATAACAAAAATCACGCAATGAACATCCTAATTCAACAACTCCTATCATGGAGCTTTGCTATTGATAATCGATTTAGCACTGCTCATGTGGTTTTGGGTGCCATATTGTAGACTTCGTTTTTATTACAGAGGTTATCCGAAGTTCATTGCTTGTGGTATATTTATAAACTTCTGTATGCTTGATGTGAGCAAATGGTGTGTGCCAAACTGCCTATATATTGACAACTCGGATCTAGCCATCATAACTCGAGTATTTGATGGGAATACTGAGGATTTGTCATGAGCATCCTGGATATCAAGATTCAAAAGGAACAGACGAATATATAAATTTTCTTTTCAGGCTCTTGGATTAGAAGATATAAAATTGCTTTCCAAACTTTGTACCGTGATTATTGACTCTAGGGAATTCAGTTGGGAACTTGACGGTGACACTGCCAGGAGGATTTTCATAAAAAACAATCTCGCTGGTTGTTCGCTTGCTAAAAAATAGTTTTTTAACTTGTTTGTTTGCTAGAAAGTAGTTTTTTTAAAAAAATAAATTCCAGAAAAAATGAATTCTGAAAAAGTATTTTCTGATATTTGATAGTGTAATGAAAAATAAATTGGAAAATATTTTCCAGTATTTGGTTATATTATGGAAAATGAGCTGGAAAATAACTTATTAATGTTTTATTTTTTTCAAGTTTATTAAAATAATGAGGAACAAATCTTACAAATTAAAAAGTTGAATGAGAATGAAATTGAAACAAAATATAATTTCATAAATTATCTCAGATAAAATAAATAATAATCAAAATAATAGAGATCAAATAAAAAATTAAAAAATTGAAAGATGAAGAAATTAAAATAATAATAATTAATATTTTATAAATTATTTCAAATAAAATAAGTAACAATCAAAAGAATGAGGATCAAATTTGATAGATAAAAAATTTCAATAAAAAAATAATAAAAAAAAAAAGCAAATAGCAATTATAAAAATAAGGATTAAAGTTAATATAAAAATTAAATTTTAAGAGATGAAATTAAAATATAAATATTCAAAACAAAATATATATAGCAATCAAAAGTTTGAGGATCAAATTTGATATAATTAGCAAATAATGACATTTCTAAATTTTTCACAACTTCCGGAAAGTGTTTTCCGCCCAAATTTTTTAGGAAAACACTTTCCTGAAAATCAAGCTAAATTTTTCTTTAACTGGAAAGTGTTTTTTGTTGATCAACTTTCCTAATGACAAACAAACACATGAAAGTTTAGAAAGTGATTTCCCGGAAACTACTTTTCAGAAAACAAACACAGTCAAAAGAGAAAACACTTTCCTAAAACCAAGTCAAATTTTTCTTTGACCGGAAAATGTTTTCCGTTGACCGGAAAGTATTTTTCTTTAACTGGAAAATATTTTCTACAGACCGAAAAGTGTTTTTTGTTGACCATCTTTTCTAATAACAAATAAATTTAAAAAAATTTTAAAAATTACTTTTCAAGACCCCGTGAACTTGGGAAAGTTTAATCATCCGAGGACAGAATATCTGCCCTCCAGACGTGGTGATCAGTTGCAATTGAATATTTTATATTATAATTACCATAGTCAACTTTTTATGAAATACCCCCTAAAAGATTTTTCAGAAAGTTCACCGTCCTCCGAAATGAAACCAGTTACTGTAAAGCTATAGTTTGTGTCAATCTTTCAGGAGAAGAATTGAAATGCAAAAGTGAGCAAAACAATATATATTAGGACAGAGCAAGCTGTAGATTCCTCTTACGAAAATGGCAGGCATGGAGAGTTATAGAACTTAGTCTTGTTGAATTTCAGTCATATTTTGCCGAAGCAAATACTTGGAGTGGCATTAGGATCAGATAGGTGCACCTTCTGAGCTGATCAAATTGGCTCACCTGCTGGGATTCATCAAGGGAACACTCGGGTGTTTGGTGAAGCCGTAGAATCTGCATATATTAATTGAGGATAAAAGATTCCACAAAACTCATCCAAATGCACCGCAGTTCTTTGGAACTTCGACATCATACGATGCTTCAATGGTCTTGATTCTGTTTCCATACAATGTCACTTTCAATCGAACATGATTGACATAATTATCAAATTTATTGAAATTTGTTTGCATCATTGGTAGATGGAGCAAGGAAAATGGTTTCTTTGACAAATTTCTCAAAAAAAAAAAAAAAAAACACAATACTTTACACCTATACAGTCATGCATGGCTGACTAGTTGATATGAAAACACTTGATGATCGAAGCAATTTCCTATCATTGCGAAGAACAGGATTGTGACTACAGAAGGCGAAAAGGAACACCCAAAAAAATCTTAGGGCTTCCTTCAATCTTCCTAGCATAATCGATCGACTTCTTATTGGCTAAGAAGACGAGCTTTATCATGGCCACCAGAGCAAGTTGGATAGTAGCATGATTTAACTTTAAGCAGATTCTTTCCCTTAGGAATGACCCTGAATCTTCGCCCTCTCTTTCCTTTCTTCTTTTCGATGGTCTCTGAGAGCTGAAGGAGAAAACAAAGAAAATTTAAGTTTTTTTACAATGTAATAAAATGTAAGTAATAAATCTTGATGGGCATGCTCATTTTTATGACTTCAGTTTCTGGTTTGCTTATCAGAGGAAGTTCTCCAGTACATTTATATTTGTAGTTCTGTATGAGTGTTCACTTAATTATTGTGTAAAGACGAGTACGAAACCAGATTTCTGCTCAATAGCTTTTCATAATGGTCATTTTGAAAAAGATAGAGAGAGGCTCAAGGATTTGCTTTAGAGCTGATAAGAACCATACCTCATTAGAATTCACTGATTCAATGACCTCGCTGCTGTCCTGATCACTTGATGATTTTTTGTCTGTGTCATCATCCTTATCTGCAAGATTACAGCCACCATTCATGGTGAGTAAGCTTGTAGTGACTTTAATTGGTTTGATAGTTTTCAATCGCGTGTAGTTTGTCAAAATATATAAGAGCTGAATGCTATTACAGATAAATTACCTTCGTCATCTGTATTAGTTGATGATCCAATAAAATATACTCTGAAACTCGGCGATCCTGGACATATGCAACTTTCATCCATGCTTCTGAGTTCATCTTCTAGTTCCGAATCCTGTTCATTCTTATCTCCACACATTTCTATTCCATTCACATTTTTCATGGCTGTGTCCATTGCCTCCAAGGTCTTGTCCTCTCCATCTTCTCCATGTTTGCTATCTTGTTTGTCGCTCGTTTCATTATTATATGGTGATGCTGATGCCAAGCCTTGAGACCCTGCCACTGGTGTTTCTACCTCCTTCATTTGTGTGCTTGTTTCATTTGATATTATATTTATAGAGCCTGCAGGCAATGTTGCTTGTTCACATTGTTTGTTGAATTCTGGTTTTAATTCCACAGCCTTGGCAATCCTAACATTTTCAGTCGTTGTTTCGTCACATTCTGGGGCCGGTGCCACCTTCACATCATCCTCTTGTGAGGATATACTCCTGCGATCATTATCTCTTGGAGAGCTATCACCATCGGAAACGCCATCTTTAAGCAGTTCTTTCTTAGAATGGTTGGGTGAATCTTTCACAATACGTGCATTTTTCTGTCTTTTCATCTCCTCATACCTCTTCCAGAGAAGGGGCCGAAGTTTGGCTGGCAACACATCAGCTCTATTGTCAGGCCTTGATCCACCACACCCCATTGGAAAATCAAGTGTACGTTTTTGTTTCTGTCACACTTGGGAGATAGAGAATCGAATGAATTGTGATGGAGTGGGCGAAGAGATATGTAAGATAATTTTGACGTGAGATTTTAGGATTTATTACATTCAGATGGGTCCGTACAGACTGTTTTCACAGTTGTCCATGGCCATTTATGGGAAATTAGAGGATTTCAGGTATCGTTACATCCATTTATAGGAAAACATGTTCTATTGGTGAGCCTTTACTTTTTATATCAATTGAAAGAGTCAAGTTTGAGCCTCCCTACAGCTATGAAAAACAAAAAAAAAACTCTGCTGTAGACGGCATGTGGAAGGATATATATGCTTCTGCTTTTACCTCCTTGTTTTAGGCCCTTGGGGCGCTCTGACAGGATTCCTACAATTACTAAAACTAGTCATGCTCCTGAATAACTGGAAAATGCCTCAACAGCCCAAATGTTCACCGCAGGTTATGAATATATTGGGACCCTGAATTTAACACCACCCTAATTTTGGAACACGAAAATAGTTGTCTTCAGATATGATCTGAATCTTGTTACGTAACAAATATTATCGAAGCAGTATTCTTTCAAAAATTAACTCCTGAATTTTTTCATGCAGACCAGCTAGCTCTATCGATGATACTGATATGTACGGCATCTCACTCACTATGAGCCATCTAAAGCCCATGCTGTGCACCCTGATGTGATGTGAGTTTTTGAGGATGGTGTCATCATATGAAAATCAATTTGACCCAATCTTGTTCTACAAATTTTCAATGGCTTTGAAAAAAAAAAAGATGGCAACGAAGTTACATGTATGTATGGATTTGACTATTTAGTTGACTATATGATATAACTAAAAGGGGAATTTATACTCAATACTATATTTATTTTATAGGCTAGAAGAAAAGATATAGCCCCAAGAGAATATATAATTGTACCAAAATAATTAAATCAGATTTAAATTTTTAATTATATATAATTATATAAGCAGTTTTTCTATACAAAATAATCCAATTGCTTATCGGATTATTGAATCTCTCGTGATTAGATCTAGAAGTTGCTGCTTGGGTAGATTTTATTATTTTCCAAAGTTTTTTCAGCTTTATTGTTTTATTTCAGATTTTTTTTTTAATTTTCTTTCTGCTGATTCTTAGTTGTTTCATATTAGATAAAGAGTTTTTTTTCATGTATTTAAGAGTCCTGCGAATCTACGAGAAGACAACCACTATTATATTTATTTTTCCAAGAATAAAGCCATGAATTTAAAATTTTAAAGTTGAAATTTGTATTTTTTCTTGCCCGTCAAATCTTGTGTGTTGTCCTGTGCATGTAGCTTTTGCCTGCGTCATATGTTATATATGCACCGTCAGGCTTCAAGTACTTCACTTGCCACGTGGAAGAACAGCGTAGATGGATTAACTTCGGACAAAGTAGCAGACAAAGTAAAAGAAAAACCTATCCAGCAGAGGAATCTAAGATCACTGGAAGTGAAGAACTAGGGCTTAACCTTGAGAAGATTGATGACGTGTGGAGGAGGGCGCGCGTCTACACCCATGCATGCATGTTGCTATAATTAATTTACTCTTAGGAATCTGATTCAATACTTGACTCTTGCTTAACTCAGAAATATAAATAAAGGGATTAATTAAGAGTTTTAGCCCGAGTTGTGCTTGTCCGACTCATGAGTATCAATTACCTCTGCAGATATATAGGAATTTAACTTTCCAGAATTTAAAAGGGGAATTATATATTGAAGGTGAACACCATGTGCTGATGTTCTTGCTATTATATATAAGATTCGAATTTGTACAAGAAGTTTTCCTCAAGTATTGCATTTCGGTCCTTCGTTTTCTAAAATGTTACACTTGTTCCATCTGGTTTAAATGTTGTTGCATTTTAATACATTCATATCAGCTAGGGTAAAACTGGCCGGACTGAAGAGTACTGGTTTTAACTCAAATTAAATCTGGATGCATCAAAAACCAAATATTTGCTGAACATTTTGTCCTCTTTGGAATTTTTTTTGTCTTTTTAATTAATTATATCAACATTTAAAGAGTTAATAAAATCTTGGAATTAAGCAGTATCTGATATTTTTTTAATTTTTATAAGAGAGGCTTTGAACTTGAGATTCTCTAAATGAGAGAAATTGAGGTGGAATCTCTATCAAATATGTCTTCTAGATCAGATTGATAGGTCTAAATTTAAAAAAAAAATATGAACGAGTCTAATAAACTTTATAATAAAAACATGTATAGTTTAATTTTAAAATAATTATTGAATTTGATTAAGATTTTACAAGTAGGCTCATTTCCCTATGAAGTAGGACAAGGTCATTTTCATGCTTAAATTAGGTTTAAGAGTTGCTTTTTTATTTTTCTTATTATTTTTTTATTCCTTTCCCTTCTCGCTAAGGTCTGTTTAGTATACTATTTAAATAATTTTGTATATTATTGGCATTAGATTTTTTTGACATTCAAGAATCAAGTCAGAGAAATTCTTTCTTTAATTTTAAAATATATAAAATCCGAGTTTTTTCTTTTCCCTGTAAGCTAAGTAAGATGTGGATGGTTGTCTTCCGTCATATTTGTTGGCACAGAAAAATCGTTGTCTATTTTTTTTTTTTCCAGAGAAAAATGCGCAGATTATTTTCTCCGCATTTTGAGTCTGCAAATTAAAACAAACAATATCCATTCTACTAATGTACCTTCCAAGAAATTGTTACATAATTTTCTTCGATATATATATGTAATAATATATCCATTTACCTTAATGGACAAACAGAAGACAGGACATATGTCAGTAATACTGCTTTGGTTCTTTAATTACATGACAGGTTCAAAAGAAATTGCGGCTACTGCTTTGCTCATGATCTTGTTCATTTGAAGAGATGCCAGCAAGACTACTAGAGCTCGAACATGCAGACGAGACAGAATCAAAAACATTCTCGTCTCTCCCCATAAAATCAAAGAGTCTTGGCTGAGTTCCCCCAATAACGTTGTCATTTGTACGAGTTTCAGTTATCTCGGTTGTTGCTGCGCCTTTGTTTTTCAGGAATATTCGGCATACAACCCATTTATCCATTTGAAAAGATGAATTCTGCTGTGGACATCAAGCTTAATGTTATTCGGCGAATTGAAAGAGGAAAGTGATCGACATTCTTTACTCGGAAACTTTATATAATATGAAAATATTTTGCTGGCATGAGCACAGAAAACTATTTACTGTTGCATAAAATATGTAATAGTAACTTGCCTGGGCTGAGTTTTCTGTCTGTGGAAAATTGCTATCTGTAGTTTCTACTCCTAAATTGACAAGGCGATATTCATGCATGACCCAGTCAGTTCTGGATCCATGTGGAGCCTTCCCTCTATAAAAAACAAGAGTCTTTTTCATCCCTACAACATGGTTATTGTTCCAGCTTGAAGAAACTATTTGTTTGTCTAAGCCAGTTGCTTTCCAATAACCTGACGAACTAGCTCTGTTGACCCTGTTTCCATTTGGATACTTGGCCTCCTTGTTGCTGAAGAAGTATCTTTCTTGCTCCATGTCACCTACAACACATGCATGATTACTTCTTTTAACTTTCAGTGCAGACAGGATTTTTACAGGAAAAATATTGAATATTAATGTAACACTATTAGAGCAATAGACTAACCTGGCAGTTCCCAGGGATCATACTTGCAGACATTGACCTCAGGAATGACTGAAGCAGGCAATGGCCATGAAAGGATTTTGCGTTTAAGGTACTGAAAGACAAGCTCTTCTTCAGTTGGTTGGAAGCGAAAACCAGGAGGCAATCCGCCCATTCCATCTCTTACAAAGTTGAAGTTTTCCATACAAAACCTCTCTTGAAAGGAAACTGGCCTATGGCAACTAAAACAAGGTAAGGGTAAAGCAACCACAGGTAGCTGTTTGCAATGCACTAGAGGTAATCGGGTTGGGTGTGTTGTAGGAGAAAAGAGAGGGCTCTTTATAGTAATAGGCCACAATGTTTTTTAAGGCAAACTTTAGAACAAGAAAGTATGTTCGTTTGACAAAAGGCTATTCAACAAATAATTCTTTTTTTAAAAAAAAAAAAAGCAGGACAAAGAGATTTTTGCTCAAATTAAGTTTGTTTATGATCTTCAGGTAAATCTCACGGTAGAACTTCTTCCTTACAAGTTACAACCAATAGAAGAAGAAATAATTTTTTCGAGGGTAGGACTTGGTTGGTAAATGGATTTGTTTCATAACATGGGATTCGAAAGTAAGAAAAATATTTTTTTTCACTAGCTATTGATAATTACAATCTTGATCGGCTTCATGCCTCGAGCATACCTTGATTAATCAAGTTCAATTTCGAACGAAGGGGAAAAAAAAAAGATTAAGTCCTTCATAACTAGAACGAGCAAATTTAAATATTTCCAATATTCAGCCATAATTGAATAATTAATAGCACTCGCACCTGCTTCTTCTATCGTCTTTTTGTTTTTTTCTCAATAAAAAGAATTTAGAGGTTATTTTGCACACCTATTTTTATGTAAATAAATTGAAAATAGAAGTTTTTAATTTAACCACTAAATTGCATTTGCCTTTATTTGCTTTTACTGAAATTAATATGAAGCATCTAATGTTCTTAATTAGGACACAATTAAGTACTGTTAAAGACGTGCAAGTAAACAAAAAGCATTTTGTCAATGGACATTAATATATGTATACGTAGGATTGAATTAAGATGAGGCACATGCAGTATATATATATATATATATATATATATATATATATATATATATATATATATATATATATATATATAGGGTACCATTAATTTGCTAGGTTGGTCCTTTTTCATAATTATTATATCTTCAAAATTCAGAAGGTTTTTCATTTTGGGATAGACCCGAACCTCCTCGCATGAATGAAGTCATATGATGTCATATCTACTTATTTTATATACGAAAACAGGAAATTAACAAAAAAATTAAAATAAAATAGTGAACAAAAGACTTTGCTTCTTGCTTTGCATGTACATCTCTGCTTGAAATTCGATAGTTTCGAAGAAGCTCTGGGCATTTTGTGTTGCACCCGATGAATGCAGCAAAGAGATATAACAAGGGTAAAGATATTTATGAGATCAAAATAGCAAGAAAACTTAATCTTGATTGATGTATAACTTAATTTAATAATATCTTTAACTATCAAATAAAATAAAATCTTAATTTTTTTCTCTGAGAAATTAATAATTATCGATATATGTAAGCTAATTAATGTGTAAGGAAATGATATACAATCCACTTCAAATAAAAGAAAAAAAAATATTGAAAGCTGTCTCACGAGAATAATTAGTGAATTCATGCAAGCTAACGTGTAGGGAAAAAAAGCAGTCAGTGGCTATATAGACAAGGTGATAGAACCTTATTCTTTAACGGGACCATTCAAGTTTTTTAACTGGGAAAATAGCATGGATAAAATAATTCAGGCGTGATTATTTTTGGTTTGGTTTGGTTTTTATCAAAAAAAATAATTAAATCAAAATTTTTTTTGAAAAAAAACTGAAGCTGGGTCATACCAACTGGTTTCGGTTCGGTTCGGTTTTTTAGGGAAAAAACTTGTTCAAACCGGTTTGGCTCGGTTTTTCCAGTTTTGGCTCGGTTTTCTCGGTTTTGGCTCAGTTTTTTCTGGTTTTGGCTCGATTTTTTTGGTTTGGCTCGGTTTTTCTGGTTTGGCTCGGTTTGGCTCAGTTTTTTTCCGGTTTTTTATCGGTTTCGGTTCGGTTCGGTTCGGTTTTTTCAGTTTTTTGCTTATGAAACCGAAACCAAACCGAACCAGCTGATTTTTTCAAAAATTTAATCGGTTTGATTGGTTTTTTTCGGATTGGTTTTTTTAATTATTTTTTTTCTGGTTTTCTCGATTTAATCGGTTTTCTGGTTTTTTTCTCACTCCTGAAATAATTCGTACCCTTTCCTGCCATTGCACTATATATTACAGACAACATGCCGAGGGAAATGATCATTTAACTTCTCAAAGTAAATTGCAAAGCTACAAAATGATTTCTTACCCGGCCGTTTCCTTGATCTCTTGTATTGCTTCTACTTTTCTTCCACCTCGAAGTCCTTCTTTTCTTGTAGCTAGTGGCTCTGGATTTTGAGACTTAAAAGCACTTTTTTTTTCTTTTTCAATATATATATATATATAAGAAAAGGAACCTCAATGCTAAAGAGCCTCAAGTCTTCACTTTCCAGAGTGGATAGATTTAGTTTATGCACAGACATTGTAGCCATCAATTCTTATTAATTATAAGGTGTTTTAACGAGCCCACATGGCTTCTTTTTTCTTTTCTTACGTGTATTTGCTAAATTTGTTAGGGAATTAATTAATGTTTTTCGTTTTGATGAATATTTCAAAAAAAAAATAAAAATGAAAGGATAGCAAAGACGAGACTTGAAACAAAGACATGGCGTTCCTCTTCCCTATTTTGCGAGAGATGAATGTCCATGAATTGTTGAAAGATTTTAATGAGTTGGGTTTGGAAGAAAACCCATAAAAGTCGTGTTATTGTAAAATTAAAGTAGTGTTAGTTTTTGCAGTTAGGCCGTGTTTTTAAAAAAATTTAAAGTTTTTTTTAAATTAATTTTTTTGTGTATTTTTTATAGTTTTAATATGCTATGTTAAAAATAAATTTTTTAAAAAATAAAAAAAAATATTTTAACCTATTTATAAAGCATATTAAAAAAAAAAAAAACCTCACTACGGTCTTGTCAAAATTCTATTTAAAGCAAAATCCTTTAAAAGGATATAAAGTCAATGAAGAAGATCGTTTCCTAAGTAGGACATGAGAATTGGTACTTTCCTTCACTGCGAAGATGTTGCCTTTTTCTTTCCATGTATTATTGATTGAGAATTTGAGATCCTTTTTATATATATATAATCATCGAGAGAAAAGGAAATGAATTTGAGATCCTTCCCCAGGAAAGAGCTACTTCGTGTACTTTGTTGCTAGCCATTGCTTTAGACTACACCAGAAAAAGACGTACATTTTTGTGACCTTTTGAGTCTGCAATTTCTTCATGTGTATATTATTTATATGTCAAGCATTGCTTCCTCCCGTCTTTTATTCTTCCCAGCACAACTTCAACGAGCTGTGGGTTTAGCAATTTCTTGGTTAGGCTATATGTTAGTAACCGCACTACACGTTTCTTTTCTTTGAGTTTTATGATAAAGATGATTTTCAAATTAATTTGCATGTCAAATACTTAACCTTGCGGGGGGAACTTTGATGATGTTTCAAAATCCTAGACGTTAAGGAATGTAGTTTTTTTTATAGTGATTCGATAATATGTTTAAACAAATATTCTTGCTGTTTGATACATTTTCTTATAACCAGGAAAGGTGGTGACCTGATGTCGAAAACCGAGTACCTGCAGAACAATCTTAGTATCTTTCTAGAGAGAGTAATATTCCATAAATATGCAAAAGAATATTAAATTCTAAAAACAAGGTTATTTATTTTTGTTTTGTTATGCAATGAATGCTTTGTAAGGGAAAGTTGTGCTGTGTTTATATATTGAGAATTAAAAAATTATGAACTTTTTATCTAGGTGGTTCAGGGGATATTTATACCTCATGAATCTTATCATTTTACTTAAATGAGAAGGATGAAAAGTCATTTCACCCTTATAGCACCAATGAGGGACAAATATATCTTACACATGTATTAATGAGTGATAAATATCGTTACACAAACATTATGAGAGATAAATATTCCTAACACAGACATCAATAAGAAAAAAAATATATTTCTTATAGATGTATTAATATAAGATGAAAATATCTTGGGTCAAGGGAAACTCTTGTACATTTATAGATGTAAGTAGAGTACAAACTTTCCAAGTAAATCCTTTGCATTATATTATATGCAATAAGAAAAATAATATGCAATTCATCAAGGATGAGGTGCACATAATCTCTTGACACTTTGAATACAGGTAGGTTAAGAAACTTGGGTCGTTAAAAAATTTCAAGAGGTCAGGCATTGAGTTCATGCCATAAGCTTGGAATCAAACAATACCCAAGATTAGACTCAGGTCGTGTGTCCAGGTCCAAGGATGCCAGGACATGGGCTCGGGTGCTCCGCCTGGCGGCTTGGCCTTAGCACGTGTCCTGGACCTATAAGACGCTAGGTTGTGCACTTGGCCCAAGCCATGAACCTGGACCCAAACCTGCTTTTGAATCCCTCTAGAGTCTAGACTATCTTTAAATAGGATTGGGCAAACAAAAAATTGTTTGAAAAAAATGCCGATAAATTTTGATCCATCTCCTTCCATATCTCTTTGATCAAATTCATTGGGATAGTAAACATGGATTCTTGGAGACTAACTAGGATGGTAATTGCCTTTTATGTTATTATGATGTGTTTGAATTGTACAAGAGGTCACAAGGAAAAATATTTGTCGTAAATGCACTAATCTAATATTGAATGACTTCCTCAATAACTTAAAATGACTTTTATTTTAGTATTCGTAATTGTTTAATTTTTTAAAATTATCTCCACCTTAAGACTCGAAAGATAATTAATCCAATGTTTGGATCTTGGAAATTTAAGAACACAATTAATCGGAATATTTGTGGGTAAAACCGAGTAATTAACGTGTAATTAGATGATGGCTTTGATTGGGAAAATGGTTTGTTGGGGACTTAATCAAAAATGGTGTAGTAGTTGGTGGGTACATTTGTCCCTTTCCCTAATATCATATAGTTAATTTCGAATCTTAATTGCTTTCAGGATTATTATTAGAGGATTTTGGGTGAAAAGATGAACCCATTAATGTATAAAACAACTATGCATGTATGAGATCAGAAAGAGCATAGCTTCTTTTACCATTTTTTGGTCAGTATGTTGACGATCATGCATGCAACCTCCCTTTATCGAGATTCAATTGCCAATTTAGTAATTGCTTGATCGTCGAAAAAGGCAATGCTTAATGCAGAAGAAAATTTTGTTTATGTGTGATCTTGCTGCAGAGCTAGCCAGCACACTTTTCGTTCCATGAATGTGCAGCCCACTTTATCACCTTGGTTGCTTCTTCGGCTATACAAATGGTTAATTTATTGCTTGCTTGCTTGCTTGCTTTTTTTCATAAATATAAGCTTTGATAATCAGAAAATTGGATCCATGTGATGAACAAAAAAAGAGTTAAACACTTGCTTAATCCTATTGCTCGAGTCTAATGGTAAAAATCCCATAAAATCTCGACTCTCCATATGTATTCCCACCTTTTTATCACAATGGATTCATTACACCTATGAATTAAGACTAATCTCATTCACATATGTAGCCTTAATCATGTAAAAGTCTCCCCATACAATTAACCTTAGTTTATTATATATGACAAAAATAATTAATTATAGGGATACCTAGCGTGCAATATAAATTACAATTGTTATTGATTCTTTTCAATTTTACGAATTAGAAATTAATATCTTGAGATTAATTTTCACATTTGATAAAAATTTAATTAAAACTTATAAATTTTATGAAACTTAGTATTAATAAATATTTAAGATATTATTTACTTGCTATCTCAAAATAAAAGCGAACAAGATAGTGAAGGTTATTATCTTAAACATTTAAAACATATTTCTTCTATAAATAAAAATTTACTCAGAATTATTATAAAAATTAATTATTTTGTATATTTTATTTTAAAATAATAATTAAACATATAATTAAAAAGAATTAGTAAGGAAAAAAAAATGTTTGAGATCTTGTGGTTATAAATGGATAACATGAGTTTCGAAAAACTTGCTACAAGAAAAGAATATTTTGGTAGTCCATTCGACCCAAGCCCAAGAAACATTTTTTAAATTCTTGCTATCTTTTTTTTTTTTTTTTTTGGTACCAAAGAGCAACCCTAGCTTGGGGTTTTTGAAAGAAGCGGTCGTCAAATTAGAAGCAGGGTTTTAGGCAAGCTACCTAGAAAGAAAAATCAAAGAAGCAACTAAAAAATGGATCCTTCAGCACTTAATTCACGTGAACTGGAACGATTTCTCACTGTAAGTATAGAGTCCCTCTTGCCCTTTTCACAACTTCCTAACTTTGCATTCTTGAGCTTTATTTTTTGAAAGATTTGGTGTTTCTATTTTCTTAGTAAGAATATGGTTTAGTTTTTTTAATCATTGAAGGTCTCATCTTTTTGGTCATTATTTAGTTCATTGGTTAGTTGTCTGGTTATCATAATTTTACCTTAAATCTTTGTTGTGTATTTAGCTGCTTTTGCTGAAAGACTCAAACTTGATCGGATATTTGATAATTTGGGTGATGGGGTTAGTGGGAAATTTTCTTCTAAGGATTGTTTGCTGATTTGATGAGTAAAGTTAATTTTTTGAATGTAAATTTATGGTTTATTATTTTAGATGATATTCTTATCGACTTTCCTAGTATAGTACTGCTTATTGTTGGTTCTTGTTTCTTTTTTAGGGAAGGTGCTGTTGTGGTTTTAATGTTTTGATTTGCTTTGTAAAGTCTTCAGAACTATCACTTGGCTATCATGGATTTAATTGAATAGGTAATTATACTATTTTATGTGTAATCATTGCATATTTGCTTAGAGTGGAGAATTAACGAGCAAGTAAGGCTATTTGAGGGGAGTGTCAACTTGTAATTTGAGAATCTTAAGGTAGTAATGAATCGGGGGTGGTCGTTATGTTCTGCTGGAACTTCGATATTTTACAATTATGCATGTGATTCTCATTTTGGAATGATTTTTTTTTATTTTTCAGGAAGAGAAGGAAAGAGCTATGGTTAATGAGATGGTGGCAAAGCTTACAAGTGCATGCTGGGACAAATGCATCACGAGTACACCTGGGAGCAAATTAAGCTCAAGTGAATCATCTTGCCTCTCTAACTGTGCTCGAAGTTATATGGATATGAGTCTCATCATTATGAAGCGCTTCCAGTCCATGAACTAACTTCATGGAGAATTGGCCTACTGTATTGGTTTGCAAGATGCAGCTGTGCTTTAGCTTCTGTCATTGGTTAATTACACTAGTTGTACCCTTACTCATATCAAATAAGAACAGTGTGCTTTCATAATATTTATGACTTGTGATTTGTGAATTGCATTGAATTCGTGAGCAATGATAGCTCCATCAAATACAGGTAGTAAATCATTTACCATAAGAATTCATGAGGCCAAGAATCGAAACTGTTGCGAACTTCTGAAAGTTGTTTAGTATGTTCTTATAAGTGAAGCCAGCCCCGACCGTGCAAGTTCAGTCTGTAACATGAGGTCAGCTGTTTATCTCAAATGGTTTAAAGAACCAACGGTGGCAAATCTTAGCAAGCTTAACAACCGCTTTGATGTGGCTGAGTTAGCCAGGCTCCGACGACAAGAGCTCATGCTCAATCTTTCCCTTCCAAAATCTAGCAAAACAAGACGATCATTACAACACCCGTGCAGGGATTGGTCGATATTGCAAAACATAAAATATATAGCAATCACTTCTACTCACCAAAAAAGTAAAGATTTATGGTGGCACAACTGGTTTTGGAAAAATTACAACGGCCTCAAACCGTAAACCCATTGAAACAGATCATTATACATGGGGGAAAAGGTAGATAACGTGAGGGACCAAGAGCATTAACGGCCAACCAATACGATAGAAACATATCATTCTTTTTTCTTTTTTTCCTTCCTTGTTCTGTACAATCATATCTTCTTTTCATTTTACAACTTTGTATGCCTCTTAGACTGCTGAGCATCTGATGTCAAGTTGTCACCGGTGCCACAAGCCGTCCGCTCTGATTCCCCCATTCCAGCTGCTGAAGCAAGATCAGGTGATATATCCCAACTGCCACTTTTTCTCCCCAAACTTGGTCGTCTGGAATGCATGACGCTACGCCCTTCCATACCCTGTGGGGGAAGGATCCTGCTTAAATCTGGTGAGACATCATTCAATCCACGATCCTCATGTAGACTGTCATCATTTCTTATTGTTCCATCATAATCATCCGCATCTCCTGCAGCCTCATCCCAGACTGGCTTCCTCCCCATCTCTACATCACCAGCAGATTTTCCCACCCCTGAACTGACAAAACTACTAGCTACCATTCTAGGTGGAATGGTGTTTTCCTTTGGAACTTTTGCCCTGAAATTGTTCTTAGATCGATGAATGCTAGAGCAAAATATCTCCATGAAGTTCTCAATCAAACCTTTGTCAAATGGGTTGGCTAGCCCATCATACCGGTATCTAAAGTTCTCATAAGTAGACTGCCAGCAAAAAAAAAAAAGCAATAAATATGAGTAAACTAGAAGATGACATTAAACATGAAGAATGAAACAGTTTTTTTGGCAAATATATATCTATTATAGAAGCAGAGTGCAAAGCAAGTGGCAATGGAAGGGATGCAACAAGAAATAACTGAAGGTGATAAGAGTTTACACATGAGGATATAAAACTAAAAGTGAGACACATTATTGATTTCAATGGACCTTGACACGTAGAGTTTCTTACCTGGTTTTTACTGATGAGATATGAATGGAACACAGTAAGACCACCAACAAACCAAACTGAAATAAAGGTGTAAACTACTAGTGCAATAGAAGCAGGAGCTTTGGACATTGCTTTCCAAATTGATGTCTCCTCACTATTCATGATCCTTGTAATGTAGACCCAGCAAAATGCATGTACATATATGCAAAGAATTGTTCCGGTGAAAACAAACATGACGAAGAACCGGTAGTTCCGCTGCATCCAAAACCAGAAAGACAAATCCCAGCTCAGAGAACGATCATCATCACATACACAAATTTAAGTGATGGCAAAGGTCAATATTTTGCCAGTGCAGTACTAGCTAGATAGCAAACTGAAAGATAATGAGTTTAGCTACAAAAGATCCTCCAACAGTATATTGGGCAGCCTAGGCAAATATTGACACATTCAAGAACATTATCAATGAATGCACACAAATTTTACTAATTCTGGCACACTTCCTAAAATTCAATATAACTGAAAAGAATATCCACTTGCTATTTTTGGCATTTTAAGGACCTTTACTTCTGCAACTGGTTCAGTTATACTTTAAATAAGAAAAAAAAATGGCATGCACTCTTTGGATGTCAAAGGATTTTTCCTAATATTAACACAGTATCTTGTGATCTCAGATTTTGATCACTTTGAAGTTTGAAGCTACATAGCAGGAAGGTTATCTTCAAATATTTTGTAACAAAACACCAGCTAACCCCACAAATAATTAGTGTCATTCCACCATACAACAATGATGTCACGTATTTTCCCTTGTTGAACATGCATTTCATTAACAACTTAGTTTGTATATTTCTCTTTCTTTTGATGAGGAGCCTACATCCAAATATGGTTGATAATGACAATTCAAACAACCGGAATCGAGTATACACCGTGCTCAATGCACGACAGAAAATTTCATGTTTTCCTAAAACAGAGTTCTGGAGATGGCACTAGTTAGTTAAGATTTAACAAGTAAAGAAATGTCACGAAGAAGAATGATCGTTACCAATCCAATGCACTGACCAACCCAAGGGCAGTGATGATCAAATCTTTCCACACAGTTATTGCATATGGAACAGTGAGAGCAGCGTGGCGGCCTATAAAGCATGCAGGTATCACAGTACTTGGTCTTCACAGTCATCCCATGGATGATAACATCCTTCGTCCGTGGCAAACGAAAAGGTGGGGTTTGGCCAGGAGTAAGTGGAGTTTGCCAGTCATTACCTTCTGGCTCTGGAGGATGAGCATTACGAGGTATTATACCAGGATCCCTTGCTGACGTTAGTAGAAGAAGGGTTAAATCCTGGAAGAACAAATACATTCATCAGTTAACAGCACAGAACTATGTTGGAACTTTCTGCCAACCTAACCTCTATAATTATTATTTCAAGCAACTCCTTCAGCTACACTTTAATGATCAAATAAAAGCATTTGTGCAAACAAGGTGGCAACCTCAAACTAGTTTGGGTTGGTTGTATGAACCTTTTTCTCAATTTGTTGCTTAGGGTCAAATTTTCAGTAATATGTTGTGAGATAAATGACCTTTTTATCACTTCAAACCCAAATGATTCTGATCCAGCTCTTTTTCTCTTTTAATTCTGCTACTTAAATTGAATCACTCTTCTGCATTGGTGCATCCAAAGAGCATTGCTGTAACCATATCATCACAAACGATCCTCCATAAACTTATCCTCAATGAAACTGCATCCACTTTCCTATTATATACCAGTGTCACATTTAGTCCCGTTTTATATTTCCATGTATGCATCCTAAATTTTAATCTCATATATGCACATTTTCAGAAAACACTGCTTATTCAGTCCTAGAACTCTTTTCAGGTTTGAAATTAAGAGATCAGTCTAACTTGTTAAGAATCCAGAGAAGAACACATGACAAAGGGAAATCCCACACCCCTTCCCACCAAAAGTAAGGAAACCCCAAAGAGGACGCACTGTTGACACTTTTAACATGCGTCAAAAGGTCTATTGCAACAAGAGCAGAATGGTTGTTTCCTGGATAAAGCACTCATGCTATGTTAGGATGATCAACTAAGGTCTCAACATAATTCACATCCATATAGCAGAAATTCAGGTTTTCCATTTGGGGCACGCTTGAACACATACAAATTTTCAAACTCGCAAAAATTCATTTCTTATCAGCCAATAGATGAGTAAATATGCTACAGTAACAGAAGCAACAAACTAAAGCCATAGTTATATGCTGTCATTGATATATGCATGTGCCATCTTATAACCTTTATTTATGTACTAAACTTGATTGTTACAGAATAGCCCGTATACTAGGACCTTGAAAACAGAATAGTTAACCGACTGAGCTGCTTTTAAAGGAAATTACTAAAATGAAGGCTCTGTGATTGTCAGAAGATGGGAACTGCTATCTATTTAAGCTTTGTAAAAACTCAACATAACAATTAGCTGAGTTCATTGTTAAGCATATGGTGCTTCAGCAAGCAGAAGGACAAAAATTGAATGAAAAAAAATTACAGAACTTAAGAAAGGAAGACTACTCACTAGTAATGTCAGAACGATAGCAACGACTAATATCGATATTCCCAAGTGATGAGAAAAATCATCTTTCAGCTTTCTTGCTACAAAGACACAGAAAATAGCAGCAGGAACCACAATAAGAAATATGGTTAACAGAAGAGATCTCGCATCTGGTCCAAAAATAAGCCTCCCCTGAAGCAAGAAAATCTGCATACAAAACAACCAACTGTGGCATTATGCAATTATCAACTATTGTCAACATGAACGAATAAAAGAAAAGACCCTCGCAATGGCATAATAATATTTTTTAAAAAAAATGTTGAAAAATAGTAGCAATATCTACATTATGCTTTTCACATCTTTGAATCACGAAACAGAAAAGGCCATGATATGTTGGAAAGTGATTTTTTCATTAACCTCACTAAACCAAAAAATTGATTCACGGCAGTAACAACAGCTGCAAGAAATCTAAATTCAGTTACTCATTAAACAAACCAACCCCTACCCATTTCACAACAAGCCAACTACTTGCAAAATAATTTACTCAAGTGAGCCATAAACAGAAGTTGCGAGCATAAATAACTCAAATTGACTGCTAACGTAAGCCCCCCAAAAAAAAATCCATTTTTAACTCCTTTATTCCATTCTTAAACACCCCAAAATCCAATCTTTATCCTCAATCTCACAAAATCTCACACTTTCCTCAACAAAAACCCAGAATCCAAAACTAGAAATTAGCTTACATTACTGCCTTTCCATGCCTGGTAAGTCCTGAGCTGATCCTCCCCATCGTCACCAGTAACAGAAGCGTCCACCGTAGCTCCGGCAATCGGATCAGGAGGAGGTGGGACCACATACATGTCTCTCATCCCTCTTTTTTGTTCTCTCTTTGTAAGGTCAATTCTGGATAGCTGCAACGCTTTGCAAAGTGAAAACGAAAAAGAAAAGAAACACAAATAAAAAAAGCAAATAAAGGCAGCTCTTTTAATAGTAACGCACGATAAAAAGCAGAGACTATTTGACTTTTACTTTATTTTTGTTAACAAGACAAATTGGATTGGTGGGGTGAGGTTCAAGCTATGATATTATGGTTTATGAGGTAGAAACTAGAAACCACCGCCAACGACGGCGTAAACGGTCGCAGTCGAGCTGTTCATCTAAGTAAATGGCAGAGTACAAAAATATTATACTATACAATCATTCAAGAAAGTAATGTATTACGGAACGTCTCAACAGTTGATTATCTTGTTTTCGGTGATAAGGACATTACTGACAAGGAATCTTTTGAATTCTAAATTCTCAGATCTCAGTTTCTTCCTAATGTCAAATGTGCCCTAAGAACTCTTTTTTTTTCTTTTTTCTTTTCCTTTGTCTTTTCAATGATAGTGAGGTGGAACATGTTATATTCTTAAACCAAATCAATATCTTTAGAAAGACAATCAAATTGATTGGTGTGGTAAATTGCATTTGTTGTCATTAAACTTGATTCAACTATGAAGTTGGTTTAGATTGTAAGAAGTTATTAAGTTCGAGGTTTAATATTTGAGTTTTCATAAGTTCAGCAACAAGCATAGTTTTGAAATCCGGCCTGGTGGGTCGACCCGAGATTGAAACCAGGTGGAGATGATAAAAAAATAGGAAAAGTCATGATCCGGTG
Source organism: Populus deltoides (assembly GCA_015852605.2). NCBI lineage: Eukaryota > Viridiplantae > Streptophyta > Magnoliopsida > Malpighiales > Salicaceae > Populus > Populus deltoides. Next base: position 3,466,381 of record CM027581.2, read on the forward strand.
TGATCCGGCTGACCCGGTGGGTTGACCTGATAAAACCCGGTTGCAATTCATTCACTTTTGTTTTTTATTAAAATGACTTCATTTTGAAATTTTTTAAAAATAGGGATTGACCCGGTGACTCGTTCAAAACCCGGAACCAGACCTTGAAATGGGCCGATCACCGAATCGGGTTTAAAAACTATACAACAAGAAACCTTTCAAATGGACCTAATAATTCATTTGTTGTTCGTATATTTGTATAACTTTTTTTTTAATTTTAAAAAACAATTGTCTTTAAAAATTAAGTAAATAAATAATAAATAAAGGAAAAGAAGAAGTGGCCACTGTACATTAGAATAGCAAAATGATAAAATTACCCGGCCAAAAAAACCTTTTAACTAGGTATTGAAGAAAAGATTATTTTTTTACAATGATATAATTATCTTGATAATTTTTATAGGATTAGTTTGGGTTTTTTTTTATAGAAAAAATATTGATTTACCTCTAAAAAAAAAAAACATGTTGCCTTTCAATAACGGGTATTGTGATCTTTTTATTTTTTTTTCAAAATTGTGAAATCACTTTGATTCCTTTAAAGATAAAATCAACATAACTTTTTTATAAGAGATTTTTTATCTTTTCATCATGGTTTTTTTTTGTAATATCATGTTCTCTTTCCCCATCTAAATTTCTACACCAGCCCTTTTAAAATTTCAGAACAACCCTTTAATTTGTTAATTATTTAGATTTGGTTCCTATATTTTTTTTATAATTTTTTTATCTTGAATAATTTATAAAATCAATATGTTTTATCAATTCTATCCCCCTTTAATTTTTTGCCTTCTTTCAAATTTAGTTTTCATTATTTTGATTGTTATTTTTTTTTTATCTTGGTAAGTTTTTTAAATTGATACTTTCATTTATCATTCTTTATTAGGTTTTTTTTTTCTAATTCTTTAAATTAATATTTTTTTTTCAATTCCATCCTCAATATTTTAAATCATTTTTTTAACAATTTATAAGATAAGAGTTCTTTTTCTATTTCATCCCCCTTTATTTTTTTTATCTTCAAAATTAGTTGTCATTCTTTTTATTGCCATTTATTTTATTTGAGATAAATTTGAATTTATTTTTATTTATTTGCTTTCTTTAGAATTTTTCACTGATTTTGAAAATAACTTGGATTTTCTCAGATCTTTTTAATTATTATTCTTTGCTGGATTTACTTTAGCCAATCAATATTAAATTGGTTGGGAATTAAGTTTTTTTATTTGTTCTGGGTCTAGAATTTAATGGGTTGCGAGTTTGAGACCTTTGCCTAGATTTAGAAGGTTTTCCTAGTTTTTTTTCTTTTTTTTTAATCTGATTTTTTTTTAATTTTATCACTTAGCATTTATGTCATATATGTTTTTTCATTTCTATATGATTTTTTAACCATTCTCTTTTTATGGGTTCCCATATTTTTTTAGGTTAGTCCATATTTCACTTTTTTTTTCTTGATCAGATCTATGCCCCGATACATATTTAAAAATAAATAAAGAATAAAATATGCTTACTTCATAAAATTATAAATGTTTTTAATTTTATCTCCCTTTTATTTTTTATCTTTCAAATCTCGTCTCTATTCTTTTTATTGTTATTCATCTTATTTTGTGTCATTTTTTATATTGTTATTTAAAAAAAAATCATCCTTCATGGGTTTTTTTATCATATTTGATCTGTCATTTTTTTTATTGCTATCTTTTTTTTCTTTCGCGAGTTAAGCTTTTTAATTCAAATCAAGTTCAGGATTTTCACATGTTATAAGTTTTAGATTTTAGATCAAATTTAGAATGTTTGTCTAGGTTTAAGGTTTAATTTATAACTTGATAAATAAATGAGTGTATTAATCATATTATTATTTAGAGCGTGAATCTAAAGAAAAGAAAAATATAGTTTTTTTAAATGATAATTTAGATATAGGTAAGTTATTTAAACCTCCCACAAAAGAGAAACTTTATACGAATAAGCTAATCAGAGATGTCAATGGATACTCGTACATTAGGTTTTTTCATATCTAAACCCTATTGATACCTGCACATTAGGTTTTTTTCTTTTAAATTTGATCATTATTCCTTTTATTGTTATTTTTTTCTTTTGCAAGTTTTTTAAATTAATATTTTTTCACGATTTCATCCTTAATTCAAAATTAAATTGATTGAGAATTAAGTTTCTTGATTTAAATCGGATCCGAGATTTCATGGATTACAGGTTTTAGAGATTAGATTAGGTTTAAAAGATTTGTCTGGGTTTACTTGATTTTCCTCCTTTTTTTAAGCTCTTTTTTTCACTTTTTTCTAGAGTTTTGCTTTATTGTTTTTTTATTGTTTTTTTTTCTATAGGTTTAGTCTTGGGTTCATAACTAATGTCAATGGTTTCAATAGTCAATGCAAGTTAATTTTTTTTGTTCTTGTTTTTAAATTGTTTTATTTCAATTTCATCAATTAACATTTGATGTATTGGAAATTGGTCTTCATGCTTTTCTTTCCTTTCCTTTCAAGTGGTTTTTTTTTCTTTTTTTTCTATGAGATTATCTCAATCTCATATTCACGGTCACGGAGTTTGTGAGTTAACCTAGTTTAATTGTGGTTTTTTGTTGCTTTTTTTAATATATTTTTGGTTTTGCCTTTTAATATTATGTTTTTGCATATTCTAGATGGTTTTAGGTTGGTTTTTTCTATTTCTTTTTATTGTTATTTATTTGTTAATTTATTGACTATTATTGCATTTTTAAATTCATAACATTTAAATTATCAATTGAATTGCTAACTTAGGTCTTGGGTTTTTTTCCTTAGCATTTTTTTATGTTGAAATTTTTTTTTGAATGACTCATAGTGAAGCACCAACTACAAATCTAGTACGAACTAAATAATCTTGAATTTCAAAATTTTTTCTATTCAATCGCATTGAAAATCTTAAAAAAATATTTTGATTCGAAAACATAGTTAACCAATAGGTAATGGTATATTAAATGAAAATTTTGAAATTTAAAAATTATGTCATTGTTACATAATTTAACCATTATTAGATATCATAATCAATTTCTTATAAATATATCAAGGCCAACCAGTTAAATTACCATATAAAACACTTAAACTTGTTCATGTGCACTAATATCAGGTATTGTTTCGTTTTATCACACAAATGCATCCAATCATAAATGAGAATTTCTTAAAATAAATTATAATATATAATTTTCTCTTTGATTTTGTATTTATGTTGAAAAATCAATTTATATCATGTATTTTTTTTAGTCAATTGCATTCGATATTACTAAAATATGATAAATTTTATTCTAATTCATCACACTAATTAACTTTGTAACATAAGCAACTTCTTCAGTGAAACGACATAAATACTTTAATATGTCAATTTTAAAAATTTTAACTTGAAAAATAATTAATTTATTTTATTGTCTTTAAAAAAATATAAAAAAGAACTTCCATGTTTCCTTCAAGGTTTTTTTTTAATGTATATAATTTATTTGGTTATTTATATAATAAAGAAGGACAACCTCCTAGCGCAATATCCATCGAGTATTCTAATAATAATAATAATAATAATAATAAAAGTTAACTTTTTAAGTTGTCAGGATTTTATTTTATGTTTAGAAATCTGGTTATGGTTATTTTTCACTCATAAATGTATCAAAATAATATTTTTTTTATTTTTTAAAAATAATTTTTGATATCAACGCATCAAAATGATCTAAAAACACCAAAAACATATTAATTTGAAGTAAAGAAAAAACTAAAAAAATATTAAAATCTTTTAAAAACACTTTTAAATCGTAAAAATAAGAGAGCTGAAAACTCAATCATCTACACCTATAACATGGTCATCGGTGCAACCATCCTTTAGAATTCAAGATAGCTTATTTTATTTTTATTTTCTTACGTGCATTCTGTTCAAATAGGTTTGACCATATATCGACAAAATACGATGCAGCTAACCAAAACAAAACGAAAGACTATAGTTTGATTTTCAACGCGAATTTAAGAGTTAAAGTAATATTTTTCTTCTTACAATGATCGATTATAAATCCTATTTTTTAATTACGAATCATTGATCGTGTTTATTCACATATAAGACAAGAATATACTCATGAGATATTGATTAATTTAAATATAAAATTACATAATTGGTTTAGTCAAAGTTGTAGTGGTCTGATTTCACCTTACTTGATAGGTTGACTTGGTCTCAGCCCAATCAATCTAGCCGAAGTAATAAAAATTAGGACATCGAAAAAATTATATAAAAAAAGAATTGACTTTTTTCTTAAATCTCTTTAAGAAAAAAATAAAGAATCATATTTGTGGGGTCGATGCTTACAACCCATTGATAAACCTAACGACTCAATGACCTAAATACTTAGTCATGTCATGTTCTAAATTGGGTTTTAAATTATTTATCCATAAATGACTAACACAATTTAGAAGAGATCAACTCTTAAGATGGTATCTAGTAAGAAAGTTTCAAGAGAATAGCAAGGATAAGAAAATGAAAGTTCTAAATTTTATGTAATTGCAAGTTGAAAGGAAAATCAATGGAATAGAGAGCAAAGAATATATATATATATATAAAACTAGAATCAGTCTCCCTCGGGTTGGAAGGAACTTGTCATCAAGTCCAGACTTTAATCAAAAAACATTATCAATCACGAATATTCTTTTACGTGTGGTTCATTTTATTATAGATCCTAAATATCTTTGCGTAAACAACCTCATCATTGGTCCCTAACATAATACATTTGTGCAATCCATCCTATTATGGGTCATGAACACAACAGCTTTGTGAGGGTCACTTTATTATATCATCTAACAAGTATCTATATATTAGTTTTAAGTATCTCTCATATCTTAATTTATAAGAGTATTTGTTTCTTTTCATTTAGAAAGGAATATAATATGTACCAGTCTCAATAATTCTAATTAATATCTAGTCTCAATAGAATATTGACAAAGAGTATTTAAGAACGAAACTTTGAATCTCATAATTATAACAACTTTATAATTTTTTATGTAAAATATTTTTGTTTCACAAGCTTTAACATGATTGTAGATTAATTAATCAAAAATTAGATTAATTAATCAGATATATTTAAATATTAAAGATAAAAAAACCTTTATTATTAATAAAAATGTTTTACATAAATAATCGTAAATAAAAAAAAACAATATCACTCTAAAAATCCTCGAGCAACATCAGAACTTGATGAACCTTTCATGGGTTCTTTTTAGATGTATTTGGTTTGGGATTTCAAGTATTATTTTTGTCGGCTTTGTACTCCATTTTTTTATAGTGAAATCTCGCTCCCTCCCTCGCTCTATGTTAATGGAGGGGGTAATTTACTAAAAAAAATATATATATTATTTTAAGATATAAAAAATCCCTAATAAACTGGTATATAACTAAGTTTAATCACACTAACACTTTATTATCAACATTTACACGAGAGGAGCAAAATCTGCCTCAAAGCACTTTACCTTGCATCAAATTATGGTCCAAAATATCATACTATAAGAATAAAACTAGCAGATACCATGCAATAAGCTTTGTTACAACAAAAAAGAGGTCCTACCGGGAGTCGAACCCAGGTCGCTGGATTCAAAGTCCAGAGTGCTAACCACTACACCATAGAACCACTTTGTTAGACTGTTTGACTTTTCTAAATATATTCCATCAGGACATAGACCTTGTTTTGTTTTACTTTCTTAAACAAGAGAGCACGTTACACTTCTAATGTGGCATCCTTCTTATACATTTCTTCAAGTATAGCGGTGACGAGGGTAGTTTAGACCATTCTCTAGCTCGATTTTTATATTCTTTTAGTTTGTTTAAATCTCAAATGGTAATTAACTAAATTCTTGCTAAGTGCTGGATAATGGATCAATACCTTTACTTACTAAAAAATCTTAAGAACAAGTAAAATATATTTGTCAATATGTTTTATAAAATGAAAATTATTCTCATTTAACTTGTTAATTTTAAGTAAAAAAAAAATTACCCGAGACTCCATTTATCAAAAATATATAAATAATAACAAAAAAATATTTCTTGAATATTTTAAAAAATTATATTTTTAATTTTTCTCAAAATATCATTTAACTTGAACCAACTCTTTTTTATTCTTGATTAACGTAGGTGTCCGGACCAGCCTGCGCGCACCTCGACTAATCCCACGAACTCTAAAATTAACGACCATATAAGTTTACAATAACCATTATATTAGCAATTATAGGGCTCGAAGTTGAACCAACTCTTATCATCATACATGGAGGCATGTGGTAACTTGTAAGCATCAAGAGTTTAGATTCTAGTAGTTTAGATTAAAAAAAGAAGAAGCATGTATGAGCATGCCAGGGTCAGTGTCGGTCTTCAGGCATTTTTGGCTTAAATTCTAGTAGTTTAGATGTGGCCGAACGACTCAAACAGCACATCGCTTTCGAGCTGCACTTGGGGCCCACTAAAACCTCAAAGTAATATTTTTCAAGATGTCAACGAGTTTATATCGTCAAAGTTTTTATGATATTATTGATGATGTCAAAATTAAAGTTTCAGCGTGTTTCAATCACTCATTCTCTCTCCATTTCTCTCTCCTCTCTCATGCCATGTCATCCTTGGCAATAAATGCATGGAAAAATGCATGCAGGGTTTTTCAATATCATAACCGTTTGAAAATGCATGAGAGGGAAAAGTTTGCATGGAAAAGTACATGTTGAACGAGATTTGTGCAGGCTAAGAAATTTTGCAGCGGGCTAGGTCCTACCCGTTTAGGCTTGGCCCGAATTTTCCAGCTATTTGGGCCTGGCCCAAATGACATTTTCTTTTTTAAATGCTTTTTTTTTATCGCACTACTTTGATTAGAGAATTAAAAACATGGTTTCAAAAAAAAAAAAAAAGTTTTCCTCTCTTTTGTTTTTGGAAAATTCACAGCTCCCAAAACGTTTTGGGAATCGTCTTTGGGACATTCCGAATGATACTTGAACTTCACTCGGTTTACAAGGGCACCATGAAAGTTGCAGAGAGAAGAGATTGAGAAGACTACGAAGCCCAGTCCAATCATCACTTTTGACTTTTGACTTTTGAGCTATGTGTAATTTCCTCACTGCGCATTTGCGATGACATTCAACTTTGGGAAAGAAGAAAATCTAGTGGACCATAAAAGGCCCAAATCAGAAAAGCCCGTGTACTGTCTTCTCTCTATTTCCAAGCTTTAATGTTTTGTAATGGTAATTGAAGCAGCTAACAGCCTAATGACATACAACTTAATACAGAAAGGAGGCTCATGGCGTTCTTGTCTGGACTCCAATTTTGTACTGGAATACAAGGGGAAAATGCAAAAATTATCCATTGGTGATCTGTTGGGCATATTATTACATAATAACTAAATAAATTGCAGTTTTAAGAACTTAAATCTATTTAACGGAAGAAAGCTACCAGATATACAATCACTAGACTACGATTACTTGAGTAAATTCAAGTTTCGTACGTTAGATCATAAATTATTTCATGCCAAGCGTTTTACGTCATTGATATTGACTTTAACTTGTGTTACATCAACAGAATACTAGTCTTGTAGTCTTGCATGTGGCATGCTAGCTTGCTAGAAGAAAAAACATGTCTCGTGGATTACATGCACAAAAACAAGTCTCCATTTATCTCTAATCACTTGATTTTATGGCCTTTTCTTCTTTCATGGAAAGTTCGGGGGGCTTGGTGGCTCATTAGAAGAGACGTCTTGTAAAGGGATGGACCAATAATTAAACTGCACCTGCATATATGTGGTATGTTAGCTGGAAACGAAAGCAAGTCTTGTGGATGAAAGGAACATTCAAAGACTGGGATTCTGATAATATCAAATGAAAATTTGTTGATGGTTTTGGGAATTCATGGGTGCAAGCTATCATCGTGGTTTGGGTCAGACTTTGTGTGGATCAATATAGCTTAAGAAGGCCCGGGTTCTTGTTAATTCAGTCTAATTTAATATGTATCTTGATCCCTGTTCATGCTCCACTGATCTTGAATGGAGATTTTATGTGTTCACCATGGACTGAGATTGGTGATTTTAATGAGACCTTGTTGCCCGCAGAAAGAAAGGGCTCCGAGCCTTTTCACAGTCGATACAGTTGGTGGCTTCAAATATGAACTTTGTAACCTGTGGCATGATATATGTTTGTGTCGCGGTATCTGTGTGTGTGTGCTGTAGTGCTGGTGTTCATTCGTTTATATAATATCATGTGGAAACGACTAATTGCTTATTTGGGACAAATACGATTGCCAAAAGGAAATGAAATTCAAGGGCTCTTGGTCAAGTTCCATGGCGCACCTAGCAAATGCAAGGCCATTTGATTCGATTGTTTTCACCAGCCAATATTCTTCTATCATGAAGTCTCTAATAATACTTTCAAGCCCGAGCAATCATAAATATTGACAGTAGATTTCATACAACTAATAAACAATATATTACGGTAAATCCAACAACATTTATATTTAACTCAATCCACGAAGAGACACATTCTCATCGACTATACATGGTATTAATTTATATTTAACTCATATATAAATAACAGGTCCGATATTTCATGACTTAATGGTCCATGTTAGCCATGGTTCAGTCTATAATTAAAGAGCTCAATCCATGATCAACCGTTACTAGAAAAATCTTGGATTGTGTAAAATAAAAAATTTTCGTCCATTTTTCAACATGGGCTTTCCAGCCGTACTCTTCATGGTTATAGACTCTTTTTCATTATACATTTCCTTTTGTTTCTGTATTTCAATTTGTGTATTTCAATTTATATACATTAGTATAATTTGTTAAAAAACCATCTCAACCCAATAACTTAAATTATTAGGTGAGATTCCAAAATATGATTTATATTATTCTCTAATACATTTTCTCAAGTGAAAGCCCTTTGGGTTTGAAACTTGCACAAGCCTACATTACCTTATGTTTAATTTTTTATCAAATAAATGGGGATAGTGAGCTTCGAACTCGTGACTGCTTGGTCATCAAGGCTCTGATACCATGTCAAATAACCATCTCAATCCAATAACTTAAGCTATTAGGTGAGGTCCTAGGATATGATTTATATTATTCTATAACACACTTATCTTATACTTGCTAATTTAAGTATTAGAGGTTTTCTTATTTTAATAAAAGGCTTGTTTTTTAGGTCCCATCAAACCTATTAACTAGAAACCATAGTATTTTAAAAATATCATATTATTTCCTGATTAACTAAATTTCTATATAAAATTTTCATATATGACTCCATCTTAAAATTGTTTTCTCATGTGAATGTCCAATCTCCGATCAAGCTCAATCACCTCGATCACTTTACCAGCCCATCCAAGATGCGCAAGAAGTCTATATTCCATCTAAATTTTTTTCATTACTTCATCATCATATATACATAATGCCACAACCCATAAGCATAAACTAGTTTTTTCGGTGAGGAATTGCTGCAAATGGCTACCGGTCAAATGTTAAAAGTTGTTTCTTGTTTAGGGAGAACAGCATATGCTTTTATTTTTATGCTCAGTCACATCTCCATGGTTTGTTAGCATATTTTACCCTAGAAGATCAAAGATTCTGAATAACTCATTGCCATCAAGTGCGATTCCACATCAGAATTATCCTTGGAAGTGAAGTAAGTTTCAAGATCTAGCTTGTAGACTCCTATAATAAAAGTGAGCCAACTGGATTTTACTACCGAGTATGTTGGTCCCATTTAGCACGTTATGATTCACAATTTGGTTAATCTTTAGGCGGAATTGCAAGATTCTGAACATAGAAACTTTTTCTCCGGCCAAAGAATTGAAACTATAGTAAGAAAAATGTGAATTAATTGGATAATCTTGCAACATATACCGTGGTTGAGCGTGGACCAAACTATTGGATCCGATTAGGTTAAAAATAGCTTTAGACTTCCAAAAAAAACCCTAAGGAGATGGCTTAGTAGTTCAAAATGTCATTCTTTCTATTTTGTGGATTCAAATCTTGAAACTAGTATTTTGATGAATTTATTAAATTTATTAATTAAATGTAACAAATTAATGTGAAAATACATCTTTAAAATCATTTAAAAAACTAATCTTGATTAACATATAATTAAGTTTATTCTAATTCATCCCTTACCATTCATTAAAAAAGAATATTATATAATATTTTAAAATCTTGAGGAGCCTAGCTACAATAAGAATAAGGGACTAAGATGACAGCACACCTAAAAATAATTAAAGAAATTAATTATGACTTGTTTGTATGCTGAAAAAGTGCTTTCATGAAAAGCATCTTCATGAATTTTTTTATATCTGATTATATTATGGAAAACTAGTTAATAAAATTCATTTTTTGGTTTAAAAAACACAAATATAACCTTTAATTAATGGACAAGAAATGATTTCCAGCTTATTAATTTTTAATTAAATATTAGAAAGTAATTTATTTCTTAAAAATCATTTTTCATAATATTTCTAAATATAAAAAAATAATTTATTTATCATGAATTTATGGGAAATGCTTTTAAGCAAACAAACGAGGATGCCCAAGTGATTTTCTGAAAATTAATTTGTAGGAACGCCAGAGCCCTCACTCAATATTCCTTATCAACAGTACTGTGTAAGCCTTGATATGTTACCTAACTCTAAGATTTCTAAAAGCATGGATCTATAGGCAACACACTTTTTTGGATAATGGGCATTATATGATGTTACAAATAGTACCAAAACCATTCCAAGGAAGCCGATCGCTTGCTTTCACCAAAAAATGTGGTTATATATGGATGGTTTTGCAACAAGCTGATGGGTTTTTCTTTTTCTTGTTTTCTTTTACGAAATAAATTAAGGATCAGCTTGATCAAGTGAAGTTTACTCGCTAGCACTTGAAGATGAGCTGTAACCAATAAGATCACATGGTGGATGACACCTCAGAAAGAACCTTCTGGTGGGGCCCCAAGAACTTTAGGGTACTATGAATGGTACCAGCATTGGGGGCCTCGTCCTTGAAGATTGAGTGTCAACCTTCAAGAACAGTAAACCAAATATGGCATTTGGGCTAGAAAGCATTGTGACCAACTGGGAAAGAAACCATTTTGAGTTCTTAACACTTCCCACAGTTACATTGATATATTATATTTATTAATTCAACATGCAACTTCCTTGTCAGAAAGAAAAGATAAGAAACCTTCCAACTTGACTAGAGTCTCTGTATAAATAGCTCATGAGCTTTGCTAAGCAATACAACATTACCTGGAGTTTGTAGTGGGGGAGAGTTGAGAGAGACAGACTTATAATTGTCTTTCTTGATTTTTTGTAGTGGAGAGATGGCCTTGCACTTGACATGGGTGTTCGGTTTTGGTCTTTTAGGTAGAAATAATTACAAGTCCTTATTTAATTTGCTCTTCTATGCTTCCCCGTCAATTCTTTTTTTTTTTTCCCTTTTCTCCTGGCTCCCTGATGCAAGGAACGTTTAGATAAAGAACTACTCAATGCTCATACATGCAAAGCAGCTCCTCCATATATCTTTGCTTCTCTAAATTATTGATTCAGTAAAAGTTTTGATCAATTATATATGAATAATTCTCCATTGATATAAAAATTTCAGCTTTTCTTTTTATTCTGAAAGGAAAAATTGCAGAAGGGTGCAACAAAGAATTTTATTTTTTTGGTAAGAACGACCATTTACTATATTTCTCGAGAAACTAATTTATACTTTCTTTTCTCTGCGAATGTAGGAAACATCATATCTTGTTTGGTCTGCCTTTCTCCTCTGTAAGTCCTTGTCTGAAAATTTTAGTCTCCAGTCTTCAGATGTACTCTAATCACCTTCCTCTGTATTAATTTGTTGCTAACACGATTAACGATGAATGATATCACAGGCCAACATTTTATCAAATTTGCAAGAAGAAGACAAGCGAAGGGTTCCAATCTATCCCATATGTGATTGCACTATTTAGTGCTATGCTTTGGCTCTTCTATGCGATTTTCAAGAAGGATACCATCCTTCTAATCACCATCAATTCTTTTGCCTTTTTTATGGCGATAGGTTACATTGTTGTGTACCTTTTTTATGCCACGAAGAAGGATAAAGTACATCCCATGAACACAAACTTCCGTAACGTTTAAAGCCCTTTTTGAAGTACACTTCAGATTTACTAATATTTTGAGCTCAATTTGGTGCAGATTCTGACTTTCAAACTTCTCCTGTTGTTCAATGTCTTTGGGTTGGGTCTCGTCTGTGTACTGACTCTCTTCCTAACACAAGGCCACGAACGTGTCCAAGTTCTTGGATGGATTTGCATGATATTTTCTTTATGCGTTTTTGTTGCACCTCTTTTCATTGCAGTAAGTGACTTCCAGCATGCAAAACACAAATTTCTGGCTAATCTTGATCTTTTTCTAATACTTCATTGCATTTCGCAGAGAAAAGTTATAAAAACAAAGAGCGTGGAGTTCATGCCTTTCTCTTTGTCATTTTTCTTAACTTTGAGTGCACTCATGTGGTTCTTCTATGGCTATCTAAAGAAAGATCAATTTGTTGCTGTAAGTGATCAAATATTTATACATACATGAAATATAAAATTGACTTCTCATCTAATGATTTTGTTTTTACTTTGCTTCTCTTTCCCATCAACAGATTCCAAACATACTAGGCTTTATCTTCGGTCTTCTCCAGATGCTACTCTATATGATCTATAGGAACCCCAAGAAAGTAATATCTGAACATGTTGTGGACCTTGAAAAGCTGGGTCCAACAATCTGCTCCGAGATAACTATAGTGATTCCAAAGGTGAATGATAGTGGAAACGGATTTGTTGAAGATCAAAATGCAAAGGGACAGGCCATGGAAATCATGAAAGCCATAGATGTCGTAAACAAACTTTAGCAGCTTTACTGGGGTGTTACTATAATTTGCATGCAACTGTGTATGTATGTGGTCGTGCCTTAATTATGTAATTAGTTTCTATTTAGGTAATTTATCCTCGTGTAATTAAGGCTTCATGCCATTGATGTCTCCCCTGGTGTCATTTTTTGACCCTATTTAAAACATAAAAACAAAATATAAAATATAAAAGAAATTGAAAAGATAAAAATAGAGAGCGAAATGACAAACAAATAAAGAAATACACCGAAATAAACATTGAGAGTTTGAGCCCTTCTCCAAAATAACCACAAGATAAAAGATAAGGAGATAGAAGACAAAATACAGCAAATAAGAAGATGAAAAAAATTAAGTAAAGAGTGAATTATAAAAGATAAGGAGATAGAAGATTATCTTCATAGGCTTAGATTGTTACACTCAAGCTTAGAGTGTTAGGGTCGAAGCAGGATGTCCGGATCTATTTTTATTTTGCCCGAGCTTGACATTCGTCAAGAAATTATTTCCATATACATCATAAAGATTTCTCAGTATTTTATATTGATTCAATATATATTATTTTGAGTAGATTATAACTCAAAATATTATTTTTTTAAATAAACTATGAATTCTTCAAGTCAAAGATTTACAAGCTCTCAAATCTCAATATTTTTAGTATATATATTTTCAAAGTTTATTTTTTAAAAAATATCATTGTATTTTCTCTAAAATATCAACGTTGTTAATGAGCCACCATAATAAAGTTAGTATTCTAGATCATTACTAAAATTCTATTATTAAATTCAATAATAAGTAATTCGATCATACATACGAGGGTTGATTAGATAAACTTGGGCACATTCTTATTATAATAAACTGTGATATATAATATTGTTATTATTTGAAAAGAAAATGGATCGTTTATGTATATACTTAGCACTTTGTTATCATAAATAAATGTTAAATTATACATTTGTTTTTGCCACTTCGTCTTGTATATATCATACGCATGAACAATGCTTTTCCAATCATACCTGGAAGCACTAGCTAGTCTACTTGATATTAAATCCATGCGTGTCTATTCCATTGCCATAAACTTAACTGGAATAATGGGTGAGCCCCAGGCCACAACAAATCCAGGAGTTTGGCAGAGCATCTCTCATTTAATTGTGGGCTCCCTCGCATGGCTGGCCTGTCTCTTTCTTTTCCAAATCAAGAATAAAAATGAACCTCGATGCTTTCCATTAGCAAAAACATATGGTGGAATCAGTGATATCATCACAGTACTCAAGAGATAATCACCACTTCGAAAAGTTCAAATCAATGACCATATATCACTACTGGTCAATCTCTGTCAGGTATCATACACCCAGTATTGTCTTCTTTCCAATGCTTTTGTTGACACAGTTTGAATCTATTTTGCATCCAAAACTTCCTATAGTGGTGCTTGTGCCGTGGAGCAAGCAAGCACGCATGCAGGGCCGCCGGCCTATATTAGACTGCCTTTATTCTTTTTATATCAAATCTTGGAAAACAACAAGAAAGGCAAGGGGGCTGATGCTCTTCGCCTTTAACTTGTAAAACTAGATAGACCAAGTTTTCCAAGAGATTCCATCGGCATGAAAAAAAAATCGAATCCCATGAACCCCAACTTTACAAGACAACATGCCATGGCCTCCTTTAAGCTTAACTACTTTTCTTATTTCCAGTCCAGTAGATTTTGGAACGGAAACAACAGCAGGGAGTCCACTTCTTAATGGTAACAAAAGTTTCTACCTAATGGCGACTGGTTTTGTCCCAGAAGCCCAAAGATACTGCAGAGTCTCGGCCTAAAACCCAACGAATGGGTCGAAGGCCTGGCAGACTAACCGTGTCCTCGATGACAGCACTCTTCCCCGAGTAACTTAGCTCCAACAACTCAAGGGGTTTGCCCAACTCGATGGAAACGGATGTGATCTCGTGCACCCTATCCGGTTCACGCTGGCCGAGGTGTCCTTGATCAGAGTTCAATCTCCATCAAGTAAAATATAAATACATTAAAAATCATTTTGCTTTTACATTTTAAAAATATTTTTTTATTTTAAATTAAATATTTTTTTTAAATTATTTTGATATATTGTTTTATTGAAAAAAACATTTGTGTTGTTTGTAGATACACTAGTGATTTCGGTTTATTTTTTTTTGGTACATAATGTATTAATTATTTTTAAAAAATTATTTTTAATATCAAGAATTTTAAAATGATTAAAAATATAAAAAATTAATTTTTTTAAAAAATAATTAAAATTTCAAGAACATGTGCTTTTAACATATTTTTAAATATTATTTTTAAAACAATCATGATAACACTCTCAAGTAACTCCAAAGCTGAAGACATTTTCTTATTATTTATTAATTAGTGTTCTAATTCTAATAATAATTAATTTTTAAAGTATTTTTCAATCAAAAATATATCANAATATTATATATATATATATATTTNAATTCATTTCACCTCAAAACTATCCAAAATCATTAAAAAAAATTAAGCAAAAAAAATAAAAATTAAAAAAGAAACATAAAAACAAAAACAACGTAAGTATATCTTGGTTTGAAATACAAAGCATAGCTGCAACAACTTATAGAATCCCTAAAATGTATATTCAGGACTTTTAAAATCAAAATTCTAATATCTATGTTGTGGGGTTTTCTTTTTTTGCTTTCATCAATTAACTAATTGGATTTTAAATAAAAGATGGTTGATTGAACAAGAGGCTACATGTTAGCCTAACTACTAGGATTTGGTGTTTTGAAGCAAAGATTTATCGAACAAGAGGCTGCAGGTTAGCCTAACTACTAGGATTTGGTGTTTTGAAGCAAGGAATATATATATATAAATGGTAACTTTATTCTCAATATTGAACAACAACTTGGATACTGAAGAAGACAATGTTGCAAGTACTTTCCCAGGCAGATGACGCTTGCCTGGATGAACAACGAAGCAGGTTGCAGGGCAATGTCACTGCCAGAACTTTATGTTCTACGTCCTAGTACCGACAAACACTTTCCAACTAAAATTACAAACAATGGCATGATTGTATGAACTTAAGTTTATTGATTCATCAGCGGAAAAACAATAGGCCTTTTATTATTTCGGTAAAGCTTGCGCTCAATCAATCTATAATGAAGGATCCTTGTGTAGAAGGAGGGACCTGATTTACACCAAGTGCCATTGTGCAACTATTTACAAGCAGACCTTACAAATGTTACCCTACAAAACACAAATCCAAGCTTGTTCAAATACAGGTACATATCAGAATAAACCGTTTGTTTTCGTGGTTGCTTATGTGTTTGAAGCCAACCACGAGAAACAAATATTTGATAACGGCTTAAAACTCAATTCACTGTGCGTGGGCCCTATCAATTTCTGCGTTGAAAACGCAGGATCACTGAAAGCAGCACAATGCTGCTTTTAGCCGTGGAGAGCGACTCCTATTACACGAGCTGTTTTTGGTTTTTAGCATGTTTTCTATACATATGAAAAAATAACTGAATAATACAATTGAAAAACAAATTTGTAAAATAGCATAATATTAGAAAACATGACTTTTATAACTTATTATTATTCAAAATAGCAACATCCAATAAAGAATGTTAAATATGAATTAGAGAGGAGAAATGAGAGAAACAAATGAAGAAAAAAAAAACTCTAAATTTGAGAGTGTCATAGCTTAAAAGTACTAAAACCCTAAAAAATTCATTCCATGAGTGTTTTTCATCAATGGTAAGAGATATATTTTTTATCTATTTAATTTTCCGCATCAAATCTAAATACTAATATATTTTAGAAACATGTTTAAATTTATCAAGTTTAATGGTTGGTATAGAAGCCAGTAATAGTACCTCTACCCTTATAAAATTTTCTTTAAGGATGAATGAAATTTTTTATCTTCCTTGATATCTATGTTGATATGTCTGTCTAGGAGTTTTTGCGTTCAAATAAATTAATTAATATACTTAATTATATTTATCATGGATTGTTTTAGTGGTTAATTGATTTTTTTGATTCCAACATATTTTATCTACCCTAAAAATTTTAGGAACTACCTTGGTTCCGAATTGAATTAATGATTAACTTGACTTTATATATGGATTAAAAGTTTAGTTTATTATAGAATGAGTTTCAATAATTTACATAAGTATGATGCCCATTAGCAAAGGAAATAATTGTCATGAACATGCCCAGTGGCATAGTGATAAATTGAAACTCATTTGTGCCAAAAATAAATATTTTGGGTTTTTTTATTTTATGAGTTTTTTTTATGCTTTATATGGCTTGGATTATAAGGTATTTAGGCTTGGGCATTCCATACTTTCTTATAAAAACAAGTCTCATATCAAGATAAAATTCTCTTTAATGCTTAAATTAGTAAATTGTAAGAGATAAATTGTGTATATAGGAGGGGAATAGTGTATATAGGAGAGGAATAATGTATAATAATGAGAAAGAATATAGAAGAGTATGTTGTAATGGTTTTTTGTTCTTGTATGGACTTGTTTCTTATGTGTTAACCTAGTGACCTAAGATATTTATACACCTTAGTCACATGAAATCACCTTATGTGGCATGGAGTTTCCATATGAGTAATCATGAAGAATAATTATTTTTCCTTATAAATAACTTATAAAATGAGTTATTGATTGTTGTGTTTCGCTATTTAATTGGTTGAAAAGGTTGGCATTTGTGAGTGATTAACAAGAAAGGTTAGCACCATACTGACAAGGTATGCATCATACTTACAATTGTTGTTAGTTATTGGAGAGAAAACTAGGCACCATACTGACCTCTTAGAGGTTGTAATAGTCCATTGTATTATATGTCAATCATTGAGCTTCGTAAAAATTTACATGGGCTTGGGATTCAGTTTAAGGGGTTGGATCGAGGTCTAAAAATAATTTGTTATTGAAGACCTAAAAGATATATATGGCTATCCGTATGGCTTGACCTAAATGGCAGGTTGTCTTGAATGAGTAGTCATCCTTGTTGTTTAGGTATGACCTAAACAACATGCTATTCATTTTATAGCTTGAATGAACAGTCATATCTATCATAAATAATAGGCTATTCATTCACGTCTGTTTAGGTTAAGACCTAAACAAACAATACACTATTTTTTTTGGGACATCATTGATAAAAAGGATGTTATCCTTAATAAAAATTGCATAGAACAACCAAAACATTGCATTGAATAGTGTAATAACGTATGGGATAGATTGAAAACCTTGGTTGGTTTTCCTCTTACAAATTGATAAAAAGTTGGCTTGTGATATATTTTAATTAGTCCTCATGATTTAGAAAAATATAAAGAAGATGGTAAATATGTGGAATAAACTAGAGAGGAAAACTATACATACAAGAGAGAAAGGGAGGCCAAACAAGAGATGATATTGCCTATAATTAGCAGAAAAAAAATTAAAGTTCACAAAATCAATAATATAAAGACTTTGCATGATGAATCAAAATGAATTTAATAATTTAAAATGATTTCTTAAAAATAGTATACACAAAAAAGAATAAGTCAAAACATATTATGCAAAGAAGCTTAATCATTTGCATGCATTAAGAAGTGAATGTCATCTCTATATAAAGTTGCTTTGCAGTACTTAACATGAGAAAAAGAAGGAGAGCAGGTATATAGTAATAAATAAATAAATTAGAGTAAATTAATGATAGACTTATAATTTTTGATGATGTGATTTAGATTCAATAATTACAGTTGCGAAAAATGTTAATGAGTCCTAAAATTCAAGGTGCTTAAGAATAAGACTGATGTGTTAGATAATTAGTTAATATCTTAGTTCAAATAATCTAATATATTCTCACTAGTTAAGATGTTTGATGGCTTGATATGAAAAGGCTAGGTAATTGGTAGTAGCAGGTGATTCCTGGGTAAGTCATTGTGGCTAGTAGTTGTGAAAGTAACAAGTGGTGCATAGTAAACCAAGGTGGTTGGTATCTGCAAAAGGTCCTCTTTGATGAACGTAAGAACTCTTTGGTGGTAAAGTTAGTAATTTTATAGAGAGAGAAAGTGCAATGATATTTTAGAGAGATAGAGTTTAAAAATAAGAATGCTAAAAATATTAAGAATGAATAGATTGTGAACATTTTGTTTGAAGGATTCATAGTGTATGTATAGTCCATAAATCTTATTTTTTTTGTGGAGAGAAGGGGCTAAAATGTAATTTCACCTTTGTAATATGTTGAGTTATATTCTACTCAAAATAATACGTATTGAATCAATATAAAATATTAAGGGACCTGTGTGAGGTCCTGAAAAAATTCTCTAGCGAGTGTTGAGTTTAGACAAGGTGTTCGAACCCATTAGAGATGAAAGATGGGTCTAGGTGCGCTACCTAGACCCAAACATTTTAGGCTTGAACGCGAAAGCCCGAGCCCAAAGGGTGCTGGGCAGCATGCTCAGTAAGGTTGGGCGTGCACCTAAAATGGGCAAACACCCAACATGGGCTCGGGCTTCTTGCCTGAGTCCATGCCCTTTATGGAGTTGGGCTTGGGCTACCACACTCGAGCCCATACTCCTTGTTTGTTGGACTCAGGCTATCATGCCCGAGACCTTTCTCTTAGGGCCCAACTATATATTGAGCTCAAGCTTGGTAGCCCAATTTTAAAAGGTGTTTTTTTGGCTTTTTTTAAGGGGTATATGTCCATTTTAATAGGGTTTTCTGGTCAATTTTATTTGGATTTATCAATGTAATTGTGTTTCATATTTTTCTTTTTTCTCCTCTCTTCCTCTTTATTCTTAAGGTTTTCCTAATTTAGTGGATAAATGTCAGTAGTAGACAGATGCTTCATAGCCACACATTGACAAAAAAACTAAAGGAGAATGGGTTTTATTATACCCCTTCTCACATAACACTATTTACTAGAATAATTGTTTTTCTCTTTTTTTTTAATTCTAATTTATGTTTTTTTTAATTTTAATTTTATCCTTTAATATTATATTTATTGAAAATTAAGCTTCATAATCTTTTTCAATTTATTTTTATGAGGTTATTTCAAACTCATAACCCGAACTATAAGATTGATGAGTTAGCTTGGTTGACTTGAGTCGGTTTTTTTTTCAATTTTGTCTTTCAAAACAAGGTTGATTGGGAATTGAGATTTATAATTTGTTTCAATTTGCTTTCTATTATGTTATCTAAGTCTCATGATCTAAATCGTGAGTTTGATAAATTAACCAAGATTAAATCAAGTTATTTTTTAGATTTTTTTTTAATCAATTTTTTTATTTTATTTTTTAATATTGAGTTTATTGAAAATTGAATTTCATAATTTATTTTGATTTGGTTTTAATGAGGTTGTCATGTTTTTATGACTTGGTATGTAAATTAACATGTTAATCCGAGTTAACCTGAATTGATCTAATATGTTGTTATCTTAATATTTATTAAGATAATCTTATCATAAATATTTATCTTGAACCAAATTATATATATATATATATATATATAATTTTTTTTATCACCTAAGTTATTTTTGAATTTTTTAAAATGATTAAGTCACGTTATATATATATATATATATTTTATCATCTAAGTTATTTTTGAATTTTTTAAAATAATTAAGTCACGTTATATCAATTCTTATATAGATTATTTTTTATATTATAGAAAAATATAAATGCTTAGATATTTTTTTGTATTAAAATAATTAAACTGATTCGTAACATAACGCCCACCAATAATCGGTTTGAAACACGACTCTTCGTATGAACAACATTTAAAAATTAAAATAATACAAAACGACGCGTCTTGTGAATGGAAAAAAAAAAAACAGCGTCGTTTTTTACCATTTACAGATTTGATTTTGCCTTCATCTTCTTCTATGTGTTTCAGTTCACCAACAAAATAACAAACAAAACACCTACTCCCCCTCCTCCTCCACCTTCTTCACTACTAATCCAAGCCCGTCTCCTTTTTATCTTTTCCCAAAAAAAAAGGCAGACTGTTAATTATTTTGTCATCAAAATTTAAAGAAAAGAAAAAGGTTTCGTCTGCGTTCATTTCTGTAATCTCTCTCTCTCTCTCTTTATATTTTTAGATCTGTTAATTTTTGGTTGATTTGTGTGAATTTTAGGTGTCTTTTGTGATTGGGGAAACCGAGAGTGGAATATTAAACACGTGGTGGTAATTGGTTGGAGGAGGAGAAGGAAACAGGTCAAAAGTCAAATAGAAATGCCGGAGGAGGATTTGGTGGATATAAAGTTCAGGCTTTATGACGGGTCGGATATCGGGCCGTTCCGGTACTCATCAACGTCTACTGTTGATATGCTTAAGCAGCGGATTGTTTCTGATTGGCCCAGAGGTTTTTTTGTTTTCACTTTCTCGCTATTTCTTTCGAAAAAGAAATTACTTGTTTTAATATTTATATATCTGATTTTTTTTAGTTGAATTTACCTGATTTGGGAAGATTTATTTTATTCTAAAATTGGGTTAATTTGCTTTAGTTGGAAACTTTTAGGACCGTGTTTAGTACCCAGTGATTGAAATTCAAAGCGGGTGCTAATTTTCTTGGGTTTTTTTTGGTAAGTCGTTGAAAAAGTGAGGATTCAAATAGTTTGATGTAAATGGTAGTTTTTACTTCACGATTAAAAAACGGGTAATCTATCTGTTGATGTTGTGAAAAGTTGGTGGTTTAGAGATGTTATTTATGTTGTGAGATTGTTGGTGTTTGAAGTTGTGGCTGCCGTAATGGCATATTGATTCGACTTTGTAGAGTAGGTTTTGTTTACGGGGTTTGTTTTTATGGCTGTTGTTGGAAATAAATCGTGGGAAGCTAGCCTGCTTTTGTTGGTATTTGGTTATGATCTGTATTACTGCTTGATTAAGGTGAGACTAAGTGGCGGGTACCGGTAACATATGATTGCTTTGCTATCTAAAACTGTTACAGTTGAAGAATATGTTGGGTAGTTTGAAGTTTTTGGATTCAGTCTGGGTTATGTGACCTAATATAGTAAGGGCGGTGGGAGCATGTGCAGAATCAAGAAAGGTAATAGAATCCGCCTATAATATGCCAAGTCTTTAGGCATGGATGGTGGTGTTCTTATGTGAACACTGGTCAGCCATGTCTTCTTCTTTTCCAGGCAAATGCTGAATTCCAAATTTAGAAATATTGACAGCTAAGCTAAGACAGCTAAAGATCTCTTCTTGTTTGAAAAACCTGTCTACTTTCAGGGCAGGAATGTCTCCAATGGGTTTTTCTTTGTGCTGTTTTGGTTATGTTTTTTTCTAAACGATTTCTTTTTTTATTTTTAGGCAAAACAATAACTCCCAAGGCAGTGACTGAAATCAAGCTGATAAGCTCTGGTAAAGTCTTGGATAACAACAAGACCGTGGGTCAATGTAGAACACCTTTTGGAGAAGCGGCCGGGGGAGTTATCATAATGCATGTTGTTGTACAGCCATCTCTAGCAAAAACCAAAACAGGTATTTTCTATTTTAAATCATCTGTCCTGCATAACAACCTTTTCCTTTGTTTTTTGAACTGATTTTTTTATTGGCTTGATGGTTATATATGGACCTCATGGAATCGAAATGACATGATTGAACATCTGATTTGGATTCTGACAGAAGCAGTGATTTTAACCATAGCAATTTCCTGTTTTTGGTAAAAAATTTCATGTTTTGTACTCTGATGTGCACATGGTGATAACCGTTTTTATGCTTAGCCGGATTTTTCCTAGCCTTTAGTTACATGATTTCAAACTCGCTGTAAAAGATATTCTATTGAGGAAGATACAGAAATTCGACATGGTACCTGTACTTGACTTCATAGATCCTAAGTGGCACACGTGTGCTTTCTCCTTGCATTTCTAGCGTGTCTCCATATTTATCCTTGGAGGTCATCTGTATGAAGGATGAAGACCCAGATTTATAACCATCCAGACTCTACTATAATGGGCTGAAGTCAAAGTCAGTTCATTCACCGAGTTCCACCACTTTATTTCCTTCCGAGGAGTCAATCTAACAAATGGTGATACAATGCCCCCATGGAAATACCTGTTAATTTTAACTAGATGTTCCTAGTTTCTTGTTAGGGAAGTCTAAATTGGAAAAAAAATTCAATATTTTAACTAGATGTTCCTAGTTTCTTGTTAGGGAAGTCTAAATTGGAAAAAAAATTCAATTTTTTTCAAAAGCTTTTTGAAATGCAAACAAACGGGGTCTTAATCCAACTCCATCCTGTAAGCATTTCTCTGCCTTGGATATTGACTTGTGCCTACTCTCATGTTGCAGAACTCCATTGAAACTTAAAATTTCCTGTGGGGTAGTATCCTCTCAATTTAGATTTAGCAGCTCAGAGACCTTACAGCCTATGCTATTTTTGAACATCTGTGTGTCGTAGTATACATTATTTTTAATTATACATTATTTCCTTGTTTGTAGTCTTTTTGCGCTTAGGCTATTTCATGGAGACTCGTGGAATCATTGCATTAGTTCTCTTCAAGCTTGTTGCTCAAAAGCTTCTTATTTTAACAATTACTCGATGTCTTTCTTTGTGCAGAAAAGAAGATTGATAAATCTCCGAAGAAAATTGTGTGCTCGTGTTCCATAATGTGAAGGCAAAGTACGTAGAAATCTCAGGAATTGCACCCATGGTACCAACACTTTAGGTACAGCAATTGTTTTCTTTGAACATCTGTGTCGCAGTATTCACGTGTAATTGTAAAAGTGTCCAGTTGTGATGTGTTTCTTTCCGTTTTTTTTCTTGTTTTGTTCTTTGAAGACGAAGATTTGTACCAGTAATAGAAAGCTGTATACAACCATTGATGTAAAGACAGGATCCGCAAGCATATATCAAAGAGAAATACTTCTGTGTTAATGATGATGCAAATTAATAATTTGTGGGTGGATTTATAGTACTTACTACCCATTGCATTTTTTGCCCTGCAAGTTTGACGATTTTGCTAAAGTTAAAATTGCATTCATCCTAGATCACTGCAGCATCAAATGTAGGCAAATGTTATTATAAAGAGAATAATACACTCGATTAACCAGGTTACAGAAATACGGATTCTCAATAGGTGGACCTGACCAGGAACGATCATCTACGAAGAGGGCAATCATGCGATAGAAAAATGGCGGAAACAAGAAAAGGGAGATACATCAACAATCAGAGCGGGATACAGGAACAAAAGCTCTAGATCTGCTGGAGAACTTTCTCAGCTGCTGCTATTGTCTTTTGAATACCTTCATCAGTATGTGCCAGGCTTGTAAACCCTGCTTCGAAATGTGAAGGTGCAAAGTATACACCTTCCCTCAGCATTCCTTGAAAAAATCTGGCAAACTTTGCCGTGTCACTTTTCTTTGCATCAGCGAAGTTGTAAACAGGCCCATCCGTGAAGAAAAACCCAAACATTCCACGTATATATCCACCACAAATCGCATGCCCAGTTTTCTTGCCAGCATCAATGATGCCTTGAACAAGTTCACTGGTGATCTCATCCAAGTATTCATAACTTCCTGGCTCCTGCAACCGCTTCAGAGTGTGTATCCCTGCGGTCATAGCCAATGGATTCCCACTCAAAGTCCCAGCCTGATACATTGGCCCCGCAGGTGCAACCATCTCCATAATCTCCCTTCTCCCACCATATGCACCAACAGGCAGACCACCACCTATGATCTTCCCTAGTGTTGTTAAATCAGGAGTAATGCCAAAATACTCCTGGGCTCCACCATAGGACAAACGGAATCCAGTCATAACTTCATCGAAAATTAGAAGAGCATTATTTTCCTTGGTTATCTTGCAAAGGGCATTGAGAAATTCAGGTTTAGGGGGAATGAAACCAGCATTTCCCACAACAGGTTCAAGGATTACTGCACAGATCTCCCCTTTGTTATTCTCCAAAAGTTTTTCCATGGGAGCAATGTCGTTATAGGGGGCTGTTAGAGTTTCATAGGTTGCTGCTCTTGGGACACCAGGGGAGTCAGGGAGCGCAAGGGTTGCAACACCACTACCTGCCTTGACAAGGAATGGATCGGCATGGCCATGGTAACAGCCCTTAAACTTGATAAATTCTCCCGTCCAGTGTAGGCGCGGGCCAGGCGAAGCACCCCAATACATGCTTCTATGCCTTAGTTAACAAACCGAACCATTTCTATGCTTAGAAACTGCTTCGATCACCATCTCTGCCAAAACATTCTCTAGAAGACATGGGGCACCAAAGCTGGTCCCTTTCTCCATTGTTTCAGCCAAGGCTGCAAGTAAATGTCAGTCCGCAAGATTGAAAAATAAAACCAAAGGGTGCGCACTGTAATCCAGAGCCAATACCTAGTAGACTTCCATGAGAAACAAAAGACAATTAAATGGTCCGTCTGCTATGAGCAAGTCTTTTCCATTGATTCAGGCAAGAGAAAGAAAATCTTTTCTGGATAATTAAATAATGGCAATCTCCATTCCCATTCATTCCTAGATTTCCAACAGAAGAAATGTCAGCTAACTCATGCTCTACTTTTAGAAATGGGCCTCTTCTCTAATAAAAATGGAACATGAACAATCTTTGAGTACCAAGATTCTCACAGAAAGACAAAATTTCATAAATACTTGAAATGCAAATGGTGGAGAAGAAGAATAGAACCCCCATCATCTGCATGACCAATTATAGCAGGCCCCCAAGAACCAACATAATCAATGTAGTCATTTCCATCAATATCCTTCATGTGAGAACCCTTGACAGAATCAAACACAATAGGTTGTCCACCAACGGATTTAAAAGCACGTACTGGTGAATTCACACCCCCTGTCATGATTTCCTGCCCCAAAAACAATGACATCAGCCAGCAATCAGAGAACTCCAAAACACGTTTCAAAATAGGATAACTTTCAGCTACAGCTCTACAAAATCAACAATTTGCTCTCTCAAATCAAACTCAAACCAGCAATAAACCAATTTCAACAACTTAACCAAATCCAAATCTAAGAAGACTCTTCCTATGTTCAAAAAAGCACAAACTTAGGACCTTAAGAAGTTAAAATAGGAAACTGGAGACCTCAAATTAACAAAACAATAAAACCCATTATTAATAAAGAAAAAAAAATAAAAGGGTAGTGATTTATTTTTACCTTGGCAGCATTAAAAGCTTCTTCAGATTTTTTAAGAGTGAAACTCTTCTTCCTTTTCTCTTCTTCAACAGAGACAGCCATTTTTTTTACACTATCACCTGTAATTATCGAAGCCATTATATTTTTTACACCGGTACAGTCTGTGTCTGGTCAAAGATGATGATAAAAGATTTTGCAAGAGCAACCGGTGGATCTTTCACTTGTTAGGTTTATATAGGGCCAAACTTCACATGATCCGGGTCGGGTCAGCCGCCTTTTTTGAATTCAGCCTTCTCCAGTGCCAGGTTGACCATGGGTAATGTTAATTAAAGTCAAAAAAGGTATTTTTATTGGAGTTATAGATAAATTATTTATTTATTTTTCATATTTTTGGTGAATTTCTATTTTTTTTATTTTCTATATAAGTGTGTGTACTTTTATTTTTTATTTGAATATCTAAATTTTAAGAAATTCATTAATTGAATGCTTCTGATTTTTATAGCCAAGAATGTCAACATCATATAATTAAAAAAAAAAGTTGATACACTCAAATAAAAAAAAAACCCACACACCAAACACGTAATAATCTCTATTAATAGGCATTTAAATGTTTTTATATGCATGGATAGTTCACATGTCAACTCATCAAAAAATTGCAGTGTCTTTATATTTAAATTAGTGTTTTGCATGTGCTTTATTAAATTAATTTAAAATTAAAAATAATAATTTAAAGTAAAAATAATTTTTAAAAACGTCTTTTAAACACTTTACATTTACATGGGAAGCAACAAGTTTTGGTTAACAGAGAGTACGAGGCCATTATGAAATTTGTGACGTGCAAAACAGTAGACAACACAGATCAGTGCTTGAGCGGCCAAAATCATTTATCCACCCATGTCCTCCTCATCCTCCATAACAACACAAACATTCTCTGATCACAGCTTCAAATTCTCGCATCTCATGATCGAATATAAACCAAATACAGAGAGGTCACCCCAGAAAAAATCAGAATCACATCCAATTGCTTCGTCCCAATTCAGTCTGCAAGACCCTGTACCGTATTCTAATTTCTAAACCTCTCAATCCCCCCCGAAAAAATCCATCCAAAATACACAAGGGCCTCTGGGCAGTAAGTGTTCGACAAAAATCCAGCGGTGTGCGCTATATAACATGCCAATGTTGCGTGTTATTGTTAGCTACGTGCTGGTTTTTGGTCTTGTATTCTCTTCAATGGCATGATATGGAGGAGACTGACAAAGGGTACGAGAACGTATTGGCATATTCAAAGGTGAGAATGCCACCAGTTACCAAAGGCTTTCCATCGTTTACAAGGCAGTCGTTGTAGCGGAGCCGCTTGAATATCTTGGGGTCGATGAGGCGAGCAGAGCTGAACCAGCCACATTTGAGGTGAACCCTGGAGATGTCACATCCAGTGGCACACATGTTCATGATCTGAACAGTGTAGGTAGGTATGCCACTAGAGAGAGGAGCTGTGGGTCCCTGACTTATCACAATATCAGCGCTTGTACACTTTTCTCCGATCCTGCTAGGTTCTTCCATTGCCAGCGCTGTGCAAACAAGGTAAAAGGCAAACTTTTTATTAAATTCCATGACAGTGAAAGCTATGCTTTTTTTTTAAATAAAAAAAATGTAGCAACACGCTTGGCAGCCTCATTAAAACGTGATGTGAACTCAACCAACTGACCCACCAAAAGGGAATCGTGAAAAGACAAAAAATACTTTTTGGAGGCGAATCACAGGAATTATGTGAGAGAGGAACAGAGAAAATTAACTCATGATCATCCATCCTTTATTCAAAGTTCAATGCTTCCCTTCCCCGTGCACAAAAATTGAAAACTCAACCAGCCAGAACTTTTGGCCCAAAACAATTTGCTAAGGCACTGCTCACAAATTTTTAAGCAGAAAGGCTAAAAAGGGTTGACAGAAACATAAAAGGGATTCTAAATCCCATCAAGAAGATACTTAGTGTTAGTATTTACTACTACTAAGACAGCCCAATTGCTGAAGAATGGTGTCCGTAGTGTAGGGGACCACAATTTGCCAGCGGTGCACGTTAGCATGAAACATGGCTAGAAAACACGGACGTGCACCTCTGACAAGTATATCGTACGCTCATCTGAATAATGTGCCGACGGTGTTCCCTGCTGGCGAAATAAAAGGGTATATGTTATCAGGGAGTGTCATAAACCATAAAAGACCCACATATACCGTCCCCCACGTCGTAACACATTGTTTTGGCCCCCATTTATTTTATTTCGAAGATATAAAAAACCAAAATCCCATATTAAAAAGAAATTGCAAAATCCACCTGATATTTATTTTCTTTTTTAAGAAGCAAAACCTAAAATAATTTTGCAGGAACTATGAGTCCTTACAGCGAACAAGCAGCTTGCGATGCAGGGAAGAGACACTGTAATTCCCTTCCTCGTGAAGAAACATGTGGCTCAAGCCCATGAATCCACCTTCATCTTTACCCGAACCTGGAAATTAATATTAAAAAAATAGCAAAACAGAATAAAAATGCTAATAATTAGAGGAATGAAAACAGATGATGAGATGGATCAGGTATCTTGGATTTTATAACAAAAACAAAATAATGAAGACAAAAACAAAAGGTTATTAAAACCAAAACCCACCACTTCAACGATACATAAATAAATAAATAATCACTTTAATCCATCAAGATAAATAAAAATCCAGAGACAAACCTGAGAGAAATGAAGACGTGGATATCAGTATAGCCAGCAAGAGGACCATCACCAAAACGACGCCAATTATCTTCGAAACCACCGTCCTCATCGTCGAAGAAGAAAAACTCATTGACACTCACTCTCTCAAACTCAAAAGCTTCTCTTCTTGAAACTGTCAAAAGGAAAGGCGTCTCCAAGAAGTCAAAGACGAAGAGACTGACTAATGATAGAACAACTCGAAAGAACAAAACGACGGAGTCTGACTCGGGGAGAGCTTTGGTTTTTGATAAGATGTTCACTCTCTCTCTCTCTCTCTCTCTCTCTCTCTCTCTGTCACTCTCTCTCAAAAATCTGCAAAAAATAACGAGAGAGGTATCATGTAGTTGTAGACATATCACATCAAAGAACGACCGTCAGATTATCAGAGAAACAAATGGTGCAGATTTGACTTTCAAAACACAGAAAAGAAACAGCTGCGAGCCTACGACTACTTTCCCTGCCTATGAAATTAAAACATCTTAGGTACACGAGGGGAGAAAGATTTTTTAAATGTTTGGAAGGCTGTTCAAAGGCATTTTTTATTTAAAAATATAAAAAAATAATTTTTAAATTTCTTTTAATATTAACATATTAAAATCATTAAAAAATACCAATTTAATACTTTTTAAATTAAATATATTTTTAAAACGGGCTCAAATACAATTAAAAACTCACTTCCAAGCATGCACTGGAAGCCAGAACTACGGAGATTTGGATCAGACCTGTCAACAAAAGAAAGCGGGCATGAAAAATGAAAAACAAAATAGGCAGAGTTTTCAACAGAGGAAGTTGTTGAGGGAAGATAAAGATTAAAAAAAAAAAAAAGGTGCTGCTGCAGACTGCGGAATTTACTACGCTATAACGGTGTAGACAAAAAGCAGAGACAGAGAGAAGAGGATGATGTTGGAGCCAGAAATGACCAAAAACATCAGTATCTTCCTCTGAACACTGCATTTATAACTCGTACCCTTCAAGCTAAAAAAACCGTATTCAAATAGATACGTACATCCATACAACGTGAGTGTATGTGTGGGTGTATGGTGTACGTCCGGAAGTTGGAGAGAAGAGTTCACTGACTCTTCCTTCCGTATTCACCTCAGAGAGAGAGAGATAGATGCAGAACAATCAACACCGAAACGCGTGCGTTTTGTTTGGTTACAGATTGAGAAAAAGAGATTAGGGAAAAACCAGATACCTGGGTTTTCTAAACTGGGCAGTTGACGTTATTCTTCTTGCGCTTGAGACTTGAGACCTGGGTTTTGTATTTTTGCGGGTGTTCTTTGATGGTGACTAGGGGCAGCTTGTGAGATAAAATGCTCGGAGGGGGTTCCACCATACCAGCATTCTTTCTTGTCATGCATCGAACCCGATGGTTCTAGGCTTTGCCCCTCTGAGCTCGTGACTTCTACTTTCTTTCTTTCTTTTTATTCGAAAAGCATGACAATGAAGAGGCAAAAATAAATGCAAGAAATGGTTAGAAAAGGCTTCGAGGAGAAGAATTTCTTTTAAGATCATGATAAAGATAGGAGAGGGAGGAGTTACATGGAAAATGATTGAGCATTCCATATATAAAGGAGGAGGTGACATAAAATAAATATTTTTTAAAAAACAACTAAATAAAATAAATCGGCCCTTCTCACTTTTTTTTTAATTTACCAATACAATTACAGTGTAATAATTATTATCCTTCTCATTAAAATGTTTTTATACCAGAGTTATTTTAGTATTTTTATAATGTGTATGAGTTATTATTGAATTGTTTTGGGGTATTTTATCTATTTAATATTTTAATAAATAGTAAAATAACATAAATACCCTTAAGAGAAAAAAATAAATAAATGTGGTCTTGAGTAGGGACATTTAGATATTTTTTTTTCATACACAGTATAATCACATGTACCTTGGATGCAAGATATTAAATTTATTATAGTGGAGTATTTGGGTCTTTTAGCCTTGATTTTTCTTATTGGTTGTAAGTTTAGTTGATGATATTAACATGATTTATCATTAAAATAATAATTTTACATTTAAAAAGTTATAAGAGCGTGCAGAGCACGCGCCAGCACGTTGAAGCAGTCGCATATTTTGGGTAGTACAGTGGTTCCCGGTGGTCAAAAATAGGCTTCCACCATCTAAATTTATTCTTTGTCATCTCCTCTTTTATTATAGGCATGTATTCTTCAAATGTGGCCAGTGTATTGCTAGTGAACTTTTTTTTTTCTTCCTTTATTTCTCACTTTTACTCTGATAAATACACTGTGGTTCTCATTGTTATTGTTATTTCAGATCTAAACCTTTTAGTTTTGATTGTTATTTTTTATTTTTTGTTGAAGTTCTATATGTTTTCAATTTAGCCCGTAGTGTTTAATCTGTATTTATAAGATGTTTCGATTCAATCTTTTTACTTTTAATTTTTTTTATCAAAGTCCTTATAATTTTTAATTTTATCCTTCAAATCAAGTTCATATTTTTTATTTTTTTTTCAAATCAAGTATTAACATGATTCATATATACATTCATAAAAAAAAAATCTTTTATAATAGCTTTTAATACCAAAAACCTTGGATAGTAACGTAGAGCGAATGAGAAAATATCCTTCGATAAATGAAGCACAAAGGACACACATAGAGTATGCTCAAGAGATGGTGGCTAGAGGAAGGTGCTGAGCGGGAAGCTTGGAGCCTTGGAGTTGACGGTCCAAAAAAAGGGTTGGAAATCATTTAAATAATCATTGCATTCAATGTGCGTTTGTTTTATGGGTTTTTTTTTTTTTGTTGTCAATGAGTCGTCTTCTTCTTCTTGGTGATTGAATTTTAATTTTAATATTGAGATTATAGGTTTCGATTTAAATTTATAATGGAATCCTCTCTCAAACCTCATTTTTATATGGGTCGAATAATAGTATTTTAGACTCATTTTCTAAACGTAACTAGATGGTTTTCAAAATTTTATTTTATTTTATTTATATGAAAATTAAAATAAATATCTGTAAGGAATATAATGAGTTAAATTCTGGAAAAAATATATATTTGTTGGGAATATTTTTTCTTATTCATATTTCTCGACATAAAGATTTTATTATTATTTTTAGCAAGTTTTTTCAATAAAAACTAAAGGAAATTAAAATAAGTAGCTTAACCAGTAATACCCCCCTGCTAGACCCTTTTATTTGTAATAAAAAAAATTACAAAAAGAAAACATGAAAGCGTTTAGAGAATTTTTGAAAATATAATTGTTGTTGTTTTAAAAATGTTTTTTATTTAAAAATGTATCAAAATAATATATATTTTAATTTTTAAAAGTTATTTTTACATTAACATAGTAAAATAATCTGAAAATAACAAACAAATATTAATTTAAAATAAAAAAAATTATTTAAAAAAACATTTTTAAAATACAAAAACAAATAAGTAATACTATATAATATATATTACTAGATACATTTTTTTGGCCTCCGTTCAATCCAAGTATCTCGGGCATTTATCCTGTTATAATTAATTTTTAAAATATTTTTATTTAAAAATATATTAAAATAATATTTTTTTGACTTTTATAATTTATTTTTTACTTCAATTCAAAAACATCTAAAATAAATTAATTTAAAACAAAAAAAAAAACCAAAATCTGATTAAAAGATAAAAACCCTAGTACAACAACCACCCCAGCCCCCGAACAGGACCTAAGTTAACTTTACGCGGCCCATCCTGGGTTTTAAAGAAGCATTGGGCCACATCAGAGATGTGGTTTGAACACAAGCTTTGGGTCTCCAATTCATCCCATAGCCCATTAGGTTTTGAGCGGATGTAAATCCCCCACCATTGGGGAGTAACATGTAACATGCAAAATCAAAGTCAATTATCACATCTTTTTAAAAAAAATTGATAATTTGAGAAAAATATTTTTAATTGCCAGTGACTTTTTATCAATGATGCTAACAGGCACCAAAATACCGAGATGCATGCAGCAATAGATATGACAATTTTCTACTGTTATGATTGCCCAAACTCAAATAACAGGGAGATGCATGCAGGATTTATATACAGAATTTACAAAAATGTGCCTACAGCTCAAGGTATGGGATCTCTATACAATCACAAATGGAGCTCTTCTCCTCCCCGTTTTCCTCCGCACAAATAGTAGGAAATGTGTCCGAACCAAATCTGGTAGCCAGCACTAATACCACCGTATGATCTAGCAGCCCGAGCTGAATTGCGGAAAAGAGAACAGGATACCAGGAGAAAGTGCAAAGATAAGGGATTAGTGAAGAAAAAAAAACATGTACCCAGCTCCTATGTTAGCGAATCTCGAAAGCTACATCAGCTTAAGGTCATGATGAAAACCAGACACTAAAGAGGAAGATTACAATCTGCACAAGATAACTAGTGGAAGAGATTGATACGAAGTGCTCTCAAGCATAGTCCTTAGAGATGAGATTTCATCTTTTCTCCAACAGCCTGACCTTGTCGAGCAACTCCTGAATAGTATTTGATGCATCCTGCAAGGATACACTTCAAGAGTCATCCAACCATGACAAATAAGAGAAGCAAAAAAAACAAATTAAAAAGCACAGGCAACAAATTCTCCCCAATGGTGACAAGGGGGAGGGAAAATGCAAAAAACCTTTAGCTTCTTTCTCAAACTCTCCTCCTCCTGGTCTCGTCGGTCCCTCTCCTCTGAGAATATATCAATCAGACTTTCCTGTTCCTTGTTCAATTCTTCAAGTTTTTGCTGTGATTCCTGCAACTGAAGAAGCAGAAAGGGGATTAACGTTTCAGGAGATCTCAGATTCAACAAGCCATGTGGCAAACAATAGCACCTAAAGCATACAATTGGAATCCTATATTCCCGATATCCCATCCAACACATTAACTAATGGCAAGTGGAGGTGTTGTATACCTGTATCTCAAGTGATTTACACTTCTCACACTGAAAACCACTCATGTACTTCCCTCGAGTCTCTCCTTCCAGTTTCTGTAATCTGCAAACCAAGGAAGGAGTTAAATAAAATAGAAGGAAGCATAGTTCTTAAAAGATCAGAGGGAGAGAAAACCAACCTTTCTTTTAGCTCACGATTCTCTTGTTTCAAATGAGCAAGGACATGCATATCAGATTCCGGAAGGGCATGATCCCTCTTATCAACATCACCCACCTGTCAATTAAACAGCCTGGATATGATTTCTGTAACTCCAACACAACATGCAGAGGCACAGAACACAAAGAAAGGATGGCAAACCTAAATCAATCTTAACATTTACTAAAAATGAATGATAAGGAAATAAAATTGCTTGACAACATGAAGCACTTGACAGTTGACCAAGCCTTTCTGTTAATTATAATCAGATGTGCCCTAAGATTTAAAGAGTAGAAAAATCTTTGACAGCTATCATTAACATGGTCTGCTTCTTTTGCAATAGTTCTTGAAGCAGCTCAATGTAGATCTTTTAATGACCGGGGAGTCTCTGATCAACTTCAGACAAGGAACTTGTCAAAGGAGCTTTCTATCTCTAAAACTACCATCTGGGTTATTACCATGGATAGGATCCCACATCACAAAAGAGACATAAAAAGGATAGCATTGGAAAACATCACCAGCTAAAAGCACACATCACAAAACAGAGATAAAAAGGATAGCATCGGGAAACATCATCAACTAAAAGCATGTTTTCATAAGTGTGGCCCGTAAATTGGCATAGATTTATAAAAAAATAATGCAAGAGAAGCGACCTTTGGTTGGGATCTTGTGCCTATTTGAACAGTTGCCCCTCCAGACATGCAATCTTGTTGAGATCCAGAATCTTCCAAGTATGAAGATGACCACGTTTTAGGCAACCCATTTTTGTCAAGAGACTTGTTAGTAGGAGTGGTCTCTTGAGCGCTCCCATTTGCTTCTCTCATAGGAAGAGCAACACGCTCATCATCTTCACTACTCTCATCTTGAGCAGGAGGTGAAGGTCCCGAAGATACAGTGTTTTTTCCCAATTTGGTTGGGGTCTTTGTTCTAATATTCCCTTTATTGAAGGCATTTCCATTAACATACCCACGGTTAGAATGTGAGGGGGATATCTTACTGCTCAAAGAAGTATACTTCTTTTTAGATTGAGAAGATGTGGGTGGTAGATCGTCAGGAGAATTCTCTTCATTTGGAAAGACAACTTTGTGTGAGATCAGTAAGGGGGTAATAAGAAAGCTTTCAAAACTAGTATACAATAGAAGAAGGCAATGCCTGATGCAAAACACCATATACTTGGAAACATTAAAACATCCCAAAATATACCTCTGTCTGACTCATTTATCAGTTTCTTATTTCGCCTTGGAGCATAACCAATTTTGTGGCAGTAAGTGCTCCTAAGAAAGTTGTGCACAGCTATTAGTAGGATTTAAACCTCACATATCCTGAAGAGCAATTGATAACAATCAGTTAGAAACATGAACAACAAACCAGTAATGCTTTTGCATTTGTACTAATCGAGCTTCAAGTCTTGCAAGAACTGTTGTGCGTTCAAATCCTTGCTTATCATGAGCTGGCTCAATAAAATTAGCTTCCAACACACCTGTCAGCAGAGATAGAATCATTAATGTTTACAAAGTATTAGAAATGGATAGTTGGGGGAATGGAATGCAAAAATTTACCAATAACTCCACGTCCATCACTTCCTGCTGCATTCCAAAGCCTCCAAAATGGCTATAAAACAGACAGTGCTTTGTTAAGAACAATTGCAATCAATTAACTTTGTTTGGCGTACTCAAATTACAGCAACTCAATGCTTTGGGAATCAAATGTTTGTTGATAATTCAGATGGATTATTTTAAGTACATCTGCATATTAACATATTAAATACTTCCCATCTGCATGCTTTAAAGGACATGATAATTTGAAAAGAGAAAATATTTAAAATGCATCGTCCACAAATTTATGAGTGAAACATTAAAAAGTTGGGGTTGGCAATTTTTGCAGGATGCAAAAATAAAAAATGTCAAATCCAATGATATGTGCAATTCATTTTCCCCCAATTATTCATTACCCCAAAGCATTTACGCCCACTTCCAACTTTTACATGATATTTCAGACCAAAATGCAATATAAGTTCATACACTTTGTTAATTCCTCTAGCTTTTGCCATGGAACATTAATGAATCTACTCATGGTTCAAACACACTTGTCTGTTCACAGTTCATTCACAAAATGAGAAATGGGGCACGTTGGGAACTTTTTGCTGACCATATTTCTAACCATACTCATCCATTCTGGAGAATACACAAGCGCACAAAAGTTCAAACAAAGAAAAAGGGCCAAGAACCAAATATAAATGGACATAATAATTATAAAAAAAAAACACATCATCATGCATTCAGTATCACAGCATCACTGAGTTTTACGACAAAAAAGAAAAGAAAAGAAACGAAAATCAATGATAATTTCTCTGAAAGCAAAACAAACCTTGATTAGTCGATTTTTGTGGTAAACATTGAACCCTTGAACATCGATGTGATGCTTTGCATCCTTCACAAAGCCAATGGTGACGACAGCAGTCATCTGCTGACAATAGATGCGAGCAATCAGTAACAGAATAAGCAAAGAAGAGAATTATCCAACCAAGTTTTGTATTACATTTGTGTCTTTCGGAACACTGTCAGCACCAGGTTGTGGCCGGTACGTTATCTCTTGAGATAGCATCATATCATTCACTATATTGTGGTGCTCAACATCTTTTCCGCGGAGAATGATTCGAAAGCTGGGAGGCAGTCTGAGATAGAGAATTGATGTATAATTCTGGAGGTTGACATGGAAGTAGATAAGCATCGACCAATCAGTTATTAAACGAGAGATCAAGGATGTTTAAAACAGCCAAAGAAATAAGCCTGTCTAATTGAACAGAACAAATTAGTCAAACCATATTAATTTCCACAAATTTAAGCAGGTCACAAATGGAGTTATTTGGATTAATCCCCACTTTATATCAACCTGTTCCCTACATTCTTACAATTTCTTTTTCTTTTTTTCTAAATAGTAAAATAGATGTAAAAACACCTACGCCGTGTTAAACTTATGAACTAAAATTGCCACTATAGGAATTTTCAAACAAAATGGTTTCAGCCAAAAAAAGTCTTTTTCAAGCATTTAACAATTTCATGTCAAGTTTCTCAAGACTTGGATAATATATCTTGATTATATTAAAAGTTAAAAAAAATTGAAAATTTCTTGCTAGTTGAATTTCATAATCATTATGCTTTATTAAATTCCCCAAGTTACAATGAAGATCCAACGTGTTGCACTCAAAGAAAACTAGTTCTATTAAAGTAGAAAATGTAGAAAAGGTACAAAATAATGAAGCATAGAAATAATGGTGTGGAGAGATTAGCTAAATCATTCTATTAAAGTAGAAAATGTGGATTACAGAATCAAAATTTGATCAGCCTATCAGATAAAGCACAGATAATCAACCAGATATGAATTGATAAGGAAATCAAAATTCTGATTAGAGAACAAAAATTCATCATTTGAATAAGAGCAACAGTATAGAGGGATTAGCTACCCTTAATGAATGTCTATAAGTAAGGAAGTGTCTGGAGTTGGGAAACTCTTTTGCCATTTGTATATGCTTCTCATCTCGATTGACGCCTCTTAGTTGGATATCCTGTCAGATTATACATCACATAAAAATACTCTCCAAAAGATCAGTTTCAAAATCTTATTTGGAATGAGATTAGACATTGAAGACATACATGAGGATCAGAGTCAAAATCAAGTTCCAACATTCCCTGGTCATCCTCCCAAAGATTGTATATAATTATGCGTGTCCCATGATCTGACATAAGCTTAAACTATAAAGTACAAAAACACAAAGTTAACAAAAAAAAAAAAAGACAAGAAGAAGAAGAAGTTTACAGCAAAAAAAATTGACTAAAACAAGTGATAAGGTTATATATAAAAAAAAAAAACAGAGAATCACGCTTGGATAAAAGAGCAGCAAAATGGTATGCATGAGAGAAGAGCAGAGCATGTACACAGGTGTATTATTATTTTTCTTTGTTTTACACTTCATCAACAGTAAATACCTGACGAAGAAGGTCTGCCTCACTGGAAAATGGAGACCAATGAACTATTGTCTCCACATTTCTATTCCAATCACCAGTAGAAGACCATACCATCCTGCTCCATTCCCGTCCCTTTCTTTCATAGTCAAGCTTCATACAAATTCACAAAACAACAAAGTTTAGATGTGTGAGACTTCATTGAAGGTTTTTAATTATTAATCTCCAGGAAACCATGATTCACACTCCATAGTTAACACATAAAACTATCAGAAACATAAATGGCGAAAAATTGGAGTTAAAACAGTGACTAAGGTGTATCGATAACATGTAATCAAGACTGAACAGTTGCGTGTTGCCACCAAAATAGTAACAGAGGAGCTGAGAACCCAAATTTGGGCATTCCTCTTAACAAGATCCTTCTGTCTAAATTTCAATCATATGCTAGTATAACCTAATGCCAGCAACTACAAATGGCCACTGTATGCAATACAGATAAGTTCGTCATGCATCATGAATGCCACACCGCAGAGCACACAGAAAACAAAAAACGAGCAAAACCACCAACATAGTGAAGGCCCGAAGTACATTCAGAAAAAGAAAAAAGAAAAAATGCCCAATGATAACCAAAACCTAAAACCACTGTAAGAAAATGAGAGGTTTTCCTAAATGCAACTCTAAACACAATTAGGAACGGTGTAAAGAGGAGAGATCCTAGAAAACCAAAATCTTACTCTACAGGAAGAAATTGTATAGTTTTTACTAGACTGTACGACACTTGATCTAAAATAGCTAACTCAACTAGAAAAAAAATTAACACCAAATACTGTAACTGATCAATTTTGAGAACTATACAGAATAGCATGCAATATTGTGAAGTTGAAGTCATTGGAAACTGTGGCACCAAGAGAGGACAGCAAAGATATTAATCATCCTAAAGATGTCCAAAGTTTGCTGCTACATAATACAGATAAGATGGCATGTTTAATGTGTGTGTGTGTGTGTGTGTTCAATGAATTAGAACGTTCAATTTATTACCATGGGCACCACAATATCTTCTTTCCCTGTGCTCCTCAAAAAAGTGTATGATAGCAATCCAATGCTCTGTGTAGGACTAAAACCAAACAGAAAAAACTGTCAACATTCACCATCCACAAGAAAAAAAACACAATGCCAACAACATGATTATAAGAAAAAAAAAGAGCTCGAACAATTTGCCATCTTTTCCCTGACAACGTGAAAACACAATGACATCTGCTCCAAGCCTCATGGTACTTGTCTTAAACCCATTGCCATCTGGATAACAAAATATACATGGATTTAAGAAACTACAACCAGAAAAATAAAATGGATGCATCTTTCCCAAGAGACTATGATTTACATTGTCCAATGGTGTTAGCCACTTTGCTTTTTGCGGAATAACCCAATGACATGCATTGTCGCAGTTTATCTGGATCCATTCCACCACCGTTATCTGTAACAAAGAAAAAGCACCACAAAAGATACCACATATTAAGAATATAATAGCATCATCAAGAAAAAAACTCTCATGGGAAGAAAACATGACATGAAGCAGAGAATATAATATGAAGCTGAAAAAATCTCAGGCATCTAAGATTAAAAAAAGAAGAAGCACAACTGACACAACACACAATGACAAACAAAACATCATCAAAGCATCCTGTTTATGACTAGAAAAATTAAGATTGAGGAAAACAAGCCCATTCCATAACAAATGAAGTAAAACAACTTGCACATACTTCGAAATTGCCCAATATCACGAGTGATCCATTAAACTTCAAGTCAGAAGTAAACCCAACAAGGATAAACACCAGCTAAGCAAAAATAAGCACATACCTTCAATCAAAAGCATTCTGCTCTGATCCTTCTTACTTTCAACCATATCTATGTTAACAAACCGGGCTCCATTGCCAAACTAACACGAAAACAAATAAACCATCAAAACTCAAAAGTTGCAAGTTTCACAACACAAAAGTAACCAGTACAAAAAACTAACCTCATCCAACGCATTGTCCAAAAGTTCCGCGAAAGCTGGAAAAAGGAGAAGAACAAACAATTTTTTTTATGAAATCACAGTAAACCAAAACAAAATGATCAAGTCCCACATATGTAATCATCAATGTAGAAAAGACAGGAATCAAGTTTACCTCCGAGCGCCCATTTATGACTAGTTGCATTAGAATGCAGAAATTTTGGATGAACCCGAACATGATCCATTCCACCTGCAAATTATATATATATATAAAAAGAAGCCTTTACAATGCCCATTGCAATTAACAATAAATAAAAAACTGACTCAAATAATCAAATTAACAATAATAAGTGCAAATGTATCTTGCAGAATAAAATAAAATAAAATACCAAAAGATGAATCCCAATTAGCTCGAGGAGCACCCTCATAATCACCAGCTTTCCAGAACTGCTTACTACTTTGACCAGTCAAACTCACTCTCCTACTCTCCGTCGACTCCACCGCCATCATCCTCGCTTCAGAGGGCGTCTCCGAATCCGGCGGCGGCGTGATTGGAGCGAGAAACCCCAACGGCAACACAACACCTAAATCCTCAAAATTCCTCTTCCTCTTCCTCCTCTTCTTCTTCTCAGTACCTCCATTAACACCACTAGAACCCCTCGGTCTCTTAGAGATGACACTGTTTCCATCCATCTCGGA
Source organism: Populus deltoides (assembly GCA_015852605.2). Classification (NCBI taxonomy): domain Eukaryota; kingdom Viridiplantae; phylum Streptophyta; class Magnoliopsida; order Malpighiales; family Salicaceae; genus Populus; species Populus deltoides. The sequence continues at coordinate 3,506,838 of CM027581.2, forward strand.
TTCCGACTCACTCCCGCTACCGCTGCTACTTTCACTGCTGCTACTGAGTTCGATTACCGCGGGAGGAACGCCGGAAACGGCGGCGTTTCGTCGATTAGGTAACGGCTCAGGAATCTCACGCTTTACATTGCCACCCATGATGCTTAAAAACCAAAAGGAATGAGAAAAATTGAAGGAGATTTTTTTCGCCTTTGACTTTGGCTTTGCATGTAGCTTTGAGAAAAAGGAGCTCGAGTTTTTTTTCGTTTGGAGAGTGGATGGAACGGCGATGTCCGTTAAATGCAGCGAGCGTGTGGCCTGCCTGCCTACCTGTCTGTCTGTCTAGTTACTTTTACAAGACAGGGCCTTGATATGTCAGCCTCGCGTGATGATTCTTTTTCCTTTCGGTCCAATCGAAAATTAATATTTCCACCGAACCCACTTCTGTAAGATAGCATTTACTAACTAACTTATAGATTTATTTAAGAGATCATTTATTTAACTTGATCAGCATCATTGATTGGTCGATTAATGTGGTCTTTGTCTTAACTTCAGCATTTCAAGGAATGCTGTCCACATGATCTCAATTAAAATTAAATATCTTTATAAATATATCTAAATATTAAATTTCTTAAATATTTCTTGAGATACTTATCCTTGTCAAATAACATAATAATTAAGTAACAAGTACATTAAAATATATTACAATGGCCTCAACTCTCAAGAAAAATAACTTTTTTTTATTATTAGAAGTGAAGTTATTTTATATAAAAAAAAATGCGTTGTTTTTTTTTTAAATATACAGAGAAGCAGCTGGAGGCCGAATAAAGAAAAAGTTTCTTTAGCCTAGTCCAACTGGTTGAGCCCATTTATGTTCAATGGAGGAAGCAACTCACCCTCAGAGGCCCAAAGCTTGTGATTTATGAATGTCACTCAATAGAGTGGTTTTTTCCCAATGATCCACACTTTTGGAACTGTGTTCAAAATGAGTGTTAGGTAAAATTTAATTATTTTTTTAAAATATTTTTTTATATTTTTTTAATCATTTTGATGTGTTGATATCAAAAATAATTTTTAAAAATAAAAATATATTATATTTTCAAGTAAAATATACTTTAAAAAACAACTATTTTTACGCTCTTAAACCGTCTCTAAATCTTTCTACTATTTTCCGCTTTTCTTTTATTGAAATTGATGGTTAAATGAGGAGTCAAAGATTGTGAAGCCTGTGGATTTGAGGCACCTTGATGTGACAACGACCGAAGATTTGGACTTTCTTTGAGCTTCCATGACTTTGAGATTAATAAAATTAAGAAGTTGCTGACGTCTATATATATCTTACCTCGATTTTTCACATTCAATCGTCACTAAATAAATAAATATATATCCCTTTTAACTTAGTTGCAAACATATTTTCTTTTACGATTTCAAAAGTTTTTAAAAAAATTAAAAAAAATTATTTTTTAATTTTAAATTAATATATTTTTTTATATTTTTAGATCATTTTGATATGTTAATATCAAAAATAATTTTTAAAAAATAAAAAAATATTATTTTGACATATTTTTAAGTAAAAAACACTTTGAAAAACAACCATAATTATACTAACACGCACACACCTCACCCATCTCTCTCTCTCTCTATATATATATACACACGTGTGTGCGTATATATTAGTGTGATTGCGGTTGATTTACGTATAGCAACACACGAAGGTCTAGTTGAGTTCCATAATCAAAGGACTCAAGTTTTTTATTTCTTAATTTAAAAGATAATTATCGATTTGACCTAAATGTTCATGCTTCCTTAGGAGAACATGGAAACTAATCATTATATATTATATATTTCCTTCGTTATAGGTCATTGTTAGACTATATTCTGCACCATGTTTGAATCTTGCAAGTGTATCATGTCATTATTAAATTAAATATCCTTGCGTGTTTTTCTTTTTCCCTCGAGTTGAGATGCATTTTCCCTTTTCTATGGCTTTGAATTTTTCTTCCAACAAGTATTCCTTTGAATAAGCAACAAATATATATATATATATATATATATATATATATATACACGATCTATATAAAATTATGCCATTATTGATGCAACGGTGCAACGAATGCACTCTTTATTATTGGAGTGTGACATGATATTTTATGCAACGGGAACAAAACTCTAAAAAGTATAGAATCTGGCGAGTCTAAAATATGATGTGTTATTCATGTATGACTTAATAAAAAAAATAGGTTCTTGATCAAACTACACTCATGAATATGTTGAAAATACTTTATTACAATCAGATTTAATAGTTTGACTAATAAATTTTTTTATTAATATTTACATTTACATTCTATTAATTTCTGTTAATTTTACCGATAAAATCATATTAACCCGTTTATTAATTCTTTCTTTTTTATATTCTTGGCTTTATTAAGTATATAATTGTTTTCTCGAATATTTTGGAGTTAATGGATTTTATTGGTTAGTTTCTTAGTAAATTGTTATTTTGTTATACTAAAAAAAATAATTTTTTATGTGACGGGTTGGGTTAATAGGTAAAAGGTAATTTTGTGAAAAAAAACCTTTTTTTTTAATAAATCATATGCAAATCAAATGTCAAAATCTATTGGTTTAGATTAAAAAAACAAAAAAAAAACAAAAGGACCCAAAAGGGGAACAATTTAATTATACGCTTCAATAAAATACGATTTTGAGCCGAATTTATCCTTATAATGGGTGCAAGTCAAGGTATCGACAGGGGCCATTGATCGCTTATCAGCAGGTTTCCACTTGTCAATTTTGTACAAAATCAAAGACAAATTTCTCACGTTTGTAGGAGGGAGAGTCGCCACAGGATTGTCTGCCAATGGAAATTGATATTCTAATAGTTTTTGCTTTGGGTGAATTTTAACTCATTAATACGTGTCAATTGACTAATTAATACTAATCCAACCTCCAAATTATATATTAACCACGCAAAACCACCATTTTTTTTGGTAATCTCCTGGCTGCCACGGTCTTTCAAAATTGTTTTCGCTAATGATCAGCATGGTTTTCACATCCTTACTCGTTTCTCATTTATAGAAACAAAAATCACAACACTAATAAAAACCATCTTAAATTTATTATTTCGTAATATTCAGGAATTGTTAATGGTCATCGAGAGTTATTAATGTCTTCACCATTTGATTCTAATCATGTGTTGTTACATTTGCACTATGATACCTAATAAAAACATAATGACGCAGGTACATCATGCTTTACCATAGTTTTTAAATTCAGCCCAAGCCCGGGTTATCTTGAGTCGGCTTTGTTAAAGAATAATATGAATTATATCTTGAGATTTTATCTAACATCTTAAGTTATTGAGTTGAAATGTTTATTTGACGTTGTATCAGAGCATTGATAATCAAGCGGTCATGAGTTTGAATTTCATCATTTTTATTTATTTGATAAAAAATAAACATAAAGTAATATGAGCATGTGCAAGTTTCAAACCCAAAGACCTTTCACTTGAGGGGACGTGTTAAAGAATAATATAAATCATATCTTGAAATCTCACCTAACAACTTAAGTTATTGGATTGAGATGACTCTTTAACAGACTTTCAATTTTTTTATAAAATAAAATAACATTATTTTTGTTAAAAAATAAATAGTCAACGGTTCCAAGTGAGTTTTTCCAAGTCAACTGAGTCATTAGATCAAACCCAGATTTCTCTCTTTTTCTATTTTTTTAAACCCGACCCGATTATGGCCTAGACTAGGTTTTAAAACTATGCAATTCACATGCATATATGGTGAATTTTTTTATATATATTATTATTGTTACTAAGGAAGCTTCAATGGATTTAATTTGGTGTGTGTGTGTGTAAAGGTCACATGTGCTGGTTTTTAAGTCTTCACGTCATCCCTTTTCAATATTAAAAGATGATGCACCCAGTTAAAACTTCTAATATAAAAAATTTGAGGGTCAAGACGTTTCATTCTGAATCACATATAGTTAATAATAAAAAAATATATATTCATTAAGATATCCAAGGAGTTTAGAATCATACAATAAAAAAATAATTTAAAAAACAGCTCTCTCATTTACCTAATAAACCCCACTGTCTTTCGATTCCTCCTAGTAAAAACCCAAAATCTAAACGATGACTGTTTTGTTCTGTTCTATCAGAGAACCATGATCCATTGTTAAGATGTGTCCGCTTTTTTTTTTTTTTTAAAGTAAGGTAGAGGTTGTGTTTTAAAATATTTTTTATTTTTAAATATATTAAAATAATATTTATTTTTTCCATCAGTATTTTAAAACAACCTAAAAACACTAAAAAAAATTAATTTTAAACAAAAATTTTAAAATTTTATGTAAACAACGTTTTGACTGCCAATATTTCAATCTCGCACATCATGTAATATGGTCCAAATTTCATTAAATATAGAACTAAAAACTCCCAGATCCCAAACCAGGATCAGTTGGTTGTTATTGTTGTAAATACGGCAATGTGTAATAATTAATTAGCCTTATTTCTCAAGTCAAACAGGAAAAAAAAAAAAAGAGGTGTTGTGTTTTTATAAAGAGGCCTTTTTTTTTATTTTGGTGCGGGAAATTCAAGTTGGTTTTTAAAATTTTAATTTGTGTTATTTTATCCCTTTTATTTTAGAATTTTATAATTTAATCTCAACATTATTTTTTTCATGTCTCAGTTCTTGGAATGTTGAAAAAAAAAAGTCATTGGAAAATACCCAGGACCTGATAAAGTGCTTGAATGACCATATTAAAACCACCAAAAAAAAATAGATTTGGTGGTTATAAATACATATTTTTTAAAAAAATTAATAAAAATATTGTTGTCCTTTAACTACATCAGAAAAAGTAGATTGATGTTCATAAAGTTTTTATTTATTTGTTTAGTTTCTATTTTATAGAGTGATTGAGTATCGTTTTGAGGTTGAAAATGAATTTATTGCAATCTATAAAGTGTTTTTAGGTATTTTGTGGTGAGAATAAGCTAAAAATGAGTTTTTATTTTAGTAATCAGAATTAACATTTAAGATAAAATGAATAAAAATATATAAAATAAAAATGACAACTGGGATAAAATATTTTTTTGTGCATCTATATTTTGCTTTTACTAAAATGATTAGCTTTTCACTCTAGTATTTAATTAATGCTAACAATTCTTTTTTGACTTATCAATTTATATATGTTTTAATTTATTTTATTAAATATAAATAATATCTTTTCATTTTTTAATTGAAAAAAAAAACCATGATACCCAAGAATGCATTGTTAATGCAAATACTTTTTTTTCTTGCATTAAAAACTAACTTGAAATCTAAGTACTAGTTGAGATTTAGAAGCTAGCTAGTTTGCAAAGAATTAGAGGAGCTTAGAATATAAAGAAGAAAAACATGGGAAAGATCATATGCTAAGATAGGATGCATGGTGTTAATTATTCCTACTTCACAGTTTATTATTCCATTTTATAACCTAATTTTATTATCTATAGATAAAATATTTTTTTAATTATATTTTCTTATAAATGATGATGTTAAATGTTAGCCTTATATTCACATCTAAAAAATATAGTTGAAAGTAGAAATTCTTCTTTTTTCTATTTAGTATAATCAAGTTTTACCTTTTTTCTTCTTACCATCGCCTATCAACAAATTTAATTTATTTTTAAGATTTGTTTTGTTCATATTACAGTTTTCAACCTCTAGATATATAAAAAATAGTCATTTTAAAAAAATTAATAGAGTACTTAACAATTTAATTACTTGAATTCCTATTTGCTTTTTTTTTTGAATTTATTTACTTGAATTTATATTTGCTTCTTTTGTTTTGAATTTGTTTTTAACATTAATTAATAACATTCTAATAACATTTTGACCGTGTAAAAAAAACAAAACTCTATAGTCTTACTAAAAGCAAGGGACAATGTAGTTTGTCAATATAAATTTTTTTAAATTATTTTGATGTATTATATCTAAATAGATATTTTAATGTTTTGATATTTAAATAAACTTAAAAAATATTATTTAAATAAAATTTTAAATAAAAAATAATTTAAAAAAATACTAGCATGTTCTTTATGGGCGTGGTGTAGGGGGGTGGGGGGGGTTTGGTAATGTGTTTCATCAAATTTTAATTTTTTTTTTTGCTAAAATTGAGTGTGATTTATACCTTTTGGATCGTTTTGATGTGCTGATATCAAAAATGATTTTTAAAAAATAATAAAACATTATTAACATATATTTTAATATAAAAAACTATTTAAAAAACAACTGCATTTACACTATCAAACACGCTATAAAATATTGGTTATGATTAAGGCCAGTAGTACTCCACTAATGTCCATGCGTAACCCACTTCTGCACACATTAGTGCTCAACTTCCAATGTCAATTATAAAATAAAACAAAAGGTGGCCTGGGAAGAAGGTATCGAGCAAGTCAGTAGCTTTGCAACCCACAAAGACAGCATTTTTTTTTTTTAAATACCAATTGTGCATCAACTATTGCATTGTAAGAAGCATATGAAGAAAACCATAGTAGGTGTTGTTCAAATAATAAAAATTTAGGATTAAAATGTTTGTTTTTTCTGATTTCAGATTTGAGTTTTATGGTTATTAATATGATGAATTATTTACAGCTTATATGGTTGTTAATTTCAGAATTTGTAGAATTAATTGAGGTATATATAAGCTGACTCAAATATCTACAATAATAATATATAAAAAAAAAGCAAATGAAGGCCTCCCCTAGTAGCCATATTTCTCTGTAGTTGCCATCTTCAACGTTCTGAAGGGGATTGATGGCAATTTTGAACCCCATGTAGAAATATATGTTTATCAAAGTCAAAAGGGAACTTGACAATAAAGAAAGTTGCGTATAATAAGTTCGATTAATGGGTAAGCAAGTTGTTGAGTAGATGTACGTGTCGCCTAGAAATTAAATTAAAAATATGAAAAAAAATACATAGTGAGGAAGATAACAACTAGTCAGACACCGTCCAAAAAAAGTGATAAAATGTATTTGTTTGCTCGGGAGAGGTTTTTTTAAAAAATATTTTTTATTTGAAAATATATTAAAATAATATTTTTAATATACAATATTAAAAAATTAAAAAATTAAAATTTAAAAATTAATAAATCTTTATAAAAATACAGTCAAGCCGCAACTACAAACACTGAGAATGCAGAATAGGCTTACTTTTTTTTATTTCTTTCATTTACAAGTCTACAAGTGGCAGAGTAGAGAGGTATCCCAGGTTTTGTTGATTAGCGGCTTCTTCAATAATTAGCCCACGTTTTCCAACTCCTTAAGTCAACTCCTCTCTTTAATTAACGAGAGGTGAAAAGAAAGAAAGTTTGGAAATTACACTAATCATCGGATTATAATCTTAACTAATCCAATAATTAACTCATAACTCCTTTTATTTTATATTACTCGTTTTTTTAATTAGAAGTCTTGCAATGGCTCACAGTCCCTTCAAAAGTGTTTGGGAACGCGGACTAAATAATATTTTTAAAAAATTTAATTATTATTTTATAAAAAATTAATTTTTTATATGTTTTGATATGTTGATATTAAAAATAATTTTTAAAAAAATAAAAAATATTATTTTAATATATTTTGACATGAAAAGAACTTTAAAAAATAATTGCAATTATACTCCCAAGCGTACTAGTAAATTTGTTTCTCTAACAAAAAGTACATTTAACATTTCTATCCATCTATATCTATCTATATTGTAGTATAACATAAGTAAGTTTTAAGTAAGTTTAATGATCAAGATAAATAAATTTTTTATGTGTCAATATATTTAAGTTTGACCAATAATACTTTGACATACAATAAAAAAACTAAAGCATAAATTATGTTCCTCTTACCATATTTGCAAATAAAAAGAAAAAAAAATTAAAAACTAGATACCAAGTTAGACAAGAAAAAAATAGAAGAAATATTTTTATATCACAACTTCTTACAGTTTATTTAAATTATTTTTACTTGAACCAATTAAAGATCATATCATAAAATTTATTTTAGATTTGTTGTTGTTGCTGCTGCTGCTACATAATAGATACACTACTAGCCTCCATATCTACGCTTCGCTGCGAGGCTGAATTATTTTTTATGCAAAAAAATGATGTTCAAGTGCTGAAATGGGGTAAAAAAAGTTATAAAAATATCAGTCTTAGTCAACCCGAATTAGCATGATAAACATGTAACCACGATAATCAGGGACAAACCAACCCGAGATATATCGTTAAACTCATGGCCCAGATTATGAGATTGAAATAACTCGATAAAAAAATAAAGAGGATGTTCCTTTTCGAAGGGCAAAATTGAAGTATAGTGTTGAACAAGTAGGTGTAACTGTGGAGTTCTATGGTGGTGAACTAAATGGAGTCAGTTATAGTGATCCTGCCACTTTGAAAAAATATGCTAGACACGCACAATTGGGTGAAATTTTTGAATTAGATCGCGCTACTTTGAAATCCAATGGTGTTTTTCGTAGTAGTCCAAGGGGTTGGTTTACTTTTGGACATGCTTCGTTTGCCCTGCTCTTCTTCTTCGGACATATTTGGCATGGCCCTTTAAAAGTACTATGTTAAGTTTTCAAACTTGTGGTTCGGGTCATTAGATCCAAAGCATCTAATCTGTACAAACCATGAAGTCCAATTCTCAATCAATCAAATATTGAAGGATAAAATTGAAAAAAAAATTTAATTATACAAAAGGGTTAAAAAATAGCAATCAAAGACAATTTTGAAAGAAAAAATAAATTTTGTATTTGACTGAAAGGTGAAATTGAAGAGAAAAATCATTTTACTAAAAGAACAAAAAACAATTAGGATCAAAATTGACATAAAAAATTAATATTTTGATTGAAGGGTAAAATTGAAAAGAATAATAATTTTTACTAAAAGACCAAGAAAAAAATTAGAAATCTAAATAATGAGAACCAAATTAGAAAATATAATACCATCAATTTGAATTGAAGGATAACATTGAAACTCAATGAAACTTTTACAAAAAAGGAAAGGAAAAAAAAACAAATATCCAAAGACTAAGGATCAAATTAAAAAATATAATTATTTGGTAAATTAAGATTGAAGGATAGAATTGAAAACAAATAATTTTTTTATAAAAAGACAAAGACCAAAAATAAAAAATCAAAAGAATAAAGACTGAAGTTAAAATATCAATAACTAAGAGGGTTAGACTGTAATTTTCAAGGGAGAGAGAGAAGAAGGGAAAAAATGGCTCATCGATGACAAATTAAACTACCGTCGGGGACATGAGCCGCACTAACAAAAATATGACATAATTGAAGGGGATTTTTGGATATCGAGAGGTACCATACATCCTGCTTAAAGGGAGAGTGTGCCTCCCACAAGGACATCACACGCTTCTCTTCTTCTTTTTTATTTAAATCAAATACTAAATTGCTCATGATTTTAAATCTAAAAAAAATCCTTTAGAAAAAGACTAGAAAGCTTATTAAGGTTAGTTTTAATTTTTAAATTTTTAATGATAATTTGGTTGTTTTATTATATTTTTAATTTTTTTATATTTATCTAAATATAAAATGATCCATCGTTTTATATGATAATTACAACAACAAAAAAAAAAACCATTTTAAAAGTATAAAATTATCATTTAATACAAGTATTACAATTTTTTGTTCTGAAAAGTTTTTCGATATTTTCACCGTGAATTTGTAACGGGAAAACACATGCATGCTTGACGACACAAATGCATGTATTTGCATCGAGTAAGACAAGGGTACTCAAAAATTTTGTTTAGTTGTCTCTGCGAGCTCTTACATTAATTAAGCTTGTCGATGGGAAATGTTTAAGGAATTATTTAATATAGGTATTTTATATAGGAATTATTTAATATAGGTATTTTATTCAAATTGGAAGTGCTTCAGAATTGTGATCTTAGTGTTCCCATATATTATTATAAATAAAGCTGCTGGTGAAAACATTGTTTTCCACACCATTTACATGTTATCAATGTGAATTATAATAGTAATTTATAGTTTATTTTTGTTATTGATTTTTTTTTAAAATTTAGTCTTTATATAATATGTTTATGAGAATTTAGAGTAAATAATTTATATTAATTTGTATTTATATAGTTATTGCAGTATATATATATATATATATATATATATATATATATATATATATATATATATATATATATAAACTTAACATACAGTTGGCATTAAAAAAATATCCCAACATTATATATGGTTTATTTAAAAAAAAATTAGTTAAATAAAAATTAATTTTTTAAAAAACTAGGTTATTAAACTTTGTGGAATCAATAACTCGGTTTTGAGTTTAGCAAGATAACATTGGTTGCCCCTTTTTCGCGGGTTTAGCGATGTACCTTTTTTTTTTAATAATTAAACCCGATTATGTGATTGTCTATTTTTTTTTATCATATAGTTAAGAAAATAGTTTTTTTTTTTAAAAAAAAACATGTTATTAAATTTTAGAAAGTCTATGGGCTCGTTGACGAGTATGACGAGTTTAACTTTTTTTTTATAAATTTATTTTTTTTTCAATTTCATCTTTCGATATTAAACTGATTGAGAATTGAGTTTCATAATTTGTCTCGTTTTTTTTTCTAAGAGGTTATCTTAAAACAATCTCAGTATTTGTTTGATGCTCGATTTTGCGATCACTTAATTTTGTTATTATGTAGTTAAATAAAAAATAGTTTAGAAAAAAAATGTTATTATTAGTTATGTGACCTACGCTCCACCACAAGTCAGATATTTTTATCTCCTATTAAAAAAATTATACATGCTGGTTTTTTAACGCATTTTTGTAGCTAAATAAATTGAGAACTATGTGTGCTAATAAATTTTAAAAAAATCATTAACGCTAACTAAAAATAAAACCAAAAAAATTAAGAGACAGATGTAGATCAACATATTTAATCTCGTAAAACAGGATATTTACCTAGTTGTGTTTGTTAAATCTTGTTAATCAAATATATTTTTTATCCAATCAAATAATAATAGAAATAGATATACACATTAAATGTTTGAATAAAATAAAAAGAAAAAAGTACTATACAAGTTTGCACATATTAAAAAAAAATATCTTAAATTTGTTCTCTTTTTTTAACAAAATTAATCTATACAAATGATTAAAAAGAAATAATATGTGAATTAAAAAAAATTGCTTCAAAAATTAAACACAAACAAAATAATTTTTTAAAAAATCTCTATCCAAAAAGGTTAAACAAGCAAATTAAAAAAAATCACAGATGAGTGATATTAATTGAAACATAAATTTAAAAATTATTTTTAAAAAATACATATTAAAAAAGGTATAAATAAAAAAAGAAAAATTAAAAAATAGCGTTCGTGTTGTAGCTTAATTTGTCAAACATGTGATCCAAATGATGAACTAAAACGAGTTAAATAATTGTTTTCTCTTAAATCTATACTTAAGCTATATATAATAACAATAACAACAATAATAGAGGGTAAAAAAAGAGCAAAAAATGATCTTCATTTAAAAAAAGCTCTATAAACAAAATAAAAGAGAGAATGAATATTAATCTAAATATAAATAAAAAAATATTTAAAAAATTACAAAAGCATTGATTTTTTTTTAAATAAGAATAAAAACAATTTAGAAAAAATAAAGAAAAGGTCAGTTGTTGTTAGGTCTGACAAGTCAAGGCCCATTTGATAGAGCAAGCGCACATGGGCCCTTTTCTTCATGTTGTATCAAACGACGTTTTGCCTGATTATTCCAGAATCTAGCCACTGATGCGGCTAAAAAATTACGTCAGATAATTCTTTAACTCAAAAAGTCATTTTTAACTATTTTTAACACAAAACACTTTGAAAAAACCCAAAAAGCCATGATAAACCTATTTACGACATCTAAAAACTCAAAACAACCATCCTAAAACCTAAAATTAATCCAAAACAAAAAAAATTCTCGAACTCAGATATGTTTTTAAGTAATTTCAAGGTAAAAAAAACCACTTAATATGACATCCTCTCATTAAATCGAACCATTTGACATAAATATCGATCGCTTTGATGACCTAATATTTTATCTTTTTACGCCAAAATCTGGTGACCTCTCTTTTTCATCTCTCAAATTAGGAACAAAAAATAACAAAAATAAATTTTTGTACCAAAATAAAATTGAAGAAATATTCAGGTAGGGAACATTTATAATTTTTAAAATATAAGGACCAAATTAAGCTTTTTGTATTAGCTTTCAAATCATCACTTATTTAGAATGTTTTTTCTAATTTGATCTTTAATCTTTGAATTTTATTATTGGCCAATAAATTTTATTCAATTGCCCTTGTGGCCCAAAAAGAATGTAATAGCACAACAAAAAAAAAAGGTTAAGAACTAAATAAAAAAATTACATAATTAATCCACGCTAATGTATAAAAGGATAAACAGTGCAATCTTCTATGTAGAAAAACCCAAGCCTGTTAGTTTTCCGCATGATATTACAGCTACTGTTAAACACGCCCACCTGGCAATGAGGAGGAGGAGGAGGAGTTAGAATAATCAAATAAGGACGAATTGCCCATCTTTTCTATGAGTACTTCCTTTGTCATGATGGGGTTTCTTCAAGTCATATTCAAAATCTTGATGCTCCAAAGTGGCGTTGACAATTGTTATTTTTCATGGGGGAGTAAATACATGGGGGTGGGAGTATATGCCATGCCTAGCCTATGCTATATAACAGTGACGCCTCTCCTTTGCAGAGATTGTTCAAGTTTTTATCCCAACTCTCTCGACTTCCAAAACGTATCTCGTGCGGGGTTTTCTGCCTGATGATCTTAATTTTCCATCCTTATCTTCATTGGGTGTTGGGTTCTTTGAGAGTTGAAGATATTTTAAAATAGATAAGAACCCTTCCCATCGTTCTCTCTCACCTTTATCAGCTCCATCTTCTAGCTTCTTTTACCATCTTGTAGATAATCCTTCAGTCAACAGTTGCAAAGCTTAAATATAAAAGGACCTTAGGTCTGTGAATTTCTGCTTCTCGTTCTTTCGCTTTTTTGCTCTTTCTGTAGAAAGAATGGATGCTGTGAAGGACACTAAATGGAAGAAAAGCCTGTTTATGAGGGCGTGGTATCGATCACTCACTGTTGGCCGCAAGAAACCGTCAAAGAATTCTGTCATCTCGTTCACAAAGAGCAAGTCATGGCACTGCACCAGAAAACCAAGTGATCAAGAAGATGGTATTAGTAATAATAACAAGTCAAAAAGGAAAACTCAAATGGCTCCAGATGGTTGCTTTTCAGTCTATGTAGGGGCTGAGAAACAAAGGTTTGCAGTCAAGGCAGAGTTTGCTAACCATCAACTGTTCAAAATGTTGCTAGAAGATGCTGAACTGGAATATGGACACAATAGTGAAGGTCCAATATTGCTTCCCTGTGATGTTGATTTTTTCTACAAAGTCTTGGCGGAGATGGAGAGTGAAGAAGTTGATATTATGATTAATCCTCCAAGTTGCAGCTCATTAGCCCTTTGCAGTCCTGCTCGTCGCTTCAAGTCTAGAAAGGATGGTCATGGTGCATATAGGATTCTCAGTCCATCAAGGATACTGAAGCTGATTTAGTTATATATATAGCCATCTACATGATCAAATAGTCCGTCCTTAATCTCTGGTTTTGAGCACATATAGCTGGTTCTATTGACCTAGGAAGCTTGTTTATTTGTACTTGTGTTTATGATCAATCTATATAGCAAAACTATTACTGTACAGTCTCCTCAGGATTCTGTACTGTTATTTACATAATAGAAAAACAACTCTATGGTTCTATAATTAATAGCCATGGCGAATCTGGAATTAGTCCGATCACCTTTCATCTATTCAAGGTATGGAAAATGTGTCGTCGCCTTTTGGTGGATAAGGCTAACTTCCGGTCATTCTGCAAAAACTGATCGATGATTGTAATCCCCTACTGTGTTATATCATTGTTTGGGGATGGTAGCTGACTAGATACTTCCCTCCAGTTTCCTTGCAGGTTTTTTTTGACATGCTTTTATAATTAAAAAAAATTTAACTAAAAATTAAAAAATTTATGAATATATGTAATTAAATAAATTAAAAATTAAGTGTTAATAAATAAATTTTTTTTATAAATGATAACTAAAAATAAAACTAGAAAAATCGAGAAATATGAGTAGATCAAGATATTTAATCTCGAAATAAGAAACATTTACCCAGTTGTGTTTGCTAAATTTATTTATCATTTTTTTTAATTCAATCAAACAATAATAGAAAATAGACATGTGCATTAAAATGATTGAATAAAATAAAAGAAAAAAAATACTATGCAAGGCTGTATATATTAGAAATATCATTTGAAAATAATTTTTTTTATTTTTTAAATAAAGTTCATTTATACAAAAGATAAAAAAATTTATAGATAAATCGGAAAAACCTCTTCAAAAATTAAATGCATACAAAATAACAAAAAATAATTGTTATTTAAAAGAGACTTTCTAAACAAAAAATATATATAAAATGAGTATTAATCTAAATATAAATAACAAAATAATTTGAAAAAAACATATAAAAAAACATTAATTTTTTTCTTTTAAAAAAAAAGATCAGACGTTATTGGGCATGTGCCATTTCGTTAGAGTTCACATGATTGAGCCCTTTTTAAAAAAAAAAAATCAGACGACATGTTATTTATATTGCCAGTTTCCAACCACAGTAGTGACCGAAAAAAACAGAGCTACTGGTTTTTTCAATTCAAAAACTGCATTTTCAACCCAATTTTTTACCCAAAACACCTATAAAACATCATAAAAAACTTGATAAACCAATTCATGGCTTTAAAAACCCAAAGAATTGTCCTAAAACCCAAAATCAACCTAAAATATAAAAACCATACTCGCAAACAGGGGACCTTCTTCATGTGTCAATTTATTTAAAAAGAAATATAGTGATGGAGGTAGCGACTAGCAAGATACAATCTAAAGACAATGATAAAACATGTTTGGTTATTTGTAAGTATGATATATATTATTTTTTAAAGTATTTTTTTATTTAAAAATATATCAAAATGATATATATTTTTAATTTTAATAAAAAAATGATAAGAAAAAAGTAAATAACAATTATAAAAATAAGGACCAAAGTTAATATAAAAATTAAATTTTAAGAGATAAAATTGAAAAATAAATATTCAAAACAAAATATATATAGCAATCAAAAGTTTGAGAACCAAAATTGATATAATCAGCAAATGATATGACTTTTCTAAATTTTTCACAACTTCCGGAAAATATTTTCCGCCTAAATTTTTCAGGAAAATAGTTTCCTAGAAACCAAGCCAAATTTTTCTTTGACTGGAAAGTATTTTTCGTTGATCAATTTTTCTAATGGCAA
Source organism: Populus deltoides (assembly GCA_015852605.2). Taxonomy (NCBI): domain Eukaryota; kingdom Viridiplantae; phylum Streptophyta; class Magnoliopsida; order Malpighiales; family Salicaceae; genus Populus; species Populus deltoides. The sequence goes on from CM027581.2 coordinate 3,522,231, forward strand.
ACAAACACAAGAAAGTTTGGAAAGTGGTTTTCCGGAAACCACTTTTCAGAAAACAAACATGGCCTTAGTATTACTTGTTTTTTTTTAAAAAAAATTAGATTCAAGCCTGTTTGGCTCTGTGTTTACATCTTTTTTTTTATTTAATTATGATTTTATTTTGTTTGGTTATAAAATGAAATGCAATTTTTATTTTTTAATCCCACTAATAAATGAGTTTTGAAATCAATTTTTGAGAAGCTACATTCATATGCTTTTGCTATGCTATTTTTCTGCTTTTCATTGAGTTGTATTTTATTATTGTTGAATTTGCTGCCCAGACCAAAATAACCTCATCCTCCTTTGAACTAATAAAAAAATCAATGCTGGGTAGTTTTTGCATAAGTTAAAAATTTCACGAGACCCAGTTTTTGTACTTGTAAATTATAAAAATATACATATGTTGTAATTCTCATCAATTATTTATATAATTTGATCCTTATCTCGATTCTGTTTATGAGAATTTTTTAATTGATATGATTTTATATTCACAACCCTGTAAAAACTAGAGGCTTTTCTATATGAATTGTATTTGTGATGATATTACAGTAAATTTAATGGGATAATAAAATCGATGTTGTAATTCACATGGTTGTTTTTACAATGTATTAATAATGAAATGCACATTAATATAATTACAAAATAAAAAATTAATACATGTACTTTTAGATCATTTTATTACCAACATCAATTTTAATCATTATTTTAACCAAACATCTTGAACATGCTTTTTGTTAAATAATAAATTCAGTCATAATTTTAACCAAACACGTATTTTAATCAAAACAACTACAACTAAAAATTATTTTTCTAAATTTATTTTTTTCATACTATAATTATAAAAGTTACCACAATATTAAACACACTCTAAGTATTGCAATGGCTCACAATATTTTTAACAAAATGTTTTTCATCTCTCCATATTTATCATTCCTTGCCAAGGAAAACATACATTTAACATATCTATTCATCTATATCTATCAATAAAGTAGTAAAATATATGTAAGTTTTATGATCAAGATAGAAAAAAAATTTACGTCTCAATATATTTAATTTTGACCTACAATACTTTGTCATATAATAAAAGATTAAAACATAAATTGAGTCCCTCTTACCATATTTGCAAATAAAAAATAAAAAATTAAAAACTAGATACCAAGTTAGACGAGAAAAAAATATAAGAAATTTTTTTATATCACAACTTCTTACAGTTTATTTAAGTTATTTTTACTTGAACCAATTAAAGATGATATCATAAAATTTAGTTTAAGATGCATATTGAATATTTTTGGATGAGATAAAAGAAAAACAAAACCATTTCTTATACCTAGTCAATCCATATCAAAATCCTGCATGTTGTTTAATACTTTACGGTAGTATAAAAATTAAATTATGTAATATTTGAATCCATATTAGTTTTTAATTACACCTTCTTTCTTAGAAAAATTTCTAAATCAAGTGATGATACATACAATAATATTTATTTTCACAATTAAGAATCATTGATAATTTAAATTTTATATTTTACATTTTATATTATCCTATTAATTTATTTTTAAGATATAAATTTTATAAATTCAGTTTTAATTAATAAAAAAAAATTGATATCGGGTTGAAAAAGTGAAATATTATAAAAATTACACAAATCTTAGTTTGAACATTTTTCATGGGTATAAATCTATTATTATTGTTTAGGTTGTTTAAACATAATAGATACAAAATTAGCTTTGGTAACTGCACTTTGCTTGAGTCTGAATTATTTTTTTATATAAAAAAATGATGTTCAAGAGCAGAAATAGGATTAAAAAAGACATAAAATAAATTAATCTTGGTCAATCTAAGTTAATATGATAAATTTGTAACCACAGTAATTGAAGCTGAGCCAACCCTGAATATCTCGTCAAACTCGCGACCCAAATCATGAGAGTGAATAAACCTAATAAAAAAAATAAAGAAGATTACAAAGTCCTTTTTTAAAATGTTAACTTTTCAAACTCATTACACGGGTTATCAGATCCGAAACACCAAATTTATACAAACCATGAAACCCAATCCTTAATTAATCAACTATTGAAAGTTGAAATTGAAAAAAAAAGAATTTTAATTATACAAAAAGATTCAAAAAATAGCAATTAAAAGAATGAGGATCAAAATTAAAAGACAAAATAAATTTTATATTGATTGAAGAGTGAAATTAAAAAGAAAAATTAATTTAGTAAAAGGATAAAAAAACGAATGATGATAAAAATTGAAATAAAAAAAATAAAAACATGTTTTGATTGAAGGGTGAAATTAAAAAGAATAATAAATTTTACAAAGAAACCAATAAAAAAAATTAGAAATCAAAACAATGAGGATCAAATTAGAAAACATAATATTGTTAATTTGAATTGAAAGATAACATTGAAAACTAATAAATTTTTACAAAAGAGTCAATGAAAAAAATTAGAAATCTAAAGAATAAGGATCAAATTGAAGAATATAATATTTGGTAAATTAAAATTGAAGAATGCAATTGAAAACAAATAAAACTTCTATAAAAGGACCAAGACCAAAAATGAAGAATCAAAAGAATAAAGACTAAAGTTAAAATATCAATAATCAAGAGGGATAAACTGTAATTTTCAAAGGAGAAGAGAGAAAAGAAGAAAAGAAAAAAAGAAAAAAATGGCTCACCAATAACAAACCGGACTACAATCAGAGACACATGTTGGCACCAACAAAAAGAGGTCACAATGGAAGGGCATTTTTTGATGCTAAGAGGTGTTACACACGTAGCTTAAAAGGAGAGTGCATTTCTCAAGCTCCTCCGGGTATGTCATATGCTCATGTTATGTTTTTTAGTCAAATACAAAATTACTCATGATTTGACTTGTTAATATAAAAAATCCTTTTGGAAAAGTTGAAAAAGCTCATTAAGATCAGTTTTAATTTTTTGACTTTCAATGATATTTTGGTCATTTCACTATGCTTTTGATTTTTTTTATATATTTTTCAAATAAAGAATTACCCATCATTTTACATGATAATAACAAAAAAAACCATTTTGAAAGTACCAAATTACCATTTGATAAGAGCTTTTTGATATTTTCACTGTGCAATAATCAATTGCACTAATAAAAGTCAAGAAGACCTCGTTATGATGCCAACTTTGATGAATATTTGATTGATCAAATCTTCATTAGTTCTTCAAAGATTTTAATGGCAGCAATTGATGTCACGACCCAATCCTTTGATCCATAATCGGCACATAAGTAAAGTTCCCCTCTAAGTTTCTTATTTATGCAAACCTAAACCTACATACAAACTTCTTCTTTTTTTAACTCAATTAGAGTTCTTCGTAGCATTTGATATCATAATTCAGTCCATAATATAAATCAATAATTTGATACAATTCTTAATACAATTTAGTAAATATAGACCACTAACTAGACATAATAGAATAGTATTAATTACAATAATAATAAAAAAAATAAGTTTTGAAAGTCTAATAAAAACAACCTGCTAACAAGTTATGAGCCTGAAAAATATAAATATTGAGAGGATGAGTTCAACAACTTAGTAAGTAATAACATTCAATATACACTTACGAGGTAATACAACAATGAGGAATATATACAAGTTTGCTTCATTCTTTTATATGTGAGTTTCACAAGCAGACCATAACAAGAAATATCATGAGGTAAGGCTCATAAAAAATTAATATGCAGTGATCATAATGCTCTAGAATGTGGAATGATCAGTCACCACAAGTTGGCAAGTCTCCTGACCAACTAGGATTTAGAATTGCGATGTGCATAAAGATTAACACTATTCTATTAGTATGAGTATTCTAATTGGCATATCATAGGGTCATAATTAAACAAACATGATCATTTCTTAAAGACTTAACTCATACAATCAAAAAACCAAAACATATTCATCTGGTCGATCTCAAACATATTCCAAATTGACCAAACATAAAAGAACCGATCAACCCTTATTGCTCGGTCAACCAATCGATCAAAATTGACCAAATGATCGACTGAAACTATCAGGTAAACCAATCGACTGAAGCCATTAGGCCAACCAGTCAATCGAAACCATCAAACCTACTACTAGTCAACCAGTTGATTGGGATTTCAGAATCTCGATCCACCAAACTTCTTAAAATTACATATCCTTAACATTTCAACTTATACCTCATAAATCCATTACATTAATTAAATTAATCATTCAACTAAACTTAAAACATAAAATTCAAATCCATAATTCTCAACAAATTCAAAATCATAACTAATTACAACAATTATACATATCAAAGTATAATGCTTACCTTAAAAACTTATTTTCTCTAACTCTTTTTTCCTTTCTTTATCTTTTCCTCTCCTTTCTTTTTCTTCTTTCCCTCTTTCGGTTTTCTCTCTTCTAAATTCTAAATTCTAATTTCTTCTTCTTCTTCTTCTTCTTCTTCTTTTTGTCTCTATTTCTATTTATATTTATCAACTTTATGCAATTATCAAAGTGTCCCTAACTTATTTATACATAATGCTTACTCCTCCAAGGACATTGTTGTCATTTCCTATTATTTTTTTCTTTTTCTTTCAAAATTACAGCTGGCTTGCCGAGAAGCACATTGATGTTTTTCCTCTCTTTCAAAATATCTTAAGTGGAATAACATAAACAAAGAAAGATGATTCAACAGACCAAACAATGGTAAAGATCTAGAATCTTTTCAGCAAATGGACATATGCTCCTTGAACACCAAAGATTACAGACCATAAAATCCCTTGTATGTCTGATGAAATTGCATAGCTGCAATACTAGAGTATGAAATTAGAAACAGGGTAGCTATGTGTATAACGATGTTGGAGATATATATAGGATGGAATGTACCTGATGAACATTGAATATTGTTAACAAAACACTACAACATGACAAGGAAAGGCGATGTTGATCCTTGGTTTCGTAAAAATTCCTCGTGCTGCTGTATTAATGGAGGAACCGTACCAAAAGCCATTGAAAACAGCACCAAAACATCACCAGCTAGCAAAATTGGGGTGAGAGAGGAGTTATTCCGGGGCGGTCGGTGGGGCTGGGCGTCCAAAATTTGCTAACTTCCATTTACTTTATTAGATTTCTGGTAAACAAAAATGTTCCCTGGTCTATAGCTTTTACAGATAAAATTATGTGCCGAATACCTGCAGCCCACTTCAATTTGATTTTTTATGTTATGGAGATACAAGTCATGGACCCATGAGCTGGGTGACTATTCAAGAGACACCCTTTATATAATGTAAAATGGTTAACAATGCAAATCAATGATTTGTGTTACCGACTGTATACATTTCCACATGAAATTTCATCAGGCTATGGTGTCCGTGTGCAACTGCAGATAATAAATGCATGGCTGAAGCAGAGAAAAAGGTGCCCTCCTGATCTTCAACGTCACAAGAAATTTTGCATTTGCTAGCCTGATATCAGCCCAAGCAAGAAAAAAACGAAAAAACCACTGATTGGTAGCTTGTTGGTTGAAACATTTCGATCCAACTTTTTTGGCTGAGGGACCAAATCCATAGGAAATCTTGCCTCATGTGAAACCTAGATCCCAAAGGACAAAAGCTTTTCCATACAACTGACGAAGCTAGCGCTGTTTGAAACGATCACCACTTTCACGGGTTTGAACACCCCCATTATGCAAGATCAGGCAACGAAGAAGACAGGCTCCGACGATGAACCTAAACTCCATTGATGCTACTTCAAGTAACGAAAAGACTGGGATCCAAAGACGAAGATGGAAACCAATTCAGAGAGTGGCAGCATTTAACCACATGAATAACTCCATTGATAATGATAATGACCTTAGATCATTTGGTTTTTGAGCATCAAACTTAAGAGTTCCTCCCAAAGTAACAACTCTAAAAACTCTAATAAAATTAATTGCTGGTAAGCTAAGCAACAATTGGTGGCACTTAATTCTCAAAGTGACAATTCCTTCATGTAAACATCTCTCTGTTTCAAATCATAAAGGCTATTAAATTGCATAACAAAACAAAGAGAAATAACATTTAAGTTAAAGAGAATTTTCAACTGTTAGAATAATTTTGCAAAACATTCAACCTACAAGGTTCATGGTTATAACCACCTTTAAGGACCACATGAGAGTTGCAGTTCAAACCTCTACTCAGTTGTAGGAAAGAGTACACCTAAAAACCAAATCTAAACAAAAGGGATTAAGTTGGGGGTGGGGGTGGGGAAATAAAACTACCAATCATTTAGGTCAGCTCAGTACTACTTGTAAGAGCAAAAGGTACTAAAGCATATGATACAAAACAAACCCAGTTGGGTATTTTCATCTGGAAACGATAACAAGATTCAGAATGCAACAGTAGTGCACCATCAATATCTGCGGTTGAAACCCTCTAGTGGAGGATCATGTCTGGAGAATACACCACATACCTCATGTTCCACAAGAGTCAAATAAGCATCTGTATCAAAATGAACTAGTCATCTTCCTCGTCTCCATCTTTATCTGCATCATCACCAGCTTCAGCATCATCCTCAGCTTCCTCCCCTTCACCTTCCTCTTCATCATCAGACATGCTATTTATCACATCTGTAATGATATCCTTGACTTCCGCTTTTCTATGCATTAGATCTATGCCGAAGTGGGCACCTAATATGACCAAATTTATACATGTGATTAGCAAAGTTGGAATGGAAATGTGCCAACATCCAAGTAATAAATGAAATATGAGCCATTCATACCAAGCTGTCTGAGAATATCAGATAGAGTTGCCTGCACATCACCAAAAACACATTTTTGAGGATGGTGTAACAAGCAAGACAAACTGTCATAACTGTGCAAATTGCAAAGCTAAATCACAGGCAAGACTTACAGTATTGAAATCAACTTCCTTCAGAATATTTACTACAACTGCATGCATCTCTTGTCTGGTGGGTTCTGCCTTGGCCTTTTTTGTTAGACTTGGCTTTACCTAATTTTCCAACATAAAATCATTTGGCAAGGGAACAAATTCTGAAATAACTTTAAAACAAATGGAGATCATGTAAGTACAAAATCAATTTGACAAGTAAATTAAAAGCAAAACATGATATTTCCGAGACCATTTGGTATTGTGATAGCTTCTGCTTTTAGTCCAATCACGGATATAAAACCATTTGATTAGCCAGATAGCTTTTGCTTTTTGCATTGTGCCCTGCACATAATTGTGTTCCAAACCTTGGATTTGTAAAAGTTAAAAATAGCTTGATTTTCATTTATTTTACATGAAAAAAATCCATCTTAAAGCAGTTTTAACCCAACACATTTTTTAAAACTGCAACTAGAAGTGTTTTTTTTAAACCTACCTTTTTTAACCACAAAAGCTACCACAATGCCAAACACACACAATCAGCAAATTGCCAATGGACCATTATCCATTGTAGCCTTGTTTCTGGCTTAACAAAAACCCCTACCAAGCACAACAAAAATTAATCCAAGGAAGATGTTATAGATAACTATTATACAGACAATCTTTCTCCATTCCAAAGAAACAAGCACTCCATGAATGTCAATTTAGTCGCTTTCTCTCCCCACATCTTGCTACTTCCCACAATGACATCATTTCACTCTTCGTATTATTTCTCCGAATAACATCTGTTACTCCATCCTATTTTCTCTACAATTGAAAGAGTAGACATGCATCATTTCCCAGTAAAAATTGCTGCTGTATAGTTTTGTCCTTTCTCTAAACTCTGCAACATAAGATGTCCTTTATGCTTAACCATTAAGTTTGCCCACTCAATTCTTTTAAGAAAGACAAAGTTGGGCCTGGTTTTTTCCTTGGCTTTTTTATTATATGTATAATCTTCAAAAAGCATATTGATATAGATACATTTAAGGTGTTATGAAGGAGGTGAAAGGGGAGAAAAATTACCCATGTAAACTACCTCTAATTATGTTTGGTAGGACAAACCATTTAACAAATCAGATGGGTAACATTTCACTCCAAGCATGGGAGGAAACATTAATCCCCATCCACCAGAGGTAGCAAATAACCTAAGGTAATATTTTTTCTCTCAAAATTAACACTCCCTACCCAGCCATGTTATCTATGGATCTCAAATACAATCCCACCACATATTTCTTGGATATTCATTTAAAACACAACCTCAATTGTCACTTGATAATTATTGCTCTATCCTAGCCTAATCTCCTATAAAAAATCATTGTTGTCTTCAATTAGCATGTTTCAATGCCCTCCAACAGTGATAAACTTCCACTGATCTCAAACTTCCTATTTGACAAATTTCTGATCACCAAAAAAAAGTGCACAAAAAAATGAGATGAATCCAATAAAGTTCTGTCTGTTATGAAGAGTGCAAAAGCAACTAGAAGAAAGAAAGTTGATGTTTAGAGAACAATGATAACTATAAAATCAATCACAACAATGATAGCTATAAAATCAATAAAAAATTGATAGATGTAAAGTAATCTGTATTTTATTGACAATGATAACTGTAAAATTAATAAATAGCATAAGAGAGGGTTAAGGAGCCACAATGCAAAAGAGTAAATCACTTGCTCAAAAGCTCCAGACAATCACAAATTAAAACCAAAAACTTTAAACATCAAGAATAGAATGAAAATACTGCACCTTGATCTTTTGCAGAAGCCTTTGATGGGGACTTGGTTGACTGTTTCTTGGCATTGACCTTGTCTTTAGAGGAAGCACTTGGTCCTTCAGGCTTTCCTTTTCAACCTTTTGTTTCTTAGATGCAGATCCCTTTGATTTAGAAATTGAACCAGAAGTTCCATCAGTATCTTTAGCACCTTTTTTTGATGACGAGTCAGAAGATTTTTTGGTTGATTTTTCTAGACCTTTAACAGGTTTTGCAGGGGTTCTTTTCTTGCCAAGGGTAGCTTTTTCTGCACTTTTAGCCACCGAACTCTGCTTTGAAGATTTTTTTGATTTCTTAGATGGTGTCTGCTCCTTTGGTTCATCCTCCTCTTCTTCTGATTTAGTCTCCTCGTGATCACTCATGTCTTTCGTTCCTGCCTCATTTTCACCATCATCTTCCGAATCACCTTTAGCATCTGGTGATTCAACGTTATCTTCGTCGTCGTCGTCGTCATCCTCATCTTTGAATGAATGCTTTCGTTTCTGTCCACTTTGAGGTGTTTGTTTTTGTTTCTGTGGAACAATGAAGTAAAGAATTCATAACCAGCTCACATAAAAACCAGAACATGCATCAGCAAAGTACGAGTGTCATATTATCTTGAAGATAAAAAATTAAAAACAAGAGATGGGTAAAAGCAGTATCTTTCATTATTTACACCACCTGCAAAGAACTATGTCATAAAGCACCCTTCAGCAGAACACTTATGTTCTAGAAAATTGGTCTTGAAGGCTTAGGAAAGTTCCACTTTGCTGATTAAAATAGTTGAGAAATAGCAAACATATATGGAAGATGAAGTCAAGAAAATACATCATGTATCCAATATAGTTCACAGTTGTCAATTAAAAGGACATCCTGGGCATGTCAGTTTGGAATTCAAGGATGATGAAACTCAAGACGGCAATAAATTGGATGGAAAACAAATTACATGTCATGTGGCTCACTTGCCTTTTTTTATTTCTTTCTCTCTCTCTCCTCTCTCGTATCTCCTCGTGTGCAGCCTATTTCACAATTTTTTTAAATGTTGCAATTCTGAATTGCGACAAGTTTGAATGTCAAGACATGTACAACTATGCAATTTTGCCAATTCTTTTTCAAACTGTTATTTCGCCAATATTAAAAAAAAAGGTGCTAATAACCAAAAATAACCCACAGCCAATATGATAATTAAAGGTCACCAAAAGCAACATCAAAGAGAACAATGCACTTCTATTGGAGTGCATCAAGAAAACACATCCATCCAAGATCTTATTAAAGAAAAGCTCCATATAATGTTTTATACAGAAAAAATACCACAAACCTTTGCTGGTGTCGTTGATGCTTCACCAGGACTCACATTTTTGCTAGTTGAGAACTTACGCTTCTTACCTTTCTGAAACAAAAATAAGCACCAAATATCAGCTTTCACATTAACAGTAAATGGCTACCTAATGCTGCAATATGTAAATATTTAGAGAATGGAGAACCTGTTCCTTGTCAGCAAGCAGAACATCAGTGGTGGAATGTGGGGATTCCAAGAATTCCAATATTTTTACAGTGAGTTCCTCCTGAAAACAAGGCCCAAGCAAGTGACTATTCTAGGTGAATTTAAATCACATGAAGACATAACTTCTAAAATAGGTGATACCAACCTTTTTCACAACAGACCTATTTATGGGGATATTGAGCACATCACAAAAATCCATCAACTTCTCTTTGACGCACTTGTCAAGCTTTTCCCTTACTTTTGCTTTCTGTTTTTCCTGATACGATGTGACAAAACCAATCAAAACAGTTTCAAGGCACATACAATTGTTAAACACAAGAGATTCTGCCATGAATAAATTAGGGATAGAATCTTGTTTTCACCAGAGTGCATGCTTGTGCAACAAGAAATGCAACAAGCAACAAGAAATGCATAAATACGTGTGCATAAACATGTAAAGAAAATAAAAGGCAAGAATGCTGGTACCTCATTCCCGACCCACACATAGCCTGAAAACTGGCTTATGTTCTTCTTTAAATTGTGTGCCTAAGAATCACGTTAACATAGTTTAGAATGGTCATAAATATAAAAGAATTAATCAATGATGATTAAAAAAAAATCAACCAAGACAACAATAACAAAGGAAGATGAATTAAAACAAACATTTCAAAAGACCATCAGGCAGGCACCTTTCCTTTCTTTCCAAACAGAATCAAGTGAAGTATCTGCAGATTGTCATCAGCTTTTCTCTTGGACAACTTGAAAGCCACTGAAAAGTTCAGAATATCAGACAAAAAACAGGCCAGTCTGCTGTAACAAAAAAGATGGATAATAAGACAAACCATGTGCAATTCAACAAGATAAGAAAATCTGTTCCTTCTTGATGTCCAGGAAAATCTCTTTCATTTGCAATATTTTATGGAAATTTAGTATTCCTGCATTCTAAATCCAGAACCTGAGAATCTATCTCCTTTCCCTATAAAATACTTGTGCATCCTTTGACACTAATGACAAAAATGATAGTACATAAAAATGCCCAAAACCCTATCAAGAGAAAGCCAAGATACAATAAAGGATGTCGATCAAAATATTAGCTCACATCTCAAATGTGTGAAAAATCTTGGAAGAGTTCATACATGCCATCAAGCTTGTCCTGTTTGAGGAATCATTAAAATTTCATGCACACACATCCCTACCGGACTTCTAACACCAATTAAAATGGATGGCATCCTCTATTTTCAGGACAATTTTTCCAGAACAATTAGAACCCAGCACAACATGCAAGTACCCTGAACAGTAAAACCCATTGAGAGCGTGTTTGGCAGTGTGGTTGCGGGTGCTTTTCAAATAACTTTTAGTGCCAAAATGCATGCCAATGATGTTTTTTCATTTTTTAAAAATTATTTTTGACATCAGCACATCAAAACGATCCAAAACATACAAACCATATTCAATTTTAGTAAAAAAAAAAAATCAAAATTTTTGGGAACACAGCCGCAACCGCGTTCCCAAACATAGTCTGAGAGTAAACCCACCTGTGTTTATGAAAGTTCATGCCACCAAAATTTACAATTTTGAATTCTGAATCACCAAGACCAAAGCTTTTGTTTGTTGTTTATAGTTTTATCCAGAGAATATTCTCATGTTATTGATAACCTATGCCACAATTTTGTTCATCCATAAATTTAGTGGAACAGAAAAGACGGAGAGATCCACGAAGACAGTGACAATTAGCTCAGAAGTAAGACTTAATTGGGATGAGTTTTCCTCCAAGTTAGACAAGCACGGAGGAAACAATGGAACAATTGTTATTTTCTCCTTTCATGAATGGATTTACATTCATTTAAAACAATGGCATGCGTGCCTTCATATGCAATGCAACAACTTTTAAAACTAATTGTTAAGATAGAACCCAATTCCGACTACACAATCAAACCTTCCCCTATACTACATATCTACCAAAACTTTTGTTTGCAGAAGTGACTACACACTGTACAATGGACTCCATTGTTAGCACTTGAGAAACATGTCACCTGGAATACTAACACCTTTCCCTCCTAAGCAGTTGTTAACTTTTCTCAACAATGTACTTTAGTCATGCAACATAATGAATCCCCACTGTTCACTGGAAACCCATCATATACTATTACAGAATTAACGCACGCTCGTTTCACACAAAATTAGAGCATACAAGACATGCATCGACCATAGATGCGTCAAAACTTGTTATCATTGCTTAATTGCGATTATGTTAGTCATTATCTGTTCTATTGTTTCTTGATAATTTCAGAGAGTTTAGAAACCATAGTTACTAAATAGATAACAGAACAGAATACACTACATAAACACCAACGCCAACAATAAAACAGGATCCAATAACAAATCCATACATACAATCATCAAACGATGTACGCGTCAAAACAACCAACTAAGACAAACATACCATTGGGAATGTCCTTAAGAGGTGTTCCTCGTCCCTGCAATCACAAAAAAACCCACAATTATCTCAAAACCCCCATGCCCAGAAACCATTTCTTCTAAGATAAACACGCAAATTTTAGTGAAAAGATTTTTTTTTTATTCGAGAAACACCAAGATTTGAGTAATCTCACCTTTTCAATAGAAAAAGGCTTGGTCGCTGACCGTCCAGGCTCAGGCACAGAGTACCTTTCCACCACCTTCCTCTCTCTGGTAGGCCTATCACTACTCGGAGTCACCAGCTCCTTCACTTTCTTCCCAGTCGAATTCTTACTCGATTTCTTGCTTCTTCGCTTGGATTTCTTGTTCTCTACCTCTTCCTCTCCTTTATCTTTCGCTTCTTCTTCTTTCTCCTCATTTCCCAAGGACTCCTCCTTTTCTGCACCCTCTTTCGCAGTCTCCTCTTCTCCTTTCACATCTTCGTTGTCGGCCTCCTCCTTCGCTTCATTCTCAGCACTATCCATCGGTCCTTCGTTTTCAGTTTGCTCCTTTTCTGCTCCTGGTTTTGACTCCTCAGCAGCAGGAGCTTCCTCCTCTGATTTCTTCTCTTCTAGGGCTTCACTCGCCATGGAGACAAAACAGAAGAGACTAAAACCCTGAAAGTTAGGGTTTTGACAGAGATCACAAAATAGCAAGATCCTCTGTGCGCAACAGGCAGGGAGATGGAAAGGAGAAAGGCGAGGGAGAAATTAGGGATTTGGGGAATTTGAGAGGGGGGCGGGCTGGCTTGATTTGATTTGATTGAGTTCGAGACAAAAAGGAAATAAGAAGAAGGCGGGGGTTCAAAATATTTTGATGCGAAAAGTGAGAGCGCGCTCTGGGGCTTTGTTTTTTTTTTTTTTTCCACTCTAAGAAATAGTGGAGGATTTTTTTTTAGATCGAGCGAGAATGATTTTAAGGCGCAGTACATTTTTGTATTGCTCTGCCCTGGACTGCTAGGAAAGAGCTAGCTGTCTTTATTGGGCATGCACCACTTGTCAATTTTTACTCGGTCTGGTCTCGTGGGAGTAGAAATGGAAGACAGGGTCACTGGTTTCTGTGGATGATTGCATCGCTTTTGTTTTGTTGTGGCTTTTATCTTTTGATTCCTACTCCGGTGGTGTTTTTGCTATAGCCCCTTGTATTCTTGCTAGTGGTTAATTTCATGATTCCGTTTTCCACCAGCAACGAATTTGTAGCTGTCTTGGCTATTGCGTGTGGAAATTCACGATGTCAAGAAGTTCTTCCATTGAATTTGAGCTTTCCTTCGTGATTTGATGGGCTTGTGTTGTTACTTTTTTTTAGTAACACTTTTCTACAGAACAAGAGTTTTTCTGATTTTAAGTTGAAAAAACACAGTAGTGTGGGGTGTTTAGCTGTTTGTGCGTGAGTTCTTTGAGAGGATGGCTTTCTCAGGGACATGAACGAATAAGCTAATTGGTACAGTTGGTCCCCTTTTTTTTTTTTTTTTAATCTCCTATCTGTCTTCCTCCTTTTCTTTCCTTCGGGCCTAGTTAGGCAAAAGGTACCGAGCCTAGTTAGGTCTTTCCTTCTCCTTTCTCTTCTCCTTCCCTGTTCTTCTTTTCTTATTCCTTTTCCTTTCTCCACCTCAGCTGGCCCTTCTTCCTTTTCTCTATTATTCTGCCTGGGCTTGATTAGATCGAGAATGTGGGCCTTTCTTCTCTTTCATCCCCTCAAGCTTGATTGTTTCGAGGGTCTAGGTTCGACTAGATAAGTAAAAAAATCAAAAAACCGATTAAACAAAACAAAAATAATCAAAAAATCGATTCGAATTTTTTAAAAAATTTGATTCGGTTCGATTTCAGTTTAATAATCCTGGAACCGAAAAACCTTAACTGAACCGTTCAGTTAAAAAAAAAAGAAACTATAAAACCACTTTTTAATTTTTAACCCTAGCATCAGCGGTACCCGTCCGCAACTCCGCATCTAGCAGTCGTCCTTCCTCCTTAACAAACAAACCGCTCCCCTCAGCCCTCACAAGTCGTAACTCTCAAATCTTAATCTCTCACACTCTTAACCTGATCAAAAATGATTTCCCCGTCGTTGTACAAAACTGCATGGCCAGATCTAGTCGTCTAACAAAATCAAATTAATCAGTCTTCATTTCCTAACTCTTGTAGACCGATAAACCTTCAACAAAGCTTCAATCTTCATCGTTAAATCTAACAAGCCAGCCACCTCCTTCTCCCACACAGGTGTGGCACACACCATACCTAACCTTTAGATCTAGCAAACCAGTCACCTCTATGACTCCCTCTCTCACACCCGACCTTGAATCTTGTCACACCAGATATGATTTCTTTTTTCTGTCAATCTCTGTTTTTATTTTTTTAACATATATTCTGTGTATTTGTTAAAGTGGTATGTCCTTACAAAAAATCAGAGTTTGAAGCTTAGATTAGATTGGTATAATTTTCATTTTTATCGATGTTAATGCAATACCATTAGGATTCAATAATGCTTCCTGTAAACAATTTCATCTTATCATGTTAATTCAGATATGAGATTAAGAAAGCTGCAACTCCTAAAAAGCACATGAAATATGCCATTTCATTATATTTTTCTCCATTTTAACAGTGATCAATCACTAACTATTAGTAACTAGAAAATAAATATAGCATCATAACTACCATAACAAGAAAGAATTCAAAGAGACATGTCATTTGCATTAATAAAGTTGTGAACTTAATGTAAAAAAAAAAAATTATGCTTAATTAGAACACTCACATATAGCAAATGTTAAAACAATTCAAATAAGAACTCACTATTGTAGAATTACTGAGAAATATTGCACTAATAATAAATCATTGTTTAGTTATTGATAACAACTCAAACTCCATTCTTTATATGCTGTCAAGTGAAGGACATAATCGAACCAATACCTTCAGCAAAAAGAGGAGCACAATTAGAACATTTGGGAGGCTTGTAGAGAATTTTAGTTGTTAATGCAGCTGAAAAACAGTGGGGCAAAAGAGAGTGCATTCATAAATCTACAAAATAAGCAGTATTTATTTTATTTTATTTTATTTTATTTTTACTTTTGACATGCCCATTTGAATATTTTGTGGAACTTTAATAATTGTTATAAACATGGAATAAAATACAATTCATAACTTGGTAATATTTTTTTTACTTTTTATTTATTTATACCACTATTTTACTTGTAGAAATTTGGTAATATATATAATTTATCATTCTCATATTAATTATGGTCGTTAAAATGTTTTTATTAGGTAATAACATATGGAAAACTTTCAAATTCAAAATGCTTCATCCACTGGCACTACACCAACATCAACCAATTCTCCAGCTTCAAAGACTAACCCAGAATCAACCACCGTAGGATCCACCATGAATACAAAAAATAAACAACCTCAAGTCTTGACATCAAGGAAAAGAAATGTTGATGATAGAAAAAAGTCACAAATTTAGGGTCATTTTAGAAAACTCGATGGTGATCTTAAAGCCCTTAGAGTTGAATGTAATTATTGTGAAAAAAATTATGCATATCATACTATTCTTAATGGCACAAGTAATATGTGGAGTGATTTAAAAGTGTGTAAAAAATTTCATTTCGTGGTTGATAGGAAACAAAAGGTTTTAGTATTAGAACCTAAGATATAGGAGGGTGAATTGGGAGATCAAAATGTGGGAACTCTAAAGGCAATATGTTATAATTATGATGAATATAGACAAGCACTAACAAAGATGATTATAATTGATGATCAACTGCCTTTTAATTTTATGGAGAGTCAGAGATTTAAATTGTTTACTAGGACCATACAACCTAGATTTTGCATTCTTTCTCGTTTCACTATTATAAGAGATTGTTTGAAATTTTATGTTGAATAGAAGGATAGATTGAGGACAGCTCTTAGGGGTCAACGATTATATTCAACAACAGATACATGGACATCAATCCAAAATATTAACTATATGTGTTTAACAGCTCATTGGATTGATAATGAGTGGAATTTATATAAAAGAATTTTGAATTTGCAAGTGTACAAAATCGCAATAGGTTATAAAATTTTATGAAGAAAAAGGTGTCAAGTCCACAATGACTAACTATGTTATCAAGTACTGAAATTTATCAAATTAATTACTATTTAGAAATAAAACTGAGTTTTTTTCATGTTGATGATTAAAATATCCTTTAATTATTTAAAGTTTTCTCCTGAACAACATTGAAAATATCTCAACCTAATAGTTCAACATATCTCTATGTAAATTAAATTGATTGAAGATTTATTAAGTTATTTGGATTTATATTAATCTAAAATCAAATTAATCATGGTAAAGTATCTATATCCCTTGTTTAACTAGGGGTGTTTAATCTTGAAAACTTCTAATCATAAATTACCTCTTGGTCTCGTTATGATTAAATAGATTAGACAATAATTGGCTAAAAATTTATAAGCAATAAGATCAATGATAAGCACTCCATATTAAAAAAATCAAAAATAAAATATCTTGAAATTTAAATTGTGTAATCAAAACTAGACTACTTTAAAACCCTAGAAAAATAAATTGTAGTCCATGATGAATTTGACATAAACCATGTTCTTATTGGAAACATCAAGGAGGGAATTAATGAGAAGAGTAAAAATTATTTTGCTTGGAATATGTTGAAGAAGCACTCCATTTCAGCATGTTGTTTTTGTTTGTAGTGTGCTATCTTTATCTCCTTCTTATTTCTACCTCTTTTTTATGGTAAAATATAACCTTTTTTTTATCAACTATGGTCATGATCTCTTCATTAATCTTCTCTATATTTTTGGTACCAAATCTCCTTTTACTTGTTTCTTGATTTTCTTTCCAAAACTAGTGGACTTCAACCTCTAATTTCTAACCATATTTTCTTTATAAAAAACATAAATGTTGTAGATTTTTCTCTTACTTTTTTTTTGACACCAGGACTGTTTAATTTGGATATTTATATCAAAAGTTGTCTCTAATTTATCAAGAACCACTTTTAGAATTTATGGAAAATAAATTTTCTTATTCTTACAATGAAAAATTTTATTTTTCTCATTCATTTCTTTTTCAAAGCATGCACACAAGTCAATCAGAAATCCTTAAGGTATATTTTCTTATTTAACTGGTTTTTGGAAGGGCTTCCTTAATACCGTAAGCCTCAATCTAGTTAAGGTAAATGTTTAGCTAAAATTCAATGATTGAACGCTGATTTTTTTACTAAAAAACCCATAATTCCATGAATATATTTCTTTTTACATGTAAATAAATAAATAAAAACTATATAAAATTGAAATATTTAAGATAAAATAGCATAAATAAAAAGTGTGATAAGAAATAATTATATAAAAATAGGTAAAAATAAGTAATTAAATCATTTCATTAAGCTTGAAAAAATAACAAGACAAAAAAGTCCATATACACTAGCTTAATATTTTTTTTAAAAGATAATTAAATTACTTTATCATGTCGAAAAATATGATGAAACTGATTTGTCCGAATATATTTGAAAATAACAAATAAGTCAATTGAAAAATATTGTATTATCCCTTGTGGCATAAATGTTGGTTTTTTATAAGAGAAAAATAATTATTTCACATCCCGATCCACAATGAACTTTGTCTTTGTGCAAATTAAAAGGTCAATATCTTTTATTTTATTCATTTTAATTATTTCCCACTCAATTGAAAAATATCGAGTACTTTATAGACGTCACTTTAAATAATGCAGAATCAATTATACAACATTAAAAATAACTCCACTTAATAAATTCAACATATTTCTATGTAAATTGAATTATTTGAAGATTTGTTAAGTTATTTGTATTTTTTTAATCTAAAATCAAACTAATCTCAGTAAAGTATCTTTAGTTCTCCCTCAATTAGTGTTTAATTTTGAAAACTTCTAATAGTAAATCATCTCTTAGTCTCACTATGATTTAATAGATTAGACAATAATTAGTCAAAAAGTTATAAGCAATAAGATCAATAATAAAAACTCGACATGAAAAAAATTAAAAATAAAATAACTTAAATTCTAAACTGTGCGATGAAAACTAAGTTACATTCCCTTGAAAAATAAAATTTAGTTCATAAAGAATTTGACATAAACCATATGTGTTCTCATTGGAATACATTAAAGGAAAATTAATGAGAAGAATAAAATATTTTTTGCTTGGAAAATGTTGAAGCGTGTAGTTTATGTTTGCAGCGTGCTCTCCTTCTCTCCTTCTTATTTCTATCCCTTTTCAATAGTAAAAAAGAACCCCATTTTACCTGTTACGATCACTGTCTCTTTCTTTGCCCTAAAATATCCTTTTATTTGTTTCTTGGTTTTCTTTTAAATGAATAAACTATATAGAATATAAATATTTAAGATAAACTAATATAAAATTAAAATTTAAAATAAATAATAAAATCATTTCACTTTGTTTAAAAAAATGAAAAAATTCATTTACACCAGCTTAATATTTTTTTTTACTTTTAAAGATAATTAAATTATTTTACCGTATCCAATATGATAATAAAACCGGTTTATCCTAATTTATTTAGAAGTGAGTAACGAGTCAAGTGAAAAAGCTAGTTTATCCTTAATGGCAAAGTTAATAGTTTTTTGTTTAAAAAATAAAATAATAATTTCATGTTGATCCACGGTCAACTTTGTTTATAAAGAAACTCAAAGGTTGATGTTTTTTATTTTATTTTATTTTATTAATTTTAAATAATTACCACTCCAACCACCACCATTGATATTCTATCAAGATTCAAGACCATAGGCTGACCGAATATCTGAGCCAAATCAAAAGATGATTCTCACAGACAATCTATCGAGTACTTGGTAGACCAGCTATCCAGCATTGATCCAAGGGAATAAGGCACACCAACATCAGCAAAAACAACCGAGTCTGAAATACAAGTATTGCATACACAGAAACATAATCATAGATTACTAGTACATGACCATGGAATCTAATTTATCACATAGAGTAATTAAGCCGAATTTCATGGTAATTAACAATATTAGTGAGGAATTGCTAGCAGAGCTTGTGACTGCTTTTCGTAGCGGAAACCACCAGCCTTGGAGTCATCTGCCGACCAAACGAAAATCCCATGGAGTTGGTTCTGACTCTTAAGCTTACTGCAGGCTGTAAAGAAGCCATTTGCTGGAGATAACCCTCCGCTTCCATCACTGATAAAGCTCACCAATACTTTACCACCATTATAATTAGAACTCTGCGTGTTGAAGTAATTCAGAAACTGGGCCACAGAGGTCCCCTTATCATATGCATAAAATTGGAAGTTGACATAGTCTATCTGATGCCCATATTTCCTCCACAAGGCCAAGTAGTGGCTCTGAACTTGATCATCATCAAAAGGAGCTATAGAGGCAAACGAGATGACTCCATTTCTCTTAAGGGCTGTAATGAGTTGTCCTATACACTCTGTAAATGTATCAGGATCAGCTTGGAAGTGCTCGTAATCAATATCAATCCCATCCAAGTTATACTGCTGAATGATCCGTGTGAGTGAAGAAACAGCATTAGAAACCCAAGAATCAACAGAGGAAGGATTAAAGTAAGCATAGCCATTCGCTACACTATCTCCCCCAAGGCTCAAGGCAACTTTGACATTGGAATGTTGTTTCTTGATAGAAGAAACCTGGGAAGGGCTTAGATTATCGGTGTCCCAAAAGATGTTGAATTTTCCATTGGTGGGGGAGGGAGAGCTAGAGGTGTCATAGTCAATGGCAAAAGAGAGGATGAAATGAAATTCAACATTAGGGTTTACAGGGACATCGGTGAATCTGACATTATTGAACTCGGCCCCTATGTATTCACGGAAGAGGTCTGATTTTGCAGGGGCTGCTTGGATCAATGTTTGAGAGGGGAAGATAGCTTGAAGAATAAGAAGGGTGATGAACAACATTGAAAACTCCATTTCTTGTAACTGTTCAGGATTCAAGAGGTTGTGTTTTCTTGGGTGTTAACCTTGTCTATATATACCGTGTCAATGCGGAAATACTGGGCATGAATTGAGCAAAGCTAAAAGTATCAAAATATTATATGTGGATTGCCGTGGATGCAATTTTCAGATTGAAGATTATTTCTTCTTGACTGATGCACGTATTAGTGGAAAGACCGCTATTTTGTTACCATCTTATATATATATATGAAGGGAAACAAATCAACTTGCTCTTTCTATCAAACACTAGCAGTAGAGTAGTCGCAAGTGGCAACCGTCTTCCTTGTAAAACAAATCAACTTGCTCTTTATATATATATATATATATATAAAGAAATGTTCTATCAAACACAACACTAGCAAACACTATATATATATAAAAACACTAGCAGTAGAGTATATATATATATAAAGAGCAAGTTAATTCGTTTTACTAGGAAGACTGTTGCGACTACTCTACTGCTAGTGTTTGATAGAACATTTCTTCGTTTCTTATATTTAATGTCGCCGTAGACACCTCTACCTTTTCTACGCTAAAGCCTTGAAATAAGGGTGGTTTTTACGTATATTTGAAACTGTGATAATGATAATTTTTAAAATGTTTTTTATTTATAAATATATTAAATAATATATTTTTTATTTTTTTAAAATTATTTTTGATATTGACATGTCACAACAATATAAAAATCTAAAAAAATTAATTTTAAAAAAATTGTTTGAATTTTACTCAACCTCCATTTAGAACGCAATACCAAACAATAATAAATAAATAAAATTTAAAAAGCAAATTACAAACAATTTTTTTTATGTAAAAAGTGATAGGTTGAAAAAATTAAAATACCGAGTTATTGGTTAAAGTGATCATTTAAATAATATAAAAAATAATAATAAATAAATTAACAAAGAAAAAAACAATAAAAAAACCACGTTCGAGTACATCCGGATTATCAAAAAACCTAATACTAACCTTACTTAAGGAAAACTAGAAAAAAAAGAGCCAAGCTTTAAAAAAAAAAAAAACAAAGAAAACATCGACTTAAAAAGGAGGGGGGGGAATAAACCTAAAAACATAGTCTAATCTAAAAAACTTGCAACTTGTTAAATCATGAACCCGAGTTCAATCAAGAAACTCATCTAATTTAATTTTAAATGATGGAATTGTTGAAAAAACTATTAACAAAAAAAAAACTTGCAAAAGAAAAGGAACATAAAAAAAATAATGGGACTAAAATCTGATAGGAAAAAAATCAATAGAGATGAAATCTAAAAAAAATTATCCCAGATAAAAAAAATTATAATTAAAAGAACTAGGATCAAATTTTTAAGATTAAAAAAATCATGGAGGGTGAAATTAAAAACATTTTTAAAAACCAAGCAAACCCGAAACAAACATCCTAAACATGATAAAATCATAAAAAGCTCGCAACCTATGAAATTCTGGATTTGTTTATTGTCAAGAAGTTTATTACAAACCAATTTAAAAATATAAATTTTAAAAACTTGTCAAAGCAAAAAAAAAGATAACAAAAAAAATATCAAGCGAACTCAACAACCAACCCAAGTCAACAAATCAAACACATGACCTAAGACATGAAATTAGAATGATCCTATAAATAGAAAAGCGAAAAAAAAACCCGCAAAAGAAATATTCAAAAAATAATGCTTTAAACAAAGATGGAAGTTGACTCTGTCTAATTCTTCAAATCTATTACCCGAACCATGAGACCAGGGTGACCCCATTAAAGACAAACCTAAAAAATCAAAGAAGTAAGATTTTCAATCATATAAATTTTGAGGGATGAAATTAAAAAAACAAATCAATAAAAAAAACAATGCAAAACAAAAAAATAGCAATTAAAAGAATTAACACTAAATTTGACATAAAAATCAAATGAAATTAAATGTTTAGATGTGAAATTATAAAAAAGCAAATCCATTAAGATAATGATTAAAAAATAGTAATTAAAAGAATTATAAACAAATTTGATATAAAAATTAAATGAAAATAAATGTCTAGGAGTGCTATTGAAAAAAAAAAACAAATCAACCAAAAAAATAATTCAAAACAAAACAAATAGTAATTAAAAGAATGAAGACTAAATTTAAAAACAAATTAAAAAAATCTAATGACCACGAATGAAATCGAAAGTAAAATCCAATTAGAAATAATTAAAATCTAATTAGAAATAATCAATGTAAATAAAACAATTACAAATAAGAGAAGAGGGATTGAATAAAAAAAAAATAAAAATTGAAGGGTTGCTGTGGTTTTTTGTATGGCCAGCACAAAATCCAAAGAAGAAAGAGAAGCAAAAGAAATAAAGAAAAGAAAAGTAATTTTAGGTCAGACCACGTTGAATCACCGCACACATACCACCGAGAGAGGAAAAAGATGTCGGGATGAATCAAATAATACGGCAAAATCACAATTACAATCACCAGAGCTAGTTGCACGCGTCGCTAGAAGGTGGTGGAGCGACTGACACGTGTGAGATACATGTCAATAGCTTTTTGTTTTTTTTATTTGTACATAACCAAAAATGTTTTTATGTTTAAACAATAATAACAAACAAATTAGTATAAAATTACAACCAAACTCCTGAAGTCTAGGTTGAAAAATTTGAATAGTAAAGGTAATGTAGTAATTCTACTATTTTATCAAATATGAAAATACAAAAGCTCTATTATGAAGAAGGTATTTGATTGTTTTATTTAAGGGTTACATTATAAATTTTATTGTACATTAAAAATACAATTACCAAAATAACCCTATACAATCCTTGAAATTATTTATATCATGATAAAAATATTATATTATTTCTGAAGTAAAAAAAAAATAAAATGATAAAGAGGTAATGTTATAATTACAATATTGTAATGAATAATAATGTGTTTTGGGATACAATAATATCTTCACGGGAATTGATTTTTTTGGATAATTAAGGCTTTGGAGGGAGAAACTAAATTAAATACAAACCAGTAAAAAAAGTATCAAATATGAGGTAAGTTTATATCAAAGTCTTGAAATTACTAGAAAATTTCCTAAATTTAGATTTATATTTACACCGTCATCATCTTTCGATTAAAGCTGTTTATATTAATTACGAGGGGTAGTTAGGTAATTTCGATGATAGTTTTGTTGGAAATAAAATGACGAAGTTAACAGAGAGAGAGGAGTGATCCCAAGAATGAAAGATGTATTAATTACAAGGGGTAATTAGGTGATGATTACAACAATGATTATCTCTATTTTTTATATCAGACTTGTTCATGGGTCAGGTCGATCCGGGCTTAAGGAAGGCCTGATTGACTTTTATCAGGCCCAATTCAGACCATTCAGGCTTCTAGCCAGGCCTGAGACTGGCCCAAATGGGTGCAGGCTTTCGGGACCCTTAAAAAATAACGAATGAACAATTTTTAAAATCTCTTAGCATAAAAAAAACATTACATGATGAAATGATATATTTTTTCTTATCTTAACAAAATAAACAATTAGAAGGGTAAAAAAAATATTATTTTTAATTCCATAATAAAACGTCAATAACCCGTAAACAATATTAATTTAATTCCATATTGAAATGACAAGAACTCATAAACACTATTTTTTTAAATATTAAACAATATCTGAATAATAAATATTCATATAGATATTCTGAATTATATCTAAATTTTTTATTAAATAAATAATGAATATAGTATGCATATAATAAAACCCTACCTGGAAGTATCAATTGTCATCTTTATTAATAACACCACAGTGAGAAAGAAAAGGTAGGGTTAATGGGTTTTCTTTTAATTATTATTATTTGCATTGCCTGTGTAAAGTTGGACGAGCTATATTAAAAATTTGATAAGTCACTTGATAAAAGATTGGGTAATATTTTGAGGAAATATAGGTTGATTAGTAAAGTTTTGAGTTTGTTTTTTAAAATTATTAATTAAAATATTATAAATTTAAAAACCACTAAAAATTTATATAATTATTAATTTTAAAATTTTTAAAAAATAATCGAGATGCGTGTAAATTAACTAGACATCCACAATTAAAAAAAAAAAGTTTGGGCCAATTGATTACCATTGAAAATCTATCAAATCTCAAAATCCTCAAATTTGTTATTAAAAAAAATTCAACATTTTAACCATTAATGACCCTCTTAATAGCCAGAAACTATTAACCCATAAGCGTTTAGCGCTTAATCAGTAACCTCCATATTCCCGGGCTCCGCTATATATAAGACTCTCCCTTAACCTTTTCATCTATTTCAGTTTGTTGTTTTTTAAGAAAGAAGAACAAATAAAAAATCAAATTTGTCCCGCCAAAATGAAAGAGTACCAAACGCCATTAAAAGAACTCTCGCGATCATCATCCTCTTCCGCTCGCAAATTCAAAGAGTCTCAATTGAAGAAGCCACAAAAGGTTAATTAGTCAACTAATTGAACTCCAAACCCTAAGTTTACTCTCTATATTTCCGAATCTCTTTTTGAAAATCTCTCACTTGTGTAGATCGCAAAGAAAAGCTTGAATGGTGTGTTTTCTTCGGCCGCCGAAGTTGTTTCGCCGGAAATCAACAACGAATTGAGTGATTTCTCTCTAGTTTCAGACATCTCTGATCCTTATCACTGTGGCCAAACAGCACAAGTAAATTTCTCTTCATTTCATTGAAATTCCTTATTTTCGATTTTATTTCGATTTTTCTCTTACGCAAAACTGATTTAGGTATATTACTTCAATTTTTATCTTTTGAAGTCGCTGCGATCGTAATCACAGATTATTATTTTTCTAATTTATGCTGATTTCCTGTTACATAATCCTTAAATGTCTTCTAATAATTTGTTTTCATTTTGATTATTTTTTGTTAAGAAAAAATCACAGTTGAAATGATTAAAAAATCCTTTAAATGTTGTCATCTAGCTATTTTATTTGTATTTTAATTTCTGTTTGTCTGGATAAATTCTTTTCCTCGGTTCAGATCTCCGTGTCGCCTTTAAATCCGGCTCCTTGGGCTTCGACAGACACATTATCTGTCTCTGATCTTACTCCAACTTCAGAAATCAGCACCATCACAGACGGACCAGGTTCCGTCGAGAAATATGGACTCGGCAAACTATGCGGTTCAAAGATCGGTCCAGTGGAGGGGTTGGAGGCAGATGTTGCGGTGAAGCTTCTAAAAGAAGCGAGAGTTGAGGTTTCGAATTCTGATGTGCGGTCAAAGAAGGTTCTAGATGCATTGACGAAGGCTGTTATGGATGAGCATTATACACTGCCTGAAGAGAAAGACTGGATGACTGACCTTGTTTCCATGAAATGGCGCATTGTGTGCTTGTGTTTCTTGATCTGGAGCTTTGTGGTGTCCACGATATTGTTCTTGTTTGGTTCGGGATTGGGTGGCTCTGCTGGCGGACCACTGCCCACTTGAATGATTGCATGGAAAGGGTATGATTCGTGTTTTGTTTCTTTTTTCCAGGTTTAGTTCTGTTCATATACGATATGCCATTGCATTCTTTGGATTGGCTTTCTAGTTGTTCTAGAGTGGGATCAGCTAAGTTGGAAATTGGAACTCTGTAGTGTATAGTTTTGCTGTGAATGGCGTTGTCTGTGTGAGTGTTTTTGGTTCAGATCTATGGCACAAGTTCTTTCTTTGACGCCGAAATAGAGTGTTATGAGATACGTGCTAATTGATACTCTAGTGATAATATACAATTCAATATCGGATTGGTTACAAGATTTCTAATCCCTCTCTATTTCTTACAAATTAATTACCAAACATAATTAAAAGGGAAAAATGTTAATCAATTAACATTTAATCCTTAAAACCAGATACAACCTCATCTGAGCGGCAAGAAATCTTGGGCAATTTCTCACCTTCAAAAACGTGGTTTCTTATATGCAATGCATGGAAGTGAGCTGATTTACAGCTGATATAGAGATAACTAATTATCGACCATGAGACTTCAAGAAGCAGACCTCCTCTTTGGGCAGCAACACTTACAATGGAGTTGATTCCTCGTTTTGTATGCATTATGAAATTCTAAAGGCCTTTTGGAATGCTAATAGTTCACTTCAGCTTTAGAACAGTTTATTTGGGCTCTACCAGGTAATCAGCTCGTGCATCATTTGTTATCAGCCTCCTACTTTTCCTCTTGATATTGCTAGTTCCTTTTCTTGAGAGATGTTGGATTAGGAAGCATGGTGATGTCCCATGAGATTCGCAGACATAGATCATGACAGTTTATGGATTTCTTAACTTGTATAGTGATCAAGTTTCAGTTGAAAAATCCAGTTTATCTTTCTAGTGTCGATTGTTTCAAGGTTGGTTGCTCTGCGGGAATTCCCTCGCCAGCAACTGCAGGGGCCTTGCTTTATCCCGCAAAGAAAGAAGGGGAAATCCTATTTTTAAATTGCTCTGGAGCTTAAAAGTGGGAATTGATGGATCCGATATGGAAGTTTATTCGATATGTTTTAGCAGATGCAGTTGACCAGTTAAGGTCACTCAATACCATCAACGTGGTAACACTGCAACAGAGCACTATCCAGGGTGCGCGCAGCTTGAGAGAAAAACAGTTTGTAGAAAATTGAGCCAATGCTGTGCGAAAAGAAATCGTTGCTAAAACATATTTGCCACTTTTCATTAATGATCTTCATCTCTACAATCATTGTCTCACTATTACAAACCCAAAACGCAACCTGTACAATATCTGTACACAAACCATGTAAACTAACAATTAGCTTTGAAGTTCATTTTGATGTATGCACATGCTTGAAGTCACTTATGGTCCCACGGAAATGGAGTCCTTTAAGCAACAATTTGTTCTGCCGTTTTTGCAATGTCTGCAAACCATAAGCATATTATGAATGGGATTTGATGAGTCCAAAATTTTGGAAACTTGGGCATTTGAAAAAGCTCCCAAAGAGGAAACTTCTTGGTGTCTGCTGGGGAAATTTCGGAGACATACTTAAATTCCCTTTCACCTGTATCACGGTTTGTCCCATTTGCTGCCGGATCAAATAGATAGTTTTAGGTTCAACAGGGTTGCCAGACACATCCGTGACAATAAAATTATGTTTTGCCTTCCCATTCTTTGTCGAAATTTCTGCCCTTTTGGGGCACAAACCGTTCTCACGAAGTATCCTTGTAATATCTGAGAGAAGTCCAAAATGATCATCTGTGAACAGCTCAAGATGTAGTCCCTGCAAGAGGGCGAGCAACCTTAGAAAATGTGCTATATGGACTGGGAACATATAAATCTCCAAAAGAGGTGCAGCTATACCTCTGTTGCTCGCCTTTCAATGGCTGCCTGAATACACTCCATGACACGTTGTCGTTCTGCTTCTGAGCTCACAGGGAGTCCATCGACATGTCTGATATAGTATTCCTGCAATCATATAAATTGTCTTCAGCATTTTGTACAAATGNAAAAAGCCGCTTCTTAGGTCATAATTAGGAACTCCACTGAAAGGGATCATGTCTTTAAATACCTGATAAGCTTCATCGCTGCTAGTATTGACTGTTCCATGGAACACCAGATATTGCATGTCTGTTAGAGTGCACACGGTGTCAAACAATAGCTTTGGCCGGTCGATGGACGTCGCTGTAACAACAGTGTAGTCTCTATCGGGACAGTCAGATACTGTTACGGATGGCCTCACGCTATTGTCATCCTCAGTACTGAGAGGCCTTTCAAAATCCCTGGCAGCAAACATCATCTGGTGCAACCTTCTCCCTATATGTATTACCCCAGGAGAAGAAATGGACACTGTTGGCGTCCTATAATCGCCTAGACCTTTCAGGACATTATAAAGAAGTTCCTTTATCAGGGAAAGCTGCCTCGGGTCTTCAATTGCAGTTCCCGTTGACTGGTCTGTAACGTGTATGACTGCTGCTGCTCTAGCATTGTGTGCCCAAATCTCCGCATAGACGACATTGCAACTCAGGTCAGTCAGCACTGCACATACTTCTGACAGCAAACCAGGCCGGTCAGTGCCGGTCAGTTCAACTAAAGTATGCTCTTTAGAAAGAAGCATCTTCCCCATTGATTTAACCATATATGCATCAGTCTCAAGAGCCTGTAAAAGCAAGCAAAACAGTTACAAAAAAAGATATTCATATGACAGAGAGAATAAGCGAGAAACTAAATACCTTCTCTATGCAATTGAGGATGCCTTCATCTCTAATTTTGTTTCCACCATCATCAGTCACATGAAACACTGAAAATCGAACTCAACAGTCAAATTGAAGGAAGAAAGAGGGTATCATTTATTTGAGAAGAGTTTTCAATTAACTGTACCATTCATGAACCACCCTCCATCAAAAGACATGTACGCTTTTGTTATTACAAGGTTTAGGTCTGCGAGAGCTTGAACAACTTCAAGTAGAGTACCTTGCCTGTAGACAGTATCCACCTAAACAAAGAAAAATAAAAATAGAAATTAAGACAAATAGATAAGAAACAAGTGGATAACAAAAAACATGAAAGAAATCCTAGATGGATAAACATTCTTGCATTATTGAAAGTTCAAGGTAATTTACCTGAATGACTGTGGCATGTTCACAAACATCATTTTCAATCACAACTCTGCAACCACATAGTAAGCTAGGGTCATGTAATAAAAAACACTGTACTCTCTCCTACCAATGAACAGATGGGAGAGATATGAAATACCTTGGAGAGTTCATTCTCCTTACAAGCTTTGCATATGCATCATCATCACCATCACGGTCATCCATTTCTGGGTTTCTTTGATCTTTATTAGGAATTGAATATATAAGAAACCACCAAAACTCTCACGGTGCCTAATAAATCCCCAGTGAGAAACACGGTGGAGTGTTGAGGCCATATATAGACAGAAACCCGAAAGAATACTCCATTTATAGACAGAAGAAACCCGAAAGAATACTAACGACAAGCACAGTGGTTGGTTACGTGAAAAAAACAGTTAAGGTTGCCATCTATAAAACGAGGGAGAGAAGAAATTTCTTGGATTCCCTGGAGTTGTCTTTTTCTTGGATTCAATTGCCCTATCATTGATGGACTTTAGGATATAGCACGTGGCTTGGCATTCTTGAAATGTTGTCTCGTGACAGCTTTGACAGGTTAAAGTTGATTTATTGTCCATTGAAATAACAAGTAAGAAAGTTCTTACGGCACGTTCACATTTGACAATTCTTGGTAAGGAAAAAAAAAAAGACAATATATTTGATCAGTTTTCCATTTGCTTTGTAATAAATTCTGATCCAATATTCGGCGATGGCCAATGGCAAGGGCCTATAGCAAATCTGGAACTCCAAGAATATCCTAGAAATATCCAAATTATTTTTTTTAAAATGGTGATTTCTAAACGGCCACACTTGACAGTAGAGTGTTTTCAGACAGTGGATAAGGATAAGAAATTCAAGGGTACGAAGAAGACCAAGCACCAGAAGCGAAGATGAAACAACGACATGTTGAATTGACTGAGCACGTATCTTTGATCTGTGCGAAGATATATAAAGCTGCGATGGCAGGTAGAGTGATAGAGAAACGATGAACGTGGCAATATTCAGCACTGATATACTTGCGCGATGACAAGCCCATCCATTCTTCATGTTTTATTCCTTTTTATTTGATTAGAAATCAACGGTACATAATAATTAGGGTGTGTTTAGTGAAACAATATTATTATTTTTTATTTCTAGTTAATTTTTTTTTTATTTTTATTCTTTTATGAAGGACTAAAAATTCATCCATTTTTCCAAAAACCAAAATCAATCTTTTCACAAGAAAATAAATTAAAATTGCAACTGTTTTCTCATAAAAATCAAGACCATAATTTAATTATTATAATCATTTTAATATTATATTATATTTCTATTTCATTCACACTAAGAATTACTTTATATTTTTAACTCAAAATTAAACAAGAAAGTCTTTAAATTATATTTTATAATAAAAATTAAATTTAGAACACTAAATAAATTAATATGAAAAATATAAAAAATAAATTTAATTATTTTCAGCATTAAAAAATGCATGTATATATATAAAAGAAAATCTTTTTTATTGTTCATGTTTTTTTTATTCGAAAAACAATAAGAAATTCGTAAAGAAGCTCTAAAGTGTATATTTTCAAACTCAAAATAAATTCAGAAAACTGAAAATTATTTTTAAAAATTTAAAAATAGATAAATATTGTATTTAAAGAAGAAATTTGTTTTTTTCTTAAAAAAAACTTGAGATATGCGTTAGATTTGATGGAAGGTATGGCTCCGTAACAAGCCATCTACTTTCTTTCTTTTATTCAAGAGGGCAATCTTGGAATATTTTTGGAAGCATGTGAATGAATCAGCCTTCTTCTAGAATTGCACGTTAATCAACTTTATTAGTTTTCTCTTGATATTTCAGGTAATTGAGATAGTGTTAGATATTATTTTTTAAAGGTTTTTTTTTCAATATATTAAAATAATATTTTATTAACCTAATATCAAGCATGATTAAAAGAAAAAAAAATGTTAATACACAAGCATTTGATCCCCTGTTAACCTAAAATCAAACACAGTCTAATTTGAGTGGCAAGAAATCTGGGGCAACATCTGACCTCAAAAACGTGATTTCTTAAAAGCAATGGAGTTGATTGCAGAAACAGAGAAGACTAATTATCTATGGTGAGACTTCAAGATGCAGACCTCCACTTTGGACGGCAACATTCACAATGGAGTTGATGCTTAGCAAACCGTGCGAGCTAAAATACCATCTACCAAATTGGGAAGTTGTCTAGCTGTCAGGAGACATTTTCTTAGTTAAGAGTCGGCCATTAAGAGGGACGCTAGAGGTGGTTGAATGCTTAAATCTGAAGGCCTTAATGAGTACAGAGGGAACTGTCTTGATACCCTTCTAATCAAGAGTTGAATTTAACAGGGGTGGTTTGTAGTGGAAGTTGACTGTTTAAATCCTTAGACAGTATTATTTGCAGGTTGGATATGGTTTTTATTGCTCGTTTTGCATGCCTTTTTGACAATCTCTCTCGAGATTGAAAAGGAGTTCGATATCATCCACAGGGTGACTCCACTTTAGCAGCAACTAAGAATTGATGCAAAAAGTGATTGAGCACACAGTTTTCCATTACATTTTGCCTCGGGCCATTGCTAACTTCCCTGCCTTGCTAGAGTAAGCTGTATGTTATTTTTGCACAGATTTCTCAGCTAGCTTCTAAATCTTAGCCGAGAAGTTTGTTGCCATATGCCCTCATCTCAGCAGGAGCCGAGTAAGTGTTAAAGACCGGCAACCTAATGAAATGAATTCCAGATTCACAACCATGTCTTGCACAGCTGGAATGTTGCTCTAGTTTCCAAAATGATTAATTAGAAGGATTTATTCAGGTTGTAGTGGGGTCATTATTGGAGCTCTGATGGATTTTAGGGGCTGATTGCCAAGCCACCAGCCTTCACACCAGAAAACAGGACATAGCAGTACTAGTTTACAAGATTACTGACCTTATAATATTAACGATTGCTAGTGATAATGCTCAAGAAGAGCACTGCTTTTCAGATTAATTTAAGGGTAGAGGGACAACTTACAATCTCTTATTAGCTAGAAGAATAAAGTAAGATTACACAATCTTGCATAGCTTGTATGTATTAATAACTTAGGTAGGTGGGCGAGGCAACAACTTCACCTTTTAAGTTTGATATTCGGAACTGGCTTTTGTGTGTGGATAATTTCACCCTAGGCAAATGCAGAATTTCCCCTGAGACCCAGTTGTGCAGGTTGCACTGAGGAACTTTTCCTGCAAGGCTTTTTTGCAGTCGGCAATGCACTGTGAAAGCGTGCATGGGTTGAGCTGGATGCTAAATGCACACTCCACAGATTTTGGACCCAAAACCATGAACCCTAGCACCACAAGGACCACAAAAACTGAAGCCAACTTCACTCTGCCTTCCATTTGAGAACTTGCCTGAATTTCCTCTCACTATTTGCCTGCGCTACTCTTGTGGCTAGGTTACTGAATTTTGTTGTCTTGAAAAGGACAAACACACCCTGTTCATTTATAGCGAGAAATCCAGTCTAGAATGATTCCCCATTAACATGAAGAGCATTTTATAAATCATTGAGACCGCAACAATCCTGAAGATATACCTTTAAAATTGAAGTGATTGATCATGCTATTACAATTTAGTGTTGTGTGCTGACTTCTGCATCCACCAAATATTAGCGTTCGCCTCTTTCCTCCAAGATTAGTGAGTCTCAACCACTTGGAGATGAGCACACCGTCCAAATATGCAAGAGTTCCTTCCACGTGTAGATGATCAATTTGAGCTTCATTCACCAATCACTGCCCAACATTTCATATTTGTAAGTTGCTAATCTAATGGTTTTTGCCACAGTACTTTGCCGACGAAAATCTTGGGAACTCTAGAAGTGTGTTTGTTTTATAAGCAGTTTCTATGACTGGTTTTAAAAAAAAAAGTTTTAAAAAGATATAGTTTGCTGTTAGGTTGGACTTCGATATGTTTTTAATAAAAGTTGTAGTTAAAATTTATGTATAATAAAAAAAATATATAAAATATTTCGTAAAAAAGTGATTGTGATTATTTTTTAAAATATTTTTTACTTGAAAATACATCAAAATAATATATTTTTTATTTTTAAAAATTAATTTTTATATCAGCACATCAAAATGATCTGAAAACACAAAAAACATATTAATTTGAAGTAAAGAAAAAAATAAAAAAATTTCATATTTTTTCAAAAGCATTTTTGAACCGCAAAAACAAACAGGATTTTACAAAACGTAGTTAAAAAAATATAAAAACCGTTGAACAATAACTAGATTTCAAAATTAATTTTTTAATAGACCCCGTAATATAAAATATAATTTAATTTATTATCAAATATCTTAATATATTTATTTCACCATAAACATAAAAACAGGTAAAAAAACAAACGCAGCAGTCAAGGCCTATGCATCAATTAAAGACATCAAATTTTTTTTTAATATATATGATCTATTCTTTTTTGTAGAGGTTAAAAAAAACTTGATCTCGTACCGAATAAAAATCAACTTGATTCTTTTTGTAGACGTTATAACAGTCCATTTCATCTTGAACTAATTGGGTCATGGCTTTTTATATTTATATATATATATATATATATATATATATATATATATATAATTTTATTTCCACTCTTTTCCATTCCTTATGAGATTTTGTTCGGTTCGTTTACTTAATTAGATAGAATTTTAAATTTACAATTCTCATTTTCTATGATAATAAGCACTAATGGAAGTAGATTTTTAGAGTTCACGCGAGCTACTTTTCAAAATTTATTTTTATTTAATTATATAACAATTAAAATGAATATTCATAAGAAGATAATAATTTCAATCGTCCTACGTGTGTATTATTACGGTAAAAATGTCCTTCCTCATATTTTATTATTTTCTATTTATCTCATAAATATTAGGAGATAAATTCTTTTTATTTTTTATCAATAAAAAATTAGAATGAGAGTCAGCCATCAATGACAGAGACACAGAGAGACAAAAGAGCGCCGTTGCCCCTTAATTTTTTTTAATTAAAATATTAATATATGAGGTTAGTGAATTGTTACTGCACGTACGGAAGACGGAAGAACACACACACACACAGGTCATTCCCCAAATTTTTCTCAATTTCCCTTTTGTCTCTATATAAATTTTTTTTTTGCTTAAAAATATGGAGTCCACTGACTAACAAAGAGTATTTTGCGTTCCTGCCTTTGCTGTTTTATTATTTTCATGAGATACTGTGCCACTTTGTTCTTTTTATGAGTTCTTGTTCCTGCTTTTCCCGTAAATTTCTCATCAAGTATAATTAAGCGATTACTCTATTTTTGTTTTTTATTTTAT
This sequence comes from Populus deltoides, assembly GCA_015852605.2. Lineage (NCBI taxonomy): Eukaryota > Viridiplantae > Streptophyta > Magnoliopsida > Malpighiales > Salicaceae > Populus > Populus deltoides. The sequence continues at coordinate 3,556,671 of CM027581.2, forward strand.
ATTTTAAATAATTTTTTTTTCTATTTATTTTATTATTTAATTTTAATTTTATTTTTTTATAATTAGTTATTAAAAATATTAGGGTTTATGATAATTTAGGGATTTTGATATGAATATGTTTAAATATATTAAAAATAAATGTTTAAATCTGCTAATTTAATCAATTAAATATTTCTTTTCTTATTATAAATGAATAAATTAATATTCATGCAAAACCACTATTCTTGACATCTCTTACATTGACATAGTACTTTATTGAAATTTAATATTTTCACATGATTTGTTTGTAAGTAAAATATCAAGTAGAAATTATGTTTTTTAAGAATTGTTCCTCTTACACATTCACTAGGCATTGCTCCTCAACTAAATATCTAGAAATGATTAAGTATAATTTAATCAACATATTTATTATATGCATATAGATATGCATTGAAATAGGTTTTGATTTTGATGAATTAATGTGTATTTTGCTATGAATTTCATATGAAAGATTTAGAATTATTGTGTAACTCAGCTGACTTTTATTTAACAGTAAATTATTGTGTAGTTGTGTTAATTATTATGTAGACACTAATGATGATAAAAAAATCCAGCAGGTTCATATTAAATTAACATGTTGCTAGACAAGTATTTCAAGCGTAAATCCCTTGAGGATAAAGAGTCAATCAAAGCTTCAAGTCATGTAACTCCATCAAGTTCAAAGAAAAGTCATATTGAAATCAATCCCGACAATTATAATGTAAGTTTTTTTAGTTTAAAAGTATTTTTAAATTAAGTTTGCTTGATATGAATTAATATATATGTTTTGAATTGATTTCTAATGCATATTTATATAATATAGTATTTGTTAATAATTTGCACCCTCATTGAAGAAACTCTGGCTCCGCCACTGGTCGCCACCTAGTATTTTGGTCACTAAGAATCCTAACTAGTCTTAGAGATTAGGTACAGGGACTGGTTGCGTAGAAAAAAGGTATTAGCACCCCAAATACGCCTTATCTAAGGTAAGCTGTATTGTTTTATTGTTTGATAAAATCTAAGGTCTTGTCGTGTTTTTTAGTTGTTGGTCCGTCTATGGTTTAAGAAAATTCCTTCTTGGTAAAGAGATTCTTATCTTATCTGGTAATTATGACATCAACAAAATAATTTAATATTTGGAATACATCTTACGTATAAGGTCGTAACCCCATATATTAAAAGAAAACAAAATAATTTTTTTTGAAAATTTTAAAATATTGGCCTAGTTCTCGTGATTTTTTTATTTTTTATTTTTGAGAGACTTGGTCGTATGCGTGAAAAAAAAATATTTTTTTAATGTTTTGACGAAAATCAAGTATTTTAATAATGAGTTTGTATTTTTATAGTATAAAAATATAAGCTAGTACTAAGCAAAATTCAATAAAAAAATATGTGGAAAAATCATATATTTTTTAAAAAAATTTTAAATTTTTTTTTTTCAGGCTAAACTTAACCAACCTGTGTAACTAGACTGGAACCAGTTTGCCTAGCCTGGACACTAGCACATGCCAGTGACCAAGACCCAACCATCCATGCACGGGTAATGTTTTACGCGTGCATGAACAGTGCACAGGTAAATTACCTTCGCACTATTCACCCTCCTTCTTGCAGATAGCAAGAACGGAAAAAAAAAAAAAACAGATACTGCAACTGATGGTTTCAGGTATTGGCTTCCTTACGTCTTTTATATATATAGACACACACACACACATACACTAACATGCATCATTTATATTACAGAAACTAAGAATGGAAATGAACGTACCTTGTTTTGGAGAAAGGAGGCCGATGGTTGTGCTGACCTACTCTAATGGGTTCGTGATTCTGGAGAAGGAAAAGCCTATGGTGATGCTGGCCTCCTTTGCTGGTTCCCTGGTTCTGAAAAAAAGTGAAGCCGCTGGTGATGGTGGCTTCCTCTGTTATTTCCTTTGTTCTGGAAGAGTAAAGAGCAGATGGTGGCTCAACTCTTATGTTGGTGTTGCGTTTTCTGACGGTCACTCGGCTCCTCTGTTGGTTTCGCCTTCTCTCTGCTTTCTCTCTTCCTGCTCACTCCCTCTGCCTCTTTTTTCTTTACACTCTCTTCTTTTTCTTTTGTCTCGTTGCCTTCTCCCTTTTCTCCCTTTCTGTCCCGTTCTTTCCTCCTGTTTTCTCTTCTTCTCCTCTCTCGTTCCTCCCCCTCCAGTGCAGTACATCCTCTGGCTTTTATAGCCAGATGATGCAGGCATTTTCCCTTTGTTGTTGCAGGGATGGAGTAACGGCCAGCGTGCATCATGGTAGGCGTGAAACATGCCCCCTTGGTTGAAGCATATCGCGCCTTCGCCGCTGCAAATGTTTCTCGGGTAGCTCACGTAACGTCTTCTAAAGAAGACAGTAAACAGTGTTGAATAAAACGACACCGTTTTGCAACTTTAAATGATATCTTTGATTTGGTCCTTGGATGTTAATGCAATTTTGTAATCAAGCTCCCGGAAAAATTTTAATTAGATCTTTTTATGTTAGCATATTGTCCGGTTTGGTTCTTGGTTTTGAATTGTTTCAATTAAGTTCCTAATTAGCCATCAAACTTCAATAACTATGCAATTAAGCTCCTGATTTGACCAAATCAACTCTTCAAAATTATAATTGGACCCCAGAACTTTAATTTCTTCAAATAAAAGCCTAAATTGACTTAAAATCAATTTTTCTTGCAATCAAACCCTCTATAAATTCAATTAAACCTTAGATAAAATTTAATTGAGTCCATAAACATCTGATTTTGAATATATTTTTTTGTTTAAATTGAATTTTCTTTGTCAACATGACTCTCATCAATCAGTTAACGATAAACTGTCAAATTTCAACCTTTTGCATTTTTAAATCTCCTCAATTAATTTTTGGCCATTTTTAGCATTCCAGTATCCTTTTCTCGCTCTTATTATTTTTTTTATTTCTTTCAAATATTTTTTTTGATATTTTTTTTTGTATTTTTTTATTTTTGTGTGGGAACCCAAAAATAGATAACAACATCAATTATGGAGAAAAAATATGTTCTTATTATGTTCTTGCATTATTGTAATTTTTTACCAACATATATTTGATTTGTCTTTATTTTTAATTAAAAAAAACCATGTTACTAATAATAAAGACTTGTTAATTTTGTTTTTTTAAAAAATACATGAATAAAAAAGAAATCTTGGCTAAAAAAAATACAAACTTTCTTCCAGAATTTGAATTGTTATTTTTATTTATTTATGAATATGGTCGATTTTAATTGTCAAAGTTTAAACAAATCTTTTGGCAAGCATGAGCCGAGTATGATGTGCGTGCGGATATGGCTTTGATATGGTTTTGAGGGTGGAATGTACCGTGGTAGAGATATAATAATATTTTGGAGAAACCTTGTAAATTCTCAAACCCTTAAAGATATATATATATATATATATATATATATATATATATATATATATATATATATATATCACCAACCTATTTCATCCCAATTAGGTCTTTAATCATCGATGAATTAATTCTCAATTAGATCTTTCCTTAGCTCTTAATTAACGAACAAAATCGTAAGTAATTACTTGAAACTCCCATGATTTTTTTCTCTTAAAAAAACCAATGAATTGTCTAAAATCCTTGTTTTAGATAATATAAAAGTAATGTGATAAACCAGATTATATAAAAAGTCTTCATTCTATCTCCTAAGGATAAGTAAAAAAACTGAAAAATCGAGAAAATAATAAAAAAAATACCGAAAAAATCAAACCGTGAAAAAAAACCGATTAAAATTTTTAAAAAACCAACCGGTTCGGTTTCGGTTTTATAAGTCTGAAACTGAAAAAACCGAACTGAACCCAAACCGGAAAAAAAACTGCGCCAAACCGAGTCAAACTGAAAAAACCAAGCCAAACCGGTTTGAACCGGTTTATGTCCTTAAAAACAAACCGAACCAAAACCGGTCGATTTGAACCGGTTTCGGTTTTTTTAAAAAAAATTTCAATTTGGTTATTTTTTTTATAAAAACCTAATCAAATCGAAAATAATCACCTCTAACTCGTGTGAGAGATTTTAGTAAATCCATTAGTTTTTAATGAAATAAGAAGAAATTATATGATTTTCATGTGACAATTTAAGAATCTAAAACTTGATCGAGATGAAAAATATAGTTTGGTCCTCTAGTTAGGTGGGTTTGCTATAATATTTTTTACCGGTTAATTAGGCGTGGGGCTTGGCTGCATACCTAACCTATTATCATCTTAATGGTAATTTGCACATGCGCAGTACTAATGGAGTAATGGTTGAAGATTAAATCTGAAGTCCCATAATATCAAAATTATTATTTTTTTCTTTCAAATTTATTTAAATCCTTAATAACTTTGCAACATTTAATACGAACATAGAATTATACAGCCGTTTCATAGAAACTGAAATTCGCTGCGTGAGGTGCTCTAAAGATTTTAGGTTCCCAGCTGTTTCATTTATTTTTTCTTAATGCATATAGGAAGGAGGCCTTTCCTATGCAGCCTTCTTGAGATTCCTTGGTGCAGAGGAGAATAGCCAGTGGAGACACCATTCCAGGACTTCAGGACAAAGCAGCTTGAACAGGAAAAGTATCCCTACCCATGATGGCTCTACCAAGTGCCTGTCTCCTCGGCAAGCGCTGTCCACAATTGCTTTAGCACAATCCTCAGTTGATTCAATTGGGATGCTTTCTATTTTAGCCTGTCGAGAAAATGAAATTAAGAAACAATGAGAAAACAGGAGGGGGGAAATTCAATCTGTGTAAACTAGTGGAAATTAGCAAACCAAATCGAAAGCAATAATATATTGCTCCAACTGCAAATTAAGTGGTTCATAGCAAACAAGATATATACACTTACTGTAATAAATTAGATAGTGATATCTTATCTCTAAGAGTAGCCTACCTTTGATCGTAGCTCGCCTGAGGTCATTTCTGACTTCACAAGCCCAGGAGTCACAATTGTTATTCCAATATCTGAACCAAATTCAATCCTCAGTGATTCATACAGGCTTATTAAGGCTGCTTTGCTTGCCTGAAGGCATATTAGACACACAAACTGATCAGTCGCTCAAAGTAAATTAATGGAAGACTCAAGATTTAAATCTGTTCACTAAGAATGTTTCTTAATTACACCGTATATGCTTGCTCCTGGACTATGGAAACGTCCAGCAGCTGAAGAGATGACGATAATTTTCCCTTGACTTTTTCTTAGGTATGGAACTGCAAAATAAGTGCCATACACCGAGCCCCAGAAATTTGTGTCCTACAAAAGACATCGAACGTGAATTCTCTTCATCTAACAGGCAACTTTAACAAATTATGATACTCATATTATTCTTTTTCACAATAATAATTTAAATCATTATTAAATCTGTTCCATTTTAATAGGTTAATATAAAAAATATAAGATCTGAAACATATTGATATATACAAGTTATATTTCTATTTACATCGGATAAAATATTATCAAGCTCATTTAGATAGTGTTTAATATTGTGTTTTGGAAGCGTTTTTAAAAAAATTAATATTTTTTTATTTTTTCTTTGCTTCAAATTAATATTTTTTTAATATTTTTAGATCATTTTGATGTGCTAATGTCAAAAATAATTTTTAAAAAATAAAAAATATGTTATTTTAACGTGTTTTAAAATAAAAAACATTTTCAAAACAACGACTGTCATATTTTTAAATACACTCATCTAATCCTCAGCACCAGACCCAACCAATTCAAAAGAAAAAAGAAAAAGAAAAAAGAAGAGTGTGATGTTGTGTTTTAATAAAAATCAGTCAACTTGTTAACATGTTGATCCGGTTATCATGATACTTTTATTAGTTCCATAAGTAAAAAAAAAAAATATGATTTAAATAATAAGTAAAACTTAATCAAAAGAGAGATATGTGAAGATCATGCATCTTCAATCATGTACCACTACAGAATTCAAATCAGATATGTTGGGAGCTTCTTCTAACAAGCAAACACAAGGAATCCCAGCATTATTCACCAGATGATCCACTGCAGCATTTGTAGCCAATGCATCAACACAGGATATAATACTAATTAAATGGATCTCAAGTTTTTCTTCTAATTAACGCAATATTCAAGAATTGAAAGGAAACTCTACTTACGCTGTCCAAAATGTCTTATTGCCTCATCAACAAATCTCTTGCAATCTTCAACCTTGGAAACATCTGCACGTATCATTATAACATCTGGCGAACCCATCTTCCTGGCTTCACTTGCAACTCCTCGAAGACGATCTTCTCTTCTAGCAACGAGTGCTAAACGAGCTCCTCTCCTTGCATATTGGTATGCAATTTGCTTAAAAACAATAAAAAAAAATCAATATGTATGTTATTGCACAACATAGGTCGTGTATAACAGAAATAAACTTTGATCGATATTTATGATATGGACTAACCTCACCAATGCCGGAAGATGCTCCAGTTATAAGCACTACTTTTCCGGCCACGTCTTCGCTGTAAGCAGTAAATCCTTTTATGAGACCAAGAAACTTGAGAACAAGATATGGTGGCAAGATTAAAAGAAGCACAATGAGTGCTATAGGAGGAAGTAAAATATTCATTAACTTTCTAGTCATATCCATAGCTTTGCAGCGGTATGGAGAAGCAGAATTGTTAATATTTCCCTGCTTGAAGGAAATAAGAGAGCATGTTTATACTCCTAGGAATAAGGCTCACGAGTCGGAGAATTGACCCTGATAATCTTTCCTAGTCTCATCTTTTATATTCTCTTTAGTCGAGTAGTCAATGACGGTATAAAAACCATTTTAATTTAATAGTTGAAGTTATTAAATAAAATTTTAAAATATAATTTATATTATTTTTTAATATATCTTTTTAAGTAAAAGTTCTTTAAACTTAAAACTTGTACAGGTCCATATTAAATCTGATATGTATGTCAAACCCACGCCATCTTAGATTTGACACACTTCCAAGTCTAAACATATCAGATCTAACATGCATGTTAGACTCACACCATTTTTAAACTTGATGCACTGCAAAGTCCAAACATATCACATTTAACATGCATGTTAGATCCATATTATTTTAAACTTGGTGCATTGTTAAGTCCAAACATCTTAAACTTAATTAACTAGCACATCTAAGCATATTAAATCTAATATACACTAAATTCAAGTTATGTTGGATTTAATATATTATCAAATTTAAGTGCATGGAGTTTAATATACGTGCCGAACCTATATTTTTAAAATAAATAAATAAAATAAAATAAAATAAAATAAAAATTTAATAAAATTTACTCATCACCATGCCTAGCTATCTTCTTTATAACTGGCCAGGCGACCTAACCTGTTGTCCCATCTCGCCTCAACTAACTCGATACGTGGTTGATAACATATACGCCATCCCCTAGTAATGTAGCTATGGGGTGGTATTTTGACTTTGCAGCGCCTTTAATTGATGCGTCGGAATCTAGAATTGCCGGGGAAGTCTATATGCAGGCAACTGATTATCGAGTAGATTTGATAGGGGTACTAATAGAGTGTTGTGTAATAGTTTGGTGGTTGTTTTTTAAATAATTTTTTATATTAAAATATATATTAATGATTTTTTTTATTTTTTAAAAATTATTTTTAATATTATTATATGAAAATAATTTAAAATATATTAAATTTTAATAAAAAAAATTTAAATTATTTAAAAACATGATTTAAAGCACGTTCCGATTTTCATAATTAGTTAATGATGAAAAAAAGAAAAAAAAGGACAGCCCAATCCATTGCTCCTGTAACAAACCCCCGCGTGTCATTCGTGACTCAGCCTAACCCCTTACCGGACCTCAAGAGGCCAGCACCCAAGTTTGTTTGGTTTTTAAAGATACAACATTCTTTAAATATAAACTATACTTTTAAAAACTAAAAAAACATATTTTTTAATAATAATAAAAAAAAAACACAAACTATCTCCTATCCAAACACACTTATATGTGCAACTTTGCAAGCTCATTAGATTTAGCAGACAATACCTTCAAAATAAGATCCCGCCATAACCATTTTTGATGAAGAAAGAAGTCATATGGGCCGATCAAAGTTGCTAGTTATTATTTACGTATAAAAATAAATTTTGTGATTTCTAATTTGATCTCTTAAATCATTAATTGTTTTCAAATTAGACGTTAAATTTTGATTCTATCATTTAATTTGATAAATTTCAATTAAAATTTGTTCCTAAACTTCTAATTTTATCAATTATATTTTATTTTCATAATAAATAAATATATCTATATTAGTTTATTTTAAAGGTTTAATATGATTAAATTATATTTTATTTTAAAATATATATTCAAAGTTTAAAACCCTCTTATCCATATTTTTGAGACATATCCATTTATTTTTAAATTTAAATGAACTTGTCTTGATGGGACATATATAAAAACAAAAACATTCTAAGAATCAAAATAGAAAAAAATAATATGGAGATACAAGATTTTCTTAGTTAATGAAATTGACACATGGGATGGGATAGTTAAGGTATTTTATCTTAAATACAAGATTTCATAAATAAAAATCAAATAATAAAATAATACCATGTGGTATTGATAAAAAACTTAAATACCCCTACAAATTTCTATAAATAAACAACCTTACCCTAAACATAAAAAACAAAGTGAATAATTTGGAGATACAAGATTTTCTTGGAGAGAAGTTTTTCAACCATGAAAACTCTCTCGAAAGCTCCCAAACCTCCTTCATCAAGTTTACAAGTAACAAAGCTATGTTAGATCAAATTTTAAATGTTTCATAAGAGTTATTTAATAATATTTTTAAAGGCAAATTAAAGATATTTTTAAAAGCATTAAATTATCAAATATTCTAATGCAATTCATATATAAATTCATGTTCTTGCAAAGCATAAATCTTGATGTAATTTCACAAATAAATCAAGCCATCACATATTAAACTTAAGAGAAGAATCAAATGACTGTTTTTTTTTTATTAATATTAATTTTAAATAGAGATTATATATAGTTATATATTTTAATAAAATAAAATATTTGTATACATTTGCTGGCTTAATTTTTAGGTATTGAAATTTATGTCTACAACACCTGCAAGATACGTCTGGATCTTGATCAAGCTCTTATTTTTCCAAATAATCTACAATATTTTCTCTAGTCCGGAAGCATGTAATCACAATCGGCACTGATGAAATATCCTGAGGTTGAAGCTGTTTTTGAATTTTCGTTACCTGCATGTAATGCTGACTGGCTTTCTGATTCATGCTAAAAAAAAATAGAACGGACACCAACTAATTCTGAGATGAGATTTAGGCAACTCATTCTCGAAGTGAACTTACTAGAACATGGTTAATAACCAAGTACCAGCAAAATTAAATCAACAAAAATGGACACTCTCTGCTTGCTGATTAAGGAAATGACAACAGGAACTGAGAATTGCAGCTCCAAAATGATCATATTCTAGCTGCAGAATGAACTAGAAATGCCTTTATTTTACTACAGCGGCAAAGCTCTGCATTTTCTTAGGAGAAAGAAAAACATGAAACAGAAAACCAGTCTGCTTGAGATCTCAAAATTGAATTAAAGCTGAACCGAGCAAGACAAATTTCTTTGCCTGTTAACTGAGACCACAGATGTTCATGCTAGTTACTTTTCTTTGAAGTCCTAGCTGCCAATACCCGGTGCAAGTACCACTCCATCACTTCAGGACAAAGGACCTTCAGCAGAAACGACATCCTTGTCCAAGACGGCACTACCAAGTATCTGTCTCCTCGGCAAGCACTGTTTACGATTGCTTCAGCACACCTTTCAGTTGACTCAGCCGGGACAGAGTCCATTTGAGCCTGCAGCGTATTACATTTTAAAAAATTGCTGGAGAATTATCTTGCATGGACGAGTTTAGGTGAAAACATGTATTGAAAAGTATTTTCCAACAAAAATTGATGAGACGAGACATGATTTAAAGATCAAATACAAGCATTTGACTCGGCCTTTTCACCATAGAAGTCTGAAAGTGAAGGCAGTGAACATGTAACAAGTTAATAGATGATGAATATGAGATTTCTACCATCATTTATATCACATAACCAATTAAAATCAGAGCAAAATTCATTCACCCAAAAAAAAAAATCACGCAAGAACTGATAAGTAAACAGAGGAACATTCATCTGTCGTTTCACGATTTAGTTCCTTCAGATATACCTTTGATACAAAATCACCTTGGGTCATTTCTGACTCAACTACACCAGGAGTGACTATTGTTATTCCAATATCCGGACCAAATTCAGCAGCTAGTGTCTCATAAAAACTTGTTACGGCTGCCTTGCTTGCCTGCGGCAATTATAATATTGATCAGTTACTCTATAAATGACTGATTGACTGGCTGAGTGTAGCATATATTAAGGGCAAGTCTTACACAGTAGAAGCTCATCCTCGGTATTGAGCACCATCCAGCAATTGAAGAAATCCCTACGATCCTCCCTTTACTTTTTCTTAGGTGTGGAATAGCGAAACGGGTGACATATACAGAACCCCAGAAATTTGTATTCTGCAAAAGGCACCAAAACGGATCCTCAGAAAATTTTCTGGCAACGCAAAATGTTGAAAGATGAATCTTGTAATTTTAAGTAGGCAAGTAATACCGAGAACATACCATAAGAATTGCACAATCCGAGATTTCCTTGCAATGCTCAAACATGTCAATTTGAATAATACCAGCATTGTTCACCAGATGATCCACTATTGAATAAACCCCGCGAGTCATTGTAAATCTACTTTTTTGAAAAAAGAAAAAAAATGGAAATTGAAAGAAGATCCTTACATCGGCCAAAATGATTCACTGCCTCAGTAATAAACCGCTCGCAGTCTTCAACCTTTGAAATGTCAGTAGAGATGACTATAACATCCGGTGATCCCAGCATCCGCGCTTTATCTGCAACTGCTCGAAGACGCTCCTCTCTTCTGGCAGCAAGGGCTAAACATGCTCCTCTTCTAGCATACTCATATGCAAGATACTTCAAAAATCACAAAAAACAGTTAAGAGCATTAGTAAGTAGTGTCCCAGTTACAATGGTAACAAATTTCCAATGTTTTCGTTTGGGAATGCGGGGTTCTAGGTCTGCATAATATGATGGACATTTAAATCTGTGCACAGAATGTATACCAACCTCGCCAATGCCTGAAGATGCCCCAGTGATTAGAACTACTTTTCCAGCCACCTTTTCACTAGTTATATATCTTTTAATGCAACTTATAAACTTGAAAACAAAAAACGACGGCAAGAAGAGAAGTAGCAGTGTCAATGTTATAGGAGGAAGTACAATGTTCATGACCTTGTGAATCAAATCCATGCTGTGCTAGCTTCAGTAAAGTCGGAGAGGAAAGGCAGAAAGACAGCAATTTCTGTTTCTTGTGTAGCTGAACCCAGGTTATCGAAAAGATTTGTTGCCAATATCAGAATTTTTGCTCGGAAAGCTCTTCTGCAGTAATTGAACGTGATTACCTATGAACTAAAATCAGGCTTCACCAGATTTCCGGATCAAAATTAACAGAACCTATTTCAGTGGAAAAAATATTGCACACTTGCCTTCATTTACGGTGAATTATATATAATAGCTAAATTAAGATTTTGCTCTTCACTAAAAAATAAAGAACCGGTCTGGTATTGAAGGTAAAAAAGTCTTTTTGTGAGGTCTATTTATTATCATTCTAGAAGTTTGAGTATCTCGGTTTTTTTTTAAACAATTAAATTATTTAGTTACTTTTAAAAGCAAAAAATTCTTAGGCTTGATTTTAGGGGCATATTAGTTATTTTACTTTGGTATTTTTGGCAATACCCATATGGTTGGGTGATTTGATAATTTAATTAAAAAAATAATAAGTAAAAGAAAAGGCTGCTAGCATGATTATTACACGCGCCAACAAGTGAGTCACTTTATGGCGGTGAATGTGTTAGCTTATAGTGGTGAAAAACTAGTTTTTTTGGTGTTTTCCGATTCACAACGAGAAGATAAACCTTCCTAGGCAGCATATGTGGTTTAATTACAAGCGATTTGGTAACGATTGACGTTTTGTTTTTGTTTTTACTTCTTTTCTCATTCTTATTTGCATTTGTGTTTGCTTGCACAACATTATACAACAACCTTACAATTTTGTATTTTTTTGGATTTGATTCTTGTTTTTTTAATTAATTTTTTTAAAATTTTAATTAATTTATAGACTTGAATTTTTTTTTAATTTCATCTTTCATAATTCCTTTTTACTTTAGACTGGGTTTTTATTTCTATTATTATTATTTATTTTATTATGTATAGTTTTTAGAATTAATAAACCACCCTTTATTATATTTGCATATCAAATTTTATCCTTATTTTTTTTGTTATTTTTTAACCTTGGCACATATATATATATATATATATATATATATTATTTTCTTATTTTAAATATTTATATAATTTTATCAATGTTATTATTCTTAAATATATCCATGCAGGCGTGTAGAAATTATTTATTCATGAGTTTTGTAATTTTTATTCAAACTTGGTTTCATTATCATAATAAGTTTCTATTAAAAAACTATGATTCTAATAAAAAAAAATTCTTCAAAAAATTTATGAAACAGGAAAGGGAATTTGTAATAAAAAAGAAATTTTTTTAATTTAAGTCATTAGAAGTTTTACAAATATTTTTTTAATTATTATTTATTTTTATTTAATAAATTATGTTGCTAATAAAAGAAATGTTATTTTCAAAATTAAAAAAACTACATGAGATTAGATAATTTTGTCTAAAAAATATTTTTTTCTAAAATTCTAATCAGTGTCATTCTCATGACAAAATCTTGCCTTGGGTCAATTCAGACTCGATGAGCACAGGTGTCACAATTAAATACATGAACATCCGAACCTAATTCAACTCTCAACGTCTAGAAAAAACTGAGCAAAGCGGCTTTGCTTGCCTGAAGATAAACGAGTCAATGTCAGAACTGAACTCGTATGCAGAAGGGAATGCGAATTATTAACTCGAAGTAGATGCTCATTCCTGGTGTTGGTAACCACGAAGCAGAGGAGGAAAGGGCTCCAATATTGCCTCTAGTATTTTGGAGGTGTTTTGGGTAAGAAAATGGATTGAAATTTTGTTTTGTTTTTTTTTAGCCTCTAGAAAATACATTAAATGCATCGTCTGACTTTTCTTTCCAAAAACAATTGGGGCAAAAAAAACAAAAAAAAAACCTATTGATGCAAAACCTAACAAAATAGGCTAGCTTTTCAAACTACTTTTGGGGCAAAATACTTTTCTTATTTACTTTTTATTGATAACAAAAGGGGAGAGAAAAACTTGTTGTGAATAACCTGATAAAAAAAAATTACAAAGGCTTTTTTTTAAAAAAAAACAATATTAACATGTGTTAACTTTTCAAACTAGTGACAAAAACACTCTATTTAAAAAAACTACAAAACATAATTTACAATCAATCAAATATTGGAGGATGTAATTGAAAAAAATTTAACTACACTAAAAGATTCAAAAGAAAAAAAGAATATTGATTAAAACAATGAAGATAAAAATTGAAAGAAATTTTTTTTATTAAAAGGTGAAATTGAAAAAAAATCAATTTAATAAAAGAACAAAAAAAATCAAAAAATAAGAATCAAATTAAAAAAAATCACAAATTGTGATTCGAGAATGAAATTAAAAATAAATTATAATTTTATAAAAAAGACAAGAATAAAAAATAAAAAATAATATTTCAGGGATGATTATACATGGGATATTGTAAAATCTAGTTTCTGAGTCCAAGATTTGTAGCATCGAGTGATCCAATCTGTTTCCCATGGATAAGTTAATAGGTTCATTTCAAAATCATGTCAAGCAAGCTGATGTAATGGTGAAAGCATAGTCTATATTCACGTTGTCCGAAACCATGATTATTACATTTTATTTATGTACTATGATAATTACATGGAGGAAATATTCCCTTCAAGCTAAGATTCTTGTTCAATTAGAGGTCCTGTAATTTACAGGACCATCTTTAAGTTTAAAACTCAGCCAGGTTCAATCCACAAGTACCAAACCACTAATTAGCTTGGTTTTATTAACTTTAGCGAACTCATAGCGTAGCTTCAAGCACCCTTTGTCTGTTAACCCTTGCAATGAAGTCATCAGCCCTTTTGTTCAATTCCTCTGTAGGCAAACTGAGGGCGTCTTCCTGTAAATCCTTTCTTTCCTCGTGTACTTTCAAATTTGCCTCAGCCATTCCTTTCCCTTCATTCTTTTTTCCGTTTTCGCAAGTTCTGCTACGTTTTTCTTTCGAAGATTTCCCCATGTTTGTCTCTTTCTTCTGTTCAACAATAGAAGCTGTTTGAAGGCTCCATTTGTGGTCAATGTACTCATCATAGTAAACATCAGTAGCTGGTGGAGAATTTGTAGTAAAGAACTTGGACTCTCCAACAAGTACAAAGATTATAAGGTTGCCAACTATGAAAATGAACTTGGGGCTGAGGAAAACAGAACCTAGTTTTGGAGGAGAGCCGAAGAGAAAGAGCTTCACGGAATCAAATAGGCAGGGAAACCAAAAAGGGCTAGAACAGAAAAGAGTACAGGCCAAGACAGTCAAAGAATACAGGAAAAAATTGTCAAGAAGTTGATGTTTCTTGGACTTGTTAACTGCATGAATCTCTCTTAGCTTAATGAGATCCATTTCTTGATTTTGTTTAGAATACAGAAGAGGGTTTAGTCGGGGTTATAAGGTCACCAGGAATTCACTCTATCCTTTAGGAAAGGAATAGATGCAATTCCGAGAAAGAATTCAGAGGCAAATTTTAAAAGACACTAAAGAGAACTGCCATCTGACTGAACACAAGGCATTGTAAACATGGAATTATATAGGAGGGGAAAGGAGGTTGATATGGTAAAATTCAAACACAGGCTACTTTTACTCTACTTTGGAATGGTTATATGACTTTATGAAAAGCTGTGAGAGATTGATTAGTGCTTATTGGCTACTTTTTTCTTTTGGCTTCCTGCTTTCCTGTATTTTATGATATGTTGATATATAACGAACTCTTGGAATAATTATTAAGGTAATCTGTGTAAAATTTGAACATTCTCCTTTCCTTTCTACTTACATGAAAGAGTGAAAATGTTTTCTTACTTGATTTTTGTTGCCTGGCATCAACTGACAAACTTTAGCTTAGTGGTTTTAACTTGGAGGGATAGGAAAGTGTTTAATGTTGCAAGAACATCAGAAATAGAAAACCGAGAATGGCTGCTTAGGATCAAGATCCAGTGTACCTTATAATTAACAAAGTGAATGAGGAAAAATCTATGCCTAGACGGGCCTCATACTGTCTTTGGAGATTTGCTTTAATAATTTCATTAATACATCATTTCTGTATTATTTGGTGAAGTCATAGTGAGACTTGATAGTGTTGGGAACCATTTTTTTTTTTTTTGCCCGAATGTTGAGAGAGTAACACCTAGCACGTTAATGTAGGAAGTCCACTTAAAAAAAAGCGTTAGATCTTTTTCTTTCCTGAGTGCTCAGTGGAAGCGAAGTGGGAGGTTTGCTTAAAAGCATGTGCTAAGCTTTTCCTTGCATAATTCTACTAGCAGAAGACACATTGTTGAGTGGAGCAAAAAAGGGAAGCTGGTATAGGACCTGGGAAGTGGGGCATTTTTTAAGTTACTGGCAGAAAAGGGGATTGTTTGGATATATAATCTGAACGCCCATATATCCACACAGAATATGAAGCTTGGTTATGATATTAAGGGCTTGGTTGGGATTATGGAAACCTTTAATGAAAATAGAGAGAGGCCCTTCTTGAATAACAACAATATGATATTAATAGATGTATTCTCTGTTTGTATATCTTCATTTTGATGTTCGCAAAACTCGAAAACAGATGAACAAGATATTGGCTGTTGGCTACCACAGTAGTTTGTCTGTCTTCTGATAAACAAATTGCAATATTTAGCATACTCTTGCACACACTTCTCTAGCTTATTGTCCACTGAACAGGGTAAAAAAATTGCATGCTCCCTGTCTTGGTAAAACTACTATGATATGCATCTATATCATTGGTAATCTAAACTTAGTTAAATAATATATGTTGAAAGTAGAAAAGGTTGCTGCATTGATTTCCTGGCAAAAAACTGGACCAATTACTTCAACCGAAAATTCTAACATTTTTACCTCCTTGTGTCTAGTGAGATTTTTCTTTTTGCTTAGCAGCAACAGGATTGAGGTTTGGCCGATCGTCAACATGTATACTTTTACTGATATCTTGCAACATAAAGAAAGACATGTGGTGTATCAACAAGTGATTAATGATGGTTAAACAATTCTTATATTGGATCAGGATGAATACGTGTGTTGTATCAAGTGAACATTTTTTAAGCAAACAAGCGTGCAATCTCTCTTCAAAGTTTAGTCATTCAATTAGCTTTATTAGGTGTGAAAGCTCCAAGGCTCCTTTAGATGCATCTAGAGGAGCTATATTTGCAATTGCTTTCGATGAGGTAACTAAGCATTATTGATTTTCTCTAGACAGACGTTCCATTCCTTGAAATTCTGAAGTAAATAAGTAAATATTACCTGTTTTTAGTCTTACCTTTTAATATCTCATCACGGGCACAAACAATGGAGTTTCCCTTATTGATCCTTTTTTTTTGTGGGTGCGTGTAAAGAATGATAGGACAGGAATGCTTTTGCTAAAGCTAAGATTTCCTGATTTCACCATAGGATTCAAATAATTTAAAATCTTGAGTTTCTGGCTTGTTTAAGTGAGGGAGAAAAAGGAGAGAATGGCCCATCTGTGGATTAGAATCTCTGCATTTTAAGGTCACTGGTTTCCTCTACCTGTTTTTGACACAAAAGAGATCGAGAACATTACTACATGCCTAAACTCTGTATCTGTCAGCTACAGGTGGGCACGAGGTAAAAATGGAGTGTGTAAAAGTGGCTTTTATTCAATTATTCTTATAGAGCATAAGAAGATTTATGCATTATTATATAGTTTTGTGGAAGAGATGAAACTTCAGGGAAATGGCCCAGAAGGAAAGGTTTCGTAAAGCATGATTGTTTATCAACCATTGTACTCTTAACTCGATACCTTAATGCTTAAACAAAGAAAAATATCTGAAGTGCCTAAGCACATGGTCTTGCTAATCATAAAGATAAGAAGAACAGCTGGAGATGAAGCTTTCTTGGCTTTCGGGAAAAAAATTAGAGACCTTTTAATGGGCATGGATGTGTACATAAACGAATGTACGTATCTGTACTCCACAGTACAAGCACTCTTATACCTTCCTTTGAGGGAAATCTAATTAAACAAACACAAGCTAAGTACTGAGACAAAGAGGCAATTAAGGGGAAGTTTGCTACAGGTTGAAAGACATTATTGATGTATAAAGTTAGAAGAAGCCGACCTTTGCACTTTTTTTCACATGTAGAAGAATCATTGATGCCCTACGGCACACAAGGAGCCAACAGAAATGCGAGTTCTCATTTCTGCGTGCAGGCTTTCACAATTCGATTACTGATTTTGCTTATCAGTCTTAACATTTTTTAGTCACAAATGGTACTTGTATGATTCTTGTTCTTCATATTTATATAACAAGTTGCTCGTGGAGATATTCTTTTGAACATGCTGCTTTGTACAATTAGTTTTAGAGAAAGAGTTATGCTCTGAGGGTCCAACTAATTTATGATTCTCCTCAGATGTCCGATGCAGTGGTGAACTGTCAGCTCTGGAGTTTGCCCAGATGAGAATACCTGCGAATCGGCAATATGGTCTTGTACAAGATCTCAGGCTCTACTCTTTTCAGATGCAAACAATTTCATGAGATCATCAGACTTGAACAAATCCTATAAATTAACCATGGTGTACTTGTATAAAACTCATTGTCGAGAGCCTGTTCTTCCCCGGAATCAGTCAGGCCTTGGCCCATATAGTTAGTGCTAATTCAAAAAGGTGATGAAATGCCACCATCAGTCACATTTATGTAGACCACACAAATTGCAGAAGAGATGGAGCAGTAAATTCAGAGTATTCATTAATATTCTCCATCAGAATGTCAAAGCCACCGTGTTTTTATGATTAGTCTAGACGAACAGTACACCCATTTTTACTACCAAAAATATTTTCCATCATTTGGTGCACCATTTTTCTGATCAAGGGTTTGATTTATTAAGAGAAAATTATGATGTTTAAGATATGTATGCATAATGGCAAATTTGCAATAAACATTAATTTTTGATGGAATGCTGTGATAAACAGTTATAAATTACAGAATATTAATTGAAATTAACATAGAAATATAGATAACACATTGTAATATTAAAAAAAAAAAAAAAGAATACTGAAGGTGCTAAAAACATTATAGCATAGGTTGTCTTTGGTTCAAATCCTTAAAGCCGAACCAACCAAACCCATAACCTTGTTTATGATCTGGAGGCTCAAACCTCTGCAACGGCAATTTTCGGGAGCCCATTTAGTGTAAACCGTGTCTCGGCAGGGAGCCCGTGTGTTCATTTTACTAAGTGTTATTTTTTAATATATTTTTTATTTGAAAATATATTAAAAAAATATTTTTAATATAACACATCAAAATAATTCAAAAATATAAAAATAAATTTTAAAACAGGCACTAAATTTCAAAAAGATGGCAATAAGAAAGTCAAATAAATTTACCTATTGATTTAGATATGAGATTATTCGTTCAAAGAAAATTGTGCAACGAAAATTAAAAAAAACTCATGACATACCAATTTGAAAATACAATTAAAATTACTTGCCATATACTCTCTCCATTGAATCCTTAACAAATAAGAACTTGGTATTTGGTTGTACCAAAATTTAATTCATTGGTTGCCCTAATAAATGAATGAAATTATTTTTACTTTTTAGCTAAATCATCCTTTCCCAATTTGGCATGATTAGATGTATGAATAGAAAAGAGCATTGGGGTGTGACTTCAAAATATCTTCATTTGTTCCACGCACACTCTTCTTTTTCCCTCCCTGAATCCTGTGTGAACGTCATCATTTGATGCCAATTACTTGGCCAGGCGAGGATTAATTAACTTTACTAATTAATCCCACCCCCATAATTAAGATGGTAAACACCTAAGATTGAAGAGAAAGTAGGCAGAGCATCATCGTCGAGGGGACGAATATTACCATCAAACACCATACATTTTCAACATATCGAATTAACATAAGTTTATGAAAGGAAAGTCACGACATTCGAACTCATAGATGGGTTAAAGATTTACAAGCACCAAAGTGAGGGCAGAGAAGCGAAGATCCCTACATGGGTTAAAGATCCCTACGAGGGTTAAAAGATCCCTCTAAATCCAGCTGCCGACGATGTCTTATATATGTCTCCTCTTCTAATTATTTTTTCTCCCCTCTTCAGTAAGCCTCATGTTCTCCCTGTCCATGGACGATTCATTGTAAATCATTAGAATCCCATGAAAAATCTGCATCAATCGATTCTTTCGAACTACATAAAGGGCCTCCGAATTTGTGGCTTGTGGAAATATTATATGGTACAAGCAGATTGATTTACTTACTTAATCGGGGGTTGCGAACTGAACAGACCTCTTCTTGCCTTTGCCACCACTACCGCTGGCAATGGGGGACTCGGGATGGGAAAACTGATGATCTTGTACCCCAATAAATTTCGTGATATGCTCTCTCACAAACCTTTCATAAACGAAAGCTGCCCCCTTGAACTGTGGTAGAACCAACCATGCTGCCAACACCAGTTTCAAAGAGTACCATATGGGAATCCTACAATAACACAATCGGAGCCCCATTAACTAGAGATTATATGTTCTAGATTCAAGAGGAGAAAAAGAATTCATAACTGCTAATTAAAATGCCAAAAAAGAAAATCTGGAAACAAAATTTTCTTAATTTACCACTCTAAAAGGGATTGGAGCAGCATCTCTGTAAGAGTAAGAAATGAATACAAGATCCAATAAGCAAGCCACTGCTTATCATCCTCTCTCGATGGACTCTCTATAGCAACCACTGATGCATACCTATTTACCAAAAGAACAATTAGATAGATTGAAAATTTGGTGTGCACACACCCTACGAGAAACAAAAGAGCACAAACAAAACAAAAAAGTTCCAAACTTCTGAAAATGGTTCAGATTCTTACAAGGGGTATAGCAACATCAACACTGGCCTACGAGTTATTGAACAAACATCAATCAGATAAACCAGATTATTAAGGCCTAAAAACAAAGAAAGGAAGCAATATCTTGGGATCACTCGATATTTACCCAGATATTGTATGAACGTGAGTGAGAAAAGTCAATAAACGACCCATATTTGCTGGTCTCGCTCTTCCTGTTTGTTTTCTTAGCGACAAGAAGCACCAAAGAAACTGTGAGAAAGGCTTGAAAGTCAGAACCGAGAGGAGGGTGTAGTTGAAACCAATAAATGACAATGATAAGTGACTCAAGACTTGAAAGTGAAGGGACCGCTTATATTGTGTCCTTTTTTTATTTATTTTTAAATATATTAAATTCATTATTTTCAAAAATATCCTATATCGCAATCCAAAAAGCGCTACACCGTCAAATTGGTATTGGTCGTTAGTTAAAGTTACGGCGCGTGCAGGAACATGTTGCATTTCAATCTTAAAATTCACAATCTTTGTTACTTTAATCACATATCTTGTTATATAAAATTATTTTAAGAGAAACCTCATAAAAATCTCCTGAGTTTTTTCAAGATTCGCTACTTTTGGTGGTATGGTGCAGCCCCTTTTTTCAAAGAATATTAAATTAATTATTTTAAATATTTTTTTATGATTTTTATATGCCAATATAATAAAAAATTAAACATAATGTTAATAATTTTTAATTTAAATTAATTTTATAAAAACACTCTATACCATATCATCAAACACCCAATGAATCTTTAAACAATGGCTTATAACCCTTAAAATATTTCAAGATTCTCAAATAAGTTTTTTCTAGCAAAATACTTCACATATGCTTAATGATATATTTTATAAGGGGAAAAGGTAAATTTTGGATTTAATTCACTAGCGAGTTTGGATGGAGAGTCCCCAAGGGGTGTAGCGTGATGGCAAAGGGTTTGAGATCTACACAGCAGGTCTCGAGTTCGAGTCAGGGCGTGCACCTCTTGTAAGAGCCTGGGACAGCCGGGGTTTTTCTCCCTCACCTGGGCTCACAAAGTGCGCTTTCCGGGGGGTGAGGTTTCCTCGAATCCAAAAAAAAAAAAAAGAGTTTGGATGGAGAGGCTAAAAAATTGGGAAGTTCGAAAGCCTTAGGGGCTCAATTGATATAAAAACTTCTTTGGAAACTCAATCAAGACTACCTATAAAATTGGGGGACGTTTCTAAGTGGGTTTTGTCCCCTCCCCATCCGGATCCACGTGTCATGTTTTTGAAGGATAAGGTCGGTGACACGTGCCATCAGGGATACGGTCCATAATATATGTGACGACATGATCTACTTTTGTAATATTTTCACAGGCGGATAGATAAAGACAAATGTTGGAAGATTTGTGAAGGCTAGTAGTAATAATTTTTTTTAAAGTGAAAATCTAAATTAGCTTGTAAGTCTCCATTAATTTCATAAATTTTAAACGTAATTATTATGTAAATTTTTAGAGAATTTAAACTCGTAATTATTAAAAAATAAATTGACATGTAAAACTATCCTTACTCGGCTTTTAGGGTGAACCCTTTCACTCTACTCTATGTTTCCACCGACAACAAATAATAATAATAATAATAGTTACCAAACTTAGCCTGTTAAATGGTGTTGGGCCAAAAATATGAGGAACGATTGATTTGGGGGGAAAAAAACAAATGGGTTCAAACTCAATGCAATGATTATGGGCAGAGAGAGCAGGCCCAGTTCATGTTCTTCCAAATCCGCCATGAAATCATTTTGTCAAATGTCAACGTCATCTATACTGGGTTTTAGACTTTGTGGTTGAACCAACGAAAAGCATTTGAATGTATGCAAGTTGTCGACTGACCTTTTCTGGCCAAGAAGCAATTCAACCACCCCACCAATCTTCAAGGAAGAATAATACCTATATGATAGTTTTCAAACATTAGTCCAATTCGATTAAGAAAGCAAAAGGCATTGAGATAATTAAAAACTAGCAGAGCCACTAAAACTAAGCAAACACCACCATTCAAATCCCTATACATTTGCGTGTGAGCTAGCATTAGAGAATATTCCGATTATTAAAGTAGTTGAGCAGCTAATTAATCTCATTTCCTCTTTTACTAATGCTTGTCCCCTGTGTTGGAGGGAAGTTTCTTCCGATCTTTCGTCTTGGCTTCTTGTTTGAATCTTTGTACATAAATACGTGGTTAGACCACCAAATACTTTGAAAACTTTCCCTTCTAGGAATTAACCAACCTGAGCCAGAAGCTTCACCCACTTGCCTTTTTCGAACCTGAAATTCTTTTAGGGCTCTGATGTGCTTGTGTTCAATGAATGATTACTTAGCAATGGCATCAATGGCGACAAAGGGCGCGGCTGGATTATATTTTCCAGGGAATTTGCACAAGGTAGAGAAAAAGAATAATGTGACGGTATTGGCCAAGGCAGGATTTCCTTGTTCTTGGCACATGATCACACCGAAAAAACGAAGCTTTTACGCAATAGCAAGTGCCGGTAATCCTCCAAGCCTGGACATTACAAATGGGAAAAAGGTGAATGGGATTCATGTGAGGGAGACTCCATCTCCTTGCATAAGCAATACGAATGCCGGTGGGTTGGCAATCCATAGCAATGTTGCTGAACCTCACACATATTTGCTTGGGAGGTTTGTGGAGGATAGGCTTATTTATAGGCAGACGTTCAGTATCAGATCTTATGAGATTGGACCTGACAAAACCGCCACAATGGAAACATTAATGAATCTCCTTCAGGTTAGTTGGCTAATTTTTTTATCCTATTGAGGTCATGGATTTACATTTTTCCAGCAAAGATCCTAGATAATCTGTCCAACTTTCCTTTTCAATTCCAGCATTTGCTGTCTATAATGCACTTGGAGTTCACAGCATCCAAGCATTGACATGCTAAATTAACATCAAGCATGATATTCTTTTTTTTTTCTTTTCATCATTCTGCAGCCTAAGTTCGATAAAATGGGCTCAACTAATTGTCAAACGAAAAAAGCATGTTCTTGAAAAGTTTTTCATCAATGACATGAAATTTAAGTGCTGATTAATGAAGTTTGAATGATTGATTCATGTATCAAACTAGTGATTGGATTCCATATATGTGCGTGACTGTAGGAAACTGCACTGAACCATGTGACAAGCTCAGGACTAGCTGGAAATGGCTTCGGTGCTACCCGAGAGATGAGCCTCAGGAAACTTATTTGGGTAGTCACTCGCATTCACGTTCAAGTACAGCGATACAGCTGCTGGTATGTTATCTTCTTGTAGTCCCAAACGCATCTTAAATCATGTTTCAAGGAAAGATCATAATAGAAAATTTCGTAAATACACGAACTTGAACAAGGTCTGAATTCTTTCAACATGTTCAATAGTCTACAGCAGACTTCCTAAGTTAATTCCTTACGTTTCTATCATTTGAACATACTTTTTGGGACAATTCATCGTGACAGGGGAGACGTTGTCGAGATCGATACATGGGTAGATGCAACCGGGAAGAATGGTATGCGCAGGGACTGGATAATTCGAGACTACAACACCAAAGAGATCATAACAAGAGCAACAAGGTTTGGCATGTCTATGTTAAAGAGCTAATGAACGATTGTTATCTACTCTTGGTAGTACTTAACTCCTATTATTAACTATCTCAATTCAGCACATGGGTGATCATGAATAGAGAAACAAGAAAGCTATCCAAAATCCCAGATGAAGTCAGGGAAGAATTGGTACCATTCTACATAAACAGGCTTTCGATAGCTGCTGAACACAATGATGTTGAGAAAATTGATAAGCTTAACAATGAAACAGCAGGGAGAATTCGATCCGGCTTAGCTGTAAGTGGAAACAATTTGGAATTGTAACTCGTACCCTTTATTGCCAATCTATTTTCTGGTCCAAATAATTTTGTTTCTCAAGCTATCTTGGTCTATTAATCCCTGGAATCATTCATTATGCAGCCAAGATGGAGTGATATGGATGCCAACCAACATATAAATAATGTCAAATACATTGGATGGATTCTGGAGGTAAGACATGAAAATCCTCACATCACACACAAATTCAATTGTTTGAATAGAATTGCCATTAAATGAGCAGCAAAAAGAATTACCATTTACTGATTTTTTTTTATTTTGTTGTGAGCACAGAGTGTGCCAATGCATGTCCTGGAACATTACAATATGACAAGCATGACCCTTGAGTATCGACGAGAGTGTCGACAATCAAATCTGCTCGAATCCTTAACAAGCACGAGCGAAGATTCAAACAGCGGTTCCAGTAATCGCAAAGCAGGCATGGAATACACGCATCTGCTGCGTATGCAAGCAGACAAGGCAGAGATAGTTCGTGCAAGAACGGAATGGAAATCCAAATTAAAGCACAAGTGATGTTATTTCGTGTATGTTCAAACACTGCTATAGGCAGCTCATGCTCTCTCTTTATTTATTTATTTTTTATTTATTTTACTTCCTTCTTGTGTAAACCACCCATTTGTTGCTTTCTTTGGTGTTACGAGCTCATGTTTATTGATCGTGAATAAAAACTACAAGCATTGTGCTTCCAGCCATTTATTTCTTCCCCCTTTCCTTCTCTTTTCTTCTCCTGCTACTTTTCTTCTTCTTCTTCTTTCTCTCCTTTCTTTCTTCCCCTTCATTTTTACTTCTCCTCAAATCTCTCTTATATACCTTTAATCATCAGCTATTCTTCACGATTTACAATAAAACATCATAAGAAGAATTACAACAAAACGATGTGCAAAAAGTTGTGAGTCCGATTAGTTTATTAAGTGAAGTCTCAACATTAAAATGCAGAAATTTGGCTCAAACTCTTTAAGCATTACATTACTTTGAATCACTCACTCCCTGTTTTCTCACTTGATTCTTACGTTGTAAGAATTAGCAGGTTGACAGACTTTACTGGATATATAACGCAGTTAGCATTCATATAGGAGAGGTGTTTAGAAATGTAATAGCGGTTGTTTTTAAAGTGTTTTTTGTTTAGAAATACATCAAAATAATATTTTTTGTTTTTAATTTTTTTTAATATCAGCATATCAAAATAATTTAAAAACATTAAAAGAATATTAAATTTTAAAAAATAAATTTAAAAATACTTTTAAAACATAGAAAAAAACCGAGTCTAAAGTAAAACACACTGGTACATTTCATGTGTTCGGAACATATCTCCTTACAATTGAATTCAATAAATTAATAATAAATTGTTTTATTAATTTCTTATACAACTCTTCTTTTGTCCATCTTCCTTTCAGTTATTAATAATCAAATAGAAGTATAGCGGTTAAATCTAGCTTAGTCTAGCATCTAATTTAGGTCAAGTTTAAAAGTTAAACCAACAAAAGAATTGATTTGATCATGCCCAATCGATCAAAGAAAAGTTCAGTTGATATAGTTGATTCGGTTTGATTTATTCCAAACATGATGGAGTTATATTTCATGTTGGGTGTTGGGTTTGACAATTATAATGAGATACTGGATAAAATCATATGTTTTTGTAGCAACAACATGTAAGAACCCCATCATCACCACCTCAGAAAAGGAATTAAAAAACAAGAAAGAAAAAAAGTTATTGTAGACTTTTTTTTTTTTTTTATTTGAGGAAACTTCACCCTTCTGAAAAGTGTACTTTGTGGGTCCAGGTGAGGGAGTAAAATCCCGGCTGTTCCAGGCTTTTATAAGAGATGCACGTCCTGACTCGAACTCAAAACTTGCTGTGCAGATCTCAAACCCTTTATTATCACGCTATGCTACTCGAAAACTATTATAGACCTGCCCAAACCCGAAAACGTTAGCAAAGATGGCCTAAGAAAGCTGACCAGTTATTCTAATAATTGAGTTCAATTCGTATCGTTACAAAAAGCCCATTAGTATCTAACTATATATTTCAAAAATAGTATAGGCCATTGGTTAGGCAATGATGACCATGTTTGGAAGGAACAGAAAGATTCAGATCTAAAAGACACAATTGAATCCCACGAAAGCCCATAAATTGGTATTGTTCCCTCGGTCCGCTTAGAAAATGTTGACATCTCGAAGAAAACTCCATGGCTTCAACTTCACCGAAACGAGGCTGCTACTTCTGAGAAATCATCATGTGCTAGTCCGAGCTTGGAGGCTATGCTTGTGCCCCAGATTTGACCTTAAGTCAGCCTCTCGAATTTTCTGAATAATTCAACTCCACTACTGGAGGTTCTCGTTGAGCTAAAAACTGTTTGATAGCTTTTCATGGGAGTAGACCTGTCATAAAAGAAGTAGCAGCAGCTCCATAGGAGGAGAACATGCTTCAACCACTGGTTTTTTCAGCTCCGTCGTCCTTTATGCTCCCAAGATCTGCATAAAAGATTTTGATGTATTTGTTTCCATTGACTCTCTTGATTTTTGAGAAATTAAAATACATGAAAGTGTGTGTGTGATCAATGACAAGGTTGAAAAATATGAGAATGTGGCGGTAGCTTGATGATATCGTCGTCGTAATTACTTATGATATACTGTTTGTTTGTTTAGTTAGAAAACGACTTTGTAAATATTTAATTTTTTTGTTTTTAAATTATATTAATTTACTGATATTAAAATATATTTTTTAAAAATAAATAGTATATTTTTAAATTAAAAAAATCTCTTAAAAAACAATCACTAATATAACATAATCATTACCTCGGTCTTTATCTGGACTTAATTCTTCAACACTTTTTTGATCGAAGACATGTGAGCTGCCTGAAATGATTGAGAATTACACCTCAATATATTCAACACCTAATATTCTCTTTTCTCGTAGGATAGTTGGTGGAGATTGGAAAGAAGTTCGGGACGGAATAATTTATGATGTCATTCTAGTAGAAGACAGAATAATAAATTTTTATTATTTTTTAATGTGTTTTTTATTTAAAAAAATATTAAAATAATATTTATTTTTATTTTTTAAAAATTGTTTTTGATATCAACACATTAAAATATCTAAAAATACTAAAAAAATATTAATTTAAAATAAAATAAATAAATTTTATTAAAAAATATTTTTAAAACGTAAAAATAAACAGAAATAAAAATCATCAAAAACCCATTTTTTTATATACATCCGGTTCGTTCTTTTTAACATTAACTTGGTCTTCTTCCAACACAATTTCAACCTTAAAGTGGCATCAATCGTAGCAATCACAGCAAAATTATTTTTTTATTTTAAATTAATTTTTTAAATTATTTTAATATACTAATATTAAAAAAATAAAAAATATTTTAAAAAACAGTTATTATTTTTTTAAATTTGGTCTGAGTGGACGATGTATTCGGCACACTGATCTAAAAGGTAATCAAACCCGGCAATGTCCTTTTCAGCGCCTTTCAACTCCTATTTTACATCCATTCTAAAACCATTTTAAAAAATTAAAAAAATAAAGAAAATAAAACAATAATTATGTTAGTTATAGCAATACGATGAAAAAATTGGCTTGATGATTAAAGAAGTATACTTCCTCTTTTAACGATTAAGATTTTAACTTTTAAAATAAACCGCAAAAAGTTTTTTTTTATATATATATAACACTTATTAATATATATATATATGCTATTTTTATAGTTATGATATATCTAATGTGTGTATATATATATATATGCCTGTAAAGTATTAATCAAGACAAATGCTTTACGTAATCATGCCAAATTATGCATTTGCAGGCCTAAATTGAAATACACGGACAAGAGGTTAGTAATTTTAGTCTAAAAATTTGAAAATTTATTTTTATTTAAAATTATTTTTTTATATATTTATAAATTATTTTGATGTGCTGATTTTAAAATAATTTTTAAAATATAAAAAATATTATTTAAATAAAAAATATTTTAACCCATAAATACGGCTTTACTTTCGTACACACACTCATGTGCAACAACGACAAAATTTAAGGTTTCTAGCTGCTTCACACATATTTTTCCTTCTTTTGTCTCTTTCTACGAGACCCGGATACGCGGACAAGCACCGAACTGAACTGAACACGATGCATCGGTGGCACCAAAGAGAAAAGCAGGAAATTAATAAAGTAGATGGTCCGTGGAGGCAGTCACGCGGGCTCGGTCGTAAATACAAAATGGACCCATCACGTGGGACCCATGCAGCACCAAACCACCATCATCATGTTTAGGTATCTGCCCTCCATTTCACACAAAGACAGATTACGTCATGTTTGAAGAGTCACTCACTCCATCTCTCCCTGTCTATTATAGATAGAGACTTTAGCATGGGTTTGGACTTTGGTTTGGTGCTCGGCACGGAAGGGATAAGGATTGGATAAAAAAATAGGTTTGCATGCCGCAGCCAGGAACATTTTTCTTCCTGCTAAAAAACATTATTCGGATAAACTCAACCAAAAAAAAATAAAACAAGCAACCTGCCAAAAAAATTAAAGTTAAAAAAACAGATTTTATAAACTCAACATTAAAAAAAAATTTAAATAGCTCTGATTAATCCACCAAACTATATTTCAAGTCATGAGACCAAAATAATTCAATAGCAAATAAATTATAAAATTTAATTTATAATAAAAAATATATATAAAAAACGATAACTAGAATCAGTCCAAATTAATCTATTAAACTTGTGATACAAATCTTGATACAGAATAATTTTATAAAAAACAAAACCAAAACAAATTAGTTAATAGTATTTTGTAAGGTGAGGTAATGTCAACCCTCTCTTTTTAGTTTTTTATTAATATATTTTCTTTCATATATGGTACCAATGATTTAAATTTGTATTTTTTTTGGATAACTCAAAACATAAAAATATAAAATTTAATGAATTTTTTTTTAACTTTTTCCTTGTGATTCTTTTTTAATATTTTAACTCATGTCCTCATTTATCAATTCTAATAATTGATTTTATATAGATTATTTGTTATCATTGGATTTTATTAACAAAAGGTAAAAAAAATTAAAAAAAAGGAAATTAAAAGAAAAGATAAAGGTAGAGAAGATTTTTGTTCAATGAATCCGGCTATAACATTTGTAAATAAAACCATCAAATGAAAACTTTTATTGTGATGAATCCACAAATATACACCAAAACTAAACCATTTCATCATCAAAATAGGAAACTATGTCGATTTTTAAGATCTAAAATAGTTATATTAAATTTTTGCATTAATTTGTTGTTTGTAAATGATTTTTTTGCTTAGATTTGTGTTTTGAAGGCTTAAATAATTGTTTAAGTATGTTTTTTAGTGAAAAACAAAAAGAAAATCGCAAGTTTTCGCTTTATTACTATTGGCTCACCAGAATCCGACAAGTTCGCACAAATTCTGATGAATTTGAGAGAAGATGATGCACGGACAACGTGTCGTTGTCCATTAATGAATTTTTTAAAAAAGAAACAGGATCTTGGACCTATAGGCTAGACTCTATATATATATATATATATACTTTTTATATATATATATATATATATATATAGTAAAACAAAGCATGATTTTTTTTTATGTATTTTTATCAATAATTTAATGTTATTTTATTCAGATACTATCATATTATAAAATCAATAAAATGTTTTTCATGTTATTCATACACTATCATATTATTAAATTAATACTGAATAAATTAATTAATAAAAAAAGCATAAACTTATTTCTGTATTCTTTGATAATTAAATTCAACGAGGAAATTAGGATAAGCAAAAAAAAACATATTGGGACGAATAAAAATATATAAAATGTGTACAATATAGAGCAAATTAAAAAAACAAATCTTTAAATTTATAATTTAAATTTTTTTCTAATTTTTTTTATGTTTTGAATTATTTTAATGCGTTAATTTTAAAAAATAAAAAAATTATTTTAATATATTTTATCAAAAAAAATATTTTAAAAAATATCCACAAGCCAACGTATATATCTGATGTTATATCTGTCTCGTCTTGGATTCATGCCAAATCCAATAGATATATACTAACTATTAGTTCATTTCCTCTCTGTCGCTTTTGTGGACTTAAAAAACTGCTAAACATAGCAGATTCAGTTTTATAGTAGATTTGTCCAGTCTCAAAAGCTAAAATTTCCTGTACTTTTTTATTCTGATTTGTCATCCTAACTCTGAAGCATGCATATTTTATAATTAAAGGGTCTGTTCCAACTGAAGTTCAGCAATGGCATTCAAGAGCTTGAAATTCTCTGCAGCTTGCTATGATTTTTTTTTCTTAACACTAGACATTGTACCTTCGAATAACATAGTTATGGAAAAAAGAATGGCGTTTTTCCTCTGTTCTTTCTCTTTCTAGTTTTAAATTTACGCATGTTTATGTATATTGTGAAAGCACCGAGTATTACCTTGGTGTCAAAGAAAGAGCTTAGGATGGGCTGGTCAAATGCAGAAGCCATATTTTCTGTATTTTTCGTTCAATCTGGTTTTGAAAACAAATGAATGAATCCGGTGCTTTCAAGAACACAACAAGAGACTAAGATCATCAACAATGCCTTTCCAACCTTTTTTTTCATACTCTTAAGAGCTTAGCGCCGTTGTCTGCTATTGTTTCTTCACTTTTCTTTTTGCACCTGCTACAAATTTAACTTTCTTCTGATTTTTCACCAATTATACCTGCAACATCGATTGATTACAATATGGCTGGCTCTTCACCTTTGAATGCATTTGAGGGGAAGCTGGACACAACATATTTTTGCCATCAATATCTGAAATTTTGCAGACAAAACACCGAGAAGTCAAAGTTGTTGTTTCTTCATTGGCTTCCCCACCACCTCTGAATTTTTGCTTATTTTGTTCGGGTAGAGCTTTTGTCCTTGAATTTGCTTGGCATTAGTAATGCTGATTCGCTACCGCTGTTGCGATTGCTTCACTGCCACCACTATTGTTGCTTAGCATTGCATTTTTCTTGCTTTTTTCTCCACCTTTCTTTAATTTGTGTTTTACTTTATACATGCATGATGATGAAACCCTAGCGCGTTTCTCAGTCATATACAACAATTTTATTTTGCTGAACATCACTGACGAAAGAATTAAAACGAGTCACTTGTTTAGTATTTACTATATTAATCCAAACTGAATTTTGAATAAAATTATCGATTATTTCTTACTAATCACATGTGTGTGTGTGTGTGTGTGTGTAAAGTTGGGGTTTCGTGTGTGGACCGCATGCAGATTCCCACTCAAATTCAATCCGGAAGTGTAATTTCCTGTTACGTACAAAAGGAGGAAGGACAGTGACTGTGACGTGCATGTGGTAAGCTTGAATAAAGACAGTGCAGTTCCTTCTATACGTACTGATGCGCAATTCCACAGAAATCTGCTAGTATTCAGTTTTGGACACTCTGAAAGAGGACATGAGCCATGAGAAGTTGTTGCCGAGTACTAGAAAAAAAGAAGAAGGATGTCTCAATGGTCGTGGAATGGGATAAAAATTTGAATAATAATGATATTTATATCATAAACACTCAAAACTCAATGAATATTCAATATCACCATTAATCACACTTGCACAAAAATGATTGTGCATCTATTTAGAACTAATCTTAGGAGATATTAATTAGATGATTGGCTACAATGCATTGCAAGTTGGACAAAGATATTTTCAAACAAAAAAATTATTCAAGATGATTATTTTTTTTTTGAAAATTTTAAGATGATGTTATATTGGATTTTTCAGAGTCAATTCAAGTTAACTTACCAAACTCATGATCCAGATTATGGACTTCATTGGTTCAATAATTTTTTTTTGATTTAGTTAAATGATAAAAAAATAAATACAAATACTAATTTAAAAATCAAACACATATTGTTTCTTTCTATTTCATCTTTATTTTATTTTATTTTTATATTAAAAATACTCATTTTTTTTATTACTATTTTTTTAATATTTTTCTTGGTTTGTTAATTTTTTTCAATTTAGTCTCTCAACATTTTATTTCATTTATTTTATATTTGGTTTTGGTCTTTATTCTTTTCATTGTTTTTTTTCATTTTTGTTTTAATTTGTTTTTTTTAATTTTGTCCCTCAACATTTTATTTCATTTATTTTTTTTTTCAATTTTAGTCTTCATTCTTTTTAATTGCTTTTTTTTCATTTTTTTATTTTATGGGATTATTCCGGATCGCTGGTTTGTCAAGTTTACTCGGGACGTTGTTTTAAAATTTATTTATTTTTAATTTCATCCATTAAATTAGGTTATAAGGCCTTAAGCTTTTTTGTATTTTTTTTTTCTTTATATGAGGTTATCCCAGGTCACAGGTTAGTCAAATTAAGCCAGAGTGACTCATGTTTTTTTTTCAATGTTTTTTATTTAACTTTGAACATTTTTTCTAGGTAATTGTTAAAAAATAAAATTTTCAAATCTTAATCTCATGTCATGGAGGGTGGAGTGGTAGAGTTGACCCAAGTTAGACTCGTTTTTTTCCCTTAGCATTTTTTTATTTTTAAATTATTATTTTTAAAATTTTATCATTTGATATTAGGTTATTATTAAGTCTTGAAGTTTGTGGTTTTTTTTGCTTTTATTTCTACAAAGTATCTCAATCTTATATCTAATATCCATCAAGTTAACCTAAATTAATTAAGGTTAATATAGTTTAATATTTTTTTTGTGTTAAAAAAATAATTCAATCTCTGTGAATAACAAAAAAAATTATATTTTTTTCTGTACCAGAAATGTAGAAAAATAAAAAAGAATAGTGGTATAGAGAAATGTAGAAAGATGCCTCAAGAGGCGAGCTTAGCTGGCTAGTATTGTACCAGAACCAGTAACAGTCACCACCCCACCACCATCACTGATTTACTTGGCTCCCTCATGAGATCGTAGTGCGTTGTCAGGTGATGAATACGGCCTTTTATGTCTTCACCGGGCAGGCTGCGACAGAAACTGGAATGTTGCTGCCTGCAGAGTACGTAGTTAGATTAATGGCGGAATTGAAGTAATTAACTAGTTTAGTTGACTTGTGATTCACCGTCGGTCCAATCATTTTTTTTCTTAATTAAAAATTAAAAATTTGATAAATATTTTTAATAAAACAAATTAAAATTTTATACCTAAAAAAAGTTGTTAATACTACGCCACAAATGGGATCTCAAATTAAGTTTTAATACAGTAGAAAAACATGTTTGTGTTGTGGATTTGTTATATTCTATCATAATTTTTTTTATTTGTGAAATATAAAGATGACAAATATTTATTAATGCTAATTAAATATTAAAATAAAAATGTAATAGCCGAAGAAAAATAACTGTGAATGAAAATATTTCACATTAACTTTTTTTATAAATTTATATGTTTTTATATTTTATATTAGAGGTTATTTTTTTACTGAAAATAAATAATTTTTATTTTTATAAATACATCATGCAAATATAATTTATTTATATCAAATATAAAATAAAACATAAATTACAATAACATCTTTGGAACATTATAAAACTATGAAATAATTAAAATACTTATTTATATTTTTACTGATGAAACTATGATTGAGTCTTATCGGTTAAGATTTTAGGACTTTTAAAATAAATTGTTTAAATTTTGAGAATGAAATGTGATTTTTATAAAAAAAAAGATTAAAAATACATTAACTTTCACTTCAAAAAGCATGAGGAGTTATACTTTTTGAGATGGAAGAGTATTGTTTTATTTTAAAAAAAAATAACTTCAAATATTTTAAAATTAACTAACTTTAATTATAATATTTTAAGCATAACATTCTATCTCAGGGTGTTATTTTGTTGGATCATTTGGATTACCCCAGCCAGGTCTTTAAATTAATGAATGCTAGCTCTATTTGAAGCTTTGATGGCTAGGTGACCTTCATAGCACATTAGCCTTCGAGCCTGTGTCTTTTACAAGACTTATTTAGAGTACTGGGACATCAACCATGTGATCGGGTGTGTAGGCTCCGAGCCCAATAGCGGTCTAAAAGGGTTGAACTTGGCACCAATTATCCGCTAACTCAATTACACGCTAATTGAGTCATTATACACTTTAATCTCAAAGAACATTAATTCATGATTTGTAAGTTAAATCACGTAAATTAGGGTTAAGCTTGCGTTTTTCTGTTTCATCAAAGAGAGGGGATGTTTTGTTAAAGAGAGAGATTTTTTTTTTTCAATTAACATGGATGTCCGGAACTAACTTATGTCATTAAAAAAAATTATTTTTATAATAAATTTTGATTCTTTTAAATATTATTCTGCTCTCTTATGGGTATAACCCGCATGTTAATATATGGTTGATTAGCAAATAAATAATATGTTAAAGAATCATCTCAACTCAATAGTTTAAGCTGTTAGGTGAGGTTTTAGAATATGATTTATATTATTTTCTAATACACCTCCTCAAGTGAAAAGTCTTTGTGCTTAAAACTTGCACAGACCTATATTACTGGTGCTTAATTTTTATCAAATAAATAGGGATGGTGAGATTCAAACTCTTGACCGCTTGGTCATCAATGTTCTAATACCATATCAAAAGACTATCTTAACTCAATAGCTTAAACTGTTAAATAAAACCTTAGGATATGATTAATGGACATCAAGAGGAATGGAGCAGTCATTAATGAAAGTATAAGTTGCATGAGAGAATTTATCATGAAAATATGTTTACAAGGACAATATTTTTTTTAAAAAAAAGTAATAATACAGCAGCAAAGTTAATCTAACAGAGGCATGTGAATAGGGTAAGGAGCTGAAGATATGAAAATTCTTGATTTCAAATTAAAAAGAAAAGCAATATTACAGAACTTTGAAGACAGTTTTCAACGTCTTCGAGATCCCACCTAAGCTTTCTGTACGTAGTTAACTATTTTAGATTTTATTAATGGCGAGCCTTACTCCTTGGAAACTGAAATTTAAATGTCCAAGAACATTGAGTTGAAACCCGTCAACGGGTTTCTTAATTAAAATAATTGAGCTAAATATTCGTTCATCTTAATCATCAGAATGACGGTAGCCTCCTCCGACTACTGCAGTGTCCATGCATGGAAGGATTTTGTTTGACGGTGATAAAGCGGATATTGCCCACTGGGGAATTATGAGACTGAGAAAAGGAAGAGGTTTGCTCCAGCTTTTTTCATTTCTTCGTGAGAAAAATAATATAATTTAATACTATATTGAACCAAATCATATTTTCTTCTCCCATTCGCCATTAATTGAAATCCTGCTCTCGTCGTGTAAATAAATAATTAAAAAGTCATTGAAAGCTTGAGGGGAACATGTCTTCTCAGAGAAGTGATTTTATAGGAATTAACTTGTTGACTTAATTTCGAGGAGAAAAGGGAGGAAATATCTGCACGGGAAGAAAAAAAAAGGACATGGAAATTAAACGACGAAGAGCTAATATCAAAATTTTCTAAATGAAATTAAGAAAAGGGAACCAGTCCTTCTTTCTACTGTTAAATTTTTCTAGTGTCGAAGGCTTGGACATGGCGACTCGATGCTAAAGTGATTAATCCACTACACCTACCCCTTCAATATCTAGTTCGATTTCCATTGTTGATTTCCTACATCAAAACTACTTCCTCTAATTATTGTTGCCATCAAGCACTAGTCAATTATTATGTTTATAACTTTATACTTTTTTTTTGAATTCAAGCAACCCCACCTCTTGAAAAGCGTATTTTGTGGGTTCAGGTGAGCGAGTAAAATCCCGGCTGTCTCAGGCTCTTATAAAATATACATGTCCTGACTCGAATTCGAGACCTGCTGTGCAGATTTCAAACCCTTTATCATCATATCACACCCCTTGAAGACTTTTATAACTTTATACGTGGCAAGGGAATTTACAAACTTGAGATGTTTGATAGAGCTATAGAAATGATTTTTATTATTATTTAACATTCTTCTAAGTAAATCTTTTTTTTTAAACAGAAGTAATTGTACAAATACACTATTATTTTATGCTAAAATTTAATTTAATTAAAGAAATAAAAGTAATAAGATTTAAATACATGATTATTTAATTATTAAGGCTCTAATATTATTTTAAATTATCTTCTTCAAAAAAAAAAAACTTTAGCTGTTGATTGAGATTTAAAAATATTTTATCTACGAAAACAAATAAAAACAAGGAGCTTTAGCTGGAATGATGCGCTTAGCATGTGTTCTTCGAATTTCATGAGACCTTTTGGAAATGGAATTTAGCTACACAGTGGTCTTCCTATAATCTAAAATGGAGCGATGATTAAGCTGTGTAAACAATATTGTAGACATAACTCTCGACATGCTGCTTTCAACATACACTAGCACCATAGGAGCAACGCATGTGCTAGGATGATACCTTTTATTTCCGTGGCTAGGCTGTGTTTTTTCAAATTTTTATATTTTTATTTGTTTTAAATTAATATTTTTATATTTTTTAATATATTAATATCAAAAAATAATATATTTTGAAGTAATAAATATTTAAAAAATAACTATTAGCATAGTACATAACAACAATGATTAAGAATCAATATAGTATAATTGAGTTGCATACGAGACCACAATCATCACCTAAATCCACTTTCAAACTTGTCAGGACTGCCCAGGAGTTGATATTCTACGTTGTCATTATACTTTCATTTAATTTCTCCATCAATCGCTTCCTTTTGCAAAAATAATTAAAATTAGGATTTTTTTAATCCTTTTTAATTTATCCTTCAATATATTTACAAGTAATTGAATTTATTTATAATCATATCATTAGATTAATAAAGTTTATGAACATATTCAAATTCAGTATCAAATTTTTCGTACTCTTTTGAAAAAAGCTATTATCATTTGGTGTTTTTTTCTTGCAAGTAAAGAAAAACTTGACTAGATCCTTGGAATATCGTGAACCATCCATCTATTATTACTATCCTAAGAAGACACGAGTCAAATTGGATATCATTGCCCACCCACAAGCTGCAGGAGTCTCAAAAGTACCTTATATGTCATAATTATTTAGAAATAGAAGAGGAATAATTGAGTGTAGTTTCAAAAAAATCAGCTTGGAATGTACACTTGATTTGGGTTAAGCATAGTTTCTCTAGTAGTGGGACGTCTTTATATGATGCAACCTTCCAAAACCAATTAACCATGAATTGCTGGTTCATGCATCAGACTGACATAATTAATTCCGAAAATTAACTTATGAAGCTCAACGAATAATTTAATTTCAAATGTCATCACTTTTGGATCGGAAATTAATTTGGAATTCATAGAATATCAATGCAAAGCTTGTTCAATTCTCCGCAGCATCTATAAAAGCTGTTATTGAAGTCAAAATTTGTCTATACAATTTTTAGCAATGCAAAAGATTAAAATTATTTTTTTACATTTTCATATTTAGTTAGTGTCATAAATTTGATTTTTATTATAAATAGAATATAAAATTTTTTTTCAGTTAACAATAAAATTTTTCATCATAATTTTTAATTTAAAATCAAATTATTACAAATTAAAACATATTAAAATAACTATTACAAATTAAAATTAAAATTTTTTTACGAGAAATATTTGTAAACTTGGCTATCAAAAATAAATATATCGTTTAGTTTTCTACTGAAAAGGAAAAATAGAAAAGAAAAATATTTTTTACTAATGAAAAACTCTTTTAGTTTTAGTAATTAAAACTAAAAGAAAAGAAAAGAAAAGAAGGAATAAACAACTAAATATACGGGAGACCTATTCTGTCTTCAACACGTTGATGGACATTTCCCAATTCGTAATTAATTTTATTGCGTTTTGGGTGCCTTTTCTGTTGCTTTGTATATTTCGAGGAATAACAAAACCATTTTGTTGAATTATTGAACCAAACTTGGTTAGAAATTTTATTAGCTAGGGTTAGAAATTTGAGGGAGTTTTTGGTCTTCTACAAGTGCATAATTTCCAAGATCAAGGTGCAAACTACTTGGGGCTAAACTAGATGCAATTGGGAATTTAGGAGGCAAAAACATTTATCAAAATTAATTAGATTGATTCATTCCCTGAGCAACGAAAAAAAGAGATTCATCCATGTATTTATGCTAAATTTTAATTTCGTTATAGTTGGTCTAGAACGAGCTAATATATCACTGTTTTAATATTTAAAAAATATTTAATATCATTCTATTTTTTTCAGGTTAGAAAAAGAACATCTGACTATAGTGTAATACGGACCAAAAATCTAGTTTTAACTGTTCATGGTTTTTATAATAAAAGCAAAGCTAACGTCAACAAGTCATGGAGTAATGATAACATCTCTTGTTTCACACTTGTTATTGTGTATAAAAGATGAAAGGAGGGATTTGGTTTCATCAACATCACATGATCAATCATTCGATAATTTAGAACCTGCTTGATTAAGCTTTTCATTTCTTTTAAAACAATTTGTTTAATTAATGGTTTTTTTAAGGAAAATAGCACAGTAAACTTAATGTTTTGATGGAATATTATCATATTTTTTTTTGGGTAAAATGACCTACTTTGATATTGTCCCGCTTTGAAAGCACGACATGTAGTGAATGTCGCTATAATAAAGCATGAAAAGATAGATGTTACATTTCAGAACGCGATATCAATTAAAATTTAAGATCACACTCAATCTCAGAAGAAACACCCATCTCTCTCTCTCTCTAAAAACATATCAAACACACTTATAATCTCTCTAAAATGCATACCAAATACTTTTTATCTAACTTGTAGACTAAAAAATAATCTACAATCAAAATCTTTAAAATTTATTATCTAAATTAGAGCTTATTTTTATTTTTCAGTGTCATCCAATCTGCTGGTTTAACTAACTAAAATGAAACGAACAATCAGTTTATTAAGACTTAGATTACAATTAATGTAGCGGTTCTCAACCGTGATATTTAATTAGAACTTCTTTAAACTATATTATTTCATCAAAACTTTTTACTCCCGTATTAATTTGCTTTTGATTTGTGTTTTGTATGCTAATTGATGAACTTATGCTTGATTAACTCTCTCACAATTGAAAAGAAATTAGCATAGAAATAAAACAGATGGTATCATCTTTTCGGCATATTGAGGTGTCCCATGTAACCACAGCTAGATGCGAAAACTGAACATCACAGCCCCATCACCCTTGTCTTTTTTTACTTTTGATATAAAAATGGTAGAAAACTGTCAGACGAAGATACCATATATGTCAAAAGTAACACCAAAGGTGTAATTACCCTGTTAATAACATGACACCTCTTTCCAGGCCACTTTAGGTTAAAGATCCATCCTTTAATTTACCAAGGAACAGCAAGGAGAGATCATTATCTTCTTCTTCTTCTTCTTCGTCCATTCCATTAATTTCTTCTACCTTGTTTTAATGGTTTTAGGTGGATGCGTTACGGAATGCACCAACCATTATAAGTGCTGAAAATGTGGTCCATATGCCAATCATTTCCCACTCCTCACAGTACAACCCACCTATAAGTTATCATTTAATAATGATCATCGAGAATAACAAGCAAATTTGGTTTTCTGGTTTTTTTTTCTTCAAGTTATTCTC
Source organism: Populus deltoides (assembly GCA_015852605.2). NCBI lineage: Eukaryota > Viridiplantae > Streptophyta > Magnoliopsida > Malpighiales > Salicaceae > Populus > Populus deltoides. Next base: position 3,596,342 of record CM027581.2, read on the forward strand.
ATACTGTAGATTAGCAAGTTAAATTAGTTCTTTGAGGGAAGCGACGTAGCAGCAAAGAGTTTTAGATTTGCGTAGCAAGTTTCAAGTTTGAGTTAGGGTGTATATTTTTTATAATAGTTTGGGACAATCAGGATTTTACTCGTTCATTTAAGTCTATAAAATACGCTTTTTGAAAGGTGAAACTTTCTCGAATAAAAAAAAAAAGGTTAAATTAGGTAAATTAATTTTTTTAAACTTGTAATTGTTATTTGTTTAATTATTTTTATTTTATAGTTCAACATTCAATATTGATTTTTTTTAAAAAAATTAAATTTTATTCATTTTATTTTTTATCAAATTATCTCAATTTCATAACATGACTCAAAGTTTTGACAGGTCAAATCCCAATCTCACAAAATCCCAATCTCATAATATAACTAATAGGTTTGGCAAGTTAGCTTGAGTGTGTTTAGATTTTTTTTTAACTTATAATTGCTTATTTTTTTTAAATATTTTTATGTGTTTGATTTTTTTTCAACATTTAATTAATTTAAAATTGACTTCAAGCTTATTAATATTTTTCGTTGGTTTTCATCTTTCTACGTAGGTTTTTATATAACTAGTAGTAATAAAGACCATGAATGTAAAACCACCGGATTTCAACTCCATATATAATATACATTATTAGTTTTTATATGAAAAAGAAAAAGAAAAACTACAAGCTTCACAAAAACTCCACAGCTTGTCTGTAGATTATACGTTAATGAAGGCGTACAAGAGAGGGTGCACATGGAAGCAGGATATATATATAGTTTATTTATAAGCAGCAAATTTATCGCCCGTAATTATTTTTTCCCAATCCCATCTTGCCCTTCATTTTCAAAACTGTCTTACATAACAGAACATGCATTGGGGTTCTCGTCACTGAAGATCTGAGGAGGTGGTGAATAGTGCTCATATCTTGTTGGTGAATAATAATTATAAAAATCCATTTTCCTGAGCTCTACCACTGTGGTTTCTTCTGTAGTTTCCTCAGCTGGTGCTGGTGCTGGTGCTGCTACTGCTTTGGCCTCACTGCCACCACCTTCTTTCTTGTCTTTGCTCTCTCCTTGCTCACCACCACCACCACCTTTTTTTGGTTTGTCACCTTCTTCACCTTTTTTGTCTTCTTTGGATTCTTTTCCTTTCTCTTCCTTGGATTCTTTTCCTTTCTCTTCCTCTTTCTTCTCTGGCTCTTGTTTTACTATCACTGCGTGCTTCCCAGTTCTTTTGTACACGTATTCAACTAGTTGCTGAGGTTCAAACACTCCCTTCACAATCACCTGTGAGCTCTTAAGATCTGGTTCAGCTGATTCCACGCCTATAAATAATATACCAAATTTAGTTCCAATTAAAAATTGGTGTTAGCCCCACATAAAAACGTAAAAAAAATAAGAACTGAAATCAAGAATTCTAATATGGAGTTGGTAGGATTTGAATCATTTGATACAGGAGAATTGAATTGACTTCAATTGGACCGAATTCAATGGAATCTAGCAGGCTCAACAACATGATAACTAAAGAATTTGTTGATTTTAAAGCACTGGCCAAAGGGATGAACTCTTTCTTTAAAGGATTCAAAAGGTACGGTAAGACTACGACGTGTTAGGAATTTTTTTTTTCTTTTTGCTGGTGGAGAAACTATCTTATAACAAAAAAGGGCAAAATTGTGAGTAACCAATACATCTGACCGACAAAAACTTGGAGTGAAAATGAAACCACACTTGCATGAACCAAAAAATGTTGCAAAGGGACTCGAAAGCAAGAAAAATAGGCATTTTGTTAATTAATTAGAAGGGAAAAAAAAACAAAAAAAAGGGTCATGCCTTGCATTCTTTGTATCCGTTTCTTGATTTCCATTGCACAAGCTTCACAGTGCATGTAAACCTTTAGCATCGCTATGATCACGGGAGGCTGCACTCAATCAAGAAAAAATAATTAAACCCCATAACTAAACATAAAAATGTTATAAAAATAATAATCAAAAGAGCCAGAGTAGGGGTCAATACCTTTTCTTTCTTCTCTTCAACTTTAGGCTTCTCCTTCTCCTCAGCCTTCTTCTTCTCTTCCGAGGGAGGTTTTGGGATCGGAGAGATAAGCACCACTTGCCTATGGCTCTTCCTTTGAATTCTTTCAAGAACTTTTAGTGGATCCGCTTTCTCTCCTTTCACAACCACCTTACTAGCCTTGCAATCAGTAGTCACATCTTCAACTCCTGGTAATTAATTATCAGCCCACAAAACAAATAACAACGACTCAACCAAGGATAAGAGCACATCAATTAATTAAACGGGGTTGTTGGTTAAAGAGCAATAACAAATAATTAAAGACACTGACCTTCAAAGCCCTTAAGCCACCTGCGGACCTTACGGGCACAACCCTCACAATGCATGTAAACTTTAAGTACAATTTCTTGAGGAGCTGGGGGTGATTCCTTTTTTGTTTCCTCTGGTTTTTTCTCTTCGGTCGCTGGTTTTTCAGCTGGCTTCTCTTCCTTCTTCTCTTCCTCTACTTTCTTTGGTTGCTCTGGTTTTTTCTCTTCTTCTGCTGCAGGTTTCTTCGCTTCCTAAACAAAAAAAAAACCAAATAAATAAAAAAACATAAAAATTAAACTTAAACGTTGAAAAAGATATATTTTGTAAGAACGTCTCAAGACCTCCCCCATTATGAGCTTTGGTTTTTAGACTGGAAGCACACCAGTAAACTAGACTTGTCACAGATAGATGGACAGACAAGTTTCTCTTGTGAAAGAAAGCTTTGAGTTTGTAGTTTGTAGTATGGTTTGGTTTCTTTTCTCCGAACGAAAAAAGCTTAGTGGAGTTTTTTCTAGAGTGGGAGAGTTTTGAGGAGATATGAGAAGGGAAGCAGTTAGCTATTTTAGTGCTTTTGGTATCACGTTGAAGGATGCTTTTAAAAGTGTTCATTTTTTAAAAATATATTAAAATTATTTTTTGTTTTATTTTTAATACCATTACATTAAAATTATAAAAAAATATTAATTTAATAAACTTTTAAACCAAATATATTTTAAAAACGTATCCAAAAATAATTCCAAACAAAAAACAAAAGGTGCTTGGAAAGGAAGGCAATCTAAATTGTTGTCATTGACAGGGGCACTTGCTGTAGAGGAAGGACTGGGTTGAGACAAATGGTACCCGGAGGTTACATGCTATGCTTTTTTGGCCACTTTTATTTTTTGCAAAGTAAAAGTTAATCTTTTGCTGGAATAATTTGTTTTTTACTGTTGTTATGGGGTAACTTTTTCTTTTTTCTTTTTATTATTGTGGTACACCTACGGTATTTTTTTTTGAATGTATACTATTTTTATTTAACTTATATTTTAAATTTTAAAAAATTTTAAATTTTTTTTCTTGTTTTAAATTATTTTTTAATGTTTTTAAATTTTTTTGATATGTTAATGTCAAAAATATTTTAAAAAAAATTATTTTAATTCATTTTTAAATAAAAAATATTTTGAAAAAACAATCATTAATATACTTTTAAATAAAAACTCCTTTTATCTTTCAGCATTATTAACTTTTTTTTTTTTTAGGAATTCTCAATGATGATTTGAAAATAAAGATAGGGCAATGAGTTTCTGGGATTGAGTTAATAATATATCACCTAATAGCATCTCTTTAGAAAAGTTAAATAGTTTTTTAAATAGTGTAAATATAGTTTTTATTTTTATTTGTGTTTTAATGAAAAAATCATTTTAATAACCCATTTATATTTTAATATAATTAATATTAATACTTTTCGTTTCTTAAGAAAAACATTTATGAAAATTATAGAGATGAAAAAATAAATCTTTAAATAATCTATTTTAATGCCTTTTACTCTCTTTTAGCTATATATGTAGAAATGACTGCTGCAAAATCAGAGAAAAAGAAACTAAAATATTAGTTTTTTTAGCTCTCCCATTAAATTAAAAATGACTAGTAATTAAATTTGATATAAAAGGTGATTGATGTTTACCCTTTTGTTTTTATTGTTATGATTAGACTAATCATTTACACGGTGGAGATATATATTAGGTTTGATTTATTTATTTATTTATTGATTTATATTGATAACTAATTGATTAGTTTTTTTTAAGAAAAAAAACCAACGTCAATTAATATACTTGAAAATAAAACCGTGCATGATATTCGAACAGTACTTGGAAACAGCTAAGGTTACAGAACTCGACTATTTGGAGTTCTAATCCAATCAAATCATTCGTGGTCATTGTTAACAATAGTTTATAATTAAGTTCAATGGTATATTCTTTAAGTAAACAGAGAATAGATCAGTTGAACTTTACGTCCACATCCCGGTCTGGACAATCTATTTGATATTTGGTACTATTTTTGACTTTATTTTTTGTTTTATTAATATTATTTTCTGTACCAATTTATATGAATCTCGACTAATACAACATAAACTATTTTTTACTTTTAATGCAGCACAATATATTACAGTATTATTAAAAAAAAAACCCTTTGAAAACTATTATAGGTATATACTATAATGATATTTTTATTCCTCCACTCAAAAGAACTTAATGCATATTTATAAGGATATTAAAATATTTTTACAAAACTATTTATAATTACCTAATAGAAAGAGAACAAATAAGTATGTTCTCATCTTTATTATACAGTAAAAATACTCAAATATTTTTGAAAGCAACAAAAAAAATTAAACCTAGCATCAAGAGGTATTTTAGTATATTCACAAAGAAAAAAAAGATGGGCACACATATATCATAATGGGAAGCATGTTGGAAGCACCCATGTACTTTAAGCGGTGTGTGCGGTGCCTCATGACATCCAAAAATACCATCCCATCGTGTTTTTGAAAGCGTTATTGTGTCTTTTTTTATTGGTGCGACGCGTGTTACTCGTGGTAATTTAGTTTGGCGTCAATGAACCTTTCTCCTCCTCTTTCTCTCTTCTTCCCTAAAAATTATAGCTTGATCTTCTTGGTTGTCGGTATTTCAACTTAAGTTCATATTCTTTTTATTTCTAATTTTGGGTCTTGGTCATTCTGTAAAAGTTCTATTTGTTTTCAATTTCATCATTCAATCCCAATTTACCAAATATTATATTTTCCAATGTGGTCCTTATTTTTTGGATTTTTAATTTTTTTTTCTTTGGTCATTTTATAAAAGTTTTAATGATTTTCAATTTCATCCTTCAATTCAAATTAATGGTATTATGTTTTCTAATTTGATCCCCATTGCTTTGATTTCATTTTTTTTTTCTTATTTCTTTTGTAAAAGTTATTCTTTTTTTCAATTTTACTCTTTAATTACAACAATATTTTTAATTTTTATGTCAATTTTGGTCCTCGTTCTTTTTGAATTTTTTGTCTTTTTACTAAATTGATGCTTGTTTTTCAATTTCACTCTTAAATTAAATATAAAATTATTTTTGTATTTTAATTTTGATACTACATTCTTTTAATTGCTACTTTTTCAAATTTGTTTTTAATTTCTTCATTCAATATTTAATTGATTGGGAATTGGACTTCATGGTTTTTTCATATTAAGTGCATGAAGTCTAATGACTCGGGTTACAAGTTTAAAAAGTTAACATAATTTTTTTAAAAAGCTTTCTAATTCTTATTATTTTTTTAGGTTATTCTAATCATATTATTTAAACCGTGAGTTTGGCTAGATATCCCGAGTTAATTCAACTCTAATTAGCGTGTTTATAGGTTTGTCACAACCAGTATTTTATGTCATTTTTTTACCTCATTTCAACACCTGAATATTACTTGTTACACAAAAAAATAATTTGGCTATGCAGCAAAGTGCGGCACCGAGACAAGTTTAAACACTAATATAACATAGCAATACTAAACATGACCAAATGTCATGATGCAAAACATTTCAATTGTTACCATTGCTATTTGAGACAAACTTGAGCATTGGGATGGAATTTTTACTGATTTGTTGGGATTTTAATGTCATTTGATTCAATTGAATGAGATTTTATCCAATTTAACATTGAAAATAAATAAAATTTGATTTGGAATTTGATTAGGGGTTTACCCGAGTACCATTATCATGGTTTTTTACCTTTTTTTTCATAGAGTTGTAATTTTATTTTTCAATATAATATATGATTTTTTTTATCGTATTGTTCAAGAATTAATGATTTTTGTTATTATATACATGAATTTATAATTTGTTTTTAAGCTAATATTTTATTTTAAAAAAACTGATTTCAGAAAATAAAAAAACGGATTGGGCACATAGATAAAATCTTCCATCCAATCCGATTCGACGACGGAGTCAAAGTCGAAGTTGGATATTAAATTTAGATATTTCAAGTCGGAATCAGGTGGAGGAAAATTCTACTCCAACCCGATATACTATCATCCATGGCTTGATATATATAAATGTAAAATAATTAGGTAGGATCAATTGATATAGTAATTATAGTTTGATATCTTAGGAATTAATATTAGAGATAGCTGGTAAATTCTTAGAACATGCCTGATCAAATTTAATTTACATAAATTTTTGTGGATCCTGATACTTGATCTTTCGAATATCATGTTTTAGCAGACTCAGGACTCTTTATTTTTATTTTTGTTGAGATCAAAACAAGCTTAGCCAGATGGATCGAAACTATCCAAAATTCCTCTTCTTTAATAGGAGAATCCAAATTAACAATTATTCGTACAGAATTGAAAAATATCAAGACTTGGAATTACTCAATATGCAAGAATACAAAAACCTCCATTATTAACAGAGTACTCTTAGCATAGTATCAGGAATATAAGCTTATAATATTAATACCCTTTTGTTCGAAAGAATAATTAACTTTTAATCACTCCATTTTTATATTCACTGAACCCTAACGCTGCCCCATGACTGGTGGGGTTCTTCAGCTGCATGTGGCCCATGGTATATGCAGCCAACAGGTAAACCCTTCTGCAGTTCCCACCATGGAAGAAATTCAATATGGATCAGCATGATAATCCTAGCCTCCAAGCTATATTATTCTCTGATGAATCTTACCGGGATGAGCATACTCAACAATGCATGTGTTGTGATCAGTTGTATCAGTGGCAAACTGGCCATGGCTGCTGTCGCCAGACCTTTCTTTCTCATTCATTATCAATACACTGTTAGGTTAGGAGAAAAAAACAGAGGTTCAAGCAAACTTTACTGAGGGATGTTTTTGCGATTTCCTGTGCTGAATCATTATCAGAGTCTGCTGCGTATTAATTTATTTTCAAATACTAATTATATTGTTTTTTTCTGCCATTCAAGTACATGTAAAATCTTATTCTACACTGTGCATGGGAGTGAAACATAAAAATTATATAAATGTATGATAGCATCAAACGATTTTACTATTTAAGCGATAGATCACTAATCACATCGGTTGTCTTTAGCGTAGTTTTTTTTTTTTTTTTTTTTTGGGGGGCAGCAAGTAGTGGATGCCTGGCATGTGAATCTTCATCATCAAACCAATCCAATCAGGGTTCCATGTGCTTGATCAGTATTTTATCAAACACATAAATTATGGAGGAGCCCATATGATCACATGCTATTTATTAGTAGTACAAATGTGATGTTGAGAGTTAGCTCAGTTCATATTTATAACCAGTAATGACGTTATAAGGACACTCCCAGCTCCCTCTTAATTGTTCTGTAAATAATAATATGATGATGATGGGTGCCATCCACATGAGAAGTACAGGACTGTACAATTTAGAATATTATTAAATACTTCAGATTAATTACGAGGGTTTGAGATATTATCTAATTAATAAATTAATAACTTATACATTAGCTGATAATTTGTTAATTTATAAAGATATCTTTTCCCAGAACATTAAATTTAATATATGTATATATTGTGACGTTAGGAATATTATCTAATCATCGAATTGTGGCTTATTATTATTATTCAATGTATTTGTTTAATCTAAACAAGTTGATGACGTTAGGAATTTTTTATTTTTTTATTTTTGGCTGGAGGCTTTTAGCTTGGTGGTTGACGTCGCATGCTTGAATTTGAAGAAGGGTAATTAAAACGGCAATGGAGGAATATCTAAGCAAGAAATGAAAACAACATAAAATATATAAAATTAGCTGAGGCCCGAAAGGATCAATAACTAAAATACTTGATCCTTGGCTTTACATTAATCATAACGTTGAAGGCTGTTTTTTCAAGAATGAAATTAATGATGATGAAAGACTTCTTCTTCCCCGGTAGGTCGGTCTGCGACTGATCTGTTTTTCACCAAATTTATGTTAAATGTTCTCATCATACTCCATTATATTGGTTCTAGCTACTGAAGTTTTACACCCTATGGCCCACTGAAAGCTTAAGTAATTTGTTAATTAGAATGAATAAAAGATTACGTAATTAAATACCCTAACACAAGGATCATTGGTGACTTATTATTATTTATTATTATTATTATTATCCAATGAACAAAATTAACCTTCTTTCAAATTTGTTAATAGAAGATTTTTATTATTATTTTGTGATTAAGCACACTTAATTCTCAATTTCTTTGTCAATTCTTAAACACAACCATGTCGAAGATCCAGTTGAGAAACCAAATATCCTAATATATATCTAACTTTTATTTTTTATCTTTATTTATCGTTAATAAATTTTTATTTATTTATTAACATATTTAATTCTCAATTTATTTTATTAGATGTATATATAAGTTTTTTTTATTTTCACTTTTGATTTTTTATATATAAAAAACACGTTAGAAACACTTGTATATTAATTTTTTTTTTAAATCAACCCGAAGTAGAGTATAAGTTAAATATCTAGTCATTAGCTATATATGTTCTGTACACTCAAAATATGTATGGAAATTAAAAAAAGAAAAAGAGGGAGTTTAATTATTCGGTGATTCCATGATATAAATATATCTTGTAAATAAATAAATGTTCAACCAATCATTAAGTAAATTGGTGAGATAATTTCTATTAATAAGGAGATTGTTGGATGTTTGTTTTAATTAATATGATATAAATAAATTGTAGGTAAATAAAAAATTAATCTAAAAAAAATCTTGGTTTTTTTACTTAAAAAACCTTGGTTTTTCTATATTTAATTCTTAATTTATAGTGGCTAATTAAATATTGATAATAGTAAGAATTAATTCTTTAACTTTTAACTTCCAAAATTTACTATAAAAAAAGAGGGGATGAAGATTTTTACACCTTTTCTTACATTATTTTTACTGTTTTTCTAATCAAATTATATGCTTAGTATGCATGCTAAAATTCTATTATTATTTTTTTGTTGAGAGTATATTTGTAATTAATTATATTTTTACACATTTATAGTTTTAAAAATATATAAACTTAAACAAAAAAAAAATATATATATATAAACCCTCTAAGAGATTGAAATAGCTTTTATTGTGAGATGTTGATATCACAGTAATTAGTCAAATGAGAAAGTGAGGTTCCCCCTGTATTCTCACAAATCTTTGATAGCATGTTCTCAAAGCAGGTAGAGAATTCTGGATTGATTAATTTAGAATTCTTGGAATTAATATGTCTTTAAGAAATGGTTTAGATTAATTATTCATGATTGAGTATTTTCTTTTCATTCATTTCTTAATTTCCCTTTTTTTTTATGAGAATGAAATGGAAAATTCGAGATTTATGACTATCCAAATTAAACTTGATTTGATAACACAAGACAAAGACAAAACACGTACAAAAAATTTCAAAGAGGTGGGCAACAATGGTTGCTTCTGCAAAGCCATGAAATGGTATTTGTATAATTGGGATAGGAGGAATCATCAGGACGGGACTTTGTTGCCTGTGATTCATAACAGGAGGCCATCTGGGTGACAATGCGATATGACTCTGATTTGACAGACTTTTGTATTTTGCTTAAATGATAAGATAGCAATTTAGATAATCTATCAAGTGCTCACATTGGAGTCTTTATAGATTGTTTATATAATCCACCCGCGAGCTACATGCCCTTTTTGGACTAGAAAATTATTGGCCTAACACTCACTAAATTAAGGAAATAAGGTGGTCTAGTGATAAAAACTTAAAATTAAAAAAATTATTTTTTTAATAGTTTTAAATTCGAGTAATGTGGTTCCTAATATGATGGTCACTGAAGGTTTACATAGTCGTTAATTTCAGGGCCCGTGGGATTAGTCAAGATGCGTATAAACTGAACCAGATATTCACGTTAATAAAAAAGAAAGATAATTTTCGCATCAATACATATTTTCTGTGAAAGAATTATTTTAATTTAATAATTTAAGTTATTAAGTGGTTTTTCAAGATATAATTAATATTATCCTCTAACACATCCTCTCAAGTAAAAATCATTTGACTTTTTTAAACTTTCATTGGCTTACGCTATCTTGTGTTTAGTTTTTATTAAATAAATAAGTATATTGAGATTCAAACTCGTGACTGCTTGGTCATCAAAACTCTAATACTATGTCAAATAACCAGTTCAACTCAAAAGCTTAAGCTGTTAAGTGAGATCCAATATATGATTTATATTATTCTCTAACATACTCTCTCAAGTGGAAGCTTTTTGAGCTCAAAACTTGCACAAATACATATAATTTTGTGTTTAATTTTAATTAAATGAATAAAAATGATGAGATTCGAACTCATGATACTTGGTTATCAAGACTATGATATTAATTTTTTTTATATTCTCTTACAAGATTAAAATATTCTTGGTTAAAATATTCTTACCTTTACTATAAAAGAGGATAAGAATAGCATTTGGCTCACGTTAATTATTACTGCGTGAGAATTTAAAAGAAAAACACTACTATTTATTTCCCCTAATTAAGTAAACCAAAGTAACTTGTTTGAGGATTAATGCACTTGCTGTTCGCGCAAAATGTCCAAAAAAATCAAAGACAGTCCCGGAAGAAGACATGACAAAGTAGTTAATTATCTACGCAGGAATGGACGTAATTATGGCTAGATCAATTGGTGAAATATTCCATCCCTTTGTTGGAAACACGAAGTCACTGATTTTTTATTTTTTTAAATTAATATAGGTATTTAAATTAGCTGAAGCGTATCTTAATTAATTATATACACTAATATTTAATCATACGTTGGACTGGATGTTCTAACACATGCAGTCTCAGTTTCCTTTTCTGATTTATCTTTATACACACTGGCATAAAATTGTCAAATAACAACAGGATTAGTGATAGAAAAATCTATCAATCATATTTCTAGTAATAGTATCAACAGAGTAATTTCATCAGCAAATCCGATGAAATTATTAAAAAACTAGAAATATTTGTTAGTAATTCCTCAATAAAATAACATGTTATTATCTACTGATAGTTAGCTCGTCGGTGATCCATTAACACCCATTGTTATCACCGACGCGAATACATCGTAAGCCTATGCATTAGCATTTAAGTCATTGATTGAATTGCTAATGGGTTTGAAATTCCTGACAAGAAATTCGTCGGTCGTTTTTATACCGATGAAAATATAGCATTTTCGGATTATTTTGTCTGTGTTCATCAATTCTGATGGGGACGTATCCAGTTGCAAAATAAGGTTGCGCCACCGGTCCAACGAGAGGCCTTGCTGCTACCGAAATCACTCACGGTGATGAATTAAAATATCTCCCAGTCCTGGAACCGAACAGTGATGATTTGGAATAAACCAAAACTGCCTAAGAATGGTGTACGTTCATGAGTTAGGAGTCAATAAAAAACAATGGGCTGCTGACTATTCACAATAGAGGAGGGAAGACCTTGCTTGTCTAGCTAAACTACATAAGAGTAAGTCTATAAAAGTTTAAAGCATAAAAAAACTTTTATTTAAGAGGATTATTAAAATTTAATATAAAAATATTCTTAGTGCTTAACTTGTTAGTTAAGTTTTTAAGTTTTGATGATTATTTAAATAATATTAAAGTATTAATGATCAAACAAGTTTGAACGAAATTTTCGTGATGCGTGCGTATCAATATATGTTGATATGTTAACCTAAATTTCTTTTAAGCAAGTTAGTGATTGTTTTCACTTTTTTTTTTTAGAGTATGTGTTTGGTATTGTGGTATATGGTGCTTCTCAATCGAAAATGCATCAAAACAAAATTATATATATATATTACTTCAACACATTAAAATCATCTAAAAATATCTAAAAAATATTTTTTAAAATAAAAAACAATTTGAATAGCACTTTGAAAAGTATGTTTTGATGCAAAAACAAACATTCACTGAGTTTATGAGTATAAGTATGGATTCCAACTTGCATTTTCTAATAAAAAAATACCTTCTAGGATTCAAATATAGTCGAGTTAAGTACTACCGATACAAAATTAAAAAGAGAAAAAGAAGTCGATCAGTTGATCTATATCTAAATATACTGATCTTATATGTTAAATAAACAAAAAGTTATGGAGCACTCACTATTTGGACTTAGCCCAAATAGGTTGTTTGTCTTGCTTTTGGGCTCGAATCTTTAGAACTTAACACTTGCATGCAATTATAATACAGATTCATGTTAAAATATCTAAATCTAGTTATTTTGATTTGTTGCAATAAAATGACTTATCTCATTATATCTCGAAAGTATTTTTTGATATTTTTTATTTTTTAATGAAAAATAAAATATATTTATTTATACTTTATTTTATTTAGTAAAAAATCATGCGTAAAAATTAATTTATTTAATGAAAAATATGATTTCTTGGTTTATCTCTCGAAAAAAAGAAATTTATTGTTATTTATTGGCACTAGGTCGGAAAATATATATATATATATATATATATTTATTTATATATATATATATATATAACAATGATCATTCATCAAGCCACGTGGCAATGACATAATATAATCACCTCTTGACTCGTGGCGACACGGGCCAACGGGTTCATCGAGGCCAACTTGACACATGTGCTGCCTAGATAAAACACATCCTCTCGGCGTATGTCATTTGACCGAACATGTTAGGGATGTGACCTAGTTACCTATGCATGCTGCAGCCAGGACTCATGATATAGGAACAAAATATTTCCTCTTTCACATGATGTGTTAAATCATGAGTTCTGTAACCTTTTGTTGTAGTCAAATAGTTATATATATATATATATATATTGTGTGTGTGTGTGTGAATCAGCAGACATTGTGGCGGTGGCTCTGCTGATTGAAGGGTCGTGAGCTTGGTGGTATGGGTTCCATTTGAGCCACCGGAAAGCATATGATCACAAATGTGAAGCTCCCACAAACAACTTTCATGTTCTTCCAAAATCTGAAAAGTAGATTATATGATCTATCTAGTGGCTGAAAAACACAAGAAGAGAAAATCGATCGATGAACTCATCATGGGACAGATTGGGCTTCGGTTTTGGGCCAAGAGGCCAACTGGAAGGTACATGTATATTTTTTGAAAGTACATTACCTTGGTTGTACGACATATGTCTGTTTTGCCTATATTTTCCAGTCACTCACGAACAAACAAAGATTTAAAACTTTCTACCTATGCCTGGGATGTGTTAATTTGTTATTCGAAAGTAATCCTGTTTTTGAGTGTTTTTTAATAGTTTTTTTTATATAAAATATTATTAAAAAATACCCACAATATAATCCCAAACATACAATGCATGGAACAAGTTGATACAAAGCCATCCAAATTTTATGATCATATCGTATGAAAGAATGGCTCCACAGAAGATATCAAGCATCAATCATGCCCAGAAAAAGCTTAACATTTAATGGTAAGATTATTTGATGGGCAATGCATGTGATGACGTCTTGTGGATCCCATTTTTTGGGCCACCTTTTACACATAGCATCTAAGTGGGCATCAACCCTCTCATCGCCTCATATAGTCTCAACATACTTTATCACAATAGAAAGATTATACAAGATGTGACACTTTCATGCTGGCCACCATTGGCAAAGAGCCTATTGGGACAGGGAGAGTGTATTATAGCATGGTACCATAGGATTTGTTGACGGACCCTTCAGTGGCTCCATAATTTAGTAAGAAGGCAATTTTATTGAAGGTAACCAAGTATATGCATAATAAGGTCTTTATAGTGAATTTATTGCCTAGGATGTAATCTATATTAATTACAATTCAGAATTATACGGATTTTTAAGTTATACTGAACTTTATTTCATATGATTGGGTGGAAAGTGTTGTCAGAAGGCATATTGAGATCGAATCATGAGCATCATTCCCACTGGTACTTGCCATGCACTTGTGTTGGGTTGCTTCCATGGCTAAATATTAATCCTCTGAAACCTATTTAATGCCAGCCTCATGTCTTTCCTAGGCTGTTAGGCATAGAAGACTGAGCTTGCGTAACTGGAACTCTTGTAAAATAGGAAACACCCGATACTTGAGTTAACATTATTGGTGAAGAAAGAAGTTTCAAAGAGACCATGTCATGTGTGCTTGCAAAACAAAACTGAGAAAGGAAGAAGATGAAGCTTTCTTGTAAAAAAGCTGGTTAGAAACCTTAAGGTTCAGGAATATCCATTGCAGTAGGTGCAGTATATGAGTTTGCTTTAACTCGAGGTACAGTATAATCACTCCAGTTTCTCATTTAGGATCATATATATATATATATATATATATATATATATATATATATATATATATGCAAGCTCTATTCATGGAAGCCTCAAGACTCATTATGAATCCGAGCCCATGTCTCTTATATGCCTTAGTTAGAGAACTAGGACATGGGCAATGTGGTGGGGAGTGTAAATTATGAGCCCACCATCCATGTAGCAAGGCTTAAAAATAGTTGGGTTTAAAGTAAGGTGTGGAAAATAAAATTGCGGTGAATTCTGGGCAAGGAAGAGCCACCAGGGAATGGTACGGTACAGTTCTAGGCTTTCAGCAAGGTTGCTCCTACACAATGTTTTTATTCTTTTATTTTTTGAGGATTTCTTACAAAATGTTTTATTTTCGCATAGTGTTTTTGTTTTTATTCTTACAAGCTGATATGGTTATGGAATTTGTGTTTAGTTTGAAGGTTCAAAAGTGTTCATTCCAATACCATTGGTTCAGACAAGCACGTTCTGATATCCGGATCCTTTATTCAGCCATTGTTAACACTAAATTCTCGATAATTTACTCCCTGCAGTTCAATTGTATGAGCGGGAACAGCATATAATGTGAGTACAATGGTTCAAACTTCAAAGCTCATATAAGGAGCTCTGAGTTAAGACAATAGACACGTCCATTTTTCCATTAACCCATCTCCCACATATGCTTCTGGGCTGGACCTGTCCATGTTAGAGAAATAGCTAAGCTTGGAAGATTAGCAAGGGGACCATAGCATTACCATTTACCATACCAAGAGGATAGTGATCGTGAACTAAATTCCCTCCATCCAACTGAATGTAGACATGGATTATTACAAGTATACCTGAAGCATGAGATGGTCAGCCAAGTTTGGATAAAACTGGATGGATTGATTGATTTGTCTTCACTCCCAGCCAAAATGCACTCAACGATACATAGCAATCCGTGCTAGTGATTTTCAGCCCTCAATTTGTTCTGTTGCCAGGCTTGGATTTTCATGCTAGAAAATGGACAATAACACCAACTTATTGTACTCTTGTCATCTTAATTTCTTATTTAGCATGGATATACATGGGCTGACCACAACAACAATGATATATATTATATCTGATATCTCATTGTTTTCTTTTTAACCTTTAAATGGACATAAATTGTAATGGATACTCACTTGGGACTTTGTCCTTACAGAGCAAGAAAGCTGTATTTATCTGCTGTTTTTTTCTTTGAGTTCCAAGGCCAACCCTTAGGAAAAAAAGAGCATTTGTTTCTCATAAATCTGTGTATACATGCAGTCACACAGTGAAAAAGCAAAGCACCACATTAGTCACAAAAGAGACACAGATGCCTGAAATAGGCGGTCTCCTGCTTCAAGCCCTAAAGTAAGGCTTTTTAGGCTACGTTTCTGTTAGCTGCCAAGAAAAGCCATAAACTTCTCCCAAGAAAAAAAAAAAAACACATACACACACTCTTAACAGATAAAAGTTTGAAAGGACCTCTCGTTTCTGCAGACAATGCATCAATCCAACCCCTATAGGTCCCATTCCTATATTCCCTCTCTTGGGACTCGGGAAAATTAAACAAAAAGTCCTCGTCCTTGACATTAAATTAAATATCTTTCCTTTCCGCCAGAGAGACAAAGAAAAGGAGAAGAAGAGGGAGTCTTTATGGTAAGCCAAGAAAATGAAGGTTAAGAAAAAAGGCAAAGTGCACCCACCTCCACCACCATCATCCAAATCTCCAGATAAAGATCCCGACACAGTGTTAAAGCTACTGCCAGTGACTATTCTAGCTTTAGCCCTCTCTCTTCCTAACCAAGATCGTGAGGTTTTGGCTTACTTGATAGCAAGGTCCATTTTTATCACCACCACAACAAACCCATCTTCACTTGTCACTCAACATCCTAAAAACAAATGCCAAACCAAGACCGCCCCTACCACTGCCAACAAGAATGGCAAATATTGTGGCCAGGAGGTTCCTCTTTTTCAATGTGGGTGTTTTGATTGCTACACTAGGTTTTGGTATAGATGGGACTCATCTCCAAACAGAGATTTTATCCACCAGGTTATTGAAGCATTTGATGAGCATTTGGTGCAGAATATTGAGTGTCCAAAGAAACACAAGAGACGCAAGAAGAAAGGTAAGGTCTTGATGATGGGCCATTTTGAATCTGATAATACACCTGAGAAATCAGTGCCTGAAGCTGAATGTGAAGTGATGGTAGTGCAAGAAAATCTTGAAAGTGGAGAGATTGAGGTTGTGTCCGGAGAGGAGATAGTGGGGTGTGGGGAGCTGACTGGGAACCTGGAAATGGAGGTGATGACAGTACATTCTTCAGGGTACAATAATAACCACAAGGGCCTGGCTAGCAAGGTTTTACCGGCTATAGTGGGTTTACTGAACTCTCGTTTATGGAGTAATCTATGGAGTCGGGGCATGTAAGAAGCATATATATGTTTTACTTTTAGTTTAGGGTTTAGGGAAAAAATGTTGCCTTTGCATGTTGGAAGCTTTAAATGTTTTCTTGCAGCGACAGGGAGGGGTTAATATTTTGGGGAAAGTCTTTGATTTTCATATGGCATATAGACATGGTGATTGAGGTGAAGAACAATGGATGAATGTTGTGGCTTCGATGGTCTAATTATTTTGCATTATTAATTAATTAGTGGGTATGATCACGTTGATTTAGAGTACTGTCTTGATTGTTTCCTGCTCAATCCATAGGCAAATCTATAGACTTTTGTTCGGTCGGTGCTTTATAATTAGTAACAGTGATGTTTTTAATTGTTGTGATTTGTCAAACTTTGTGGACAAAATTAGTGAAGACCCAAGTAAGCATATCTCTCTGGGGATATGGAATTTACACTCTGGAAGGGGCCAGTCCCATGTCATTTCACGGGTTTGGATTTTTTTTGCTAAAAAGATTTCGAGATTTCGAGGGATTCTTTTCAACATTAGCACTGCAATTGCAAAATTTTAGAAGAAATATTTTGTTTGAAAAACATGAAATAATATATTTTAATATTGCCACGTAACCAAGGGATTTGTTTTTCATTTCAAAAACCTTTTTCAAAGAGTTTGAAAATTTTTTATTTTTTTACTTTAAATTAATATATTTTTTTTAGTAATTTTTAGATCATTTTGATAGGTTGATATTAAAAGTAATTTTAAAGAAATAAAAAAATATTATTTTGATAAATTTCTGATTAAATTTTTTTAAAAAATAACCATAACTAAATTTTCATACAGCTTCAAATAAATACATAACTTTTATAAAACATGAGATTATTAAAATAATATGTTTATGAATATTATATTATTAAACTTTATTACCTTATCAAATTTTTTTATTTTTTTATTCATGTAAAGTGCCCGAATTAATTTGCATTCATCTTGATTAATTTTTATAAGTTTTGAAATTAATCTGAAAGTCATTAATTTTTTTTTTTAAATCTTTGTGTTACTTTGTCATTTCCTTTTTATGTTTTTCTGTTCTAGTTGCACGATTTATGATAGGATCAAGAGCGGATCTTCACAGCAATCCATCAAAGGAGAGATTATGGTACTGGAAATTATAGAGTATTTTTAACTTTCCATAAAAAGACTAAAAGGAATGTTATTTTATGACATTTTTCGTACTGGCCATGGCACGTTTGGTAGAGGTGATTTTGCAAATGTGTTTGTGCTTATCATTCTTTTTCAAATGCCTTTGAAATACTTTTGATATGATATGATATGATAGTGTGAAGAATTATTAATTTGATGTATTTTTTAATTCAAATATATTTTAAAAATTATTTCAAATGCAGTTCCAATATATTAACAAATACATCCATCGTAACTCAGCTATTGTTACCTTGGCTTTAGGAACAAAAGGTAAAAAGGATTAGCAATGGGAGAGACTCGTTTTGAAATCCTGTTTGAAGAGTTGATCTGGAATTGAAATCATGACAGGATTAAAAAAAAATAAAGGAAATTATGATCCAGGGTGACCCATTAATTCAGTAAAATTTAGTCAAAAACTTATTAATTTTTTTTACTAGAACATCTTTTTAAATTAAAAACAAAATTAATCCAGGTGATTTGGTCAAAACCTATAACCCGAACCAACCATCTGGGTTTCAAAACTCTCCTTAGTGCCCACGACCCTTGTTAATTATTATAAAACATGGGTGTTAAACTCAGCACAATAACTTATAAATTGATATAATTATTTAATAATTATAATTTTTAGTGTTAGAAAATACGGTTAAAATTGTTTTTTTAAATTAAAAAATATTTAAAATTAATATATATTTTTAAATTTTTATAATGTGTCATGTCAAAAAAAATTAAAAATAAAAATAAAATATTATTTTAATATAATTCAAATAAAAAAATTGCTAATGAATATCCATGGCAGTTGAGGGCTGCAAAACTACGTCATGCATGCTTGCCCAATAGGGCATCAGAGGAGAGTTGGGTCATGATAGCTTGGAAAGGATGCGGGCCACAAGGCCATTGATAACTTCTATGGGCTTCACCCTCCTGCCTTTGAGCCTTTGTTTTTATGTGTTTTTTTTTCGTTGCCTATATTAAAATATCCTTGTTCTTAATCACTCTTTTATGTGGGTCAGTAAAATTGTGCACTGGGTTTCCTGCCGAGGGTTCATTCAAACCATCTTCAATCGTAATGGATCTTGGGCTTTTTTTTTTTTTAATTATAAAGGACTTTTTTTTGGAAGAAGAAGAACTCTACTAACTCGTAACAATAATTAATTTAGTAGTTTTGGAGAGATTTTCTAATAGAAAATCTCTCAAAAGGATCGATCATGGTGTGTTTTCTCTTATACTGTTTTAGCTGTTAAGATATATGTTCCTACCATTTTTATTTTTATTTTATATCAAGGTGCATTCCCCCTTTTATCATTACTCAACTTGCAAAGGATGAGAAAAAAAAACATTATTATATCAAATAATCCTTGAATGTTCATGTACCCTCTCTGTGAATAATAAATTAAAAGTAATCATCTAATAGATAGCTCAATGGTAAGAGATTGGGATCAAGAAGTTTGTTCCTCTTGTAATCTCAAGTTTGAGCCCTGTGGTTGCTAATATAATTGTCACTGGATGATCCTGATAAAAGCATCTTTACAATGAAGTTAGAAGATGAGGAAGAGGAAGCTGATGACGATGGTCAGACAAATAATGGTGAGATTTAAACTCATGACTACTTGGTCATCAAAGCTCTGATATCATGTTAAAGTAATTCAGATCAAACATAAAAGAAGACTAGAATTTTTAATAATCTATTTATTATGAGGGCTTAAGTTAACCTAAATACAAAGGAATAATTATATATAAGTTAAACTAAAAATAATATTCTACCATTAACAAATAAGACTAGATAAATATTATTTAACAACATGGTCGTTAACTTCAGGACCCGTGGAATTAGTTGAGATACACGCAAGGTAATCCGGACACCGATATTAATAAATATTTTTTTAATAATAATAATAAATTAAAAGTCTCCCTTTAGTACGTAGTCTTGAGGTGGTCACGGGAAATCTAACATTGTTAAACGTGTAATGGCACAGTCCAAAACGATCTCTTGATGATAGCCCTTGCTCAGTTTCAGTCACGTTATTTGGAAGGGCTTTGAAGAAGAAGCAGGAAGAGAAATTACAGCGGTGTGAAGTTCATGAGTTATGATAATGCAATATCAAGATTTTCTTTTTTGAACAACAAATTCTTCTTGTTGTTTTATGCAGCCTTTACTCTTGTTTGTAGAATGAGAAATGTAGGTTTAATGTGCGCAAAATTCACAGGGATCATGCCATGCCATGCACAGCAGTACCTTGTGTGATCAAGGGTGTGGATGGGTTAAATTAATGGAGTTTAAGTCTCAATGGTATTAGAATTTATTTATATTTTTATTTTATATATATGTATATATGACTAAAATATTAAATAAATTAATTTTTAAACTAAAGTTAAAATTATATGACCACAAAATAAAAAGAAAAAAGAAAGTAGGTGTGGTTAAAGAGAACTTTTTCTATCAAATTTGAGATTTGTCGTATGATTTTTTTTAAATTTTATTATTGTTGAATTTTT
This sequence comes from Populus deltoides, assembly GCA_015852605.2. Lineage (NCBI taxonomy): Eukaryota > Viridiplantae > Streptophyta > Magnoliopsida > Malpighiales > Salicaceae > Populus > Populus deltoides. The sequence goes on from CM027581.2 coordinate 3,617,003, forward strand.
ATCCTTAACAAACTTTAATAAATTGACACATAGTTAATGATACAATTAAAAAAAATAAGGATAAAAATGAAATAAAAAATCAAGTTACTATAAATTACTATTATGTTTTTAGTATAATTTGTAATTGTAATATCCTCGTATTATATTTAAAAAATTACACCTAGATAAAAATTAAGTTCTAAAAGATAGTAATAAAGAAACAATAATAATAATAATAATAAAAAATAGATTTATGGTAGTGATTCATTGCACGCTCATTCCACATAAATAAGATAAAAAGAACAAATTCCAACCAAATCGCAAGTAATAAATAAATAACATCCACTAAACAAAGTTTTTATTCATAACAAATCCAAATCCATCGGGTTTGGAAGAAACACATGATATTCATTCAACGTTCATTGCATAATAAATAAAATACATCAAAAAAAACAAAGAAAAGAACTCACAAGCAACAAAGAGTCTCTTCTCTCAGTAGAAAGAGGTTGTCCAAAAATGTCTTTCCCTTCCCTTAACAGTTAACTCACTCCCTCCTCGTTTTGTTCAAACCTCAAACTCCACGCTCCTTCTTCTCCTTTCCATCCCTTATAAGAACAAACTCCAACACTCAAAACGCCAACAACACACACTCAAGACATCAAGAATCCCCTCAAAACACACCAATGGCTCAACCATCATCCCATGTAACAGCACCTCTGAAAGATGAGCTTGATATTGTTATCCCAACTATAAGAAACTTAGATTTCTTGGAGCAGTGGAGACCTTTCTTTCAGCCATACCATCTTATTATTGTCCAGGATGGGGATCCTAGCAAGAACATCCTGGTCCCTGATGGCTTTGATTGTGAGCTTTATAACAGGAATGATGTGAATCGGGTTCTAGGTCCTAAATCTAGTTGTATCTCCTTCAAGGATTCTGCTTGTCGTTGCTTTGGTTTCTTGGTTTCCAAGAAGAAGTATATCTTCACCATCGATGATGATTGCTTTGTAAGGGTTTTTTTTTCCATTTTAGAGTCTAAGGAGTGAGATTTTTTATGACAAGTCAACTTGGAGTGGGATCGAGAGGGCCCCGCATTGAAATTGATATGCTATTTGTTTTTGTTTTTACTTTTTAAACTGCGTTGGTTTGTATTTTAAAAGTTATTGGTTTAATTTTTTTAGTGTTTATATATATATATTTAATCAAAAAATCCTTTTCAGAATTTGCTTTGGTTTTGTTATCTTTTTATTTATTTTTATTTTTTTAAGAAAATCTTGCTGCTTTGATTGAAGGTAGGTAAGAATCCAAGTGGGAAGGAGATCAATGCATTGGCTCAGCATATACAGAATTTGCTGACACCATCTACGCCATTTTTCTTCAACACTCTTTATGATCCGTTTAGAGAAGGTGTTGATTTTGTGAGAGGATACCCTTTTAGCCTGAGAGGAGGTGTGCCTACTGCTATCTCGCATGGACTCTGGCTAAACATTCCTGATTATGATGCCCCAACTCAGCTTGTCAAGCCTCTCGAACGTAACACCAGGTTAACTCTGCATCAATAGCAATAGCATATTGGACACTGCTTCTTGGTCTTGGCTGTGATTTGTCTTGCTTGTAAATTGAATTCAATCTTGTTTGCATTGTTTCGTTTTTGTTCAAAATATCAAAAGAAGTGTACTTTTGGCTCAATGTTTGTCTAATTGTATTCTAAATTTAGCTCACACAGGTATGTGGATGCTGTTTTGACAATACCAAAAGGCACCCTGTTCCCAATGTGTGGAATGAACCTTGCTTTTGACAGGGAATTGATTGGCCCTGCAATGTACTTTGGTCTCATGGGTGACGGCCAACCCATTGGGAGATATGATGATATGTGGGCTGGCTGGTGTGCCAAGGTAATATCTCGATCACTTTTCATCTCTTTTGCTACCAATTCGCCTATAGGATTTAACGGTGAAAAAAATACTCCTGGCTGACAGCGTTCTGTTAATGATTTATCGAATGCATGAGACATGAGTAGACTATTTTGATTGCCATGAAAATGCAACTGGTGCTTCGTTTAGTTTCTGTAGATCTTGATGTTTAAATCTACGTTAATGGCTTAAGGGCTAAAAGTAATCGTATAAAGTTGCGAACTTCTTCTGTGAGCTTGTAATGGATTACTTCTGCCTGGATTGGAATCAGAATTTGACTGCCATTTCTTGTGCTAATTCTCATTTGATTGATAAAATAGAAGAGACGGAGACGCACGATGGAATACAGTGGGTATTTTTTTTTTTTTTATCTTCTTGATGCTCCAAATGATAGGCATACACAGACCCCTTTCAATGGGTGTGGATTTCAGGTAATCTGTGATCATCTGAGTCTCGGGGTGAAGACAGGACTGCCATACATCTGGCATAGCAAGGCGAGCAATCCATTCGTGAATTTGAAGAAGGAATACAAGGGCATATACTGGCAGGAAGACATCATCCCATTCTTCCAATCTGTTGTCCTTCCAAAAGATGCACGACCCTGCAGCAATGCTACCTTGAGCTTTCCAAATTGGTCAAGGAAAAGCTTAGCCCTGTTGATCCTTACTTCAATAAACTTGGTGATGCCATGGTTACTTGGATTGAAGCCTGGGACTTGCTCAACTCACCTGCACAAGAAGCTGCAGCTCCGGTCGATGGCGTTAAGAAAAACTGAGCTCTCTTTAGCCTTCATAGACCGCTTTTCATTTCTTTCACTGTTCTAGTTGTTTGTGATTTCCTTTACCCTATACCATTTTGCCCTGCTTACTTGGTGTCACGCTTTGGATCTCTATGATCTAGAACAGAGCATCAACCATTAATAATTTAGTTCAGGCAGGCTATATACAATCTCGTTCTAAGAACCCATAACATAAAAAGAAAAAAAAAAAACATATGCTTTATTTAATATGGAAAACTTCGAAATGAATTCCATTGCAGAGCTTTTAAGCTTTATGGTACCACTAAATTGATCTAAAAGCATTTTAACAAAAATTACACGAGTTTTAACAGGGCGATGGTGAGGGAACAGAAGTTTCAAGTGTCAGTACGTGTTTTCCTTGTTGTGCAGTAGATAGTAGTATAACTGTTTCAAGATATATATCATCAGAGCAAGCAACGGGGAAATATATATTCGGTTTGCAAAGACACTTGAATGGCAAGCATCACTCTATCAACATAGAACCCAAAAATCTACATCCAATCCCCTCTGATTTACTCTGCAATTAATTGTTTTTGAGAGAAAAGAAAGATGAGTATTTTTTTTATTTGAAATTACTGTAGCGAACTAAAGAGTCTCCCATCTAATTTGTTTTTGTCTATTTTTTAAAATTTAAATTCCGTTTGAAATTTAAATCAACACCCTTTAATATAGAAATTGATTTAATCTTTGAAGTTGAATTCAATTTCAAAAGTTTTAAACAGCTTGTTAGTGTATGAGAGTGTATAAACTTATAAGAGTGTAGAAACTTCTGTCTTTCACTTAAAAAAAACATTAAATTAATGTTTTTTTAATTTTTTTAAATGATTTTGATATGTTAATGTTAAATATAAAGAAAAATCTAAACAATATTATTTAAACATATTTTCAAATAAAAATTACTTTTTAAAATCACACTAAATCATAATATTAGACAAACATTAAGGCCATATTTGTTTCCCGGAATTCAATTTTCGGGAAACCATTTTCCAAAATTTCCCGTGTTTATTTGCCATTGGAAAGTTGATCAAGGGAAAACACTTTCCAGTCAATGAAATACACTTTCCAGTCAAAGAAAAAAGTGTTTTCCCTTTTGGCTGTGTTTGTTTTCCGGAAAGTAGTTTCCGAGAAACCACTTTCCAAACTTTCCTGTGTTTGTTTGCTATTAGAAAATTTGGTCAACGAAAAACACTTTTCAGTTAAAGGAAAATTTGGCTTGGTTTTTAGGAAAGTGTTTTCCTGAAAAATTTGGGCGGAAAACACTTTTCGGAAGTTGTGAAAAATTTAGAAATATTATTATTTGCTGATTATATCAAATTTGATCCTCAAACTTTTGATTGCTATATATAATATATTTTGAATATTTATTTTTCAATTCCATCTCTTAAAATTTAATTTTTATATTAATTTTGGTCCTTATTTTTATAATTGTTATTTGCTTTTTCCTTATCATTTTTTATTGAAATTTTTTATCTATCAAATTTGGTCCTCATTCTTTTGATTGTTACTTATTTTATTTGAAATAATTTATTAAATGTTAATTATTATTATTTTAATTTCTCCACCTTTCATTTTTTTTTAATTTTTTAGATTTGATCTCTATTATTTTGATTATTATTTATTTTATTTGAGATAATTTATGAAATTATATATTTTTTTCAATTTCATTCTCATTCAACTTTTTTAATTTGTAAGATTTGTTCCTCATTATTTTAATAAACTTAAGAAAAATAAAACATTAATAAGTTATTTTCCAGCTCATTTTCCGCCAAATCTTGGAAAGTGTTTTCCAACTTATTTTTCATTACACTATCAAACATCAGAAAATACTTTCCCGAAATTCACTTTTCCAAAATTTATTTTTAAAAAAAAACTACTTTACAGTGAATAAATATAGCCTATGATGTAAGCGATGATTCAAATCTAGAATCTACCTGTCAATAGTGTCATTGTCATGTCATTTTGGACAGGAATTTTAAGATGCCATTGGTTTATTATATCGGTTTGATGATCCATTTAGTGAACCAAAATATATGTTAGCTTGTTCGAATCGTGTAAGACAATTTTAATGAGTTGGTTTAATTGTCAAGGAGGTATGCTTCCTCCATAATGTATTTTTAAAATCGGTTATAATGGAAATTTATCCTCAATGTTAAAAACCCATGCTAAACTTGGGTCGGTTTGATAAATAGACTCGAGGAACTTCAATTCTGTTTAAATTTTTAATTAAATCAAATATAATATTAATTTTTTTTAAAAATTAATTATTTCAGTTAAATTTGGCCTGATTAATATAAAAAATTGTTTTAATGAAAATAATTTACCTAGTGACCCGTAAATCAATCAAGTTCTTGAAAAATATTCATGATCAATTACTGACTTGAATTCAAGAATTATAATACAATGATTTTATTATCATAGAATAAAAATAAAATAAGAATGACTCATATATTGAAAATTTTAGTCCTTTTACACTAGTGATCGATTACAAATGTCAAATTTTATGAAATCTCGTATAAAGCATTAATTAGGTGATTGAAAATGAGGTTGTAATTATTTTTTAAAGTGTTTTTTATTTAAAAATTATTAAAATAATTTTTTTTATTTTTTAAAAATTATTTTTAATATTAACTTATTAAAATATCTGAAAATATTAAAAAAATATTAATTTAAAATAAAAAAATTAAAGATTTTAAAAATACTTTTGAAAAGTATAAGTTAGGGGTGTTTGGAAATATGATTGTGATTACTTTATTTTTTATTTGAAAAAAATATCAAAAAAATATTTTTTATTTTAAAAAATTATTTTTTGCATTGATATAATAAAATGATCTAAAAATATTACTTAAAAATTAAAAAAAAATTAAATTTTTGTAAAAATATTTCTAAAACACACTAAAGAGGTTAGGTCGCGACCATGCTTTTATTCACTGTGAACTGATGGCGGCGGCCCTAGAGGCCCTATGATTTGTAGGGTGCTGATGTGGCGTCAGTGTCCTATCCTTATCAGACGGTATTCCAAATTCCAGATAATTCCATTGTTGTGTGCTGCCTAACTTCCATGATGGCCGGCATCATCAAGGTGGTGGTGTCTACTAATAAGCACTAGGAGGATTTTATGCTCCTTAATTTTTCAAAGTTTATGCTATGTTAATTCCATATGGGCGCATGCAATAACTTGAGAATTGCGTGTGAAGGTGTGTGTATATATATATATATATATATATATATAATACAAAAATCCTACAATTTAAGCTATACCTGAATCGCTTGATTTTTATTATTATTATTTAAGTGTGTGTTTGAAATTAAGATTAAACTTGTTTTTTTATTAAAATTTAATTTTTTTTACTTCAAATTATTTTTTTGTGTTTTTAAATCGTTTTGATCTATTGATATCAAAATTAATTTTTAAAAAATAAAAATATATATTATTTTGATGTATTTTCAAGTGAAAAACACTTTAAAAAATAATTTTTACCACACTTTTAAACACCACATTAATCTAGGCTTAAACAGCTAGACTTGTTTGTCGTTAGAGCCAAACCCAAACGCCAAGCCATTATGGTCTTGCAGGCCAGAATTATATGACATCACTCTCATCTTCAAATAGGCTGTCCACTTTGTCTTTTAGACTTTAATATAGTACCTTTATCAAGCACAAATCTCAATATATTTTCTAGTTTTGAGATGTCAGAATGGCATCGTGTACCACCCACTGATACTTACTAATTTTTTTTTGTAGAGTAGAGATATCTCCTTTCTTGCTAATAGTTATTTCCTACCCACAAAAGGCACTACAAATAATAATAAGCATCCTCTCCACCAATAGTACAATAATCAATAACTCTATACTTCACGCATCACATAAAACTTGCAATTCCATTAAATATGAGGTACATGCAACACCACGCTTCACGATGTAAATTTATGTGACCAAAATCTATAATACCTCATATCACCTAGTAAACATTCAAGCGATGCAAGATCATTTAAGAACTTCATAATAATTCATTCAATCACACTCCACTAGCAATTTTCTTTTTAGTTTTCTTTTTGTTTCATTATTTCTCATCCTATATTTATTAAGTGCTATAAAATCTTTTATTTTCAAAGAGCACTTGTTTTGCATAAACAACCAAGCTTAGAGACAAAGCCAATATTTAAACTCATACATCTCAACCCAATATGCAATCATAGAAAACCAATCCAATTCTAAAGTTTTTAGGACTTCATTAATGTGTGATTGTAGTTTTTCTTAACGTTGTAATTTATTCTTGAATCCATTAAGAAGCTAGAAGTCTTAAGAAATCCCTCTTATATTAACAACTTACATTTTAGAGCACGTGTTAAAGATGAAAATGGATTTTTAAATACCTTTTTAAACTACTCTTTGCCTTCTAAACATGTGAATTTGAGAGGAAGGACTAGACCTAGTTAGCTAAAGCTAATTAAGCTGGATTTATATTATAATGTGTAGTAGATTTATGTTAAAATGACATCTTTTTTTACCCTTATATAATCCATGATATGGAATATCATTATCACTCATTTCAATTTAAATGAACTAATGTTGCCATGTTAATTGAAGATGGGTTGCAAATAACAAAATTAAAGTTTACCATTTTCCAACTAAAATCTCAAGTTAAAACATCAATTCAACTAGATGTTGCAACCTTAATTTGTTTGTGTGGAATGCAAAAACTCAACCATTTTCAAATGATTAAGTGCCCCATTGTAGTAACTTCTACTTTTTAAAAGTCATTTCTAAATTGTTTTTCGATGATTTTGATGTGTTAATCTTAAAAAAAATAAAAAACATCATTTTAATATAAACACTTTTAAAAAATATCATGCATCACATTATCAAACACACACTAAGTGTACACACACAAATACTAGTGTATACATATGAAACTCATAAGATAATGTTTAGTTTTGAAAGAAAAGATATGAAGATAGTTGGGACAAAAAGGGACATGTCTTCTCTAATCTTTTTGCATTTTTAAAGATAAAAATTCACTCCAAAATTATCTTAGAAATATATTTATTTTTATATTTATATCTTTATCTATATCCTTGTTTCTTCAACCAAATACGTTTACGTCTTTTCTGTATTTGTTCCTCCTATTATGTGACATTAACCACACATAACCTAATTGATGTTATGAGTAGTTGAGATTTATGGGGATAATTTCATCTCTTTACTTTTGTTTTACATAATAAAACTTTGTTGTCCTTAAAATAAAAAAAATATATAAACATTTTATTCAAGTGCTTTTCAATATTTTCTATATTCTTTACACAATAAAATAACATAAATACCTTTAAAAGTTAAAAAAAAATATATTGAACTTGAATAGTGGGTTTTTTTGTCTTTTCATATTTTTAGCATAGTGAAATAACATATTTAATCTTAAAATAAAAAAATTAAAACGAGTTTGAAAGGGCATTTTCATCTTTACAATATAGTTTTTTTTTGTAATATTTAAGATGCCCTTTGTAATATCTCACATTGGCGGGTGAAGATTTGGTAGCTGACCTTATTAGTAGTGCTGGTTGCTAACTTTTGAGATGCATTTAAAACCCTGAGGGGGACCTGGGTGGAAGCCCTGGGAATTAGTGGACTGGAAGGCCTAGAGGGGACAATATCTAACAGGATTAGTGTGTTGCGCTACTCTGAAAGACGCATTTTGGGGCCATACGTGGTTGCCAAGAACAAATCTGTGTGGCTCGTGGGCGAAAGCGGACAATATCTGACGAGTTGGACCGAGCGGTTACACCTTTAAAGGTTGTTTAATAATTTAATATATTAAAATATTAATGAGTGCGTAGCATGCATCAATGCATGGTAGTTCCCTGTGGCTCTCTGATGGCATGTGGAGAGCTGTAGGTGGTAAAAAATGACAAATTATCATGTCATCCAAAGCGTCCAGTGATGGTGTGGCTGATGAGGTGTCGTGTGTTGTTAGATTCACAACAATTCAACGACAGTGGGGTTTTTTCTCCTCCCCCTCTTGGGCCTTGGAATTCACATCGAACCTTAAAAAATTCAATTGTATCCTCCAGCTTAAGCATTAGACCTTGAGTTTCATGAATTGTCTTGCTTTTCTTTTTATGGGGTTATCTCAATCTCATATCCTGGGTTGCAGGTTAGTCGAGTTAACCTGGGATGACTTGGGTTTTTTTTTTCAACTTTTATTTATATTTTTTAAAATTTTATCATTTGACATTAAATTATTAGTCATTGAGCTTTGTGATTTTTTTCCACTTTTTTTTACGTGGAGTTATCTTGGGTATGAGTTTGTCAAGTTAAAATGTATTGGCCCAAGTTTTTTTTTCATTTTTTTTATTGATTTAACTTTGATTTTTTTTTTCTAGGTCTTTTTTATAAAATAAATAATTTTCTTTAATATTTTTTAATTTAATTTTTATTTTTATTTTTATCCTTTAATATTAGATTATTCAGCCTCAAACTTTATGAATTTTTTTGTTATTTTTTTTAATAGAATCATATCACAAACAAATAGCATGTTAATGAAGTTCAATTGAATAGACTCAATCATTATTTCAATATATTTTTTTATATTAATTTTTTTTTTACCCGACTCGCAATATACCGCGGAACACTAGTCTAGTTATTTTCTCAAATAGGCGATGGATTCCTAATTCTTATGAACTATTAAGAATAAGACTTCTCTTCGAGTTCTCGTAAATTCAAAAATTGGTGTGATTAGCGACTATCTTGTCAATTGGCGTGCCGTTTACGACTCATCTTTCCCTATATATGAAGGTTGCATACATTAATAATTGATAATATATTCTTCTGTACCAAGTGAAAATGGACGTTGCCTAGTAGCCGCCCACCTTTCCCTTGTAGCCTGTAGGGTCTTGCCTTTGTATTTGCCGATCAGCCACTCATAAATCAACTTTAGCTTCTTATATATTTTTTCTTCTTGAAGGGGTACAGATTCATGTTAGCAGCTGCAGCAGCAGCTCAGGTCTTGTTTACACATACCGTTCATGCAGATGGAGAAGTATCAGATCTTCCTCCCTGTCTCTGACCCATCGAGTCCTTCAGGTTCACCTTCATCACTAAACATGGCAAGTCCTTTAATCTATTTTCATGGTGAAAATGAAAATGGGGTCAGGCCAGAAAGTAGAACTCAACATTCGGATGCGAAACACAGTGATCCTCAGACTAGTAGAGTCTCTAGCAATTCTGAGATTAAGGTGAAACCAGGAGTGAGGGGAGGGGATAATAATGAGTTCAGAAAGCATAAATATGCATTTCAAACTAGAAGCCAGGTTGACATACTTGATGATGGGTATAGATGGAGGAAATACGGGCAAAAGACTGTTAAGAACAGTAAGTTCCCAAGGTTAGTATCATTTTAGTCAGCTAAAGATTTATTGATTCTTTTGTGAGATGATTGATAAAACACTCTCTCAACACTTCTTGCCTGTCAATTTCAATCTGTAATTGATGCATGAACGCATATTTCACCTAACGACCTGCCGTATTAATTGTTGTGGTTGGAATTAACTCTATTGATTAGTGTTAATGTTTTCCATAAAGTTTCGAATGTTTTTTCATTGCTTTAACTCAAGCATTGTGATCGTTTTGGCTCAACATTATCCATGGTACACATAGAACAAAAATGACTCAATGCATTGAACACCAGGCAAGGATTGTGACATGTTCGTTGCTTATTGGAAAGTAATTAAATTAGTTGAGAACGTAAAACATAACCAAAATCATCATCTGATGGAAAGTTTTTTGTTGAATGTCAATCAATTTCTACTACAGAAGTTACTACAGGTGTACAAATAATGGGTGCAATGTCAAGAAGCAAGTCCAACGCAATTCTAAAGATGAAGAGATTGTGGTGACCACCTATGAAGGGATGCATACTCATCCAATTGAGAAGTGCACCGACAACATTGAGGACATACTGAGACAGATGCAAACTTACACTCCTTTCGAAATGATGCCAGGGCATTTTCTTTAATGTTTAGATTGCACATAGACTACTGTAATTCTGAATTGGGGGTGGAAAATAAATCTTCCACAGCATAAAACATTGGAAGCTACTTTCTTTCTAGCTGTGGAATTCTGATGGTGCCAGGAGTGATTTCAGTTTCAAGCTTGCTAGAAACATTTTGCAGATCCACTATATGGAGGGTCTTATCCATACAATCTTTAACATTATCATAAGGACTTGTACAATTCTAAAGAGTTATACTCCAGCTATTCTGATCCACAGTTCTCGGTCAAAAGGCAGAAGCATACTTGAATACGATCATAGGAACTCTTCAGGTTTTTATCAAACTTGTAAAATAAAATGGTTGGATAACCTCTTCCTATATAAAATTTGGGATTGGAGTGGATTCATGTCGGTGCAGATTGAAAATACTCAACTATATCCTTGTGTGTTTATTCATTAACATTATATAAGAGCTCCAATGAAAGACTGGGGTTCGATATTCAGATCACCATTTGTTCTAGTTATGACATATATATACTACTACATGTTCCTCTATAGATCTCCATGAAAGGTTGCATTTTTTTCCTTCAAAACCCTTAACTATCTATTGTATTGACTAAATATGTCATCACCAGTGGATAGTAATGAGTAAGTTTCATATGTGTGCATTATTCATGATAATAAGGTATGAGAATTTCCGGTTAGAAGACAGGTGCATTCGTACAAAATATTAAGGAAACATCAGTTAAATGGCCTCCTTAATTTTGGAACAACCTAGAAAGAAAACAAAGAGAAGATCATGTTGGGAATAGAATCACCTCATTTCCAACCCCATGACCACCAAAGCTTCTCTTTGAGACGATCCCGATCGCACAAACAATGAAAGCAATTATAAGCCAACCCAAAGCAACCATCCGGTTTGTCCCATATCTTTCTTGATCACTAATCAAAACTGTATTTTCTTCTTGAACACTTGACACCGCCACCTTTTCTCCCTCTTTTTCTGCCGATTCTCTCTCAACACAACCATCACATATATAAGAGGAAGAGGAAGAGGAAGAGGAAGAGGAGGAAGATGATGAATAAGAACAATGATGAGCAAATGGAGACAACCCTTCTTTGCTTGCTTCAACATTTTCATTTTCATCATCAGAATCATAAGAGAATACTGATCTAATCTCACTCTCCTGAGTGAAACGGTCCACATTATTACATACCATCTCCTCTATCCCTCCAAAACCCATCTCACTCACACTACTCCCCATTGCTCCTAAAAGCCTCCTTCCCTTCAACCCGGCACTCTCAATGCCTGCCCTTCTCTCTTTCAAAATTTCATCAACTGCCAAGTCATTGTTCCTAACCTTCCATGCACCACCTCCTCCCTCTGGCGGAGACCTCCCATGCTGAATTGATGACATAAGGTCTCTTGGAGAGTTGTATAGGAGTTTATGAGCTTTAACGACGAGTTTTGAGTCTGTTGATGCTCTCCGTAGGGTTCTTGTTTTTGATTGTTTTATCAAGTCCCATTCTTGTTCCAAATGCATCAACTGTTGGTACAATTTATCAATGATTTCTTTTCCTTCTTTACCTGGTCTTTCAATGGTGGGGTCTGTTTCTTTTTCGCATTCCACCATGGCTTGGAGTATTTTGTGGTGTTTTCTGAATCAACAACGAGGTTAAGTTAGTGGATTTTGATTTAAACGTGATTTACTGGATCAGATTATAGAGGGATAAGAACCACCCACGTTCTGACTCATAATTTTTGAATTTTGATTTTGGAGCTAAACAGGTTGCCGTATCTTACTTGAGATGATCATTACTATTAATCTAGATAATTCAAATGATGGAATTGTTGGTGACCGTTTTCCCCCCTACGCCATGAGATTCGTTGTACATTTAATTTTTTTTTTTTTACAGGAAGGCATAATCACTAACGTCATCCAAATAAATTAAATATTTCTGATTTCGCTTTTGGCCCCTTTTGCTTACTATTTTAATACAAAGTTTTGTCACTACTATGACCTCTATGGTTCTGATACCATGCATATGATAAAACTAAATTTATTGATTACCCTCCCTTTGTCGTGGGCTAAGCAAATTCATTTTGATGTAAAAAAATGATAATTTAAATAATATAACAAAATAAAACAATAATAAATAACTAACAAAAATAAAATAAAATAAAAAACTTGAACTCATTTAGGTTATCAAAGAATTTAATGTAAATCTAATAAAAAGCAAACCACAAAAAATAACAAAGCAAAAATAAAAAAAAAACCAAAACAAACTCAATTAATAAACTTTTTAAATCTGATCTAATTTCTAAAACTTGTGACTCGTTAAATTTTATACCCAACTTCAATCAAGAAGCTTAACTCTTGAATAATCTAATTTTGAACGATGAAATCGTTGAAAAATATAAATAAAAAAATAATAATAAAATTAAAAGAAAAAATCTCAGAAAGTAAGAATTAAATATTAAAAGGAAAAAAAAAACTTTAAAAGGTTGACGTATCTTACTTGAGATGACCATTACTATTAATCTAGATAATTCAATAATAGAATTGTTGGTGACCGTTTTCCCCCCTACGCCATGAGATTAATATTTTTTTTATAGGAAGGCATAATCACTAACGTCATCCAAATAAATTAAATATTCCTAACTTCGCTTTTGGCCCCTTTTGCTTACTATTTTAGTATAAAGTTTTGTCACTTCTATGACCTCTATAGTTCTGATACCATGCATATGATCGCTTCGCCGGCGGCTAAGTAAATTCATTTTGATGTAAAAAAATATTATAATAAAAAAATTCAAATCCTGGTACAAGTAATAATTTAAATAATATGAAAAAAATATAATAATAATAAATAAACTAACAAAAAAACCAAAAAAAGATAAAAAGAATAGACTTAAGTCCATTTGAGTTATCAAACAACCTAATGTTAACATAATAAAAGGTAAATCACAAAAAATAACAACGCAAAATTCAAAAAAAAAACCATATCAGCTTTTTAAAAAATAAAGTAAACCCGAATGAACATCTTAAACTTAGTCTAATATTTAAAACTTGTAACTTGTTAAATCCTAGACCCAGCTTCAATTAAGAAGTTTAACTCTCAAATAATCTAATTTTGAACAATGAAATCGTTAAAAAATATAAATAAAAAAATTACAAAAGCAAAAAAAAAAATAGTATAAAAAAGAATAGAATAAAATTTGAGAGGAAAAAACCAAAAGATGATGAAATTTGAAAGAAAAAAAAACTTTAAAAATGATTCCAAACAAAATAATAGCAATTAAAAGAATGATGATAAATTTTGAAAGATTAAAAAATCATAAAGGGTGAAATTAAACAACATTTTTAATTTGATAGATTATTTATAGATAAAAAAATGATAGAGATATTGAAAAAACATTATAGAGGGCTAACATAATAGAATCAAACCATATAAAACACAAAAAAAAAAATCACCAAAAAAAAAAGAAGAAGAAAAGATCAGCTTAAAAAGATGGGAAAAAAACTAAGCAAACCCGGGTGAAAATCCTAAACTTGATCTAATCTCTGAAACCCACAACTTGTGAAATTCTAGACTTGAGTTCAATAAAAAAACTTAACTCTCAACAAATTTAATTTTGAAAGATGATATCATGAAAATAATACAAAAAAATACTCACAAAAAAAAACTATTAAAAAATGATATCAAACAAAATAAATAGCAATTAAAAAAAATAAAGACAAATTTAAAAGATAAAAAAATCACAGAGGTGAAATTGAAAAAGATTTGTAATTTAATAGATTATTTACAGATTACAAAATGGTAGGGAGTGAAATTAAAAAATATTTGTAATTTGATAGATTATTTATAAATTAAAAAATAACAAGGATGAAATTGAAAAGTATTTATAATTTTATAAATTATCTATATATTTAAAAATGATAGGGGTGAAACTGAAAAAAAAATTGTAACTTGATAAATTAGTTATAAATTAAAAAATGGTAGGGTAAAATTGAAAAACATTTATAATTTCATAGTTTATTTCAAATACAAAAATAATAATCAAAAGCATATGAACTAAATGTGAAGAAAAAATAAATTGAATAGGCTATTCTGAAATTTTGCATGGGTGGCACAAATTTCAAGATTGAGAGATAGAAGAAGAAGGGGGAAATGGTCTCTTGCACCAAACCAGCGACGTTTCTGATACATGCACCACACCACCATGTAAAGAGCATTAATATTTTGCCAAACACTGCTCTAGAAGGATGTCTATGGTGGTTGGACAACCTAGCATATGCCGCCTAAATGGCTCGGGGGTTGCCCACAAGCCGGCGCATGCGTTGCATGTGCGAGCAATTTTTTTTTAATATATATAATATTTAATATAAGACAATTACAATAATACCTCTAAGCAACCTCAAAACAAAACCAATCTAAAATAACCAAATACTTTTATGAGAGAGTTTTATTTTTTATTTTTTTTGTTTTAAAGGGTGTCAAAATAATTTCACTATTTAAAAAAACATAAAAGGATAAAAACACCCTTGAGACAAAAGCATAATAGTTTATTATTCCATGGCTAAAGTAGTAATTTAACTATGTATAAAAAAAGGAAATGATGAATATAACCCCCTACAAGCAATTGTGTCATAATAAAAAGACAATCTTACCCCAAAACTTAGTGCATTGTCGTTTGTTTGTAAGGGCAAAATCATAATTATACTATTACAATTAATAGTAATCCGTGTCTTAATGTATAGTCATTTTCTTAAGGGATTTAGTTTTTTTTTAATAATGTGGTCAAATCTAAGTATTGAAATAAATGTCATATTAGAAAATATAGTAAATGTACTGAGATAAATTGGTGTAACAATTCACCCTACCTAAAATGTTTTTCTTTAATTGTCCTTAATTTTTTTTCTTTCAATTTTCACTTTCTATGACCGATCAATTTTTGAAAACTTGCTAATAAAAGAAATAATTTAATGAAAGAGTATCAAAGGGTAAAATAAGAAGAAATCTCATGACTAATCTTAAGTTTGCTTAAAAAAAAATAGTCAACATACTTTTCTTTTTCTTTCTCCACGGTCCCTACAATTTTTACAAATTTAATATTAATTTTTTATTTTCTTAACATTTCAATCCATAGTTTGATGAAGAAGAGAGAAAGTGATGCAAATGAAAGCTAAAAACAATAAATAAACAAAGAACACAAAATATTTTAAATGAGCGAAAGGAGTTGCAGGTATGAGTCCTAAATTTGCAAGTTTATTCTTTTTAAAAATAATGATAATGAAGTCTACCTTACTAAAAGGTTTATAAAGCCTTAAATAAACTAGAAACCTTACCTCAATTAGAAAACAAAAACATGAAATTACAAATGAAAGAAGCATAAAATCCAAAATAAGCAAGAACTCTAAAAATAAGAAGGAAAAACACAAGAACTACAAAAAACAGGGGGGCTCAGTGATATTCTTGATATCTAAAGATTTGATGGTCCATGAAGCGACATAGTCCTGTGGAGAAAATAGCATTCAAAAACTCTTGTAAAAATTTAAGTGCGATCTAATGGTCGGATAAAAAATTATGGCTCTTTTAAGCTGTTATTCTGATCTAGCATAACAAGACCTCCTATTTGGCCTTGACCTGTCCCATTGATCTATAAATACATCTGTCAGGCCATCCACGTAATTTATTTGTGACAGATCCTTATCTAGTTGTGGCAGATCCACACATGACGGCTCAAAATCACCTGTTATTGTAGGCTCGACTACATTAAAAAGTTGCCTGAAAAAGGCAAGGAGAGAGAAAGTCATAAGTTTAGTGAGTTAACTTAGGTTGATCTGAGTTTATTAAATATGTTTATCATCTCAATGTTTTTTTTTTAAATGTAATTTTAAGATTTTTTTAAAAAAAAGTTAAACCATTTTTTACTAGTCGTCTAGGTTGTATTTGGACCTGGATGACTGGCCTTCTTCCTTTTTTTGTCATTTTATTTTTTTCTTTAGACCTGCCAAATCGACTGAAGCATGTCAATGCAACTTCAACATGACTTAATATAAAATTTAAACTAGGCAAGTAGTTGGGTCAATTTTCAAGTTTAACTCACTCACCACATTTAATAACAATTAGATAGGGGTCACACTATGCTGTGAGGTAGTTTTAACATAGAAAAAGGGTACTAAGGTGACAAAAGCGTTCCTAGAAAAGCCAAAAAAAATATAAGACTCGAGCCATTGGTTTAATTGCATGTAATAAGATTAGTTAATTTAAATAATACAAATAAATAAATAAAATGATAATAAATAAAATGACCAAAAAAAATTAACATAAAAAAGGTTAAAAAAATCTAATTCGAGCTCATCCAGGTTAGCATGTCAAATCTATAACTTGGTCAAGAAACCGGGATAACCCCTTCAAAACCATACCAAATAAAATTATGAAGCTCAGTTATCAAATAACATAATTTTGAATGGCGAAAAAAAATTAATAAAAAAAGCAACAAATAAAAAGACTTGAGTCAACCTGAGTTAACCCGTGAACCTTGTGACCATGAGCACATGATTAAGATAAATCTATAGAAAGGAAATTAGAAAAAAAAAACATGACGACTAATTTCTAATAAATAAAATGTTGGAGAAGAAATTGAAAAAAAAATTAAAAAGGACAAAAAAAACCAAAATTAACCTGTATTAACCTTCAAAACCTGTGATCTCGGTCATAAACACGAGACTATATAAAATAAAAAAAATAATTAAAAGAATGAATATTAAATTTGATATAAAAATAATTTGAAATTAAATGTTAAAGGATAAAATTGAAAACAAAATTCAATTAGAAAAAAAACAATAACAAAAATTGATATAAAAACTAAATGACACTAAATAATAAGGGGTGAGATTAAAGAAAAAAAATCAATAAAAATTAAAAATTAAAAAATAAAGGGTGAATTGAATATTTAAAACAAATTAAATAATAACTTTATATTTTGATAAGAAAAAGATAGATAAAAAGGAGGGTAGAAGACAGAAGTCCACTACAGCCTAACCATAGTCAGCTGAATCATAACTAGAATCAAAATATGTCGTGTTTAGCAATTCTATACCACTAATAATTACTTTGGAGGGAAAGAATGGCAAGGTTAAGCTGTCCAGAGGTCCAAACGATTACAAGCAACCATTTTTTGGCTATAAAATCAAACTCAGACCTTGGCTACTGCATTAGAAGTCCAAGACACCATTTCATACAGCTTCTGTAGCATGCCTCACCACATAGAAAGAACTATTTTGTGATTTTTACAGTGATCACATATATAATTGCATTTTAAATTTTAATTTTATAAAAACTAAAATAGCTTCCCTCTTATTCATAAAGATCTATTTTTCATTCATAAAAACCTAATTTCATTTATTTTGAATTTAAAAATTTATTTCAAAACAGTATTAACCAACAGAACTAAAAATATTTTTTTAAACTAGTATTTTTAAAACCACAGCTACAAAAGCTAACGCAGCATCAATGTCAAACAAGCTAAATTCAGCACTACTGCTGCTGCCATAGATTGGTTAGTTGAGCGTATTCGAGCATGAACAGCTAGAAGTCGATGGTTTTGATTAGCAACAATCCATGGTGAAAAGACCACCTGCAAATCATTATCAGCAGTGTATAGTAAAAAAAAACATAGACAAATCAATAAACAAGCTCCAGTTTTCTAGGGCTACAGAATTAGATTAGTTTATACAGGGAAAGAAAAACACTAGTGTTGACTATGAAATCTCCTACATGGTAGTTAAGAGTATTGAATGCCCATTATTGCACCCAGCACATAATTTTAGTTCATAAAGCTTCTCTAAACATGATCAGCTTTCCAGGTTAGGGTTTGATATGTCCTCTATCATGCCTTTCCCATCCGTAGCATCAAAGAAGAAGAAATTCTTGACGGGATCCCCTTTGCTTGATATTGCTTTGATTACCTCCTAAAGTATTTAATGCCACACATTAAAACAGGTAATCGAACATTTAAAAAGAACACCAGCCAATAAATAGATTAGAAATTCACCTGTCCAAGAGTTCCTCCAATAATGGCACAAACTGGAGGGAACTCTTTTGCACCCATAACCAATCTTTCGAGGAGGGTATCCGGAACGTGAGATTCATTTACTGACTGAAAAGGATTGCGATAGCAAGATTTAGAAGTTGATTCCTATTTTCAAATAAGTAAACACAATTAACTGATTCCTAAAGGCGTACCTGTGCCTCACATAGTTCCTTTTTCAGCTTTAGAACAGCAGGAAGGTCATCGATACAAATTTCTCCTGGCTTGCGTCCTTCAGCCTCTTCAAACCTTTCAATCACTACAAAAGGAGAATAAAACAGGTCATCTCTTCTACAGATGTAGACAGTTTAAAACAACTGCTCATAAATGTATTTAAAATCCAACTCATCAAGTACGAAGGAAACAGAACTTCAGTTTTTTCATCACAATATGGACGAAACGCTCATTAGATTTCCCAATTCCAGAAAAGAGAAATCAGTAATCATGCACTTTAGAACGAAGATGCATGAATTAGGTGGTAATTAAGAATCAACTCAGCCTTGTAACACAAGCACAGAAAGGTCCATCACATATTCCTCAATCTTATATCAGGCAATGTGTGCATGTGGAGTTGTGAACAGTTTAACAGTACACTACATTCACCACGAGTTTGGACCACCTTTTTTATTTTCAATCTTTTCCTTCTAAACAAAAAGAACTGAATATTTAACCAGACCTCTCATAGCGAAATAAAGCTTTGAGACTTTCCGGGGAAGTGATCTCCAAGGCACTGAAATAGCTTCCTGCAATGAATGGATCAATAGCACAATTTGTCAGTAAAATGGGCACCCACGTACATATATAATTTTATTGTTTCTGTCAATCAAAATCAGCTGAGACTTTGATTTCAAACGTATGCTAATTAAACATAAGTTAGGTAGCCATCCTAAATGAATGCTGCAAAGCTATTTCCTTAGTTACATCATATATGAGTCCAAGCAGATTCCTATAGTTCGTCACTTGGTTCATTCCCTGAAGGTGTTGCCTAACCAGCATACATTTGCAGATATAGTGGATCAGTTTGCTACTACTCTCGCCAATTCTCAGGTAAGACTACAGACCAGCCTATATGGCCCACTTAATTTAATACATGCCATCCCTTAAGAAAAACAATAATGTTAAAAAAAGTTCATGTTTGCCAGGAAGTTAAAAATTTTACCACATTTCTAGAGTTCTTGATCGAATGTACATTAATGCACTTGTCAGGCATTATGAAGGAACGAGGTTGGATCAGACCACACATTTGGCTATATTTACAAGGCTATTGAAATGAACTCAAATTAATGGGGGAAGAACTTCGTGAACTTAGCAATACCTGAAAACTTGGATATTGCAGTTCACATTCAGTAGCTCCATCTGTCTTTTTCTGTCAATAACAAGAAACAGAAAAAAAACCCAGTGCCTCCGATCAACAAAAGCATGGTATTTGAGGATGCTTAAAAAGATCAACAATTTGGCATCTCATGTGAGTTGCAACTACATACTATAAATGTCAAAAAGGTTAGTGCTCAATTCTCCATCCACTTTTTATCACCAAGGCTTTCGTGATCAAGGTAGATGGAAATGTCAATATGCACTCTGATCGACATAGTGCAATTATAGTATAATTACATGTTAAGTGGTATCATCATCCTTATAACAGCACATCAAACATACAAAGAGAGCATGACATCAACAGATGAAATCATGCATTAGGATGAGCTAAAACAAGAAATAAACAATCCACCACTCAGAACAAAACTGATTCAAGCTTTGGTAGTGTAATTTTTTAACTTTCCATCCAGGACAATGTTTTTAGTAGAAAAAAGAAAAATTTTGGACCCAATATTTTGAGTCATAACAGGAATCCATGAAAGAAGAAAGCCTGTGAAAATGTAAGTAGAAAAGATGTTACCTTTGCATAATTGTACTTCTGCAAATCAACAAAGATCTCACCACAACAATCTCTACAGTCAACTGCATAAAAAGATACACGCTTTGATAACTTCCGGCACTTTTCATTGATTAATTTCTGCATTAAGAGTGTAAAATAAATACTGCATTAAATTACAGAGAAGAAAAAAATCCTACCAGAAAGCAGAATTATCTACACAAATTAATCAACAACAAACAATTGTCCAGTACTTTGGTGGCTAGCGAGCAGCAACTGATAACTACAACATCAAACTTATCAAAGAATTCCGCACCCAAGCTTGCCAAATCACCTGCAATTTCAATATTCCATTGGATAATTTCAAATTAGCTGCACATATACAAAATTCTTGTGATTAATAAAATTAGCAAACACAACCAATTCCAATCACTAAATTAATAGATTCAGTACCAAAATTAAACATTATCAGTCATAAGAAAAAAAAAAATATGGGATAGACAAACAAAACCTTTTTCAACCGAAACACGAACCATGGGGTTAAATTCTCTCAAGGAATCACAGCAAAGCTCAGCAAGGGTTTTCCCACTGCAAACACTTTCATCAGGGGGTATCAAAAAATTAGCAGACAACGCTTCTTCAGACACAGCCCTGTCATCCACTAGTGTCAGACTTCCAACTCCAGCCAAAACAATGTTCTTGCAAAACTAACCACATAAAAAAACAAAGTCCCACCTTATCAACATAAAAAAGGACACATTTTTGGTGAGTTTTAAGGTTGTAGTAGCAAATACCTCAGCAATAGTGCCCTTCATTCCATAAACCAATATGTGAGATTTGCTTAGTCTAAAAAAAAATTAAAAAACACACAAAAAAAGGTTACTTAAAAGAGCGAGTTCTAAATCAAATTAAGAACTGAAACTTAAAGGGTTTTTACCTTCGTTGAGCATCAGCACCCCAAACCCTAATTTGGCGATCATACAAAGCAGTTTCTTGCTCTGTCAACTCCTCTCCGTTCATGTTCAAGTTTAGCCTAATTAACCAAACAAAATTCTCCTTTGGACTAAACCCCTAAAAGGGTTTTATCTTGATATGAAAATAGAAATGATTCTTGACCCAAAAAATGACTGAAGAAAAAAAGAACAGAAAAGAGACACGACAAGTTTAAACTTTAAAGTAGTGTTTTTGGAAGTTTTCACTTTTCAGAGGTTTAGCAGTTGGAGAGGATCAAGGAAGGAGTTGTTTGGGTCCAATCCAGTTGTTGATCCATATTTGGTGGTTTTGGGCTGTGGATATTTACACTGGCCACGTTTAGTAGCCTATGCACCCTTTGTTTCTTTTTTATCTTCGTAAGGTTGTGTGTGGATTGGTTAAAAGGGTTGATATTTAACCCCTTTTTACGCTGTTTGTGAGCTTTTTGTTTTTTCGAGGAGAACGAGTTTACGGGGGGTTAGCTGTTAATATATAAGTAACTTGTTGATATTATAATAATTTTTGTGATTGTAATTTAAAAAAATAAGTTTTTAAAAAATATTTTTAATTATAATTGTATAAAGTATATTTAAAAAAATATTTATTTGATTAAAAGTGTCATGAGATGAATTTTTAAAATGTAAAATAAATAAAAAACATATCACTGTTAATGAAAACATATTATTAGCTATAACTCGATTTAAAATACAATTATATATAAACGATCATGTAATACAAGATTTGTATTAAATAATTGTTTCACATATGGGTAAAACTAAAAGTTCCAACCAGTCTTTTACTTAAGGAGATATATTTGTGTTATGATTTTTCATTATATTTATTTCAAATTAGTTTAAAAATTATTAGTTCCTATCATTATAAATAATTTTATGTAACCTTCCTTAAGGTTTTACTTTAATCATTTTTTACTAACACTATTTTTTTAGCCTTTAATTTTTAACTCAAACAATCTGGAACAAAAAAGAAAAGAGGAAAAATAGAAAAATAGAAATGGAATCATAAGAACACGTGATTATAGAAATTTTGGAAAGCATGGAGTAGGATAGAATTTAGCATTTTTAATGAATTCCTTTGGTTTTGTGGTTTTTTTAGGACACTAAGGATCCCATAGTTGGGTTTGAGTTATTTGACATTATTCAAACTCGAATCCAAAATTATTAAATATACCCAATTTGAAACTTGAAGGGTATAAATTTTAGATACCCAAACTCGACTCGATCATGTTTCAAATATCTATAATGTCCACATATGCTAATTCCAACCCTCAAAATATGAAATCAATATATATTTGATATTCCCCTGAAAGTGTTTCTTAAGGTTTTACTGTAGTTTTTTTTTTTTCATTTACATGGTAACTAATCTGAGAAAAAAAAAAACTTATGGCTCCTCTCTTTGGATGGTGAATATAGAAGAAAATAAAATAAAAAATTAAAGTTTTAATATTTCATATGAAAAAATTAAGAAACAATCCATGTGAATATAGACTATACATGTTATAAATAATGAAGTTTAAAATATTATTTTTTTAAAAAAATTATCCACATTAAAAAGATACTATGTTAGTATGTTATGATCATTTCAAGTTGAAATATTTAAATCAAAATTTTTTTATCCCACATTGAAAAAACACAACTTTTTTCTTGTAAACATGGAGTAGGGGCTTGAAATCTCAAATTGAAAAAAATAAAACATTCTTCTAGTATTTATATAATGAATTTTGAAAAACGTTAATAGACAACTAAAAAAATATATAAAAAAAGATCTCTGGTTAGGAGACAAACACATTTGAAGAAAAAAAAAGAGTCTCAAACGGGTTTTGCCGGGTTGCCCGGGTCACAGGTCAACCCGATAGGTCAACCGGATTTTACTTATCCCGATATTTTACTTTATTCAGACTGGTTCAGTCATCAAGTTGACCGGATTTCAGGTTGACCAACGGGGCGATCTGAATTTAATATTTATGTGTTGAAGATGAGAGGTTTGTTGGGTGGTCCCGCCCATGTAAAATAAAGGACCTCCACGTATAAATAGGAAATACAAATAAAGAAGAAAGGTCGGCTGAAAAGGAAAGATTAGGGTCGGTTGAAACAAAATTAAAGGCAAAAAGAAAAGAGAGAGCCCGTGAGAAAAATAAAATAGAGGCAGCTTGAGCAGTGTTCGTTCAAGCTTCGATTGGAAGCTGATTCACCGTTAGATCTAGATGAATTATTGACAAACGATTCTAGACATATAGCTCTTTATTCTGGAGGGTTGGATTAAAGGTTAAATGTGAATTATTCCAAGAATATATTGTTTTGGTGATGTGTGTTTGTACTCCTTAGATCTAACTACGGAAAAACATTGTGTATCCATTATCATTGTTGTTAGTAAAAGTTTCTGTGTGTACTATACGGTCTTTCTCGCATAAATATTTTTCGTTAATTTATTGTTGTGGTTTTTGAGTGTTTTCCTTTTAACCAGTGGTATAAAAGCTTGAAGTTTAATTTGAATTGATTGTCTTGTGTAATTTATGGAGAGTAATACAAGTGGATTGGTAAGATTAATGGCTTGAAGAATCAGATATATAAGGTGAAAATGGAATACTTCCTGTATATGAAAGGTTATCATGAGTCGATATTTTCTACTGGTAAACCCAAAGGTAAAACTGACGATGAATTATGGAACTTGCTACATCGACAAGTGTGTGGGTACATTAGGCAGTGGATTGATGATAATGTCTTGAACCATGTTATTGGAGAAACACACGCCCAAAGTTTATGGAATATTAGGCTTGAATAGTTGCATGTGTGCCTGAAAAAATGAAAACAACAAGTTATGTGCGATAAAGCAGATGATGTCATTGAGAGATATCAAGATGAAACATCACTTTAACAAGCTCAAGGAATTATTAATGAGTCGACTGCAATATTGGGTATTAACTTAATTTGATGACGAGATGCACGGATTATGGCTTCTTGAAAGTTTACCAAACTTAGAGGAGATGTTTAGAATGTCACTGTCTAATAACACAGCCTCTAATGGTGTAATATCAATGACTTAGCTAAGAGTGATGTTCTAAACGAGGAGATGAGAAGAAAGACATCGGGTTCGTCAACCCAGTCA
The DNA here is from genome assembly GCA_015852605.2 of Populus deltoides. Lineage (NCBI taxonomy): Eukaryota > Viridiplantae > Streptophyta > Magnoliopsida > Malpighiales > Salicaceae > Populus > Populus deltoides. Next base: position 3,641,739 of record CM027581.2, read on the forward strand.
GATGTCTTAGTTGTTGAAACGAGGAGAGGATGAGTAAAGGTAGAGTTCTGAAGCAGAGAGCTGGTAAAAGCAGAAGTAAGTCTAGGCGCAGGTTTGCCAAAGTTGAGTGTTATCATTGTGTTTCTTGCATGGCACGTTAAAAGAAATTGTTCAAAGTTAAAGAGGGAGTAGAAAAAGAATCGAGATCAGAGAAGAAGAGATTTGATACCAATAATGAAGATCAAATCGCCATCATTGAAGATTTTCTTCTTGTTAGTGATAAAGATGTTCTTAACTCAATTGACAGTGGTGCTTCAAATCATGCTACATCTTGGAGGAAATTATTTATTTCTTATACACTTGGTGATTATGGTCATGTGAGGATACAAAATATGTTTTTTTAATTTAAATTATATACCATAAAATATTAGATAAAAAACAACACCGGTGTTTATGTAATTTAGGATTTGAAAAACAATAAAAGATTTATTCCAATTTAATATTATATTTGTGTGTGGATTTATTTTTTAAAAGCCTATTTATTTCTGTATTTCAAAAATATTTTTGAAAAACAATGGTTTTTTATATTTTTAAATTGTTTTACTATAATAATATTAAAAATAAATTTTAAAAATTAAAAAAATACTGTTTCAATATATTTTCAAATAAAATACAAAAACTACTACTATATATAAATATTTATATCTCCTCTTGCAATAACTATAGCTAAAACATTAGGTCAGCTTTATGGGCTGCCAAGCCATCACCACTGAAGGCTTATCAGTCGAGGATACCACTGATAAGATCTAGAGGCCTCACTACTACAAATGGTGGCATTTCCTCCTCACTTTTTTTTCTACTGCCTTTAATTTGTTTTAGCTACTTCCAACTGTTTATATCGTACAAATTGAAGAGACGGGTCACGATTAACAAGCCTGCGAAACAGTGACTCTCTCTGTGTTTTTTGACCTGAAGTTCACAACTTTGAAAATCCACAGAAAACGCCTTCAATCCTGCATGTGGATGCAACGTGCAAGTCTAAGAAATAGTTAAAGCATTGTATGGAGAACACATACAAAGAATTGAAAAGTGTAGACTTTGTGGCGCAGCACATGCCGAAAGAAACCAAGCTTTGCACGAAGAACATGCACACAGACCACACAAATACACATTTATATATAGAGAGATGGCCAGAGTAATTACAATAATCACACAATTGTGACTCTTGCTCGTGCAACAGATTCCTCTCCAAACCTTAATATGATCTTTATAATCATCAATGGTGATATATGATCATTCCTACCTGGGTCTTGATGACTGCTATCCTCTAAGTTCTCCTTTATCATGATAACTAATTATAGAAATCCAGGACTCTTTTGGAGATATAAGACAATTTCAATGATACGATCATGGGAAGTACTCGTGCGATTATCCCTTGAAATGTGATGGTCATTCGTAGAAATGTGGAGACTGGAGAGTCTACCACTTGATAATATTCGTTCTGAAAAGGTGAAGAGCCATTTCGAAATTAGAGATTTCAACGACACCGTATTTCTTGTATCACAGTATATCTTGGATCGCATGATCAAGCGATGATCGATGCAGAGACTTTTTCTGAGCGAAGAACGAATAATTTGATGAATCTGACGATATTTAATGAAGAGTACGGCTAGCGACTTGATTGTACCCAAGTGTATTCAATTTACGCAAATTATACGATTTTAATATCAAAATATTTTTCAAATTCAATTTTTATATAAAAATTTATTTTTATTATTTTTAATTCTTATTTGAAAAAAAAAAGATATCATCAATGATAGAAAAAGAAATATATCATTAATACCGATTTAAACCACCAAAACAGACAAAATTTGTATCAAATTGCTTTATTTGATAAGAAAAGTTCATATTAAGTGGTTTTTTACCTTTAAATTAAGTTAGTAAAAAAACACATCGGAGCCCGGGTTAATTTTTAATTTCAGATTAATTTTATTTTTAGAGCGATTTTTTAGGCAATTAATAGGTTTATCATGGTTCTCAAAGTTTTTTTTGTCAAAAATACTTTGGAAAATTAATTTTTAAGTAAGAAAAACACTTAAACCCTGATTTTTCAGTCACTATAGTAGTCGGAATTTAAGCAAAATCAGATTGCACATTGTTTGATTTTTTTTTCAAAAAAAATTAGAGTGGGTGACGTGTCAACCACCCTAGGTGCAATGAAAAAATATATAAGGGCACAGTCGCATGAGCCTGCTAGGACAGGTCTATGCGTGGGCTCTACCTCACGCTGGCCTAACTTGACGTAGCACCTGACCTTTTTTTTTCCTCATTTTTCTTTTCCAATTAGCACTTATTTTTATATTTTTTTTCAAGAAAAATTATATTTAGATTATATACCCCCTCTTTTTTATTCTATTCAGGGAGCCTCATAAATAATGATGATTTTTTTGTTGTGTGTTTAATTTTCAAAGAGATTTTTTTAATTTACCTATAATTTTTATTTTTATTTTTATGGATAGATAAAATTTATTTTTTAAAATAAAAAAATATTTATATTTTTGAAATATTGAAAAATAAAACTCAGTCAATAATTGACAAGCTTATAACAAGGCCAATTGATTCCAATTAGAGAAGCGTATGTACATATATACTATTTCTTGGGACAACTTCATTTTGTCAAACACAATAATCATTTTGACAAAACTATCCAACTTGACATTCATGAACCAAAGAAATGAAAGTAAAATACTCCTTTCAATATTGAATGGGAATTAACTTTTATTTTTATTTTTATTTTTTTAGAATTGGAATGAAGATTGTTTCGCCTCTAGTTGGCTACATGACCAAATATCATTATTAGAGTGCAATTTTTTTTATTTTTTTATAGAGGAAAAAGAACTATTAAACTATATTAGAAGAAAACACAAGCAAATGATTAAACAAATAAAATATGATGGCCCACTAGAAGAAGCAATCACATTCAATGATGCTGTGAGGAGAGAATATTCCAAGCACAAAGTTCTATATCAATTTTTTCAAACTTTGTAATTTTGTATCAAGTTATGGTATCGTATTTTTAAAAAATTAATTATTTTATTTTATATTAGTTTTTTATATTATTTTAATAATTTGATATCAAAAATAAATTTAAAAAAATAAAAAAAATATTATTTTAATATATTTCCAAACAAAAACTATTTTAAAAAATATCTACTATCGCAATGTCAAATACTACTTTGAAAATGTTCACAAAACACTATTTATTAAATAATATTTTATGTTTTTTAAACAATTTAATTTTTTTTAATTTTTTTAATTTCATCCTTTAATATTTAACTATTTTAAAAATTGTGCTTCATAAAAAAAAATTTATTTCTTTTTTGTTTGGTTATATACTAGTTTTATAGATTTGATTTTTTTTTCTCGATTTCAAATTTTAATATTAGATATATTGAAAGTTGGGTTTCGTAATTTTTTTCAATTTATTTTTTATGAATTTATCTCAATTTTATAATTTAGTTCTCGAGTTTAACAAGTTAACTCAATAATGATTTGTTTGATTGCAAGTGTTTGATGAATTTTTAAATATTAAAAAAAATATCATAAATATCAAGTTTTTAATTGCATGTGTTTCATATTAAGAAATATTTGATTGATTTTTTTAAATATTAAAAAACACATAGAAACTCTATATTAATTTTTTTTTAATTCCCTTTCATTTTTTTTTTTTATAAAAAGGCTATTCGGAATCAATTTTTTTTAACTATGTTATTTTTTTTTCTGGGGGCTATTTTCTCAATAATTTTTTAAAGGTGCTAGCTTTAAAAAAGGGACTCTGAAAGTAGAGTGGGATACACACCTTCAAACAAAAGAAATTAGAAAAGAAAAACACTAGGTCACATGCTTTGTTCCAATTACCATCAATATCTAAGTATTTCTTTTCTTGGCTCCTGGAAAAGAGTTGAAAGGAACAGAAACACCACCAACCTGTCGTTGTTCTTTTCTCATATTTCAAAAAAACCTTAAATATGGACAAAAACTAATTATTAGTTTATAAGTAAAGCAAGTGAACTTAGCAAACAACCATCTTAGCTCTTTTCGGCCCTCCATGATCCTCACTTCCCAATCACTATCTTGCTTTCAATTCATTATTTTAACAACCCTTTATGGCATTTTGGTGATAGCAACTAGGGGTAGTGGCAGTGGTTTCTCATAGTTTGATGTATCTTTTTTATTTTTTCCTTTGACGTCCAATCACTTTTGTTGGTTCGAAGTGGAATCATTGTCATTGAATTGAATGGGCGGGTGCAAAGATCAAACCAGGTCTTCTTCAAGTGAACGTGTCTCTGTAATACTCTCTCACATCTTTCGTTCTTTACTGATTTAGTACTATTTATTTACTTGTAGTTAGTACTTGGTAGCTTGCATTTTTGAAGCTTCCATTCTTCTTGGAAGCATATCTCTGCAAACTGTATTGCTGCACTCGTTAAACAAAAAGGAAATCCCCCCCTTTTTTTTTTGTTTAACTTGGTTGAGCAGAGAATACCATTTTGAGATGCTCATTGTTTCATTTCTTGCCTTTTTCCTGAACTTTTCTGATTTACATAATAAATTAAAGCTTTTAATTTTGTTTTCTTGAAATCTGACAGTTGTTTTAAAGCTACCAACGCAAATACGAGGATTAAAGTGTTATCTGTGGTATGTAAAATGGGGTTATGACAGAAGGGCTTAGTTACATTCAACTATGTTGTTCTTTGCTTGTCAGGTTTAAATTGCTGGTCTTTACTTGTGGCTGAGGTTTACTTGATTAAACCCTGTGTAATTTTGTATCTGTCTGTGGCTTGATTTGTTTCCTTGGCTTAAAAAAACTCTGTATACATGCAAGGGTGGTGAACAGTGAAAGAGAAGTTTCACTAACTGGGGACGGGGCGGTGTGGAGCAATAGAAAGATAACTCTGTGGAACTCCCTTAAGTGGCAGATTTTATGGACTGGAACTTGAAGGCACCTTCTTGGGATTTGACTGAATTTGAGCAAGGAGCTGTTCCAAGCATTTGCATAGATGCATTTGGTAGGCCAACTAACTTTGGAGCTAACAGGACTGGAGGGGGTTTCTCAATTGATTTGAAACTTGGTAGGGTTGGTAATTCGAGTGATGAATCTATAGTTAACTGGAAGCAGCCTGGAGTCTCAAAACTAGAGTCTTCACCTTCAGGATCAACGAAGAGGGCACGTGGAGCTAACAATGGAACTCAGGTAGCTATGTGCCTTGTTGATGGTTGCAACTCTGACCTCAGTACTTGCAGGGACTACCATAGGCGCCATAAGGTCTGTGAGCTTCATTCCAAGACTCCTCAGGTTACCATTGGTGGTCAGAAGCAGCGATTCTGCCAGCAATGTAGCCGGTATGAATTGTGGTATCCTGTTCTTAATTTATCAAATTCTCAGTGGTTTGGTGGTTGTGATTTTAATCTTGTTTAGATTACAAGTTTCCATCTTTTTCCACGGCTGTTTTCAGTTTTTCTCATTGACACATTCGAGTGTTGTGGTCTGTATATAGGGGTGTGCTAATCCATCTTCTTAGTCTGTATCAAACTTCGGAGCTTTATAGATAATTTTTATAATTGTAGGGTAAAATGTACTGACAAACTCATTTGCTGTTTCATCTTTAAATTAAGAGGCTGATACCATATGAAAAACGAAATCCAATTCGCTTATCATCATGCTTACTATATGGTTTCAACTTGCATACTGAGGACTGAGAAAGGTCATTAATTATTCTGGACACAGATGATATATTGACCTTGAAGAGCTTCTGTTAATTCTATGTAAGATTTTATTTTGCATCCAGCTACTGTCTTCGGAACTCGACCTATGCCCCTGAAATCATCCATGACAGCATTCATTAGAATTCCATTGTTTCTATTAATTCTTCATAGAATTTGTGCTGATGATTATTACACTTAGCCTGGCTCCTTGCTTCATGCTTGTAGTGAAAATAGAACAGGCTTCAATTTATATTTAGCTGATATCTTTCTGGCAACTAAATTTTTACTATTTCTTTTGCATCAAAGAATCCATCAGCGTATGGTTTAATAGCAGTCTTATACTTCTATTACTCTCTTACTAGATTCCATTCGCTGGAGGAATTTGACGAAGGGAAAAGAAGCTGCAGGAAACGTCTTGATGGACACAATCGGCGGCGAAGGAAGCCTCAGCCAGATCCCTTTTCTCATCCTCCAAGTTTCTTACCCAATCACCAAGGTTAGTTACAGCAACGTTTAGTGGAATCTTTTTCAGCTCTAAACCTGGATTCTGGCACACACTCAGTTGCACGACTTCATTGGCAATGATTACAATCATGGCTCTTCACAATTCATTCCACACATTAACTGGTTGAGTGCATCTTCAACTTGCATGTATAATGTCACTTTTAGATGATGAAGATCTAGTGGCCACTATAGCTATTTTACTGGCCATCCTACTTTTACCTTTTGCGCATGCCGTTGCAGAAACATACTAATGATCTAAGATTCCAAATATACAGACTGGACTTTTACTTAAATTTGAACATTGAAATTGACCTCTTTCTTGAATTTGCCTAAAATTATTGCTTGTCAACGGAATTTTAAACTACTTTGCATGATTTTGTCATTTCAAAGTTGCTTCCAGAACACACACCACTGACTGAAGAAGTTCCAAAGGCTTAGTCTAATTACTCAGAATGTTGATTCTTTTTGCAACTAGCTTTGTTATTATATATATATATATATATATATATATATATATATATATATATATTTTTGCCTAAATAGCTAAATACATCTTTTAACATTTTTTCAGGTACCCAAATATTTCCATTCTCTAGTTCCCATGTATATCATTCCACAGCTGTAGTGAATTCCACCTGGTCTGGAGTTGCTAATACTGAGGCAGATGGAGGGCACTATAATCTGCATCAACTTCCTGACAAACAGAACCTGTTCCTTGGATCATCCTCGAACAGCTACAAAGGGGGGCAGCTGTTCCCTTTTTTGCGACGTGACAATCCTTGCCTTAACAATCAGACATCGGAAGCTTCTGTTTGCCTGCCGCTTCCAAGAGCCATTGCTTTTCCAGGAAGCAGTGGGGCAAGTAGCCATAGTATGTTCTGTGACAGGTTAGCAACACAAGTACAAGACTCGGATTGCGCGCTCTCTCTCTTCTGTCATCAACACAGACGCATGCATGGGGAAACCCCATGCTGCAACGACATAACCCAGTCCCCTTTTCGCATCCCATAGGTCCAATAGTACATGATCATGGTTCGGGGTCGATTGATTCAGTTTTGGTTTCCAATAACAGAGATGCTAATGTCCATTTTCCATGAACTTTTCACATGGAGTCTGGTGGTTCCTCCGGCGACAAAGCCCCACAAACACCTTCATTTAACTGGGAGCAGTAATCTCCTGGACTTTCATTATGATGCATAATAATTTTGGATTCTTGAAATACCCCTTAAGGGATTATCTTCACTAACTAGAATGCTGTATTATTTAAGTATTCTCTTAATGATTATCAGCAATTTAAAAATGTCAGGACTTCCACCTCCTTTTTCTTTACTTATTAAAAATCTTGTATAATTTGGTCACTGTATCATTCAGTGACCAGGAGATATTCGTCAGCTAGTACTAGCAAGTTATGTACTGCACTGGAGAAATTGATAACAAGCTGTAACAAACCAGAGAATAAACCCGAGATTCGAAGAGACAAGGGAAAGGAAGGGAGAACCGGAGAAGGGCAGGCTGGCTGAGGGAGGCTAGGGTTATGTTTGTAGGCTCTAGAAGGGTGTTTTTTTTTAGCTATTTATTTGGTACATCAACGATCAAGATTTCCCAATTCTTCAGATCAGAACACGTGGCTTTGAGGTGGAATACAATTGGCATCCACCAGCTAAATGAATTTGACCGGGTCACTTGTAACGGGTCAATTGGTTACCTCTTCTCTTAGTTTAAACTAGAATGATGGCCTGCGGCGAGGGCCGCCCTTCACCGCGGGCCTGGCCAATCAATTGAAAAAAATAATAGCAAAGCGCTATTATTATATTTTAAAAAACGAGAAAAAAAAATCAATGACTCCATGAATCAAACTGAGTAACGATGAAATAAAAAAAAATTATGAAAAAAATATTAAAAAACAAAGCATCAGTAAAATCAAGTGAGATTCTGAAAATCCATGAGTAATATCATGTCAAACCTTAAATATAAAAAAAAAATATTGAATTGAAGTGCAAATCGAAAAGAAAAAACAAATTCACAAAAGAATCTAAAACAAAAAAAAACAAAGAAAATCAATTTTCAACAAACTTAATGATAATTGATGAAATTTTTAAAAATAATTAAAAAACAATGAACCGAACCAGTCCAACCTTCAAACTTTATGACACAGATCATAAGACTGGATCACAACGTAAAAGGCAAGCAAAAAAAAATAGCAATATAAAATTATAAACCAACCAAAATAATTAGGGATAAATATGAAAAAATAAAAAAATAATTTTAAAAATGGAGATTTGAAAAGAAAGAGAACCAAATTTGACATAAGAAGGAAAAAAAAACCCAAATCATAAGGGATGAAATTAGAAAAAAATTTCAATTAAAAAAAGGATAAGAACAACTAAAAATAACAATAAAAAAATGAGGACTATATTTGATATAAAAATAAAATATCAAGGGATAAAATCCAAAGACAAATTAATTCAATAAAGGATTCAAAACCAAAAACATCATAATTAAAAGAATGAATACCAAATCTAATATAAAAACAAAGTGTAAATGGATGCCATTGAAAAAATAATTAATTTAATAAATGATACAAGACCAAATATATTGTAATTAAAAGAATGAGTATTAAACCTGATATAAAAATAAAATATCAATGGATGAAATTAAAAAAACAAATTAACTCAATCATTGATTCAAGACCAAATACATTGCAATCAAAAGAATGAGAATCAAATTTAACTTAACAAACAAATAGTTAGACTTTTTTGTTTTTTACAATACCCTATTTAGAAGAATGGAAGAAGTTGAAGATGGAAAATAGTGGGCTATATTAGCCCCTATTATGGGGTGGGTTAATGTACTTAAGAGGAGTTATAAAACTAGTTTAGAAGTCCAACAAAACAAGTACTTAATTAGATAAATAAATAAAAACTATTGGGTGTTTAAGATTTCAATTAAAAATAGAATTACATTAAAAAAGAGATTACTTCTCTACAATGAGAGGATTTATATTCCTAAGGAATGTCCCTTCAAGGGAATTATTATGAAGTACCATTATGATAGTCTTATAATTAATCATTAAGGTATGATAATATGCTTAAGAAAGCTAAGAAGGATCTCTACTGGACTGGACGGGTTTGAAGACTAATGTAAAAAATTTACATCAAGTAGTATGACACTAGCTAAAAAGCTAAGTTGGAAAATACTAAACCCCAACCTCTTTTTATTCTAGCTAAAACATGGTCCTATATCTCAATGGATTTTATTGAGGGGTTACTTTTTTCCAATAAGTCCATTATTATTCTAATTATAGTGCATATGTTATCTTAGCATGCTCACCTCTCTTCTATAGTTCATCCATACATAATATATAATGTGACACAAGTGTTTGCACAACAAGTCATTAAGCTGCATGAGTTACCAAAAAATATGGTAACTAATAAGGATCCAATATTTATAAGCAAGTTTTGGGATGAACTCTTCAACATTCATAGAGTACAAGCTCACATGTCAATTGTCTATCATCCATTGACGAATAGACAATCAAATATCACTAATAAAACCTTGGAAACTTAGTTATAATGTTTTATAAAGGATAATCCTAGGAACTGGTCGAAATGACTGTCATTGGTGGAATGGTGGTACAACCCAAATTTCCAACTAGGGATGACAATAGTTACTCATGGGTTGGATTTTACAATATTCATATTCAAAACCGAACAAATTGTTTTATATAAACTCGACCCAAACCTGATCGAATTTCAGGTATCCATCAGGCATCTATTTGATAGGTCATGGTATAAACCTGATCTAATCTGAACATCAAACCTTAACTGTTCAAATCTCAATTCATTTTATAACTTAAACTTTTAGTTTCCCCTTTAACTGTTCAGATCTCAATTCACACACTTCTCGAATCAGACTTTTCATCATTAATTCCAATCGTTCATAATCATGCCCACACTAAATCCTATCTCTAATTCCTACTAGCTTGACTTTTATCCCTTCTTGTTTTCCCTTATCTTTTGTTCTTCTACCATCTAAAAAGAAAGAGATAATTAAAAAAAGGAGTGTAGGTAGGGTTTTGTTTCTTATACATTTATGATAATAAAAGAGTGTTTTTTTCTCTCTTAAAAACAAACCCTCTCATCATCACTGCATAAAAAACATACACTAGTAAATTGATGACAATAACAATAAGAAAAACTTATGTAGATCTGATTTATTGACTTACTACACCCAAACAACTAGCTTATAATTAAGACCTAACTAGCTAGCTTATATAATACACCTTGACAAATTTGCTTGAAAATTAAGCTAAAAGAAGCAAATAAATAATGAGGAGAGAGCAATATGAAAGGTAGAAAGAGATAGCTAGAGAGTGGAAAGGCTAAAGTGGAGAGTGTGTGTGAACAAAACCTTAAATTTTGCTATTTATATATGCTAGGTATAAATGTATTTTTTTTTCAAATTTTAAAGTTATTTATGTTGTACGGGTCGAGTAGGGCAATATCCATACCCTACTCGAACCTGATTTTTTTTACTTTGGGTATTACCCAAACTTGAATGGGAAAAAAAACTCATATTCATTTGAGTCGGTATCCATCAGGTCCGAGTAAAATTGTCATTCTTATTTCCACCTATCATTATAGGAGACACCTTTTAAAGTCCTTTACGGATATGACCCAACCAACCTAATATATATATATATATATATATATATATATATATATATATATATATATATATATTTTAAATTATTTTATAACCTCAATTTCAAAAGTATTCTTAACCAAACACATTAAACAACTTTTTGTTCAACTTCAATTTTAACCACAGTTTTAACCAAACATACATAAATACCAACTCAACATCAACCAAAAGTACTTTTTATAAAATAATTTTTTTCAAACCACAACAGTTACCACAATACCAAACACACTTGTGGCTGCGGGTGAGGTTCATTCGTAACCACAAATATTATTGTTTGGTAATGCTCCTACCGTAATTTTGCACTGGTGGGTCCCACCATTAACTGTGGCACGACCACAGGTTTGCAAGAAGCAGCTCGTTGCTGCTTCTTGTGATGAGAAAACCCATGAACAGTGGAGCATGACTCTACTGTTCCGACCGGATTAGTCCGGTTCAATACTAAAAATGCATTGAACCAGGTCCGACTCAACAAAATAAAAAAATATTTTTTATTTTTAATTGTGTTTTTATTTAAAAAACTAGTGTTAAACATTATTCAATGACTACATAAATTAGACGGAGATCGCTTTATGACGCCGCATTTACAGAATTTGATTACAATCTCAATTTTGTTTCTAATTATATTTTACTTGATGTTGTTGCGCTCTTAAAAAATTTATGAAAACTGTAGTCCTTATCGGATGTCTTTCATACGTGATGAAATTGTAGATAGTTTAATGGAACAATAAAAAATATTTTATATAAAGTATTTTTTATTTCATGATGTAATAACAATAGTTAAATCTACAATATTTAAATTAAAAACCATCAATATTAATATATATTTTTTAAAATTATTTTATAACCTCAATTTCAGAAGCATTCTTAACCAAATACATTAAATTACTTTTTGTTTAACCTCAATTTCAACCACAGTTTTAACCAAACATCTATTTTTTCAAACCAACCTCAACTAAAAGTACTTTTTATAAAAACAATTTTTTTCAAACCATAACCACAACAGTTATCGCAATACCAAACACACGCTGCGCTGTTGGTGACACAAAACACCAAAACCTATTTAATTCAGCGAATCCAAAACCATAAGCCAATAAAGGAAAAGAATCACAATCTCCTTTAATGCCCTTAATTGCAACAGGATTTGGAGAAGATAAGTTCTTTTTCAAATTGAATTGCTACACCATCGAACCAAGTATAAAACAGGCAGTACCAATCCTATGTTTTCCATAATGCAAAACAATACGTGGGCTTCACATATATCACATACTCAAATGGCTACGCCGCTATCAGGAAAAAGGATGAGCGGGTTCTCTCTGGTGGATGAAGAGATTGTACAAAATATACTCTCAAGGTTACCGGCTTTGACCTTTGCGTATGCTGCCTGCGTTAACAAACGCTGGTACAAAATATGCAGCAAAATACTCAAAAGGCCTAAGCTTGCTTCAGCTCTCTCCCTCAACCCTTCTCTCCAAGTAAGTTGTTTCACTTTCTTATTTTTTTTTTTAAATTCCAGTTCTGAAATTGGTATGCGTATCCATTTGGTCGGAGAAAACAAGAGAAATGCTATTGTTTTTGATATGATTGCCCGATTTCATTTAGCATATATGTTCACATAAACACATTCGCATTCGCGTGCGATTGCACGCGCAAAATAAAATTGTTCTTTTAGGCGGAGAAAACAAGAAAAATCATATTTTAATATATATATTTACAGATATATATTCGTATACACGTGCAACAAGAATTGTTCTTTTAGACGAGAAAATATAAGGAATTATATTATTAGCATATATATTCACAAACATATTCGTATACACGTGCATGATACGTGCAACAAGAATTGTTCTTTTAGACGAGAAAATAAAAGGAATTATATTGTTAGCATATATGTTCACAAACATATTCGTATATACGTGCATGACACGCGCAACTAGAATTGTATTTTGAGGCGAAGAAAACAAAAGAATACACACACACACTTGTTGTTGCGTGTCATGCATGTGCAACTGAAATTGGTATTAATAAAGTGTTTGGGAGTATGGTTGCGGTTTTTTTTAAACAAAAAAAACAAGAAAAATCATATTATTAACATATATATTCACAAATATATTCATATACACGTGCAACAAGAATTGTTCTTTTAGATGATAAAATAAAAGGAATTATATTGTTAGCTTATATGTTCACAAATATATTCATATACACGTGCATAACACGTGCAACTAGAATTGTATTTTGAGGTAGAGAAACCAAATTTTTATATAAATATATATATATATATATATATATATATATATTTGTTACTACGTGTCATGCATGTGCAACTGAAATTGGTATTAATAGAGTGTTTAAAAGTATTGTTGCGGTTGTTTTTTTAAAGTGTTTTTTACTTGGAAATGCTTCAAAATAATATTTTTTTTATTTTTTAAAAATTATTTTTGACATCAGTACATCAAAATGATTTAAAAACATAAAAAAATATTAATTTTTTAAAAAAATTAAATTAAAAAAATAGTTTTAAAATACAAAAATAGGCCAAATTGTTTCTCCATCGGAGAAACGGGAGGAGCCTATGTGGCTGGCGAGATTGTTCAATTTCAGTCAGCATATAGAACATATTTGTTGTTGCGTGTCATACACGTGCAACTGGAATTGGTATTAATTGTTCGTCCGGTTGGAGAAACACGATGAACCTCGTTATTGCTAATATGATTGCATATATCTTCGTAGAACATATTCGCTGTCATGTGTAATGCACGCGCAGCAGGAATTGTTATTGTTCCTTCAGGTCGTAGAAAAACATAAGAATCATGTGCTGATGAGATTGTCCAATTTCAGGCAGCGTTTATGTAACCAATGACATAGTAAGTAAGGGCTGTCCAAACAAAAGCTTCCATTGAAAAAAGTGGAATTTAAGAATAGCAGCTGGGATCTCATAAGCCTAAGTAGAATAAAAAAATAACTCCCTCCGCTTATAAAAACCTGTTTGTCATATTAAAATATTATTATAATAATTTTTTTTATTAGTTACTAATTAATCCAAGCTTTTTATTTTGTTTTTACAATTGTTCCTGATTTTTTTTTATATAAAATTTCTCTTCAAGCCTTAAACTATTAATTAGTTAAGCAAGTAATATCTTATACTTTATACTTTAGAAAAGTTTTCTTCATTTTTTTTATTTGTTTCATTATCGAATTTTAGTTTTATTTCTTTATAATTAATTATTAAAAATATTAGGGTTTATAATAATTTATGAGTTTGTTGAATTAATATATGTATGAGTAATATTATATGTTAATGGATATGAATTGAAATGAGTGTTGATGAATTGGTAAATATTTTGTTATGAATTTCATATTAAAAATGATGATAATGAATTTACTAATGATTAAAAATGAAGTACATGACAACTAAAAAAATTAAGAAACATATTAAATAAATTTTTTTTAAAATATTTAATATCTATGTTTAATCCACTTGTACAAAACAACAAGTCAACAAGAACAACATCAATTTATGACAATTCTTTTAAACTATGATTTTAGATGTTATCTACCATACGTCAGCATAGAATTGTTGCCAAGAACTTTTCTAGTCCTTGAAAGATTTAGAAATAGATAAATGAAAGTTTGTTGTATATATTAAGAAATATATTTTTAATGAGATTAAAAATAAAATCATTATGAAACAATTTTAAAATATAAAATCTCAAAGAGAACAATTATAACGTAAATTTTTTTATTTTAAAAGTATTTTTAAATTAATTTTGCTTGACTTAAAATAATATATATATTTCAAATTAATTTCTATATATAACACATATATATAAAACATATAATATCAAATATTTATTAATAATTTATCCCTTCATTTAAAAATCTGATTCCGCCCTGACAGTAACGGCGGCTAACCAAAGTTTTCTTAAGAAACTAAAGAAGAGAATAATGGTAATGAAATTAAAGATTAACCAAAATGAAGTGGATAGAAATCTTCAAGATTTCGCTTTGTGCTCCATTGTTTTATCAAACAAAACCAAATAGAGCTCACTAGTTTTTGTGCTAGGATGCTGTGAAAGAGGTCATTGAGCAGGTTCTCTCTGAGCCTATTCGTCCACACTTTGCTATTGCCTGCATTAGCAAAGAGTTCAACTTGGAACTGGCTCATGGACTGGTAATAATTCTCTTCTAAATCTTTCATATTATTGTATTTGGTTAATATGCTCAAGATTCCCACTTTTCTCTTCCAATCAGAATAAAATTTTGATTTCATTACCTATGGTCTTTCGTGCAGATAATTGAAAAACTGGGTTCAAGAATCCCAATAATTACTAATGTTTCCAGTGGAATCATTGGTGTCGATGGCATTGCTGATGAACTGTTTGAGGTTTGTGTTTTTCTGATGATTTCATACGCATGTTTATATAAATTAATTAAAATTTCTGCTGGTGGTGATGCCAATCCTTATGGAATTAATATGCAGGAAAAATGGGAAACAACTTCCGGTCCTAATATCCAAGAATCAGATACAGCTGAAAGAGGACTAGTTCTGCTCGTTGGATTTTTACCTGGACTCAAAATTGGCACCATTCCGCTGTTACAACCGAGGCAGGTAAGGTTCATTGTGCTTAATGGAGAGCAATATCTTCAGGAATCCCCCATCTTATATAATAATGCATTGGGAATACTGGCCATCATACTCAATGAAGCATAAAGTGCTATGACATTGAATTTGAAAAGTAAGAGAGCTATTATTTGTTGTTTGTCTACTAAATGGATTACTGACTTACAACATTTTTCACCATCATCAGGAATCCAATACATTGGTTGACAAATTTGTGATGGATATTTTACATTACACAGCTGCTGTTTCAGATTGTGCAGCCCCTGCTGGGATCATAATGTTTGGAGTAAGTTGGCGTCCTTGTATAAGCTTTTAATTAAAATTCCATTAAATTTCTTTGGTTGCTATAACATGTGCCATTGTTGATTGTCTAGGACAAAACCACTGACATGAAACCTATTGTTGCAAAGATGGGTAAGTAACTTACCAGATACATATTTGTGGTATAAGGTGGCTTGTTTCATTCATTTGTAGCATTTCTAGCTAACAATAACATGTACGGTGTTCAAAGTTCTAGTTGTGGCGCAGCTCACATATGTACTATGTAGCTTATAACATTTCAACTTAGCAGATTGTGCTATGCCAGAAGAAACAGTCATTGTAGGCGATGCAAGTGCCGACTTCATTTTCAGAACTGGGGATGATTCTTTAAATCAACTCGTGTATACATGCTGCTTTCAAGCTGTTGCTCTTGTATTTGCAAGGGATAGATACAAGCCTGAAGGTACTTGATGATTTGTATGAATTGAAGCAAATTATGCTAAAACTAACACCATGTGCTTCACTTAAAAATTAGAAATGACTTAGCTGGTATCATACTTTTGGAGCTTCCAAAATATGCTAGACGCATCATTTTACCTTTCTGTTGCTGCCCTTTTCGCCTAAGATTATGAATTTGTTTTGATGAGTCCTTTCTGGCCTTTTGGGTTGAGCAGGTTTAGGGGAAATTCAATTTCACGTCACAAAGTCAACAGGTGTACTACCATTTGGTCCCAATCTAAAGGCAGTTTGTGTTGTACCAAAAGATTCAGAGCGTTCATGTCTGTTTGCAAGACTGGAAGGACAGGATGGCATTTTGGCTGCCGGGGCGATTTTAAATGAAATCAAACAACAGGTTCTCCTTCTTCTTTGTTTGTTTTGAATAATTGTGCTGTTTTTTATATGGGTATTTTGATTTCTAAATAAATATCATCTTTTTTTACCATTTTAGAGAAGTCAAGCAATGAAAGGATTTCCTTTTCTTGATTTCGTTGTTGAGTTTAAGACATATAACCGAGAAATTTCTTGGTTGATTACTGTAAATCTAACTAAAAAGTGGAGTGTTTCCTTTTGAAGGAGAGTGTCTCATTGTTAAATTGTTTTAAAGCTCATTTTCTTCCTAAAGTAACCTATTGAATCTGTTATAGTTTAGGGAAGAAGATACGTTCGCTGATCTTTACATTGGTGTCACCAAAGAAACTCAACGCACCAGTGATTCAGGGATTTTGACACCAGGAAAAACTTTGGAGTTCTACAAAGTCATAGGGTAAAATAAGTGATCAGTTTCCATCTCTGCTGTGTCTCATATTGTTTTTTATTCGATAACTATCTTGTCCAGATTATATGTTCGGGATTTCTTTGATCATCAGTAGCAGAAAATATGTAGATTAATTGTGTTTTCTCTTGGCCATTAACAGAGGAGGAGAATATTACTTTACTGTCAATGGTATCGGCATCAGAACTGGTGATTCCTTCCTATTCTACCAGTCAGATTCGTCTACTGCTTCATCATCATGTGACCATGCCTTCAACAAACTTCTAGCTCTGAAGGCAGAACTGAAAAGCAAAAATTATCTTCGTTTGAGCAACTTAGCTGACAAGGACGATAAGGAAGAGGTGCTTGGTGGTTTCATTTTCTCTTGCTATCATCGCGGTGAGTCATTCTTCGGAGACACTTTTGTTGATAGCTACCCATTCTGCAACAACTTTCCTACAGCTCCAGTAGCAGGATTATTCTGCAGAGGAGAAATAGGAAGGGGCCCCAAAAGCTTGATGAACGAAGAATATGACGACGAAACCTCCCCTCGATGCTGCGTCCATGTTTACAGCACAATATATTTGGTTATGTCATATCTTCCACCACCTTTAGAGAGTTAATATCTATGAGGAGACAAGCATGAAGCAATTCTGTAACACTGAAAAGAATTGCGAATGTATCGCTGGGACTAGCAGGATAGCAAGGATGTTGCATTAGAGGAGTTGGACAGGTTCTTACTTGTCAGTAGAATTAGACTAAGTTATTTAGTTTTTCATCCAGTGGATGTTTGTATGCATAATAATGTGGAACTAAATTGGAGAGGATTACTCCTTTTCTATATGATCTGGTTTGCCTAAAAGTTTTGCCTTTGAAATACACTCAAGCTAAAGAATTACATGATTGTTCAGGAAAAGAAAATTTGAGAATTACGAAGAAGCGAAAAGCCTCTAGTTCCTAGTTCTTATGGCCAATTCATGCCCCTTCACAATTTAACGCACACTTATCTACCTACTTTGACAGAAAACAAGAATGTGCATGTGTGGAAGTGGATGTTCTGTCTTACTACGCGAAAAGTGGCTCGAAAGTAGCTTGACCCTTGTCCATGGCAACTTGCTAGCTACAACTCAGTAACAGTTGCAACAACAGTGCAATGAAACGCACTAAAACAGATGTCGTTCAATAGGTTCCAATGACAAGTCGTTTACATGCATTGAGAAACAAAACAAAATACGTTAATCAGATTCGAAAGACCAGTCGTTTGCAGGTATTGCAGAACAAAGCAGAAATTTAAATCGGATGCAAATGACCAGTCGTTAAAAGGCCTTTTACTTTCAGCCACAGCTGGAGAATTCTGATAACACAACAATGGAGGAGAAACCGAAAGAACCCAAAATGCCAATGACAAGCTTTGCATCCATAAACGAAGACCTTGTACAAAACATAGTAAAGAGACTACCAGCTTCATCCTTTGCATCAGCAGCTTGCGTTAGCAAATCATGGAATCAAATTTGCAATCAAATCCTCTCCAAACCAAAGTTCGCCTCTGCTTTTTCTCTCAATCCAAACGAAAAGGTTTGTTGGGTCTTCAAAAATCCAAATAAAGATCATAACTTTACCGCAAAGTCTCTATCTTGAATTGGGTTTCTGTGTTTTTTCGATGATATCAATATTTTGCATTAGAAGACTCTTGTTAGGTCCTTAAAAAATCAAGAAAAGATCATCGGTGTAATGTAAAGCCTCTAACTTGAATTGGGTTTTTTTTCTGTGTGGTTTTTGATGATCAAACAGGTTGCATTAGAAGAGGTTGTCAATAAGGTTCTCTCTGAGCCCATTAGACCTCATTTTGCTATTGCCAATGTTATTGGCAGTGGAGTTGATCTGAGAGAAAAACTTGATTTTGTAAGATTTATCATCAGTCAAAGTATTATCTTCGGGCAATTTTTGGTTTTCTTGTTTTGGGTCAATCTGATGCTGAGTCGATTTGTATGGTTTTGTGTTGTAGTTAGCAACAAAACTTGGTTCCCAAACTCCAATTATTGTGTCTTGTGCAAGTGGAATCATGGGAAGAGATGCTGTTACTGGTGAACATAGAGAGGTCAGCACTGTAAAAGATCAGTACTTTTGTTCTTTTTAATAAATATGTGAGACTACATTTTTGGCTTCTTTCAAATAAATGTGTGCTTGTGTAGGTTATGTTGGAAGAATATTGGGCTGATGGAGAATCAAATTCATGCTTTGGTATCATTTTGACTGTGGGGTTTTTACCTGGACTAAAAGTTGATGTCATCCCGCTGTTACAACCAAGAAAGGTTACTAAACCTCAGTTTGGAAAATGATATTCTCTATAGGATTCTTCATTTCTATTGCCCTAAGTTGAATGGTTCTGTGGCTATGAGCTTGATTTGCCATATGTGATGTCTAGCATATGCCGCTATATGAATTTGTTGTCAATAAGCTAACTGATCTTTATTATGTTCTGCTGATATGAAATCAGGTACATAGACCGGCTTTGGTTGATTACTTTGTGATGAATATTAGGGATTATGCAGCTTCTGTTTCTGGTTGGGCATCACCTGTTGGGATAATACTGTTTGGAGTAAGATAATGTTTTCCAACTTGCTTGCACATCCTTTTATTGAGTGAGATTCTTGCTAAGATGTGATTTTGGTCCTGCTATAGGATGAAGGTGCTGACCAGAAACCTGTCATGGAAAAGCTGGGTGAGTTTTCTCAACTAAGGAAACTTTCTTTCTTCTTGTGCTTGTTGTTCATAGGAAAATATAGAACAAGGCTTGTTTTGTTACATAAAACATGGCAAACAATGAGTACACAATTTTTAACTTTGGGACCCCTGACATGGCAAACACTGCTAATTCGAATTGTGCAATTAATTGTCATGGTTGATCTGAGGGTTCATATTTTATACATTTCTGAAACCAAATATTATGAAAAGGAAGGCATTTTTGCATCTATTGTTTGTTCAAATTTTTTTTTTCTGGAAGAGTCTTCAGAGGTTGATGAGAGACAATTCCTTTTCTGTCGTGCTCACCTGCAGCAATAAATTATTTAAGAATGTACAAGTTTGTCACTAATGCTATCTGTTTGGTTACTCACTAGATAGTGTACTAAGCAAACACATCCATTTAGCTGATAAATTAATTGGTTATTTAATTCTTGTCCTGGGTTTTGAAAGTGTTGCTAGACATCAAAAACTGTCACATAGCAATTCCTGTGCTGCTTCTTAAAGTTGATAATATGTTGTATGTTGCAGATCATGCCATGTCAAGGGATACTGTCATTGTTGGTGATGAGAGAGCTCAATTCCTGTACCGAAGTGGCGTAGAGTCCCAAAATGACTATGGGAGCAGTGAATATTTTCCTGCTGCAGTTGCTCTTGTATTTGCAAGGGATCGAGACAAGCCTTGTGGTATCGGTTTATTAATCTCTGTTTTTGCTATTTCATCTTTTGCAACTAAAATGGATTGGCAATGTGCAGACCTTTTCATTGTCGAATCACATGACATGCTCTCTCATACCTTTGCTGCTCTCACTTATTGAGCAGGCACAGGGGAAATCCAATTCCATGCTGCATTATCCTCTGGTGTTTCTGCAATAGGCCCAAGGTACAAGGCAGTTTCTGTTAGAAAGATTGGATCCGAGACAGGTTGTACGACATTGCTTACTGCCAGAAGAGAAGGGGAACAAGAGATTCAAGATGGTCAAAGGATTCTAGATGACATCAACAATGAGGTATGTTTTTCTTTTGGAAACCCATTCTTTTTTTGCTTATGGTGATTTCTTAACTCCTAGTTTATTTGTAGTGTTTACATAATCTATTTATGATATTTGTTTAAGATCTATGTTTAGAAATATACATTTGTAGATTTTGATGTTTAAGATCTCTCCTTTTGTTTTAGTGCTCAAATTAATTGGGATTGAGTAATTGGCTTTACTTTACTGTTGCGTGAATCATATGCATAGTCACACACAAACTTTTGTTTAGTTTAACAACCTCAGATCATGTTATATCTGACTGCAATGATCTATCTGTTACATTAATGTGGTTGGAAAACGAGATAGAAATCATATTCTCTGGTATAGTTTTTGGTTTGGCTAAGGTCAGTCACTTGGAATCATATTTATTATTGCTTTATTAATGTATACAGCATTATGCACTTGGTTTCCTTCCATTCCAAATTTACCTATTTTTAACCAGTCCATTTCTAGGGTTTCAAAGTGTCTGCATCATGATCGTAATTCATAGATATTAAATTGGTGATGTGGAGATGGCTCCTTGATATGATAGGATATTTGCAATTTCCCAAAAGCTTATTTCACTTCCGGGTTAAACAAGAAAAAAAAGAATTTGATGCTTAAATATAGTGTTTCACTATTATTCTGAATAGCCTATTTTCTGAAGTGGTCCAATGTTGGTTTCAGAAATTACATGTCTAAAAGGTTATACAAGGATTTTAAAAAATTGTTTTTTTTCCAGATTGGAAGTGCTTATTAGGCAATGATATAGTATCCGAACTAAACTGTGTTTCAATTAACGTTAGATTTTACTCTCCCGAACTAAACTGTATTTCAATTAACGTTAGATTTTACTCTCAATGCAGATCAGCAGTTAAGCTATACAAGAGTTTTCTTGCTGCATACACTCTTATAATCTGAAATGTTAATAACAGAGCTCTTGTTCATACATTTAAAAGTTGTTGCCCAAGATGAGTGTAGGTTTCTTTTCTGCTTTTAATTATAGGTTTTCTTTAGTTTTTAGCTTTGCATTGACATTTATGTTATTGTCTTAAAGAAAGTTACCAACTTTCTATGCTCCAGACAATAAAGAAAATTGTATCTTGGTTTTTGAGTGGTGTTTCGTTGTTATTAATCTTTTATTATATTAAATTTGATTGAATGTAGAGAATTAATCCTTTCATTGCATTTGTTCTTTCTCAAAAGTATAAATATGTGACAGTTGGTGAACCAAATTGGACGCCCTGACCTGTACATTGGGGTTACTGAACAAAGAAAATGCTTTATTGGGTCAGAGAAGTCAAGAGTGATGACATTCCTGGTTTTCCATGGAGTTATGGGGTGAGATGTTTAACTTTCATAATTTTAATTGGCCTTGTTTTTTCTTACAGACATTCACCATGCGCTTGGAAGAATTTATCAAACATGAAGCGTCTGTTACTTTCATCACTCACCTTGTCAAACTTTAAGAGATTCATGCATTATTTTCTTGTATTCCTTTTTACTCTGGATTCCTTCACAATGACTGAAATGCTATACTCTCAAGCGTTTCTGAATCCATAACCAAAACAGCTGATGAAAATTGAATTGTTTTACTTTAGTGCAGTGTGCACAAGTGCTAGAACCAACAATATTAGTATCATAACAAACAATAAATTTGGATGTGGGAGTTTTTTTCCTTTTGCTTGGTTTAAAGCTCACACTTGCAGACCATTTTCAAATATACTCTTCTCATCAAGCTGGTTCCTTGTCAACAGAGGAGATCAAGAGTACCTTTTTGCTGATGGAGCTGGCATCAGAACTGGTGACTATTTCCAATTTTACCATTCAGATCCAACCACTGCACTATCTTCATGTAATGAAGTCTCTAAGAATTTCAGAAAACTGAAGCTAGATTGGAGTTCTAGAAACTGCCTTCAAGCAGGAGTTTCTGATAATGTCTGTAGTAAGGAGCTTGTTGGAGGTTTTGTTTTCTCTTGTTGTGGCCGTGGTGAATCATTCTTTGAACGTTGCAATGTTGATAGCTCACCATTTTTGGACAATTTTCCTGGGGTCCCAATGGCCGGAGTATTTTGTCGAGGGGAAATTGGACGTGGCTTTTCAGTTTTGAATGCGGATGAAGGCCCAGAAGAAAGGACTTTGCATTGCTGCCTGCATGAATATAGCACTGCATATCTCTTGGTGTCTTATACTCCAGCACGTCCAGAGCATTAGATATTTCTTCTTCCAGATGGATTACCAGAAGTGACTTCTGTTTTTGGGCTGGGTAGTTATGCTGCTTGATTGCATTTTTATGTGAAAAAGCCAGGATATGATATGCAGGTCTTTTTGGTCTTGTTATTTTATAACCATGAGCTAAACGTTTCATGAATTATATTCTCAGTTCAGCAGTCAACCAAAACCACTAGCACTAATGTTATCTGGGAAGCCGGGATGAGCAGTGCACAACCTTGCTTTGTAATATCAAGTTATCATTTTGTTGCACTAGATTCAAGGATGTCTGATCTTTCCATACTGCGCCTTGTTCTCTTCTGCAACTTGACATTTCGTGTAATAAGCGTCAAAAAATTGTATTCCCTTGTGTTTCTTATCTTTCTATTTTCAATGGATAAATTATGCAACAGGATTAGATATTTCAATTCAAAATAGATCTCCTGTTCTATGCTTAAGAAAAATGAGCCTAGCTTTAGGAATTGTTGTTTTTCCTTCTCTGGGGACATTGAATTTTCTCTAGGTTTCAGGATAAATGTATTAGCCACATTTAATTTTTGATTCTTTGTTATTTTTTCTGCTCTTATCACATGAAACTCACGAAATTTACAAGTGTTTCAAAACCAAAATAAAAGATGTATAGAACAGAATTGACCAAATATGCATAAATTTGTTAAGCTCTGAACTTCTGGTGCAGTTGGAGCAAGCTTTATTCTTATGATTTATCTCACCCAGTTACCAGCCATATTTGCTTAGTTCATGTGGTTGGAAACTTGAGTAACTAGTGTTCTACTGAACTGGAGCCTTATAAATAGCATGCACAATCTCAAATATCTGGTAGAATTTTCTATTTTGCTGAACTCAATTGCTTGTAATTATGGTCACTTATGATTAGTTCGTGCTGTACTGTACACTTGATTTCTCTATTCTAAAAGTCACTAATTACTGAGCCTGGTTGGATTCTAAGGATTGTAGTTACTGCACCTTGATCATAATTCATATGTTCTGTAGATATGGCTCTTTGATATCATAGGAAAGGTGAAATTTCTAATTCAAAAGTTGCTTTTGCTTCTGGGAAACCATGAAATGGATGCGTAATGCATGACCTCATTTGTAGAACTGTTGCTCTGAAATGACTTATTGTCTGAAATGATCAAATATATTGTAGAAGTTAAAATTAATTGTTTTTATTTATAAAGATTTGCTTTTCATTTGTTGTGCATGAAAATATCTATCTCGGAACAATTTTAACCAAATATTTAAACTTAATTTTTTTTAAATTGCAGCTAAAAAGATGTTTCTTCAACCTATGCTTTTTATTAAAAAAAAACAAATCATATAAAAATGCATTTCCAGATTGCAAATACAGATTCAAGCACTGCATTGTCTTCTTGTGGTGATTTATCTGAGAATCTGAGAAACTTGAAAGGCAATAAGGAAATTCTTGGCGGTTTTTATTTGGCGCAACTCTGAACACTGCAGTCTTGATAGCTCACTATTCTTGGTTGGAATGTCTTGTCTTACGGAGATTGGACGTAGAAATTTTAGATTTTTTTCGTTAAGAAGAAAAAATGATAAATTTGCAAACTAAACAGTAAACAAGCATTCACATTCATTCACGGTAGGAGTGTTAAAAAAACGAGTTTATCTCTAATATTTGCATTAATTTGAATGATATTGATATTATAAATGATAATAAATTAAAATATTTAAAAAGTAAATATCACAAATTAAAAGATTGGTCAAGTTATCAACTCGTATGTGTTAATACATTTTATCTTTACATATAACAATTTATGAATTGAAAATTTATTTTTATTTTATTTAAAAATGTTTTAGCTGAGATTTATTTTTGGTAGGCTTATGATTAAATTTATTTAACGTAACAAATCAATAATTGTTTTTTTTACTAAAAAAAAAGGGAGATAACTAGAATATGTCTAAAATTTAAGGTGACATGGTATATCCGTACTCTTAAAAATTAATAATATTTTTAACTTAATATGTTAAAGAATTTTAAAAATTAAATATCAAAAAAATAATAATTTAAAAAATCTAAAATTATGCAGAAACACGATCCAATATCATTCGCAAACATCTCACTGAACACCAGCAAATCAGGCATAAAGGTGCTCCTAGTCTAGAGAGTAGAGATAGATATCTACAGAAAACGGTTTGTCGTTGAGTGGTCGTAGAGTGACGTATAGTTCAAAGAAAGGCCCATCTTCTTTTGAGCAGGAGCGGTAAAATTCTGAAACTGTTCAAAGGAGAAGAAAACAAAAGAACCCCAGATGCCAATCTAAGTCTTTGAATCCATAACTTGTTCAAAACATATACTAAAGAGTGCCAGATTTATCATTTGTATATGCAGCTTGCCAGCTTGTGTTAGCACATCATGGAACCAAGTTTGCCATCGAATCCTCTCCAAACCAAAGCTTGCTTCAGCTTTTTCTCTCGATCCAGACGAAGAAGGTTTGTTGGGTGTTTTTAGAAGAACCAAGAATGATCATATATTTAGTGTAAATCATCTTTCTTGAATTGGATTTTTGAGTTTTCTTGATGGTTTCAATAGTTTGCATTAATTAGAAAAGGTCTGTAAAAAATCAGGGAAAGATCATATCTATCTTAATTATGTGCAAACTCTCTTAACTTGAAGTGGATACTTTTCTTTTTTGTGTTTTGATGACCTTAATAGATTTTGTTAGAACTTAGAAGGGGATTATTGGGTCTTTAAATAATCGGTAAAATGTTATAATTTTATTGTAAAGTCTCTTATTTTACATAGTTTATTTGTTTGTGTCTTTTATTATAAAAAAAAATTGGAGTAGACGAGGTAATTAATAAAGTTCTATCGTATTTTATTAGATTTTTTTTCTTTTTATGATTGGAAAATCAAGGTTAGAATTTTAGGATTTCAAAATTATTTTTTCGACTTGTTTTTAAAATATCTCAAAAACATCCTAGGAACTCTAATAAATGCATTTACAACCCCAATCATCCTCTAATCATTCTAAAAATATAAAAATTAAATGAAAAGAAAAAGAATTTATGAACCTCGAAGTATTTTTTTCAACATCTCAATGTTTTTTTTTTTTTGGCTAAAGTGTTGCCATTCAATCACTTTTTATCTCCTCTAAATTTTCTAACAATTTTCTCTCCCATCATCTAGGGATAGGAGCTTGAAAAAAATAAAGTTTGGAACTTAACTATAAATTATAAAACAATAAAGAGAAAATAAATATATAAATCAAACTTTAGGGACCAAATAGACGTTTTCCTTACCAAAATGAAAATGGAGTATTTTTTTTTGTTTTTTGGTATTGTTCTTTTCTTCTTTTTTTATAATTGCAACCTAAAATTTTATTTCACAAAATCAATTTTTAATTTATCATCAAAAATTTCCTTGATATATAGTTGGTATATGTGAGAGTATGTAAAGCTAAAGAAATCTAAACACATAAAGTCATCTTAATATAATTTAGAAGGGTGACCAAAAAAAAATTCCAATCCATAATAATCATGAGCGAACAATTAATGTACCGCAGCAGAGCACACATTTCCTTTCCCTATATTTTTGGTTTTTCTTTGTAATTTATAATCTATAATAAATTAAATGGGATATAATAATAGGCTTTCTTGTTGTTTGAGATGCTTTGCAAACATTTGCATAATTATGCCTGCAAAATTTAGTTTTGTTTTGTCACGCAGCTTGTGTTGAATTTTATGTCAAATATTAATATTTTGATTATAATAATAAAATAAAAAATTGACTAATAATATGTTTTGTTAACGATGTATTTTGTTGAGAATAAATTTTATACATGTTTATTCAAATAACATATCAACATTCAAGAAGTCCAAGGAAAAAGTAAGGTGAAAATTTAGATTAAATATTCATTTTAGTGCTCATGTAAATTTTTATATCCTACTTGATAGCATCATTAAAATGGATATACACACTTCACTATACGTGCATTTAAAGGATTGATAAACCATTTGATATAAAATATAAGATAAATGGTTCTAAAAACTCACTTAGGTTAATTTATTAAAACTAGAATTCTGCTATCAACTGTTTGGTGTGATCAAATAAATTTGTCGACCACTTATTCATTAGTAATGAACACCTTAAAATTATACAAGAACTAGTCGATCAATTAGCTTGATCAATCTGAACTGGTTGACTATTTCAACCGTGAGTAGAGTTGTAATGGCTATAAATGGTTAGTTTTTGCTATATACATATAAATATTCTAAATGAATATTTGAAAAACCTTTTAAACCAAGAGTTTTTTTCTAATTCTTAAAGGTTTACAAGTGTGATTTTCGCTACCATAATTCATTCTCTCAATAGAGATTGAAACTCTAGTATCTTAATATCTCAAAAAATAATAAATTTGAGTATAATCAAGTATTAATATTTTTGTAGAGTTTTTTCATTTAGAATATATATATATATATATATATATATAACCATGTTAAAAACAAGTTTGCAATTCTTTATTTTATCTCTTTACTTTAAACATTTTAATTATATTATTGACAATTATACACATAATTCTTCTAAGTATCTTAATTCTAGAAAAACAGCTTGAATTCTCTTTATTCTTATCAGGTTATACCACAGTGATAGTTAAGCAACTTTGTTAAGTTACTGTGGTCAGAAGCTTCTGTAATTTGTCATCTACTACTTTTACTTAAGTAAACTAAAAGGCTGGAATAATTTTAAATCTATGTAAATTTTTCTATCGTACTAAAGTCTTGTCATAACTTTAATTTGTCGGTTCATCCATGATATGTTTTATATTTGATTATTTTGCACCAAATGTGATGTGCGACAAAAAAATTAAGTGAGAAGAAAGAAGAGAAGAAAAAGCCAAAGAAAGAAAAAAAACAAAAGCAAAAAAGGGAGGAGGAGAAGCTTGCAAATCTATAACGTTTAGTAATTCATCATAATTTATCTACTATCGATGCCAAAAACTATGTCTAGATAGCAAAAACTTAAAGCAACTAACAAGGAAAATAAATTTCAAGTCCCAAATAAAAACTCAAATAAAAATTCAAGTAAATTAAACCCAATAATATAAGCTAAAGACCAATCTTCCAACAAAAAAATAATAGGTTGTGCTATCGTTTATTACCCATGATCATATGCACACAGTGAATTATGCTTTGAGTCTAGTGTCTCCACGAGATAAAGTTGAGATCATAAATGATTCTTACAAGTAAAATTATAATACAAAAATAAATTTAAATCAATTTTTTTTACTCGGAGATTAATCAATATCATAATATAGTAGGGAAAATATTAAAAATAATCATTGATTAAAAAAGAAGGTGTTGATTTGTATAAATATGTTGTGTGTTGCATTAAGTCGTTGGCTAAAAATATAGTGTCCACCCTATATATAGAAGTGTATACTTGAGAGAATTTATCAATAAAGCATAGAAAATTGTATGAATGGGCGGTGCATATCGTTGTCTTTTAACTTCACAAAACTTGATAAAATATTAAAGTGTACATGTATTGGACAACTTGCCGCAAGGGTCAGGGTGTAGTCGTTTAGGCTGAAGTCTGAATTACATCGAAGGTTTTTACGTTTGGTCCATCACGAGCCAAATGACAAGGCAATAAAGCAACAAGTATGTTGTTGTTGTTTTGGCCATGATCCAAATGATTATAATTCTTTTATATTTTAAACATATATGTTTAAAAAACTTAACTAGTAGAAGTAGAAGAAGAAAATATTTACTTGTTTTGTAGGTGATGTTATCTTTTTGTGTGTATATTGCGAAGGGTGTGCATGAGAGTTTTATTCATAATTTTTCTAACGTCTAGGAATGCATGGAATTGTTCCATGAGTGAGAATGATCATTGATTCTTTCAAAACAAGTGGGCATGGAGACATATATAGA
Organism: Populus deltoides; assembly: GCA_015852605.2. NCBI lineage: Eukaryota > Viridiplantae > Streptophyta > Magnoliopsida > Malpighiales > Salicaceae > Populus > Populus deltoides. Next base: position 3,670,708 of record CM027581.2, read on the forward strand.
GAAGGATCATTGATTTATTTGGAGATAAATTATGTGGAAACCTAAAGAACGACCCATGATCATTTTCTGAGGTTAAGAAATTCACAGGATCTTAGGTTAAGCTGGCAATAGAGGGTGTCCTCGTATTTCTTGGGATGGTGTTGATTTGTGTATGTAAGAGGCTTTATTTATATCAGAAACGTGCTCCCCGATGAAAGTTCAGGTGGAGTAGCTGCAGGGTGATCATGTCCCCTTCTCTGTTATGTGCTTCTTCAATCCTGGTTTCTGTTTCATGATTAAATTCCCTGCCACTTTCCCTAGGATCACAAATCATTTAAATGTAGCTCTCTTCATGGCTGCTAAGAAATTATTGCTGGAACTGAAAGAACTTTCCCCCTTTTTTCCCATTTCCCTGTAATGGTGCAAAAACAATTCTTCGTTGAAGCATATGTGCTGGGAATTCAATTTAATCTGTAGACTGTATGTATTCTTTCATCCAACAAAAAATGAAAGGAAAAGAAAAGGCATCAAATGACAGGTAATGGAAATTATGAAACCCTACATGATATTACATGACAACTCTATCAAATTATTCAATGGTTTCATCAAAGAGAAAGTTTAATGCATACTTGTCACATACAAAGATCATTGCAGAAGTAGGGTGTATTTCATCATAACCAGTATTTTTTATTATTATTATTAATTAATCGACTAAATTCAATTTATAAAATTAAGAAAGATTGTATAGATTACAAAAGAGGAGATGTAAAATCATACTTAGCATTAATAAATAAACCAAAAGAGAGTTAATTAACTAGGCACCTAACTAAAAGAAAAGAACATGCTTCCACTGATGCATGCTCAAGTACCATACACAAATTTCATTAACCCATCCATGGATTTGCAAGCAAGAGGGCTGTCTATATATATGGATCTTCATTATTACTATATCTTCGTCTAGACTCTTTTCTTGATTTCTTTTCTATTTTGGGTCATTCACACATGCCTAAACCCTAAAACTAAACTTCATATGAACCCCAATGAGTATGGAAAAATAAGTTCTGGATAGAAATAATGAAGATATATTGAAAACCTTTGTTGGCCAATTTTCTTCGAAATATTTATGATTAAATAATCAAGTGAAAGATAAAAGGAAATGTAAAATGAGGGATGAATTAACCATATACATTTCCTAAGAAAAACATACGTATTAGGGTACGTATCTTAACACTCATCCACGATCGATAATTAAAATCCTGCAAGAACAACATCACGTACTGTGCAAAAACATAGCCAACCCTTTCTCTCTGACTGATTTGCACTTTTGTCTTCGAAAACGAAAGTAAACCGACCTATTTAGCATCGATCCCCATGCTTACATCATTTCCAGAGATGATGATGGGGAGGAAAACGATAGTGTGGAAGCTTATGGATCGATTGAGCGAATATATTGTCTTGTGTTATTGCTTGAACCATCCACAGATTAATAAATTTAGGGTGAATTAAATATCGCAGGTTAATGATAATATATATGTAGTCTTGCTATGAGATCTAAGATCATGCAAGATTTAATAAGGGACTGGAGAGAGAAAGAGAGATCATTGGCATATAAAAAGTTCTTAATGAATTGTTCAGTGCTATATATTATAGGAGTTGTGTTATTGCTTGAACCATCCACAGATTAATAAATTTAGGGTGAATCAAATATCTGCAGGTTAATGATAATATATATGTAGTCTTGCTATGAGATCTAAGATCATGCAAGATTTAATAAGGGACTGGAGAGAGAAAGAGAGATCATTGGCATATAAAAAGTTCTTAATGAATTGTTCAGTGCTATATATTATAGGAGTTGGTCAAGCAGAAGTTTATGAAGGAGACAAGAAGCTTAACAAGGGAGCTTGTCAATATATGAGTATGAACTACTTTGCTATATCATGACTACAAACCACCCCAAATTCTTCAACAAGTTATATCGAACTAGACCGTAAACTTTCAGATATTTTGTGGAAACCAATGTATATCTGTCTTCTTTTTCAGAATATATATATATATATAACCATGGTGTTCAATAATATATATTACAAGAATTCTGACAGAATTATACGTGTTTATCATAAGGATTCAGCAAATTTGGGTATAACATAGAAGTTGATTGATAAAGGTTAAAGGAAAAATAAGATAAATATGAAAAAATATTTCCATCAAAAGCACCAAATAAAAAGAAATTTGAAGGATCATAAGAAGTGTGATATTGGCACGGCTCAATCAGATTAAAAGACCCAACATCATAATTTGGGAGATTTGACATGATTGAGCCATCCCAACATCCCCCACTTTCTCCACAGTACTTACCACATGGCAAGATGATTGATTAAGATCCATCAAGCATTTACCACTTGGAGCTCGAAGCATTCAAGACGATCTCGTCTTTGATCAGAGGGGGCTCCGGGGCGGGGGGGTGGGGGGTGGAAGAACGTAAGAGAATTGCGTTGGCAATCAATATGAAGGAGCACTCTCAATATTGTTGTATTTATTGAATATAATGGCTAGTATATAAGGGAAAGAAGAAAGTGGAAAAAGTATGAAGGAGGTGATAGCAAGAAATCAAAATGGTTGAGATGTCAAAATCATTGCTTCATTTAGAAGAGTGATAGCATATATAAAATTTCCCATTAGGTCTTGCCACAATTTGCTGAGAGCTTGATGACATTAGCACTACTTATACAAGAAAAAAGTTGCTCCTTTTCACACTAGTATTTTCCATTTTTAATGTTTCTACTAAAGATTGCTTGCTAGCTTATTCATAAATCGGATTTATTAATATCAAATCATGATCATGAATAATTTATAACAACTAGCCCCAGTTCAAACAATAATGATTTAATTACGTGCATCTTGGCTACTCATTTAGAATCATCTGAAAACTGGCATTCATTCAAATTAAACCTTGAAAAGAATCAAAGAATTTCAAGTGAAATTGCTTTCCTTCAAACGGGATTGAATTATTCCTTGATGAGTGTGTTTAAATTTTTTTGTTGACCGATCGAGTTTTCTACGGCCATCTCCTACATGCCCTTTGCAACTTTTCATTTCTAATCATCGATCAATAAAATTCAATCACATTAATTTATGACTTAATTTTTTAGATATAAGTTGCTTTTCATAGGAATAAAATGGGTCGTTAAGTATATTTTATAATGTATGTTTTACAATCAAAATATCATGAATCAATTAATGCTATAAAAAATACATTTAATATTATATAATTTGGTCTAAATTGTATTACTCGTAATAATTTAAAAAATCATCATTCACATCATAAATCAACAAAAATCTTTAAATATAACCAAACTACCAATATATATAATTATAAATTGAACATTATAACTTTATCATCAAATGGGGGGAGATATCTATTACCCAGCCTCCATCTTATTCAACCAAAATGAGGTTGTAGGTTTGAGCTTGTCACTTGTCATCATATCGTTATGATGAGGTGGACTAGGGTAGTGTTTTTTATTCCTAAAACGAGCTCATCGATTGGCTTTAACTATATCTATGAAACATAACAAAAGAAAGGAAAAGGAAACTGATCATGGTGGGAGTGGATTAGCTAGTTTTTTCTTCTATCTGCAGCTCAGGCCACCAACCAGGACCTTGTAACTTTGTTGGGAAAGAGAGGTCCTTTTTCACTATCTGTGCATCAGTCATTCCATTGAATCAACTTATTAGTCACCTACCTCCCCTGATGGGTCAATTTTATACAACAAACGAAATGGAGTGGGATTGGGAGTGGTCAAAATCGTGAGACTTCGAAAACTGGACAACAGGCTTGGTGTTTTGACTGTTCTTCCCGTGTTCGGTTGGAGCTTATGAGAAACCGAAAGGGCCGATTGCAAGAAAAGGCTGTACGAGTTAACAACAAAATTAAAGATGGCTATAGAGTTCGGCGCGCTGGATTGTGGGTTTGGTGAGATTGTGAATTTGCTGTTAGGGACGGTGACTGGTGAGGGATTGAAGAGAAGGGGAGTTGACAGCTAGGTTTGGTGTTCAAAGAAAGAGGATGGGGGGAATGGCTAAGTTTTTTTTATATTTTAATTCATCGGAAAACTTGTGATATTTAATATAAAATCTTTTTTTATTAAATAAAAAATAATAACATTCTGGATATTTTTATTAATTTTTTTATAATAATATTAAATATTATCATGTGTATAAAATTCAAGATATATATAAATAATAATTTTTCAAATTATAACAGTTAAAGCCAATATAAACTCAATTACATGATATACTAACGAAAATTTTCACAATCCTATATTAATTACCTCAAATAGTTATGGCCCAGCTATTGTGAATCTAGGAACTTCATTTAATAACAAAAAGATTTTGAATTCTATTGACTATAGATTGTATATTTTATTATTATTATTATTATTATTATTATTATTATTATTATGATGTAAAGAGGATGCATCATCTTAAAAGAATATTAAAAATATTATTTTATTTTTTTAACATGACATTAAAAAAATTTAATTAACGTGAGTGTCTGGACCAATTTGCGCGTATCTCGACTAATCTCACGGGGCTTGAAGTTAACGACCATGTAAATCTCTAGTGACCATCATATTAACCACATGGCTCGAATCTAAGATCACAGGAAGAGCAAACCCCTTAATTTTAAGATCTTATCACTGGACCACCTACTAAATAGTTAAAAATATTTTTTTAATCATTCCCATTGTATAGTCTAAGAAAACAATGAGCCTTCCAATACTGCTATATTAATTTACTATTACTAGCTTTATGTCCTGGCTAATCCAATCGTCTCAATTTGGTAAACTTTGTTTTTTAATGAAATTAATTGAAGCAATAAATAATATTTTGAAAGGCAACAATAATTCCCGTCTTTATCAGAAAAACAATAATTAATTTGAGTTTTACAATATGTTAAAAATCTCTATGCCACTAGAGAACTTAAGTTAAACATGAACTAGCTCCCTGTCTGAATTTTAATGGTAGGAAACAGGCAAGTGTATGGAGAGGCTGAGTTGACAAACCTCGATCGATGATCTTCCTTAATAACAAGGACTGGAGAATATCCGTATCATGTAGTGGGGCAGTGGCCCTTGGAAACAGTAGTATTATTATTATTCTTAAAACATTTTTAAGAAGAACAATAATAATGTTGTTTTTTTTTTTTATTAGCGTGGGGTGTTTGGGCCAGCTTGCGCGCACCACGATTATTCCTCTCGGCCCACTGAGCATCCTGCAAGCCCAGGGAGTAGGTAAGGCACCGTGGGGATGACAGGCGTGCACATAGAGGATCGAACTCAGGACGGGGACGGAATAAGTCACATGATTGACCACTGAGCTAGACCTTCAAGTGCAATAATAATAATGTTGTTGATGTTATGTCAAATCGCTGCTAGTTGCTTGAGAATTTCTTTTTGCAAATATATGATGAGGGCTTGTTATTTCCATGATGTTTGAAAGTGTATTAGTTGTTGTTTTTTAAAGTATTTTTTATATTAAAATAATATATTTTTATTTTAAAAAAATATTTTTAATATGGAAACTGAAAATATTTAAAAAATATTAATTTAAAAGAAATAAAATAAAAATTAATTTTTAAAAAAATATTTTTAAAATATTAAAATAAACAGACATTAATGTTGCCATGTTAGGATGTCGAGACTGAAAAGAGTTTAAATAAATTGTATTATTAAAAATGTGAATTGGCAATGGATATCCATCCAGCTTTGCTAATCCGGTTAAGCAAGTGATCATTTAGATTCTAAGAGTGGGCTACCTCACATGCCTAATGACTAGCCCACTCTCCCCGTTAGAAAGTATTTATTTTTATAGTTGCTCCTGTGTGTGTTTGTAGCAGACCACAAAAATAAATCCATAAAAATAAATCATTTGGTTATATTTTAAACACAGTTTTTTGTTTGTGAAACTTATTATTATTTGCGTTTGAACCACAGGTTAATAAAAAACTACTTCAATTTGTGTTACAAACTGTGGACAAAGGCACGCAATACAAAGAGAGGGAGAAGAGCAAAAACAGAACAAAAAAAAAAAGGACCGTTATTCATAAGCGGAGAGCAGCTCCCTTTCATCACCGGCCTCCATAGTTTCTACCGCCAGCCAGACATCCCCGCTGCGCAAGCTAGTCTGCTCTTCTCCTTCTCCTTCTCCTTCTCCTTCTCCTTCTCCTTTTGCATTCTCCAATATTCTGCAAAGTGATTAATGGAGAGTGAATTAATTCACTCCCTTCACTGTTCTCATTGCATGAGAACAGTGAAGGGCAGCTCCCTCAATTCACCATCGGCCTCCGCTGTTTCCATCGTCAGCCAGACATCACCGCTGCGCAGGGTAGCCTACTCTTCCCCTTCTCTTTCTCCTTCTTCTTCATCCTTTGCATTCTCCATTGTTCATGTTGCATGTGAACATTGGAGAGCATCTCCACTGTTCATGACCAGACCGGGTCTGATCTAAACCTAAATGCATTAGACCGGTCCGACCCAGTAAAATTAAAAAAAATCCAAAAAGAAATTATCATATATTATGTTTTATTCGAAAAACTAGTGTTTAACATTAATCAATGCCACTACATAATTACATTAGAAGGAGATTGCATGATGACGTAGCATTTGCAGAATTTGATCGCAATACCAATTTTGTTCCTGATAGTTTAATGGAACAATAAAAAATAGTTTATATAAGGTATTGTTTATTTCATAATTTAATAGCAGTAGTTAAATTTATAATATTTAAATTAAAAACCATCAATATTAATATATATCTTTTTTAGTTATTTTATAACTTCAATTTAAAAAGTATTCTTAACCAAATATATTATACAACTTTTTGTTCAACCTCAATTTCAACTAGAGTTTCAACCAAACATATATTTTACCAAACCAATCTCAACTAAAAGTGTTTTTTTATAAAATAATTTTTTCAAATAACAATCACAAAAATTATCATAATACCAAACACATTAAATGAATATTGATTGTTTCTGCGGTGACTAAATACCTAATTCCTTGCCCTAAAATCCAAGAGAAAGCAAGATTTAGAACCCAACTTGAGAAGAGGTTCCTGGGCTCTGTGTTACCTTTTTATTTTTTAATTAAACAAAGATCCTTTCATTAATATAAACCTTTCTAGTCAATTCACTTGGTGGATGAATAGTAACTCCTTAAATTAAAATTAGAATTATCTTGATGACCATTGACCCTGACCTGACCTGAACACAGAAAACAAAGGTAGGGTGGCTGCTACCATTAGAGTAAAAGAGTTGCAGAAGTCACTCGTGCAACAATATAATATCTTCTTAATTTACAAAATGGCTAGGTTTAGTTGGTGCTTCAGATTCGTGCAAAAGGATAGGGTTGATGGATCTATCATTACAACTTTCCACCAACCCTCGATTCTGTGATCCCAGTCCATGTATTTTTCTACAACAGAAGGAGAGGAAAAGTTTAAATCCTTTGTCCCCCACATGACAACCCGCCTATCAACATCACCTGTAGTTGTTTTCGGCCGGCAGGTCACATAGACATTGCGATGCTGTTTCCTCCACTGAAGTGGAGCATCTTCACTTACATTGAACAAAACTAATAAAACAAAGCCAGGTGCAGTAATCTTCAACAAAAGTTTATGGTAAATAGGATTACTTGACAAAGTGTCTTTCGTGATTTGTATAAACCCATTTGGTTGAAATTCACAACTGGCTCTTTCAGCAATCAGAGAAAATCAAATACAAACAGAAAGAACAGAGAAGCTTGCTTCAATATGTTCTCGTGCTGTTTATTTCAATGCAAGAAATGCTACAGTTGACTGATACATAGAAACACAACGGCCAAAAAGAATCAAACTTTAATCTCCAACTTCTTCTTCAACTTCTCAACCTCTAAATATACTGTGGAGTAGGGAAGAAACTCGAAGAAATGGGTTTTGCTGAGATCATTGATTGCAACAGCGAGTTTAGGAATTTCTAAAGTTTCTTCGTGGGTCAGAGTCCTGACAAACCTTGCTGGATTTCCAGCCCAAAGTTCACCAGTTGGAATTCTTCTTCCTGGGGGAACCACAGACCCAGCTTCAAGGATAGAGTGCGTCTCCACCAAAGATCCTTCCATGAGGATAGAATGCTGCCCAATGATGCATTCTGGCTCAATGGTGCAGGACCGCAAAAGACTGTAAGCACCAACAGTAACGTACCTTTCAATGGATGTCTCTGCTGGCAGTCCTGACACATAAAAGATGTACAAAAAATAAAATCACAGGTCTTCAGTGGAGCTCAAAACAAGGAGCCACGTATTTGCATCTGTAGAAGATTTTACATTGAGGATGCTTTTGGGTGGAGATGAATGAAGGACCATAATCAATGCATTAATTGCTAATCTTGCTTGGAATGTTTTAAGCACAGGGGAAACTTTTAAGGGAAGATGACTAAAAGAAAAAACCTCCCTGTTTTCCTTGGGAGGAACTATCATCTCCAAACTATTTGTCTCTCCCTTTTTTCCTCAAAACAACCCACGTAATTTTTTATGTTTCTTCAACCTTGCCACTGATTTGATTTCAACATTACCTCTCTACACTAACAATTTACTTACCAATTTGTTAACACAACAAACATCCTAAAAATCTAAGTTTTATGCCCTTAACAATTTACATTCAATTTTTCACCTCAAACCCAGTCACCCTGAACCTGAGAAGCTGTATGAAGATATCAAGAACAGAAAGCCTTGGTAAACATGCTATGTTGCCCATAGTACCAATGCAAACTTTATGCCAGTGTAGTTCCATCACTTATTGGTATATTTGGCAACAGTTCCCAGATCACACGCAAGTCATATAAATTCATAGGTATAGACTAGCAAAATAAAGGAATCTCTCCAAACACACAAGCAGTAACTATTATACATACATATTTTTTTGACAATTTTCACAATGCAAGGTACTTGAGATGACAAAAAACTTTAACGAGGTCAACATGTGGGCCACAAAAGATTAGAGAAAAACAAGCCAAAAATGACAGCTAGAACAGAATGCTAGATGGATATGCAATGGTTGCTGTCAAGATGATAAATGATCGCTTTGAAAATTAAACCATTTGGATTTTTAACTACCAATACTAAAAAATACTGACGAGACAAGTGGTGTCAGCTCACTTCAAAACAGCCAATCACAAGTAACAACGAAAGAAAGTGCACTAGTGAAAAGCAAAAATCAAATCCAAGGACCTTTTGGTTTAGCTAGGGTTCTTTCAGCATGAAGTACAAATTTTATCAAACCACAACTATATACCATATTAGGTGTCCACATTTTCCATAAAGTATGGGGCCCTATTGGAATAACTTGGCTTATTGAATATGTAGTTGCCAAAATCTTAATCTCTAATGTCTAGGTAAAACAAAATTTAACATGAAAAAATCTTTAGGTTCAAATACAAAGTGCCTCTAATTCGAACAAGCTAGTGAACCTACTGGGAAAGGACCAATCTGAAGCCATAAAGAATCAACAAATTACATGACAGGAAGCTTTCACAATTCACACACACCCTAACATGCACAGATGGGCGCGCACATACACAGAACAGATATCAGTATGCTAATAGAATATCAGGCAGTGCCACAAGTCTGTCGCTCCAATCACCAATGCCGTACCAAATATACTAGAAGATATCTTTCCTTATGGTCACAATTTGTTTTAAGTTGGTTGTCAGAATTAGAGGCATATAAAATCGAAGTTTCCATACCAATTTTCAAACACTTTTCTACTTAACAGCACCTAGCCATAATTAAAAGCTTAAAGCAACGATTTAGTGGATTGATGTGATTGTGAGAACCTATTCTTTAATTCTAGAAACTGTAATTTAAATATAAACAATCAAGTAACTGCTTCAGAAACCATCAGACGTTGGCATAGAAATCATTTAACAGATTGAACCTCCAACTAAAACATGCTCATTGCACATATCCGCACTATAATACTTTTGATGACATGCTGGCTATTTTATGTGACAAAAAACCGATCGCTGTTCTTATTTCTCTTTAGACAGTGTAGAAACAACATTCATTAGAGTATCAGAGACATATAAACAAGCTGGTCTAAACAATTCTAAGCAAAATTAGTAACTTCAAAACATGATTTCATTCATCAAAGTCGAGGTTTAGTCTACCTTCCTTAGTATCTATTTTCCTGTTCCACCACTCATCTTTTTTTCTGAAAGCTTACATGATACTCATATGAGCACAAAATCCACAAAGGTGAAAAGTCAAAAATAGATTGAGTCTGCAAATTTCAACAACGGCAACCCTTATTAATGAAGTATTCATTCCATGGAGGACATAACACAAAGTGCTATCAAATTTCAAATATAGATCTCTTGAAAGCTACAATTCATTCATGTTCCTAAAAACACCTTTACTTTCCTTCTTTCTATAACCAATACAAAAAGACACTTACAGATTACACATTCTATTTCCTTCTTTCATTACGCAACACAAAATGAGATTTGCATGGGGATATCCAAAAATGCCAGCCAGAAACACAAAATCAATAACTCACCATTTCTAATTTACACCAAAAAAATTTAAAAAAAAAAAGGAAAGGAAAGGAAAGCCAAAAGGAAGAAAAATAAATTAAAACAAAGCAGCAAATGTGTCATTCATCATCATCAATGTCATTTTGATCGAATCCCATCAAAATCTATTAAATAAGAGACTGAGCCAGCCCTAAATTTACACACCCCGCTTTAAGAAACCAAAAATTATAATGTCAATATAGAATAATCAAAACTCAAATACTTCAAATTCCGTACTTGCCTTCTCAATCACTTCAAGCCTCCAATTCTAATTCAGCTCATTCTAGCCAAAAATACATTAACCCCTAAAATCACATTCACTTATTGCATCCATTCCAACCAATAAATTATAAAATTACTAAAATACCCACTTCAAATTAGAAATTCCCAAACAGAAATTCAACAATCAAATCAAGAAATTCTAAGTAATCGATCAAAACTTATACATTAACAACCCTAATCTAACTCAAAATTACTAAAATATCTAGAAGATCCCAAATTAAACAATAAAACAAACCCTAACCTGTAGGAGAGTTCCAGGCAGCATGAACGACACACCGTTCTTGAACATTAGAGCAAAAACCGACGGTGATCTTATTAAGATCGCCACGTAGGACGGCTCCATTCCAAACGGATGCTCCATCATACACAGTAACTTGACCCGCGAGTACCACATTTGGTGCCACGTATGCATCCACAGCTACTTTTGGCAGCCATTGACCTAACGGAATTATTTGTCTCTGCCCTCGATAGTCCCATTTCACCCGATCTGCTGATGGCGTTATCGATTTTGTCGACGCTGTCGCGGCCGCCACTGCCTCCGTCCCGAAGTGACGGTTAAGTGAGAAAGCGGTGTTGGTTGTTAGGGATTTTCGGGCTATTCTTGCTAGGGTTGTTGCCATTTTTTTTTTTTAATCACTGTTTTTGTGGAGCTTGAGTTTATTGAACAAGCAGAAACAGAAATGAAAATGGAGCGAGTGAGGACTGGGAGATGATATTCGGGCTTGTGAAACTGGCCTAGGGGCCTCTTATGTTTTTTGGGCTTTGATGGGCTGAGAATTAGGGCTTGATTCTTTTGTTCAATTAGTTTTATTACATCCAAATATCCAACGATACATGCAAGGAGCCACAATTATAAACCCAGTCAGCCATGTGGTTAAACCTCGAAACCAGCCAATCCATTCCCTGAACTAGAATGAGTGTCAAAAAAGTTAATATTTAGTTATTTCAGTTTGTCCCGATCAAACCAATCAAAATTCAGCTAGACTTTAAAAAAAAAACATCAAAATAACATCAATTTATCTTTTTTAAAAACTTTTATTAATCCGAGTTAACCAACCTGATTATAATCTGGGTCTTGTGCAAAGTTTATTTTCAGATTGAGTTTAATAATTATACTCTTTAAAACCCTTAAAATGACTTTTTTTATATCAATTCAATAAATTAGTCTTTATAAAATAGATTCTTAACTTAAATATGTAAAGGAATTTCTTTTTAAAATCTTGATGAAGTGGAATTTTGCAGTCATGTGGCACTTAGGTTCAAAAAAAAATAAGCCTATAAAAAAACATGTTTGATGATATATGAAAAAACTACACGGTAATGCTAATTTTTTAGCCTAGTCCAATTAGGCCTACATGGTGTTTTATACGATATACAGATTTTCATAAATATCTTTATAAATATCTAAGTTATAAGGTAATTAATATAAATATCCTAAATATTAATAGATATATTTATATAAAATATATTAAAAAAAATTCTATATAAACAGGATGCATCTCTTTAGAGTCAAGAGCTCGTCTCTCTAGACTTCAGAGTTTTAGACAAGTACAAGACTCAACACAAGTCTAATACAAGACTTCAATAAAGTTTAAGGAAGTTTAAGTCTAAAGAAGACAACTCATTGTCTCTGTCACTTATACAAACATTATATTAATTTAAGCATAAAAGTGTTTTTCTTGCAATTATTGTCAGGTTCACCAACTCCTTTCGATCTAGTTTTATCAACCATGGAAAAGAGCCCTAATCTTTCTCCAGAGAATTTTTTTTCTAGCCTCGTCATTGACATCATCTATGGGAACAGTACAAAAAATCAATTCATTCTTGTTTCTCAAAAGCTCTTTTTTATGGCTAACAAAACCTCAACACAACGATGATTATGTCTACAGATACACCAACGACATGTGATGTCAATGGCTAAGCCAATGGTTATGTACACGGCTACGCCAACGATTACGCCCACGACTACACCCCACGGGCCTACACCAACTGCTACACCCAAGGCAACGCCCCTGGCTATGATATGGCTACGCCTATACTACACCCACGGCTACGCTACATGGCTATGCCCCAAAGCCATGCTCATAAACAACTTTTATGGTGGCTTGTACACAAAAAAAAATAACATTATCCACTGCAAGTATTTTTTTTCACACTTTTATTAGGTTAAGTCTTCCAAACATATTTGTTTGAAAGACTTGGGTGACTCTGGTGACACATAAAAAAAACTACATGGTAATATTAATTTTAGGGTCAAGTCCAATCGGATTACATGGTATTTTATATAATTTACACATCTTTATAAATATCTTATAACTTAGATGTTTATGAGATATTTATATAAAACATATTAAAACTAGAATATTTTTTAATACATTTATCTTAAGAAAATCTACATAAATAAAGCTTATTTCTCTAGACTTCAGGTTTCTATAAAACTCATTTGTCTAGACTTCAGGTTTTTAGACAAACACAAAACTCAACACAAGTCTAATACAAAACTTAAACAATGCTTAAAAAACATTTAAGCCTAGAAAATATAACTCACTTTCTCAGCCACCTATATAAATATCATACTGACTTAAATATTAGAGTATTTTTATTTCAAGTGTTGTTGGGTCCATTAAATCCTCCGAATCCAGTTTTATACGCCTTGGAAAGCTCCCTTTCCAACCTCATCAATGTTCAAGTTCCTTTACTTCCAATTTTCACTATCCCTGGTACAACAAGAAATATTTGGTTGTTTCCATCCCTTCTGATTGCACATAACATTTGTCTCTTGCAACAATGCTTCAATAAACACCCATCCAAACCAATGATAGGTCTGCAACTAGCCTTCATTCAATGCATGAAAACATAGAATACAGCAAAATATGGAGTTTTATGTGGATTTTTGTCAGCAACAAACACTTTTTTTAGAGTTTTTTGGGTTATATTTTTTAATATTCAGTATTTTCTTGTCAAATTAACTTTCATTTGTCATATTTTTTTTATCACTTTCCATCAGTAAAACTGATATGCAATTTTTACTATTAACAGGTTAAATAATAATAAAATGGGCACTCTTTCAGAGTTTTATTCAAGCCACTAATAAAATAATAACAATTAACCATATTTAAGTAAATATTGGTGATGTGTAATTGTGCTCTCTTTTGTATTATAATATATCTGTATTCTCGTATATAATTTAATATAGTAAGAAAAAGACAACCGAACACCCTATGAGTACGGGAAAAACACTTGATATATTTTAGGATTTGACATGATCATATAACCAAAGATAATATATTTATCACCAAAAACTCACTATCCATTACTATTTTTTTTTTTTTGATAATCCATTACTATATATATGTATGTATGTATGTATGTATGTATGTATTAGTCCAAAATTTTTCTTTTTGCAATCTTACAAGCTTATTCTCACATTTAATGTCCTTCTTTTTCAATGTGATTGAAATTAGTTTATACATCATCGGGTACAATGCTTAGCATGAGGATCCGATTGAACGAATAAGAAAAGAATGAGTTCTAATAAGTAATTACAAACATTTGGAAAGTAAAGTAAAATATAGCAAAAAAAGCTTTTATTTTGGAATATAGATAGAAGATGGGCAGTGATGCAATTTGACAAAATATAAAATAAAAGTAAAAATACAAGCTCAGATGCACTCGAATTCGTCCGCAGATCAGACGGTGGTGATAGACCCTATCATCACATGAGCACAGATATCCTCACAGCCTGGGAATGCACCAGCCGGGAATCGAACCCGGGTCTGTACCGTGGCAGGGTACTATTCTACCACTAGACCACTGGTGCTCGTTGACTATGGTGTGCAATACATTTTACTTCACTTATGTATTCGTGCATTTCATGTCTTTCTTTTATTATAAAAGTTCAAAATTGTGTTTGATATTTTGGTACTTTTATAATTATGGTTTAAAAAACATTATTTTATAAAAAGTATTTTTAATTAAGATTGATTTGGTATTTATATATATTTTGTTAAAATATGATTGAAATTAAGATTGAACAAAAAGTAATTTAATGTGTTTGGTTAAGAATACTTTATAAATTGATATTATAAATAACTAAAATATATAATTTTTTTAAATAAATAAAATAAAATGGAAAATACAGGACTTCCATACACAAATTTTATTTTTATAGAAAAGAATTCTTAAAAAAAAACTATTTTAGTGCTCTTGAATTTTTTAAAAATAGAATTGAAAAAATAATTTCCATTCCCTATTAATAAACATGTTTTTTTTATTTTATATTTCATAGATTTTTTAAAAAAAAATGAAAAACCTTTTACAAACAATCGTAACCCAATAATGCAGTATATAATTTATCCATGACCATTGCCTCAATCTCCGAGAAGTAGAGAAAATTAGATTTTTTTTCCTTAAATAACATGGTTAATAAAAATATCTTAGAAATTAGAAAAAAAAAATATTTTTTTATATATATATATATATTTTATATATATATATATATATTTATTACCAATGTCGGCAACTACCTTATTCTGTACTGTTTACTTTTGTGAAGTGAAGAATACAAAGTGAATTAATTCACTCTGTCAGCATATAAGAAAGTTCAGCCTATGGTTGAACTTGCAAAAAACAATAAAAAACTACTTTTTTATAATCGAGGTCCTGCCTATAAATGGTGGAGCCTACAATTTATATATTACTTTTGATTAGTAATTAAACACCATTATTAGTGCGTTTAGAAGAAAAGAAAACACTGCATCAGTGACAAACGAACTCCTAAACTTAAAATGCTGTGTTTGTGATATTTTAAAGAGATTATTTGGAATTTAGGATTTTTATTAAACATTGAGTTTATAATATATTATATTGATCATAATTATTTGTAAAATTTGGATAATTTCATATAAAAAAATTAAACAAAATTATAAAACTCAATTCCTAAACAACCTAATATCAAATATATCAAAATTAAAAAAAATTAAAAACATTGAGTTGTTAGAAAATGCAATTGAAAAAAAAATCAATTAAAAAGTTACCCAAAAAAATAAACAGAATCAATTTAGGATAATCTCTCACATCTATGAACCAGGTCATAGAATCATAATAACTTTATAGAAAGTAAATAAAAAAAATTATGAAGTCCAATTTTAAAAAATATTATTCAATTAAAAAGAATCCAAAAATAAAAAAAAAATCAACTTAGTTTAACCTTTCAAACTCGTAATTCAGGTCATGAGATCAAGGTAATCTCATAAAAAATAAATTAAAAAAATCACATAATCCAATTTTCAGTTAATCTAATATTGAAGGATGAGATCGAGAAAAATTAATTAGAAGAAGCGACACAAATAAAACAACTCGATCAACTTAGATTAATATGTTAAACCTATGACTTAAATAATTAAATATCATTTCCAACATGTATAATATTGAATATTAAAATCAAGAAAATAAAATTAAATCGATAAAATTATCTCTGTAAATGAGGTTAATAAGACGTCGGTACATCATATATCTAAAAAACTAGTCAAACTTTAGCACTGATATAATATAATAATTTGCTTGTGGTCCAAAAAGGTTTCAAGCTCAGATGCGCTCCTTTTCGTCCGATGAATATCTGACGGTAGTGATAGACCCTATCATCACACAATAAGCACAAGTATCCTCCCAGCCTGGGAATGCACCAGCCGGGAATCGAACCCGGGTCTGTACCGTGGCAGGGTACTATTCTACCACTAGACCACTGGTGCCTCTTTAATTCCAGCAGGTAAAATACATAATTTAATTACTTTTAGCCACATGGCTAGGTACTATTCTACCACGTACAGGTATAGCATCTCCATATCTTAGTGCTATAGTGTTCATTGACTATGACTAAAATCCTGTTCGCAACCTCTAGATTATGCAGCCCAGCTGGAAATTCTGTACATTTTGTGGTGGATAAATTAAATTATGTTTTTGAAAATCTTTAAATTTTTTTAGATTTAAATTATGTTTCAAATGTGATTTTGAAAAGATTTAACTTTTTTATTTTAAATTATTTTTTAAATATTTTTAAATCATTTTGATCTTAAGAATAAATTTTAAAATATAAAATAATAATTTTAATATATTTTCAAATAAAAAATACTTCCAAAATTTAACGTCATAAACAGTGCACGACTTTTGCGTATCCTTAACAGTGTCTCTGCCACGGACATGAAAAGGTGGAGTGAAGCATATCTTCTTATCCATTTTGCGAGAATAAAGTGAACTTCAGGACCCCATTAAAGCATCTGAAGCAGACTTCTGTGCGTGGACAAGTTATGGCATTCTTCACTGCTACATCAGCTGTACTTTGGCTATTTCTTGAGAGTAGATCAAACCCATTTAGCACTTCCTACCCCCATTGAATTCAGTGCTGCTTCTTTTTTTTTTCCTTCTTTTTTTTTTTTGTTTCTGAGAAGACCATTGAATGCAATGGTGCTAGACTGCAGATTAACAATGCTTGAAGCTTTTCCCCTTTTAATCTAAGAAGAAAAACAGAGTCAAAATCTTTTAGACTGCAGCACTGTATAGATATTTGGATGTTCCAATTCAAATTGATGGAAATATCCTCCCATTCTATTTCTTAATTATCAGCATGGAAATGAACTTCACTTTTTCGCTCAAACATGGAATAATATTCTTATACAGATGCTTGCTGTTCCTTCGTTTACACTTAAACGGGAAAGCAGCAAGTTGGAATAATTAAAGATAATAGAATCACATGAAAATTCAACAATTTAATTGTACATGGAAGCATCTTCTTACATCCAGTAAAGTGCATGCCCCAGTAAAAAGGATAGGAACTGATCTGGAGGGTTATCTCCAGTTATTTTCATGGAGCATTTTTTCAAATATCTAACTTATCCAGATCCTATAGCTATTAAAAGATATTTCTTGACGCACCATTATCCATTTGAAACAAGTTGTACCGAGTCAAGGGCTCAAGGCTATAAATTCAAGTTTTTCTTGTCCTGGATTCACACAGCACAAGAACACAACACATTAAAAAAGAAGGAAACAAGATAGTTTTGAATCAATGGAAGCAAACTATGAGCAAAGAGGGTTCGCTAGCAATGGCAAACTGGTCATGTCTTTGTATCAAGCATCCAATCCATCATCATCTACTGTGCACGATGTTAGGCTGGTTATTCCCAATCAATCTTCATCGGTCGCTTCTGTGAGCAGATACAGTGATGCACAAAGCATTGATGCCAAAGCTGCAAGTTACATCTCAACCGTTCGACAGCGGTTTACGCTTGAGTGATCTGAGCAAACAACAAGTCTTTCATGTAGAGATGGAGTAGCTAGTGACTATACATCTGTTTTAATTTACTCAATTATGTATGCAGTACTGTTTTTCAACTTCTTTTTTTTCCTCCTCTCTTTTAACAAAAGAGAGGCTCAACTGAACATGAGTCTTTGTATAGGGAATATTGAAGATGTCAGCATTTTAATCAAGATCTCTTGATTAGACTGTGATCCAATGTTACCACTGTAAAGAAATGCAGAAAAGATCCAACAAGCAGTGTGATTTTGCACCTTCTAATGAATGATAAAATTGGCATTTGCTGAACAAGGAAATTCTACCAAGGCAAAAAAAATATATATTTTTTAGAAATTAAATCTCCACTATCTTTTGAATTTTTTAAATAAAAACTAACCATTTCTTTATATCTTCAAAAAAATCACCATGTTTCCAACGAAATATGTCCATGAAAATCACCATGTTTCATTAAAAAAATCTTTATGTATCAATAAAAAATCTTCATGGAAAGATTTACATGTCTCCATTAAAATTCTCCAGGTCCCTGCCATCACTTGCTTCCAAGAAGGATCAAGGATCCTTCTCCCGACTTCTCATGTTTACATTACATTTCCGAATACATACATATCATTTATCTTTACTCATTTCTTTTTTTATTAATTAGTCACTAACATGAAAGACAATTAAACTTTCTCTCTGACAAAATTTGTAAGTCTTTAATAATATATGGAAAAGTAAACATCAACTATACAAAATAAGCAGATTTTTCTCCCCATTTAAAAGTGCTGGATAAATCTTTCAATTTAAAGACTTGGGAGAAAAATAATAATACAAAAAAAAAAAAAATCAGTCATATAGGGACAAGCCCAAACAACTAGAATTTTCTAGCCCAAACTAGCTAGAATTTTTAGCCCAACGTTAATTAACACCAATCTGGTCTGTTCAATCTTATCCTGATACACATTTCTATACATTTTTAAGGTTTTTATGAGCCACACAAACGTTTTATGCACACACTACACTCATTTTATATTTAATGACTTAAACACAGAGGGTCTCTCTTGTTCCAAGAAAGACTTGTTCTTTTAAAATAAATGTCTAACCTCCCAATCAAACCCATTAAAGGCCAGCCCAATCACTCAACTAGCTCAACCAAAACACAACCATGGAAAGTCCATATTATGCTTTAAGTTTTTCCTAACTTTTTTTAAAAAAAATCTGACTCAAAAGGGTATAGTTTTCTAACTAAAAGAAAAAAAAGTAAGTGGAGCTTTCTCCACAAATATATATTCTTGATTATATTACGAGAACAGAAGTCAAATCAAGGAAAGGAATACAATGCTCAAAATATCCCCATGAGAGACTTTTATCAATTGAATCCCTACCAATTCAAAAAAATCTCAATTAGATCCATTTGCTAATTCAATTGATATTTACAATTTGATGTGTATATTCTCTTTTTTTTCTCAACGAAACGTTGTTGTTTTGAAGAAAACTTAACGCAAAATTATTATAGATATAATTAATAGAAGTATCAAAATTGAGAAATGTTGGAAATAATAGGGACCTGATTTATAAAGTTATGGTAATAGATGGTACCGAGAAAGAGATTATTTAATTAGTTAGATATATAAAATGTCAAGATTCAAATTAATTTACAAATCTCAGATTTAAATGTCACTAAAATATAAAAAATAAGGGTTTTAATCCTATGTCCAATTCAACCAAGATTTAAAGGGAAAAAGGTTCTGTAAAATAATTATGTGCAACATGTATAATAGAGAAGAAGGAAATAGAAGAAGGAAATGCTTTTTATGGGTCAAAAGGTGACTGAAATCTGATCCTAGAATCTTAAAGCCAAAGCCATGAAAATACCTCAGAACAATATATATATATATATATATATATATATATATATATATATATATATAAATATAAAGGTGGCCCTTACATGCGTGATTGATAGAAAGAAAACCAAAGAACCTAAATAGAATCTTGAGTGCAAGATTTGATGATAGAAGAAGAAGAAGAAGAAGAAGAAGAAGTCATCCATGCATGCCCAATACGAATGTACATCATCCATGCATGCATGCCCTTAATTTCCTCAGAACAATCTCTACAATGCACAATACGAATGTACAAGCTAATAAAATTGAAGGCATTGGCTAGTAAATCATCCATGCATGCCCTTCATTCATGTTTGTAAGAAAAATCATGAGTTTGTTAATATTAAATTAATTTATACACTTTAATTATAGACCTTAATTTCCTCTTCTTTTGGGTTTTTATGGAAACACTTCACACATATCAAGTTGAAAGAAAGAAAAAAACTAGAGTGCCAAACGACATCGACCTCGAAAGCTTTAGAGAAACAAGGAGGAGATCAATTTATTATCACCACGTACGTACGTACACACTACCACATATGCTATGATATGAGGAATTCATTTTGAAGAGTGTAGCTTCTTTTACAACTCCAATTAGCGACTCTTTAATGGTGAGATCCATCATCAATCGTCCTGCATTCATTTCGAAAATTCAGTACTCAGCATAAATTACTAGTGGGGATATTGCTTTCTCTGAAAAATACCCACTTTACATCAAAGTAATGGATCAGACGAACAGGGTCGAGGTTCTTGTTGATTTGACCAAGCGTTTCAATATCCGATTATTGTACATTCTTTTCCTTTTTTTTACATTCTCATAGGCACTGGAGAAAGGCTTTAATGATTTATGATTCTTACTAATATCTTTCTACAACTTGATTAAATTCTCTTCTATCACCCAATTTTTTTAATTACAAGTATTTATAAATTAGTTTTGTTCTCGTCACACTCTTGAAACCAACTGTAATAGTTAATATCAGAAAATCAATTCAATTTAAAAACTTAAATTTTTAGATGAGGTTTTAATATATGACTTATATTATTTTTTATCACACATTTTCAAGTGAAAGCTCTTTAACTTTGAAACTTGTACAAGCTCAAATTATATTGTGCTTAATGTTTATCAAATAAATAAGGATGACAAGATTCGAACTCGTAATTGTTTGGTCATTAAAACTCTGAAACCATATCAAATAATTATCCTAACCTAAAAATCTAAGCTATTAAGTGAGATCTCAATGTATATTTTATATTATTCTTTGCATACTTAGTCTAAGTGTTTGCATATTCTATCCCTTTTTTTTAATAAAGTATAGGTTTCTGTACTGCACTTGTTAATTACTCTAAGTTTTTCAATCGTAATATAATTAATAGATCAAGGGAACACACCTTGGCATGGATTAGCTGTTAGTAAATTGACTGATTAATTACCTCAGCTGAATCGCTTTACGTGCATTTGGTTCCCAAATCCTCGAGCTTATGTTGCCAACATGCAGCTCATGCAACTAAACCTCAAAACGTAGAGGGGAAAAAATGAATTTCAAACCCCAATTTTAATTTTTAAGCTAGCTAATTCAGGAGCACAAGATTAAAAAAAAAAAAAACAATTTTTAAGATGGGAGTTTTCAACATCTCACTCTTTTCTTCAGACAAGCATTCTCCTCTTGAATGGATCTTTGCTGCATTTTAACAAGATCAAATCACTACTAGAAAATAATTCTTTGATATATAGAGATATATCGGTATTTTAAGAATCTCCAATATTAGTAAAGACATACCACAAGAATCTAGCTCTACGATTAAAAAGAATGCCACTAAGGATAAATAACAACGTCAATTCTAAAACGTCATTATAATATATATTTATCATAGTATTTATATTAATAAGTTTTTTTAATTAACAACATCATCAGAAGTTATATATATATATATATATATATATATATATATATATAGACACACACACACACACGCTCTTGACTCAATGTAACAAAGGGTTACTTTTATACTATAAGATTATTAACACATGGAACCTGAATTCGAGTGAGATCTAGGTATATTTAACCAGCTCAAACTTTATCCTATTAATATGAATTAGTTGAGATAAATCAAGATACATAGCTTCTTAATTACCTTTCCTTTCAACCAGTTGACGTGCTCTGCGGCGATGCGTAACTGTGGAATATCATAATCACATATCGGTCAGTACTAATTACATGAAATATTACATAAGGTTTTTATACCTTTGCAAGGTTGATTAAGGCTCTCAAAATATATAATTTTGATCCCTTTTTGGTTCTATTCCTTCATTTTTTTTCCTCCAGCTACTGATATATTTTCGTTTATTAAGAAAAAACACATGGAGTTCGCATTATATTTATAGATATGCAGTTTAATTATCCCATGTTGTCTTCTAATTTACCTGTCTTAATTAACAGTAAATGTAGAAGGATTTACCTTCTTGGAGCGGACACGTTCAACTCCTGTCTTTAATTGTCGTTCTAGCTGCTTCAACTCTTTCATCCCCAACATTTCTATATCTTCTCCTATACAGTGCCTAATAAAGCAATGGAATACTTGTCAGTAATCAGCAGCAGCAGCAGCAGGAGGAGGAGGAGGAGGAGGAGGAGGAGACTAGCCATTATAAATTGAGTATAAATTATTATTTAGTTGCTGTATTTTTAATAAAACAATTAATTATTTAGTTTCTTTAATTTTAAAAACACAAATCACGTCCTTGGCATAAAAACGTGCATGAAACATACCTAAGCTGTGCTTCCGTTTCATTTATAGTTTTCTGTAACTCTTCAACCTCACGTCTCCAAAACTGTTCAATGAGGTAGAGAATCTATGAGATTCTAGCAAAATCACAGAGTATATAAGATGTAGCAGTTTAATTTACTCCATATTTGAAATTAACTCTGGCATCCATCCCTGATCATAAACTATGCATGCGTATTATGCTCTGTAATTGCCTTGCATGGAGGTAGTTTCACTTTTGATCCAATAGCCTCCTAGTACAATTAACGAGGAAACCCTGTTCATCTGCTTCTATTAAAGTATATGTCAACTATCCATCAGCTGAAATTAATGTTTTCCGCAATTTGACTAGAATTCAACAATAAAACCTCAAAACCAATAAGATAACAGGGAAGACAGTAATAATGACACGTCGTTTATTCAAACGACACATCCTCTCCTAAATTTTTTTTCCAGTCTAGGCGTCTAGTCTTGATTTTAAACCTAAATAATTTTTTTTCATTTACTCATTACATATAATATTTTAAAAAATAACTTTTAAGAATATAATTGCATTGAAAGTTTATTCTTTTTCTCGTTTTATAAGATTAATATGGAAAATCAACTTCTTAAAATTAATAATAAACTATTTTCTACAATCTAATAATTTATAACAATTTGAAATTAATGAATTAGAGCTACCTATTTTTTTATGAGTTTAGTGATTTTTTAACATTATAAAAGAAAATAAATATCATTATTTAAGAATTAATATAATAATTAAAATATACATAATATAGAGAAATAAGAATGGTCATGCTCTTAAAACAAATTAGATTTAATGGTGAAACGAAGGAGATAGACATTTGCAATAAATCAATTGGTTTTTTTTAATGTCATATTTAGTCTTAATTTTTTTTATTGCTATTTTTAGCAATAGTTTTTTTATAAAAAAAAAAAAACAAACTTCATCCTTCCATACTAATTTTGTTGAAAATTAAATTTCATAGCTTTTTCAGTTTGTTTTTAATGAACTATCCTGATCTCATGTAGTAGGTTGAATATTTTATGAGTTCACCTTAGTTTACTTGGGTTTTTTTAAGTTATTTTTATTAACTAATCATTTTTTTATTTCATCCATCTACCTTACAGTGGTTAAGAATTGGGCTTTGTTGTTATTTTTTATCAATTTAATTTTTGTTGGATCATCATAATATCATGACCTGAATTGTGAGTTTAGCAAGCTAATATAGGTTATTTTAATTCTTTTCTCCTTTTTTAAATGATTTATTTTTTAGTTTTCCCTTTAACAATGAGTTGTGTAGGGATTGGATTTTATTATTTTTTTATTTGTTTTTTATTAGGATATTTAATCCGTATAACTCAAGTCATGTGGTCAGCTAGTTAACCTAGTTATACTCCAATCTTTTTTTTTTCCCTTCATTTCTATCCTCCAATATTTTTTTATTGGCCTTTTTTATATCCTTAGACTAATTAAAAATGCACTTTAGATATTATTTTATTTAATGTTTACTTAAGTAAGATTATTGAAATCTTTTTAGAATATTAACACAATTTCTTTTATTCATGTCATTATAATAATTTTTTATTTAATTTGGTTGAATTATCATGGTTGCTTGTTTTTGTAATCATATGATTTAATAAAAAAAATATTTAACAACCTGAATTTTTTATTTTTCTAGCTTGTGAAAAACATGCTAATAGTGTCTGATTATTATTTTTTTATGTCAAAAGATATTTTGGTTCGGCAGGCCATCAATTTAGTAATAACTATAAGAACGTTGATTGATTAAGGGCTGCTTAATTTGTTAAAATCTTGAATTTGTCGCCTATAAAATAACTTTTCTAACAAACTAGCCAATGAAAATCAATAATTGACCCAAAACCCTAGAGATCATAGTCAATTGGAATAACTGTATTATTTACCCAAAACAATTCTATAATAACTGTAAACATTAGGAAAAAGAACATTCGAAGTTTGAAAATTAAGTCAACGAACTATAAAATATCGATCTTCGTCGATCGATAGACTGATAGTCAGCATCAGATCATTTACAATTTTAAAAGCAGATAATTGAAGTTGAAGATGACCTTATTCACAAGAAGAGTACTGTTTTGGATTGTATAAAAACATGCGTCTATAAGAAAATCAAACCATAATATTCATCACTAACCTCCAAGGATCTAGTGTATGAGTCATTTGGTCCAGACAGGCCGGCTTCACTCCGGTACCTAGCGATCGTCCTTTCCATCCTGCAGCAACAATATTATTTATCTTATTAACTTGCTTAATTAGCATGCTAAACATGTAATCTACAGCTCAGAAGCATCTAAGGCTAACATGGGAGGAAGAAGAACTACTGACTCATGACTTGCAAACTGGTAAAACTTTCCGGTCGGGGAAAAAACAATGAGGGAAACTTCAGCATCACACAGAATTGAAAGCTCAAAAGCTTTCTTCAGAAGCCCATTTCTCCTCTTTGAGAAGGTTACTTGCCTGCGAGTTGGATTCTCTATTCTTTTTAGCTCCACTTTCCCTCTCCCCATATTTGTCTAACTCCAAGAAGGAAAATATAAACCTTAGACTATACTAGATCTTGCGCTGCTACTTATAAGAAAACTTGTAAGGCATACAGATGAGCAATCTCCTTAATATGAGCTAACTATAAATATTAAATAATGTCCATGCAGTGCAAGTCAAAGAAATGAGCTCACCATCCATCAAAACGATATAATCAAGTGTGTTTTACTACTTGATAAGGAAATATGATGGAGGAGAATGGTGCACTTTCTGCCGCACGAGAAGAGCAGGACGGGACATCACTAGCATGTTCCTTTTGGCACAAAAGATCCTTTTATTTCATTATTATTGCTACACCGGACTCTACCTACGTGTCGGATGCTGGCCGCCGAATGCATTTTCCTGCCCTGAGCACGTTTTCATTTGGGTCTCGGAGAACCATGGATTAATTCATATATATTGATTTCTTTTTGGTCTCTGTGTGCTTTTTATCCTTATGTTTTTATGTTCTTTGTAATGATGGATCCTCCCAGGGATCACTGGGAAGGCATTAGCCTCCCCTACTAGCTATTTCTGTATGCTTTTTCAATAATAGGTATATCCTTATAATTTGAAAAACGATGTTTAAGTTATAATTATTAATATTTACTTAATAAAAGAGAGATAACATAAAAACAAAGGAAATATATATATATATATAAAGAAAAAATAATCAAAAATAATTTTAAAATAATCAAAATATTCTTATTATTTTTTATTGTTTTAGAGACTTGATATATAATATATATACACATCTTATAAGTATTAATAATTAAAAACACTAGTCCTGTTTTTTATTCACATAAACCACGAATGCATGGCACGCAGAGTTAAGGTGGTGCAGTGAAAGGATTCTAGGACATCCTAAAGGAGAATGACACGTGGCATGGAGATTTGATTGATTTGATTTTCCAAATCGTTTGTTAGTGAATCTAATAATCATATCCTTTTGAATAAAATGAAGGCGGTCAATGGAGGAGAAGACAAAAATCAGCAGTGGGAGCCATTCTGCATGGAAGAGCTTTCAGACATCGGACCATGTTGCCTTTTTCTTTTGTCCTTTTCCTTTTTTCTATTCAAACCAGACCATACTGTCTGAACTTCTATCGAATTTCTATCGTGCTTTGATGTAATATATTTTTAAAATATTTTTTATTTAGAAATATATTAAAATAATATTTTTTATTTTTTAAATTAATTTTTATATTAACCTATTAAAATAATTTAAAAATATAAAAAAATAATTTAAAACTAAAATAACTACGAAAACAAACATTGTCTTGGTATGTTTGGTAATATTTTTAATTATAAATATATCAAAATAATTTTTTTTAATTTTTAATATCAGTCAAAATAAAAAAAACACTTAAAAAAATATTAATTTAATAATTTTTCAAATTAAAAACAAGTTGAAATGTAAATTTAACCTTAAAAACAAATATTCCCCGGCGTTGTCGTAGGTCTCTAATTTTCTATCGGAATCTATCTTCTACCATAATTTTAGACACATAATACAGCTTCATGCTGGAATGAACATGTTGCTTCATGGATGCGTGGAGCTAAGATTTTGAGGTTGGAGTCGTCTTGAAATATAAATACTATTTACACAGATTTTTATTTTTTAAAAAAATTATTTTATAGATAAAAAAAGTAAATTCTAAATGAAATAAATATAAAATATTAATAATTATTTTAAAATTTTAAAATATAAGCATTTACATGGTGCTATGTTGTTAAATCATATAAGTTACAGTTTTATCATTTTAAAACAATGTTACGTCATAAAATAATTAAAAACAATGACACATCATTAAAAAAAACCCCACACTCTCCCTCTTTTAACAACTCTTTTTCTCCATCTACTTATAATAATAATAATAATAATAATCCTTTATGTTCACTGGACTTTGGATTTCCTAACACAAATTATCAAGCTATTTAATTGTGCTTAATTAAAAAATTATCAAGCTATTTATGTTCACTAGACTTTAGACTTTGGATTTTCTTTATGTTAATTAATGATTAAATTTTATAATTGATTTAAATTTAATTTTATTGAGTTATTATAATTTTAGAAAAACATCTTAATTTTTTTGTTGGTGTTTGATCTTGTAAAAACAATATCGACTTTGTTGTTTGCAAGAGATTTAGAGTTGGGAGATCAAAAATAAAAAATAATTTTTTTTTTAAGGTTTCAGCATTTTCTAGCCTTAAAAATTATCTTAAATTATTTTTAATCTTTCTAATTTCATAATTGTATATTTTTTAATAAATATATTTGTTTTAAAAATACACGCGCCAAAAACCATGAAGGTGCGCCGCGCAGCGCGAGGCGCAAACAAATACATTCTAAAAAAATAATCAGGTGTGCATGTGAGGTGGGGCCCTCTTTTTTTGTCGTGTTAGGCTGTTTTTGTTTTTTTAGCTTTTTTTTTTTTCTTTGCTTTCGTTTAAATTTAGATAAATTAAAATGAATTGGTTAAATAGGTGTGTGTAATGCCCAGCTTGACGGGTATTCAAATTTAATTGAAATTAATTAATTATAAATGGTTTTGTTATTTTTTTTAGAAAAATATCATTTGATTTATACTTAATTTTTGAATAAAATTATAATATTTGTTCCGATATTAATAAATATTTTTTTATGCAACCTTACCTAATAATTTTTGTTTAAGTTTTATTCTACCACTTTACTATGATTATTTATTTTTATTATTATTTAATTAAATAAAACCTTGATTTTAAAAAATAAAATTATTAAATATAATCAAACATGGATTGTGGATCAAGTATTTTAATTTGTATTTATCTCTTAATTTTTCAATTTATTTTTTATTTAATATTGATTAACTCTTTCTTGCATTTATTGGTGTGTGTGTGTATATGATATTCTTGATTTAGTATATGCATTAATTTTTTTAATTCATAATTAAAAAACAATTATGTAAAGAAACACATCAGAAATGCCAACGCATTTATTTTTGGCTTGATCTGAAGTACAAGAACGGAGGGTGGACGACTGGTCTAGTTCAATAACAAATCGAAACGTAGATCACTTTTCACAATGAATTTAGACATTTTGAGATGAGTGGGGAAGCAGCTTTCTCTGGAATCGATTGATGGTTGATGGTAAATGGACATGTGGGGCTGCCAAGATAAACCTTAAAAGCCACTCTCCATTTCCACATTATAGAAGAGAAACGCAGAAGCATACTTTTAAGACCCGCTTCGTGGCCGGCCCGGTTCAAGACCTGAATTCTAAATTTTGAGAAATGGACGATTTAGATAATTACCAAAAGTTCCTTTTTAATAAAGTTGGGTCCTAAAAAAAGAAAAAAAAATGATTGCTCAAATTATATATATATTTTAAATTTTTATAACCATATTGAGACTAGTAGTCATTTAGAATTACGTTTCAAATTATATTTAAAAAAATAAAATTTTTTATATTTTTTAAATAACTTTGATATATTAATATAAAAAAAAATTAATATATTTATAAATTATTATCGGACTCCGAACACTTCTTATTATTTATATTTCAGTAATCGGATTTGTATCTTCCTTTCACTTTACGTCATTTGAAATCAGTCCATGTTAATTTTCATAAAATTCATAAAATCTTTTTTTTTCCTTCTCTCCCTCCTCTTTCCGTTCCTTCCATCTCCTCCCTCTCACCGGCCACCGTTCAAACCATAACCAGCCACCACTAATAAACAAACCCTACATCTTCTTTTCTTTTTTTCTTAGCAATTTCTTGCAGAATCAATAGCAAACTTTCGAAGGACACTGAATGGAACCATGTGAAGCACGCACTGAACTGAATTTTCAATACCGGAGAGATTCGAATGTTGAAACTAGATTGTGGGCTCTCAATTTCTCAACTCTATCTATAAATTCACCTTGGAAAGACATTAAGGATCTCCGCGGACCGCCAATGAATTTTATTTTATTTTTTTTATCTCTTTCTCAAGATATTTCCTTCTCTCTGCTTCAGTGTTCAAATCCTTGTTGACACTCGACAGTACTTTGCAATTGAAGGTGAAACAGATGGAGAAATAACGTGAGAAAAGAGATTCAAGGAGATAGCAATACAGAGAAGCTAGATCTGAAGCAATATAGATCGGAAAATGAGAAGGTAGGAAAATAAAAGAAGAGGATTTTATAGTTTATATTATAACAGAGGTGAAATCTAAATTTAAAAATACAGGGACTAAATTCTAAATGGTTTAAACTTTAAAATACTAGTTTTATCTTTTTTAATTATAAATTCCACGCTGATTAGGCAGCGCATGCGTTGTATCCCGTTGGTCAAACCTATTATTCCATCGTGTCATTGAAAAAGCCTCAAATTCCTTTTTCTCATAGTGCGATTGATTAGTGCCTATGAGCCTTTTTTTTTTTCTTTCTTTCTTTCTTTTTTATATTTTTTTTAAAAACACAACTTAGTCATTTTTATTTTTTATATTTTAATTTTGGTTCTTATTTTTTAAAATTTTTTATTCTTAATCCTTTAAATTTTTTAATTTATTTCTTCAATTCCAATTTATCATGTGTTATTTTTTCTAATTCATTCATATTTTTTTGATTTCTACTTTGTTTCCTTAACTCTTTTATAAAAATTTTATTGATTTCAATTTTATATTTCAATCCAAGTTTATGGTCTATTATTTTTTCTAATTTAATCAATATTATTTTAATTTTTGTTTTATTTTATTGAGGTTATTTTTCTTTTCAATTTAATTCTCCAATCAAAAATTTGGGTTGATCTCTGATTTATTTTTTATTTTGATTTTCATCTTTATTTTTTAATTTTATATCATTTTGTGTAATTGATATTTTTCTCTAGTTTTTTCCTCCAGTGTTTAATTTGCTTGGCGGGCTTCGTGGTTTTTCTATGCATGGTTTTTCCAGTTTAATGACTTGGGTCATAAGTTTAAAAAGTTAATGCAAGTCGACATTTTTTTTTGTCTATTTTTATTTTTCAATTTCATTGTTTAACATTTTATTTTTTTCAAAAAAATAAATTGGCTTTGTGGTTTTCTTCAATTTCTTTTCTATCGATTTATCCTGATTTCATGACCTGACCCACGAGTTTTGTGAATTAAACTAGATTGTCTCGCCCCTTATTACCCATACTACATGTTTACCACACTATATTTGGTAGACCCAAACTAGTTTTTTTGTCTATTTTTTTATGTAATTTTGTACTTTTAAAGTTTTTATTTTTAACTTATCAAGATTTTTTTTTGTATGTTTACTATCTTTTTCTTTTTATCCCCTAACAAAAATAAAACCAACTTAATAAAAGTGATCGAGGCAATGACTTGGTTATTTATTTATATTTTAAAACATGTTTGTGGCACTTAGACTATTGTTGTTGTTTTTTAATTCTAATTTTTTCTTTTATTTTAATTAATACTTTTTTAAATACATCTTTTAAAAAAATTAATTTATGTTTCAATTAATATCCCTCTTCTATAATTTATTTATTTAGCCTTTTTTAAATAGAGGTTTTTATTAAATTAGTTTATATGTATTTAGTTTTTAAGGTTATTATTCTTGTTATAGTTTATTTTATGTTTTATACTGATGAAGTTTATTATTAAAAAAAAAACATGTGGTTTTATATAGTATTTTTAATATGTGCAATCTTGTGTAATGTTTTTTTTTTCAATCAATTTCATGTATATATATATATATCTATTATTATTATTATTTGATTGAATAAGAAATTAATTTGGATAAATAAATTTAGTAAATATATTTTGATTTATATCTATTTTTTATTTTTTAAAATTTATTTTTAATTATTATTGATGAATTTTTTTTATTATTTACTTACTCAAATAACTCTTGATTTATTTGAATAGATATTTACATAAAGTTTTTAATTTTATTAATATAAAAACACTTAAAAAGAAAGAATAAACTCTTTTGCTGAAAAAAATATATGACCAGCGCGGCAAAACACAAAGTCAAATAGCTTACGTGAATCTAAATCATGTGGCAGCGTGTCTCTTGTCGTTTTTTCTTGACGTGCCGGCCAGCACTGCATAGGTACCATGGAAAGAAGCACAACTTTCAAGACTCAAAGCCCGTCGTTACTTCCTCTCGGACTCGACTCCCAAGCACGTTGACCAATCTTGACCCTTGAAATTGAAATTGCCACTTCATATACACCTCACTGGTACGGTGGTACCCTTTCCCGTCGGCATGGCCCAACAAATGCTCGGCGACGACTTCTAGTTTATTACGTCGTCTGCAAAATGTTCACTATGCTCTGCCCCCGCACCCCCAAGCTGAGAGATCCTCCATCTACACATGCACACAGTATACACCGTTTTTTAATGCACCAAACAAGATCTAAACTCGATAGATCTGAGATATTGGCCCTCGAAACTCAATATGTTTAAAACAAAATCAATTTATTAAATTTAATTGGCCTGTGATTCAAGTTGTTTGTATTTTTTTTAATTTTCTTAAATATGCTTGTGGTACCTAAATTATGGTTGCATTTTTTTTATTCAAATTTTAGTTTTTACTTTAATTGTTATTTTTTTAAATAATTCTTTTAATTTATGTTTCAATTAGTGTATCTCTTCTATGATTTTTTTTAATTTTTTTATTAAGCTATTTTGAATAGAGGTTTTTATTTATTTTTATGTATTTATTTTTAAGATATTATTTTTAATCATTTATATTTTTATGTTTATATAGAAAATTTTATTATAAAATAAAAAAGTAATTTTAATAAATAAATTTAATAAACACAATGTGGTAAATATATTATATTAAAATATTAAATATTTTAATTTATAATTATCGGGTAATTTTTTAAATTTTATTTTTAGTTATCATTTATGATTTGTTTTATATTTATTTACACAAATTATTCTTGATTTATTTAGTTAAATATTTGTATAAATTTTTTAATTTATATTTTTAAAAAAATTATATAAAAAAATAGAAAAAATCCTGTATATTTTTTTTTTGCTGGAAAAAATATATAATTTCACAATGAAAAATTGTTCAAATAGCTAGTGAAAATCTAAATCTTGTTGCAACGTGTCTCTTTTCCTTTTTCTGGCCATGTTGGCCAGTACTGCACAAAAAATGTTAAGTGAGCTGACAAAAATACCATTGAAAGATTTTCAATTCTAAGAATCAGCTAGCGTTTCATATATATATATATATATATATATATATATATATATATATATAATATATATTTTTTAAAGTATTTTTTAATTAAAAATATAGTAAAATAATATTTTATTTATTTATTACAAATTATTTTTAACATTAAAATATTAAAACAAATAAAAAAATAAAAAAAACATTTTTTTCCTAACACTACAGTCCCAAACATTGCCTTACAGACTTCAGTTACTTCCTCTTAGACTCGACTCTCAAGCACATTAATAGTGTGTTTGGTATTGCGGTAGCTGTTGTGATTGTGATTTGAAAAAAATTGTTTTATAAAAAAATATTTTTAATTGAGGTTGATTTGAAAAAATAGGTGTTTGGTTAAAACTGTGGTTGAAATTAAGGTTGAAGAAAAAGTAATTTAATGTGTTTGGTTAAAAATGATTTTGAAATTGAGGTTATAAAATAATTTAAATATATATATATATTAATATTGATGGTTTTAAATTTAAATATCATAGAATTAACTACTCCTATTACATCATGAAATAAATAATACTTGACATAAAATATTTTTTATTATTTTATTAAACTATTTATAATTCCATTACATACAAAAATCAGCCGATAATAACTACAGTTTTCATAATTTTGCGAGCATGTAATAAAATCAAATAAAATATTATCAGGTATAAAATTGATATTATAGTGCGAGTGAATTTAATTTACTCTATACTAGTTTTTCGAGAAAAAAAAATTATTCACATCTCAATGCGAGGATATTTAATTTACTCTAAACTAGTTTTTTGCAAAAGAAAAAACTCTTCAAAAATAAAGAAAAAAAAAACTGTGCACCTGAACAGTGCAGTGAATTGCACTGTTCACGTGAACAGTGCAATTTGCTAAACAGTGTGCCTATCATAGGTTGAAACTCTCGTACAAAAGCAGTATTTTACTGCTTCTAAAAAATCATGGTCCTGCCGCATATAAATGGTGGGACCATGTGTTTTAATTAAGATAATATTTGTAACTAAATGGCTATTCATGTGTTTTTAAAGAAACAGAATGCTAACGCGTTGCCAAACGGATTCTAAACCAATGTAGACTCTCGATAATGGAATTGCCCCTTTATTTATACATCAATGTTACTCTTCACCGTTTACTACTCTGTATGTATTTGAAAATATGATTGATGTTATTTTTAAAAGTATTTTTTATTTTAAAATATGTTAATATAATATTTTTTAATTTTTTAAAAATAATTTTTGATATCAGCAAATTAAAATGATACAAAAACATTAAAAAATTATTAATTTAAAATAAAAAAATAAAAAATTAATTAAAAAAAAACAATTTCAAAACACAAATGCCAAGCACAATCAACAAAATATTCACTATGCTCTGCCCTCACACCCCCAAGCCGAGATCCTACATCTATCCATGCACACAATATACTACAGTTTTTTTTATGGACCCAACAAGATCCAAGGGTGAAGATTATTTTTGCGGAATCACGCTTTCATATATATTTTTTATTTTTTTACTAGATATAAAAATATTAAAAAATTAAAAAAATATTTTTATATATTTTTAAATAATAAATATTTTAAAAAATAACTACTGTCACAATACTAAACATTATTCTAAATTCAAAATATATGAGATATTAGTCCTCTGAACTCAATCTGTAAAGTTATAATATAGAAGAAAGAAAATATTTTATTCAATTTTTAGGGTGTTAGGGTGAAAATAAATAAATTAAAGAAAAAAAACATTATAATTTGAAGGAAAATATTTTAACATCATAGAAGAGAAAGATTTACTCTCTTTTTTCTATACCACTAATTTATACAGTTTTTTTTATTATTATCACCACCGCAATAATCACCTTATCACTGATATTTTAATCACCATCTCATTAAAACCTCAATCACTACTATAGCATTAACAACCACAATTAACTCACCATTGACACCTTATTAAAATAATCATCATTTCATTATTATTATCACCCTTAAAACCAGATTAACAAAATCCATCTTATAATAAACACCACCCCATCAATATCATTGCCACACAAATTTTATTAATAGTCAAAAAAAAAATTTATCGGTTTTTTTATGTATACCCAAATACATTAGAAAAAACAAATATAAACTATTGGGTTATTTAAGAATATGGTTCCGATTATTTTTTTAAAAGTATTTTTATTGGGTTGTTTAAGAGTATGGTTACGATTGGTTTTTTTAAAGTATTTTTTATTTAAAAATATATTAAAATAATATTTTTTTATTTTTAAAAAATTATTTTTGATATATACACATCAAATTGATCTACAAATATTAAAAATTATTAATTTAATTTTTTATTTCAAAAACAGGAATATTTAGTTATCCTTTCTGAGATTCCCGTGCACTGAAAAAAGTAGTGAATCCTAGATAACTATACTAATAGCTTGTTATGGATATTGATTGATTTTCAAAAATAATTAAAATAATATATGTTTTTTTAAAAAATTATTTTTAAAAACACGCACGAAAAGCCCTAAATATTTAGTAAATTGGGGGTGAATAATTAGATAGATTTACTTGCATAAATAGTGGTTTGAGAACATAATTAATCAAAGTTAAGTACTTAAACACAACTAATTTTGAATCCTAATTTCCAAAAGAGTGATCGACATGTTTCTTTTCATCCCAAAGACAAACAACTGATAGAAATCAACACAAAAACCATGCCAAGCCAGTCACAACAAGTAGAGTGCGTTCTTCTGGATAATTAGTATCAAATCCACGAACATCATGACTCGATCACTTCATAAATCCCACAAAAATTAACTACCAATTGAAAAACCCTAAAAGCTTGACGCCTCCATGATTCCAATTGAACATAAAGGAAACAGAAATTAATTACAACAGTAGCAAAAGTTCAATCAACTGAGGAGAAACAAAAGGGGGGAAACATGAAGCAGAGATTACAAGATTGAAAAGGGAATCAATGACAATTAGCTAGCCAGCATAGATGTGAACACCAATGGCGATAAGGAAGATAGTGATGAGGCCAAAATAAATAATAGCATGGACAACAATAGAAGCACCACTCGTCTGCATATTGCCAAACTCAACCACCCTGTTCCTTCCAGGTATCTGGAATAACAGCCCTGGTACTAACAGAACAAACAGCACCACTGCTACTATCACCGGCCCCCAATCTGCCATATCAACAAAAGAGAAGCGATTGTTACAGAGTAAGAAAGTGTGAAAGAAAAAGGGGTTTGTGGGAAAGAGAGTGAAAAAGGAGAGTGAAGACAGTTAAGATGTGGAGTTTACTTTAATGAGGGGACATCCCCGGATGAGTTTGCTTTGAGATCGATGCTTCTCGTGGCATGTTCTGGCTTCTCTGTATAACGTGTCCGTGCTTTCTGCTTATTTCTTCAACGGTTCAGATCTTTTTGGCATATTAAATTAGTGTTTTAGATTGTGGTAGGATTTGTTTTTAATAAATATATTAAAATAATTTTTTTAAAAAATTTATTTTTAAAATCAGCACATAAAATAAAAAAATAGAATTATAAAAAAAATTAATTTCAAAAAATATTTTAAAAATATTTTTTAAACATAAAAATAAATACACTAAAAAAATATATAATAAACATACAAAAGTTAGTGAGTGATTCACTGTATGGATAAAACAAATTTAATTTACTGGGGCAAGGGAAATTATAGTCTTTCAACTATGATTTTTTTATTAGTTGTTATATTAGTCAAAAGTAATAACACAATTAACTATTAAAATAATATTTTTAATTTGAAAATATTGTTGGTACGTTGGAGCCACCCAAACACTTTAGGTGACAAGTGTTATGGCTCCAAGTGCTAAAAAAATGAATTTTAGCTATCTCATGTTATTCCTGCCTCTTCTTTTCTATTTGGAGTGCTGCGTAGTGTCTGATTTTTTTATTTTATTTTATTTTTTTTTAATTTAATAAATACACTATGGTCCTCATTATCATCTCTATTTAAGATTCAGTAATTTTAATTTTGATTTCTATATATTTTTTCTTTTTTTGTTAAAGTTTTTTCAATTTAACCCTTGCTTTTTAATTTGTATGGATAATGTTTTTCAATTTGATCCATCTACATTTAATTTCTTATTTTTGTCACTTGTTTTTTTATTAAAGTTTTTATGGCTTTCAATTTATTTTTTATAGTTTGTGTTTTTTTAATGATAATAATGATTCCACTTTGGTCCCCCCTTTTTTTTTCTTAGCTCATTTGTCAAGGTTTTTATAGTATTTAATTATATCCTTCAAATTAAGTTCACGACTTTCATTTTTTCAATAATAATAATAATAGTGATAGTGATATTAATACTTCAAATTAAGGTTTTTGAAACTTCAGAGAAAAATCAAGTATTTTTACTACAAGATTTGTATCTTACAGTGTAACTCTACAACTCGATATTAGGTGAAATTGTTGAAAAAACATACAAGAGACCCACAAATAATTTCAAAATGGTCTATGAGTTTTTTCCCTATAATTTCTTGCATTTTTATTACGTTTATTTGGCTAAACATTAAAATAAAAATAAATTAAAAACTAAAACAATGCATTAGAATGTATCAGACAAACACACCCTTAGTTTAGGGGATGGATTGATTTGCCCCAAGAGCCAAGCCCAATTCGGTTCGGTTGGGCCAAATGAAAGCCCAACAATTTTTTTTTATGTTTA
This sequence comes from Populus deltoides, assembly GCA_015852605.2. Lineage (NCBI taxonomy): Eukaryota > Viridiplantae > Streptophyta > Magnoliopsida > Malpighiales > Salicaceae > Populus > Populus deltoides. Next base: position 3,707,952 of record CM027581.2, read on the forward strand.
TAAAGAAGATGGGTTGGGCTAAGGGTCCAACTTATTTTTCTTTGGTATCAAAGATAGGCAACATCAGAAAAATGGATCTCAAAGTAGCAATAAACCATAACACTAAAAATAAAAAATTGACTCTCGAAGATCAAGAAAAAAATGAATTTCTGTACATGCATGTATGGACTGCCATGGGAAATCAAGCTGAAGAAAAGAAAGAGAGGAAACAAAAGAAGAAAAAGGGAAAACAAATACCCGTGGGAAATTAACACCCCCCCACTGATGGTTTCTTTTTATTAATAATAAATTTTAAAAAAATATTATTAGTATTAAAAAAAACCATAAATTTGATTTAAAAGAATTGAAAACTATAAAAACTTGGGTCAAATAAGTTTAATATTATTATTAATAAATTTGAAAAAAATATTATTATTAAAATACAACCATAGATTTGATTTGAAGGGTAAAATTAAAAATTATTATTATTTGTATTATTGTTCTTGTTATTATTCTTTTCGTTATTATTAATATTATTTATATAATTATTAATAAATTTGAAAAAAAATATTATTGCTATTAGAAAAAATAGTAATAAAATCACACCTAGATCTGGCACGACCACACTCCAGAAATTAGGGTTTGACAGTGGCGCCAAACCAAAGTAACCTGGGTCTGATATTTTTGCCAAGCCCAAGCTTCATGGGTCTGGCTTGGCTGCCAGGCCCAATTATCTTGGGTTTGAGATTGTAAAACTCCAGAAATTTATAATTTAAAGATGCGGATGACTTGGTGGAAACTCTATAAAACCGCAACAAAAGACTTCACCATGATGAATTAAATAGTGATAAATAAAATAGAAATGGTGGTAAATTGTAAAGCCCCGATCAAATTCTATGATGTTAATAAAATTATTGACAATTTAGAATCGGGAATGAGATGGGTTAGTTAAAATAAAATGAAATGAAATAATATTGAGTTATTAGATAAAATGGAAGAAGGGTCGAACTGTCTTGTACTAGACAAATTATGTTGAGTACTATAACAGATAATTTTCAGGGGTGTTAAAGGCAAAATTGAGCTGTATATCCTTTAGTAGAGTTATAGAATTGTATCTTACCTTTCATTGAGTTAAGTCATACTTAAAATCGAAACCTATAAATTTACTTACATATAAAATGGTAAGCAATGTTCTCGAATGAAAACTGATATAGAAAATCTAATAGGAGTAAGGAATAACCAAAAGTGAAATCAAGTGGAGGGCCCGGTGTGGCAATATCTAGTATATTGCGGATCCAGGACATTTAATATATTCTCTATACTTTTCATATTTTTTTTACATTTGAATTTTTTTTGTTATTGACCTACTGCAAAGCACGGGCCAATATGCTAATGTGTGTGTGTATAATACCAGGAATTAGTTATCGTTTCCTTTCCAATTTCCATATATAATGACTCAAATTTATTTTATCTTGTTTTAAAGCGTATTTAGCAATGCAATCAAAATATTGTTTGTTAATTTAAATTTTGTTTTTTGTTTAAAATTATTTTTTTATGTTTTTTGATCATTTTAATATGTTGGTATCAAAAATATTTTAAAAAATATTCCTAATGCAATACTAAAAATACGATTAATCATATACTAGATTTGTTGTCTATGATTATCCGCGGTACTAGATTCAAGTTTGTTTTATGCTCGTTGCAAGACAAAAGAGTAAAAATACTTTAGAAATACACTAGTTTAGGGGATTATAATTTTTTATAGAACATCAAAGAAACACAAAGTTTTTACATTTCTTTATATAGTCTATCTTTTCACGTGATATTAAATATTTTAATCAATCCTTGAATTCTTAATGAGTAAAGAGAAATCACATGATTTTTACATGATTTTTATAAACTATATAAAGACAAAAGGGCATCCAAGTCAAATAATAAAAGCAAGTATAACCAAAACCCTAAACGACAGAGCCAACCATGTAATTCGATGTAGAAGACAAAAGGGTGGTCTTGAAACTAGGAAGGGAAAATGCAATTCGACAGAACCTCAAGCGTGTGGAGCATCATCGTGGTTTGGCTGTAGGCATCAAGGGTGGTCTTGGAACTGGGAAGGGGAGATGCAATCCGGACTCTGATGAAGTCTGCGATTCGAGTTATAGCGTCGGTGTTGTTGGTTCTGCGATTGAAGTATATATTCCGGGCTCTGTTGGCATCGTGGTTTGGAAGGGGAGATGTAATCCGGACCCTGTCAGTGGTCATTGCTCCACGGTTCAATTTCAAAAGGTCAGTAATTCTGGACACTGCTGTTGTTCCTTGCTACAGTGTTTATACATGTAGCTGGTACAAGTGAATTCTATCTTGGCTTCTTTCATGTGATCCTGTGAATCAGGAACTTAGTGTTTGTTAAGAGTTTTGTTGATGTCTGATCAGTATGAACATACTCACTGCTTTTGTGCTCGAAGTCTGGGAAGAAACTTGATTTTATTTCTGTTTCCGTGCTTGAAAACTAGGCAAATATTTGGATCTATAATCTGATTGCTTCTGTGTCTATTCTTAGATTTATTAAGCTTCTGTGTTTGAAAACTAGGCAAATCGAGATGATGCTTATCAGACATTTGAACATGTTTGGTCACTCCTTTTTAGTCAGATGGGGGAAGGCAATTAATTAGCGCGGGTCATATAGTTAAGCACGATTCGGAATAATATCAACTTTGATAATAATCAGATTACAGATCCAAACACAAATAAGGGTCTCAAAGTATTTTTTAATTTGTAATCCAATGCGTACGTACAAGCATTAGGATAACATAGGTCCCAACTGCAAATCACAAGGCTTCATGGATGTCTTGTAAAAGAGAGGCAAGTGGAATTGTGACGCAGGATGTGATGTTTCTACATTTGGGGCAGTGAATTTGGAGTTGGTGTACGGGGAGGAGGCATTGCGCTAAATGTTTGATGAGGGAGTTGGAGTCTGTAAACATAATTGGTGTGATTGAGAGGGCAAGGGAGGTGGTGGCTGTTGGTGAGGGTGAGTAAAGGAAGTGGGTTGATGATAAGAGGGTGAAGGATTTGTATCCGGTCGAAGTGGTATAAAAGAGGGAGTTGCTGGGATTGGATTGTGTGGATGATGATCCTGAGAAGCAGCCCAATATGGGGCTATTTGATGTTAGAGTCTCCAAATTTTATTTGAAGTCAAATAAATGAGCCGAATTTTTTTTGGTTTGTCTACTGATTTCCTGTTCTTAATTACACCAAAATGGCATTGGTAAATAAGAAATGACGGATCAATTGGTGATTTTAGTTTTGTTGATGAAAACTTGTGCACATAGGATTTGAGAATTTGAGCTTGAGGTTATTTTTAGACTGGCACAACCATTCTTTCCTGAGAAATTGATGATTTTTGTAATCACGTTGATGATATAAGCAAGCAACATTTCTGCATTGATATGCTTTGTTTGTTTTTTCTGTCATTTTAATATCTGCCATAATTGATTTCTTCATTGTTTGCAACAAACATGTTTGTTTGTTGTTGTCAATGAACATTCTTGGATCCAACTTCAGTGCCAATGGAAAATCAATTTTGTTTCCAGCTTAAGCTTTAAAACATGTTTATTTCCCTAGTGGACTCTGGTCATATAAAGGAGTAAAAACGATTTCAATGAATCAAGTGGTAGGTAACATTTTCCATAACTTTGCTGCAGTTGAGGTAAAGAGGAACATAGAAGATCAGTATCGGTTGCACAAGTAGGCTTAGTTTCGTGAAGTTACCATTCATTTGAGCTGAACTGAGCATCATGATATTTGTGTAGAGAGCAATTAAATGCAGAGTACCATCTCCTTTGTGTTTTTTTTTTGTTTTGCCATTTATGCTCTTTTGATTTGTGTTGTTGATTCTTTTCCTTTCCTTTCCTTTCCTTTCAATTATGAGCACCACCAAATATGTTAGAATAAATATGCTGTGATACTTGAGCTCTTGCTTGTGTTTGTTGTTTCTGTGCTTGAAAATAAAGACTTGACTGTATCTGCTAATTAATGCAATGACCTTCTTCTTACTTAATCTTCTTGGTTGAGAAAGGGCTATCCTCTGTTCATTCTTTGAACCCTGCACTGAAACTATCCTTTTTTTGGGTAAGAAGTGGAATAAGGACAAAGTGTCTAAATATAAAAGGAAGGAGGGGGAAATAAAAGTGAAATGCTAAAGGAATCATCTCATTACAGATATTTAGTTTGTGATTTTGAAATAAAATTAGTTACGTTGTTTCTAGTAACCTCAGGCTGTCTAGAAGTAACATCCACTTCAATAAAGACCTCTGCAGAAGAAATTTCTTCAATAATTGTGTTGCTTGGTGCATGCAAAGAGGTACCCCTAAAACACTAGCTGTACGATCTAACCTTCCATGACGAAAAGCTCCATTGGAACAATAGTTCTTTCATGCTTGATAATACTTGCACAGACATTCATAAAGATTGCATGGCTCCACTCGCTAATCTATTTATACACCCCTACAACCATCAACAATTTCTACCGACTATCAACGCTGCTCAAGGAACCATACTTTAGCTTATCACAAGGCAAAACACACACCTGTACATTCATACAAAATACTAAATCGAAACCATTGTAATTGATCACTCAATCTTAATTTATTCTTTGAATATCCAGATTTTCCAGCTTCATGGGCTTTTTATAATTCTTCCACAAGTGTGAGCACTTGCCATTGCAGCTTCAGCATTGTAGACTATTCACGAAAATATAATTTTTTTTTAATGTTTTTTAAAATAATAAATATTGAAAAAGATTCTGACTGAAATATTTTGTTGGCTAATTAAACTAACTAGGAAGCTACATGAGAGGTGGTCACTAGTATTAGCATGAACACTGTGTTTACAAGGCTGACTACATCCACGGAGTTTTAATAGATCGTATCAACAATTAAGGGTGAGCAAAAAAACCAAAAAACCAAAACAAAATAACTGAAAAAACCGAACCGTGAAAAAAACCCGATTAAACTTATGAGAATATTTCAAAAAACCTACTGGTTCGGTTCGGTTTCAGTTTCATAAGCCTGAAATTAAAAAACCAAACCAAACCGAAATTAATAAAAAAACGGAGCCAAACCGAAACCAAACTCATTAGAAATTACTAAAAAAACAAAAAACAATATAGTTTTTGGTTTTTAATGTAACATAATTGAACTGAAACGAAACCGGTCGGTTTGAACCGGTTTCAGTTCGGTTTAAAATTTTTTTTTTGGTTTGGTTATTTTTTAGGTAAAAACTGAATCGAACCGAACAAAAAATGATCACCCCTATCAGCAATCCTTGATAACAAGTAATTTTGTTGGAGAAGCATCTAAACAAAAATAATCAAAACAACTAGCACTTAACAAGACAACAACCGTAACTTTTGTTGCCTGAAAAACAAAAACATTCAGTTCAATAATGTTGAAATAACCTCAAATACTTGAAGATAGGATTAGATCAGCTCCGATTTTACTGAAACAACCACTATATGCAATTGCAGAAATAGTCCAAAAGCGTAGAAGAACCATGAAATTGCACAAAAAACGAGGAAAACAGAACCTGAAGAAGATAGTTGTCGAGCATCATAAATAAGTCTTAGTAATTAGATTTGATGCACTTAGTCAAAGAGGATTGAAATGGGCATACCAGCTTGATTTTTCTTCAATTCATAACCATATTTCTCCTCTACCACAAGTTCTCCACTCTCGCGTTTCAAACCATTCACATGGAATGACGTGAGTTCTATTAGTACATACTTTGATTTCCGTCAATCTTTTTTTTCTTTCTTTCCAAAAGCATTTCACTCCGAAGCCAGTTGTATCAAATTTTTTCTGAATAACTTTTTCAATTTTAGACCTAGAGTAAAATCCACCAGGTTTAATCTGATTATCTCTCAACATGTTAACTTTTCTTTTCATATCTATAGCCTTCTTGAAATACTCTTTAGGGATGAAATCGGTTTTGAAACAGCTTGCATGTCGTTTGTATTTATAATTTCAAAATCTAATTTGGTCTTTAGCAGCTGCTTCCCTTGTAAGATCTGATCAATGCAGCAATATCTCGTTGTGGAAATCTTTTGATGCAAATTGCATCTCATATAGAGATTTATCTAATATTTAACATCTAATGATATGCAAATGGAAGATAATAATATTTTCTTTTTACTTAGATTCCATATGTTTGCAGGAAAGTAGTTTCCTTTTGGAAAGTGGTTTTTCTGGAAAGTGAATTCCAGGAAAGTAAATTATTTTTCGGTGTTTGATAATGTCATGGAAAATAAATTGAAAAACACTTTCTAGTGTTTGGTTATGTTATGGAAAATGAACTGAAAAAAAGCTTATTAATGTTTTTTTTCAAGTTTATTAAAATAATAAGAAACAAATCTTATAAATTAAAAAGTTGAATGAGAATGGAATTAAAAAAATCTAATTCCATAAATTATCTCAAATCTAACAGATAAAAAAATTGAAAGATGATGAGATTAAAATAATAATAATTATAATTTCATAAATTATTTTAAATAAAATAAGTAACAATCAAAAGAATGAGGATTAAATTTGATAGATAAAAAATTTCAATTAAAAAAATAATAAGAAAAAAATAAATAACAATCATAAAAAAAGGACCAAAGTTAATATAAAAATCAAATTAAATCAAATTTTAAGGGATGAAATTGAAACAAAAAAAGATTTAAACAAAATATAAAGCAATCAAAAGTTTAAGGACTAAATTTGACATAATCAACAAATAATATGATATTTCTAAATTTTTCATAACTTTTGGAAAGTGTTTTTCGCCCAAAATAAAAGGAAAATATTTTTCTGGAAATCAAGCCAAATTTTTCTGACAAAAAGTGTTTTTCGTTGACCAATTTTTCTAATGGCAAACAAACACATGAAAGTTTGGAAAGTGGTTTTCTGGAAACAAACGCACCTTTAATAACAATTTAGATTTCACATTGAAAATTACCGGGTAGGTTATTAAAAAAAAACACAAGCCAAGTCAAAATATTTGTAATTATTTTTTTTTTGAAAAAAGAAGCTGAAGAAATAGTGACTTACCATATAATAAACAATTTCCCTATTACAATATTTAAGAGTTTCTGTGTTCTTGTTAGCTGGCCACCAACCATGTAGGGTAAAGGTGCTTGGAATGGGTGAGAATTTACACTTATTCTCGTTCTTTGAGCAAAACCTTTCTGGCCAAGTTCATACCAACCAAAAGTGGAGTGTTTTAGTTGCAGGAACAACCAATAAGCGAGGATTCCGAATGATATCAGATCTGAATTTCCTTTGAGACTCTGCAAAATTGATAAATTAATTTAAACATTATATTATTATACAATATACTGAAAGAGCTTAATGTTTCACTGTTTGTCTTTTTACTGTTCATCAATCGACAAAACAATGTGAATTGAAGTAGTGTAATGATGTGGTTGTTCTTGTTAAAGAAACTTGCTAGTCATGTAGTTGGGGGCGAGGTTGTCTTTTTCATGGGATACATTTGACATAGAAAGGATGATTCCCTATAATGGTCTGTTTGAGTTTTTTTGGGTCTGCTGATGGGGAATGGGCGCCTAACAAGTTTCTTTGGTAAGGACAACAACATCATTACACTGCTCCAATCTATTGTACTTTGTGTCTTGCTGAACAGTAAAAGAGCAAACAATGAAACACTAAGCTCATTTAGTATGTTGTATAATAATATAATGTTTTAATTAATTTATTGATTTTACAGAGTCTCAAGGAAAACTCAATTCTGAATCATCCAGAATCATAGTTTATTAGTTGTTCCTGCAACTAAAGCACACCACTTTTGATTGGTTCATACCTAGCCAGAAGGGTTTTGCTTAAAGAACAATAATAAATGTAAATTCTCATCCATTCCAAGCACCTTTACTCTATATAGTTGGTGATCAGTTAACGAGAATGAATAAACTCTTAAATACTATAGTAGGAAAAGTATTGATTATATGGTAAGTCAATATTTTTTTCAGCTTTTTTTTTTCAAAAAAAATAAAAATAATTGCAAATATTTAGACTTGGCTTGTGTTTTTTTTAATAACCTACCTGATAATTTTAAATGTGAAATCTAAATTGTTATTAAGTAAAAAGAGATTATTCTTATCTTCCATTTGCAGATCATTAAATATTAAATATTAGATAAATTTCTGTGTGAGATGCAGTTTGTATCAAAAGATTTGCACAACGAGATGATACTGCATTGGCCAGATCTTACAAAGGAAGCAATTGATAAAGACCAGATTAGATTTTGGAATTATGAATGCAAACGACATGCAAGCGGTTGCAAAACCAATTTCATCCTGAAAGAGTATTTCAAAAAGATCATAGATATGAAAAAAAAGTTAACATGTTGAGTGATAATCAGATTAAACCTGGTGGATTTTACCCGAGGTCTAAAATTGAAAAAGCTATTCAGAAAAAATTTGATACAACTGGTTTCGGAGTGAAATGCTTTTGGAAAAAAGGAAAAAAAAGGTTGACGGAAATCAAAATATGTACTAATAGAACTTACGTCATTCCATGTAAATGGTTTGAAACGCGAGAGTAAGGAACTTGTGGTTGAGGAGAAATATGGTTATGAAATGAAGAAAAATCAAGCTGATGCCCATTTTAATCTTTTTTTACTAAGTACATCAAATCTAATTACTAAACTTTATTTATGATGCGCAACAATTATTTTCTTAAGGTTTTGTTATCCTTGTTTTTGGTGTAATTTCATGGTTCTTCTACACTTTTGGATCCTTTTTGTAATTGCATGTGGTGGCTGTTCCAGCAAAATTGGAGCTGATCTAATCCTATCTTTAAGTATTTTGGTTATTTAAATATTATTGAACTAAATGTTTTTATTTTTTAGACAACAAAATATTTTTACTTTAGGTATTTGAGGTTATTTCAATACTAATGATCACATGTTGAGGCAAAATACCTCCATGCGCAGTTGCCATATCGGCTGTTGATCTCTCGCTGGGTACTTTTCCTTGATGTATAATATTAAAAATAATATAGAGTTGTTTTGGTTATTTTTGTTTAGATGCTTATCGAAGAACTACCGTAGTCAGCCTTGATAAGTCTGTGAGTAAAGCAACTGAGGGGAAGTAAAGTGAGCTAAGAGATGACCATTTTTAATGTTATTGTAGTGGTTGTTCAGTTGCAAGGAAATGAAATTGGAACTAGTAATAATCCCATACCTTGACTCGCAAACACACTTGAATTGCAAGAGTTTTGACAGGCAACAACGAGAGAATCTTAATGATCACATCTTCAGGCAAAAGACCTCCATTCTCAGTTGCCATATCTGCTTTTGATCTCTCGCTGGGTACTTTTCCTTAATGTATAAACATAAAATATTAAAAACAATATGTAGAACAAAGTAAACAATAAAAAGAAAAAACCCTAACACTAAGGAGAGAGACTTGCAAAATTGGCTTTCAAACAAGATCAAGGCCTGAAAATCGAAAACAAAACTAATGTTTGTGTGTGAACGAAAACTTTGTTAAAATCAGGGACCAGTTTGTCATTTTGCAAAGTTATCAGGGATTGAAATCCTACGTTCCGGCTTATCAAACCACTAGCCGATCTAGAATCAGGTATTGTGAGATCTAGCCAGCAACGGGATAAAAACGGATCTCAAAGTCTAAACAGCAGAAAAAACCCTAACACAAATGAAAAAACTGACTCTTGATGATCAAAGGTGGCCATTACTTGTGATAGAATTTCTGTAAATGCATGTGGGAAATCAAGCTAAAGAAAAGAAAGAGGAAACAAAAGAAGAAAAAGGGAAAACAAATACCAGTGGGAAATTAATATAGCTAGGAGGTTGCAGAGGTATTACCGAACGAGAAGGCTTGGCCAATTTGAGGATGAAAAAAAACCCTATGTTAGCACTTAAACGCTAGCTTTATACTACTTATAATGGCTAAAACGCCCTTACAATCAATTGCTTCAATCGTATCCCGATAGCTACGGCTCCCCCACCTGTTCATCCCCCAAAGCTTTTAGTGGAAGGCATGCAAAAGTGGTAAAGATGTCATAGGTTTTGTTTTTTAAGAATAAATCATTTTTATGCTCCTTGTTATAAAAAAAGAAAAGGTTGAAATACTTTAGAAATACACTAGTTTGCATCCGCATGTAAATTCCAAAGCCTCTAAAAAAAATTTCAAAAAAAAAAAAAAAGAAGAATGTGGGAAAATGCAATCAATTTTAAAATTGTACTTCTTCAAGAAAAATTTTCGTTGCAAAATAAAAGGTTAATGTGTTCAATTAAATCAATTGAAAATTATATAAATCAATAAATAATAATATATTTGTTGATTTAAATAAAAAATGGAGTCAGAAAGCTACAATAAAAATATATAAGATAAGATGACGCTTTAAAGGCTTCTTCTTCTTCTTCTTTTCTTTTCTTCTTTTTTGTTTTTTATTTTCTCCAATCCCACATGATATTATTTTATTGATTGATTTTTATTTATGAGATTTTGTATTTATAACAAGATATCCAAATATCTCATCTCATGTGTTAATATTTTATTGGTCAAGAAATATATGAAAGCTCATTTAATTTTTATGTTAAATATTTTAGTTTAATTTTATCCTTTCATGTAAAAATAAAAATAATATGTACCAAATTTGATTGATAGAAATTTTTTGTTTCTACACGATCAATCATTTTTCTATTAGTGAGTGTGTTTTGCATTTGTTAATTTTACCAGAACTCTTCCTATGGTGGGTCAGTACAAAGGGATGTTGATGTCTGCATATTCTACATTGTGTACTAATTTCATGAGATATGTTAATGGAAGCTGTAAAAACTTCAAATGTTACCTGTCTTGTAGCAGTGCTTTTGGCAAGGAGCATTTTCAAGGATTCCAAATCTCCCGGCGGCGGCTACGTGTGTTGAACTACATCCATAAGAAATTCGTCATCATGCAATTTTTAAAATTTTGAACAGCCGGAGAGGATCAGAGCTTGAAGAGACCTCAATTTACAGAAACTCCTCGGGTGGCTCTAAGTTCTTTGCAGTTCTTTCAATTTACCAGAGCAAGTCTTTCAAGAATTCCAATAGAATGATGAGCCTCAGTCAAACTTCAACCGCAAGATCGGGTAGTTTGGAAAAATCTGGGGTTTGTCTGAGGAAATGGGAATGACTGCAATTAAGGAACTTCAACCGATCAAGCAACTGGTGAACAAGAATGCACGAAAAGAAAAGGACATGACATGATGAATTTCCACACACACACACACACACACACACACACACACACATATATATATATAAAAGAGGCATTAGATTTTAGCAAACTGAATTCTGAGATCTGATAAATTGAATGAAGGTCTAATTCACATACCATGGAATCCCTCCAAGCCACTCTTAGGTTGCTATATTGCATATCAATAGCAAAACCAGGCTTCCTGGATACAGGTCATCTGGTATGAACTCCAGTGTAAATCCATGCCAATAGAGCCATTTAAGCTCTTTCGAAAGATGTTCACATCTTCCACTGAATTGTACATAATTAAGCTGGAAAAGTCCTAGATTTGGCAGCTTGCAAAATGCTTTCATATCCACACTCATGATGTTATTCTGAACCGTCGTTGTATGGATTTTTTTCAGCTAAATGAATTATTTTACTCTTTTTTAGGATGAGTTGAATTTTTTTATTAAAGTATGTTTGGTTTTGTATTTTATAAAAATGCTTGGAAGATAATTTGGAATTTTTTATTGTTTTCTTTACTTCAAATTAATATTTTTGATATTTTTATATATATTTTTTAAATATATTGAGATTATATTAAGTTGTATTATTAAAAAAATAAAATTTTTTATTTTAATATTAAAAATATTATTATTTGTATTATAAATATTGTCATATTCGGACATCACGACGGTCTTAAAAATTTATCTTTGGAAAGAATGGATTTCTGGCATCTTATTCTTTGATGGGGAAATATTTTATTTAAGGAGTCGTCACCTAGTATTACGGTCACTAGAAACCCTAACTGATCAACATAGATTCTATGGTACATGATTGATTGTGGCTAGAAAAGGTATTGGTACCTCTAGCGCACCCTACCTGAGGTAAGTTGCATTGCTGATTTTGTTTTAAATTGCTAAAATTTTATTGATTTATGCTATGATAGTTTACTTGTAATATTCATTACTTTGACGCCAGTGAATATTCAACGACGAATATTTCCAACTTTAGCGTTGGTAAATATTAAGTAACTATAAATTTAACTTAGTATTTTTATTTATAATTCTAACATCAGTGAATAAACAAATAAAATAAATTTATTTTTATACATGAACATATCACTGGCCCAAGCTAGTGAACTGGTCGAGCAAAGCAACACGCGTGCGCTAATCCATGCGTGTTGCTACATTGTACAAATGAATTAATATTTGACAATTTAATATTTTTATTATATTTTAGTCTACAAGTTTGATAGACTAGAGAGAATTGCAAAATGCTAGAGGAGAGAGAAAAACTTAAGTGGACAATATTTCATCAAAAAAAAAAAAATCATTTTAGTATTCCAATTCCATGAACCAAAACGTTCCTTCAAACAAAACAGAAAAGGATCACAGATATAAATATTTTTTCTTCTAGCTAGCTAGAATCATTGTTTTGATAAAAAAAAAAAAAACAATTCAGGATTGGTAAAGCAAGTTAATTTAGAGGTTAGGTCCTTGCGCTTGGCATGACTTTGATTTTTTCTTATGAAGGAGGTATATGACATGTTGTTTTTCACTTATTTTTTTGAAAAAAATAAATTAATATTGATGATATATTATTTGCTTGCAAGTTTTCGACATAAAGTAGCAGAAACTAGGTAATAAACCGAATTAGTATTTTTAAACCAAACAACTTATTTCAACCAATTTTTCACATTAAAATCAAGAAATCAACCTCAATCACAAATCTTTATCTTAATGTTAAAAAACATCATTCACAACACATGTTTATTCATAAAAAAAAAAAAATTGAAGTTGTCTGATGTCATACGTATCGTATGGTTGCTCCCTACAACCATCAAGAAAAAGATAATTGGCTAAACTGAACAAAAAGACTCCTGTTTTCTAGTCGTGGCTCCATTTTAGCTGTGTTCTGGCAAATGTTCTTCATGTTGCCTGCACCCAATTCCATCTTTGATTGAAACCAAGCTTTCCCTGTAAACAAGAATTTCATAGCAGACACCAGTTCCTTTAAATCTAAGATCCTTGAGTTCTTGCTTGTTTGTGTCATACAGCATTAGTTGGTCATTGTCACTGTCTAGAATAACATTACCGTTCTTCCAATGCGCAACTGGATTCCGAAGTTCTAAAAGAGGTCGACTCTTGAATTGTCTTATCCAACAACCTTCATTCAACACCCAAATGTCAAGAAACTTCTCAACATTGTGGACAGTAGAAAACGCGATTGAGTCGTGGTATAATATAAGTCTAGTACTGTATGCTGGCTTGTCATAGTCTGGTTCCTGTATTTCTTGGAACGCATCGGTGGCCATGTTAAAGGAAAGAATCACATTCATATGTACTCCATGGGCTGCCTGCCAATAGGAAACTCCATCCACATTTGTATAACAATAGTTGCCCTGCAATGTGTAGCCTTGATCCAGACTTCCCCAGCATCTCCAAGAATCAGTTCGTAATGTGTATACAATGACAAGAGAGGAAGGAAACTTCTCTAGATAATACTCTCGTGTATAGGACTCTCGAATAACAACCACCTTGTAGTCGTTAGTTACCGGATCAAATCCAAATCCATAACTATCTTCATAATAAAGTGGAAGACTCGACTTATTACGTATTTTCTCAGGTAGAAGCTTGAATTCCTTGGTCGCAGGATTCCAAAGACCACTACCACTACTATCTTCGCTGTCTACATAAAATATTCCATTGCAAGGACCACAAAGACGTCCTCGGATAGGTGGATCAAGCCCCTGATGTGATAAGTCTGTGAGTGATTCGTCTTGGAACAACTCAAGCAGCTGGGGGCAAACAAAGTGAGCTAAGAGATGACCACTTTTAATGTTGTTGTAGTGGTTGTTCAGGTGCAAGGAAATGAAATTGGAACTAGTAATAATTCCATACCATGACTTGCAAACACACTTGAACTGCAATAGAGTTTTGACAGGCAACAACGAGAGAATCTCAATGATCACATCTTCAGGCAAAAGACATCCATTCTCAGTTGCCATATCTGCTGCTGATCTCTCGCTGGGTACTTTTCCTTGATGTATAAACATAAATTATTAAAAACAATATGTACGGCGAACAAAGCAAACAATAAAAAGAAAAAACCCTAACACTAAGGAGAAGAGACTAGCAAATCCAGAATCAGGTATTGTGAGATCTAGCCAGCAACGAGATAAAAACGGATCTCAAAGTCTAAATAGCAGGAAAAACCCTAGCACTAAGTTGGCCATTACTGGTGATAGAATTTCTGTGCATGCATGTATGGGATTGCCATGAGAAATCAAGCTAAAGAAAAGAAAGAGAGGAAACAAGAGAAGAAAAAGGGAAAACAAATACCTGTGGGAAATTAATAGAGGAGGACGCAGAGGTATTGCCGAACGAGAAGGCTTGGCCAATTTTAGGATGAAAGATAACCCTATGTTAGCACTCAAACGCTAGCTTTATACTAGATGTGTATTAGATTTCCAAGATATATAACCTACAAAATCAGAATAAATAAAGAAACAAAGTATATTAGATGTGTATTCCTTTTCCAAGATATAACCTACAAAATCTTATTCAATATGTATAATTGATTTAAATAAATATAGAAACAAAATAAATTATTGTCTATGATTGTTTTAATCTTATATCCTTTCTTAATCGAGCACATCATATATTTTTTCAATTAAATCAATTAATTAGAAATATATATATAGTATCTTAATTTCCAATTAAATTTTGCCATTTGTTTTGAATATTTTGAGAATCCAAAAGTTAACATTTGATCATTAATTGAATTTTATTTACATTATTTGAATCTGATTTTTCTAATTATTACTATACATAATTTTATAATTTGTTGAGCGTTTAATGAAATTAATTTTAGCTACCAAGATTTAAGGGAAGTTATTTTGCTTCTATAATTGTATCTATTTTACTAACTTAACCCTCATCTCTGACATCTGTAACTTGAATCTTATTTTATCTTTCTTTTGAAATGAAAAATGATAAAAAAAAAAAGAAAAGAAACAAAGCATGTGGAAAAAAAAATCAAATATAACTCAAATAAATAGAGCATTTGTGCAAGTGCAGAACAAATTTTATAGTGCTCAAAGAGAATTTAATAATATTTTATTAGTTATTTTTTTAATCCATTTTGAAAAATAAATAGATACAAAAAAAAAAAAAACAAATTCATGACCCATCAAAAATAAAAATTATTTATCTCTTCTACTTATATATATTCATAAAATTTCTCATGCAAGTACATATGACAATAATGGCTATAATATATTTCCATGTGAAAAATAATTTTTAAAAAACATGAAAATAATTATAAAATCAATACTATTAATGAGTAATCACGCAATTTTCATGATGACATTTACTCACAAACTTTGCATCTATTAATAACAGCCGTTATATAACATAACAATCATTGTTTAATGAAATTCCAGAATCAGATCTCCTCAGAGCACTCCAGCGGTCGAGCCTTTCTTCGCCCGGGAATGGTGACAGTTGTTTCCTGCCTTGCGCAGCTTTGCTTTGAGTCCTTTCCTCTCTAGATCTGACCTCGCCCAGAGGAACGTGTAGGTAGCATAGCGAGATGCTTCACGCAATTGCACGAAAGACCACCTAAGCTCAAGCAGCAGATACTACCACATACAAGAGAAGAAGCTTTAGCGCTTATTAGGAATGGTCCAATTCAATGAATTCCAGGGCACAATTGTTTTGGGTCCGGATCCTTAGAGTTGTATCCTGGTCTCAGCAGAACTCAGTATAGCTTAGAGTTCGCTGCATCCGGACTCATTATTGATGGGTCATCTTCCAGCATAACCCCATAGAGTTTAGTCCTATCCCGCAGGATCCATTTGAGTTGGGTGCTGCTGAAAGCAGACCCATCTGTTTTTAGCTCCTGTTGCGACTAAGACCTTCAGTGTTGGGTCATACCCCTAGCAGGAAATTCAAATTTTGTTGGCTATGGCCTTTTCGATCTGTTGTTGTATCAAAATAATATAAAAGTTCAGTGTTAAAAGTCTGAGATCAAGAGGTTTGTTTTCTCTATGATCTCAGGTTTAAGTTATGTGGTTGCTTATATGATGGCCATTGGAGGCTTACATGGTCGTTAACTTCAGGGCCTGTAGGATTAGTCGAGGTGCGCGCAAGCTGGCTCAGACACCCACGTTAAACTAAAAAAAATAATACAAAGCAAATATTAATTTGAAGTTAGAAAAAAAATTAAAAAAATTTGATTTTTTAAAAAAGCTTTTATGAAATGCAAAAAAAAACATGTTTTAATAAGAAAATTCAAACCAACTTGAAATGAAGAGAAAATTATCATCAAAATATCTTAGAGAGAAAAACAAATTCAAGGGACATAAATTAGTTGTTCATGTACCGAGTGCTACTATAAAAAGTGCTTTATTTGAACATGGTGATGATATAAATACATTCCGTACTTTTAACCCAAGTTAAACATTTTTAAATTTGAAAAAAAAATGTTATTGACCAGCTGTGTAGTGCGGGCTAAAATACTAGCTATTATATTATTACATAATGAATATTTAAAAAAAAATAAAAATATATATTAAGATAAGACTTTTTAATTTTTAAAATTAATTTTTTATATCATCACATCAAAATAATACAAAAACATCAAAAAAAAAAAAAAAAACAATTGTTGTAACTTTTTTTATCTGCAGTGTGCAGGATTGGATTGAGTGTTGTGTCACAATACCTCTGGGTCCTGCACGTAACCCTGCTACCGCACTTGACGAAAAAGAGGTAATTATGAACAATGGCACGGCTGAATTGTACACAAATTAAGACTTAAGATCATTTCTTCAAGTTGTTCTCCACTTCTAAGTTTTCGTAGCCTGCGCAGTAGCTTCATCGCCGGTTCATTTATTAGAAAAACCGACTCTTGACCTACTACGGCTTCATTCATGTCAACAGAATCAGAGAAGCTTTTAGAGAAGGGGCCGGCTTGTGACATCGAGACCTGGGTTTTGAGCCGCAGCAGCTGCTGCCACAGGAGAGGACCTTATTAGGATATATAGCGGGCTTACTCAGCCTGTCATTTACAACCCCAGCGTCTTTTTTCTTGATGGTGTTCGGTCATGGTATCCATAGCCTTCACTTTTTTTTGGTAGGCACCTATTGGATCAGCATCTTCTGGATTAGTGGTTTTTCCCGCGCCTCCCGTCCAACAGTTCTTCAAGCTATTTTTGTTGGGGGTAGAGGCTGACAAGGTGTAGCGACCAGGTACCCACATTGAAGAAAGACATTCTAGGGTACAAGATTGAAAAGAATGCTTTGCATTCCAAGCCGAAGTGAGAAGACGCCTGTTCTTCAGCCTCTATCCCTTGTTCTGCTCTGCTAACTATATCCGAATACAGCTCCTACCTACGTAGAATGCTTACGATTGCAAAAAAACATTTAATATAGTGCTTCACTTGATCCTGGATCTAGCCGTAGATCAACACTTTTATTAAGTGATCACTCACACTATCAACCAACAAAGATCCCCTTTGGCGATCCAAAGCGTGAACACTATCCTCACTCACGCCGATCACCGCCATTCCTTTCTTGCAAGAACTGCATCATGTTATGTTCCGCTACCATATGGGGAACACTGTCCAATAAATCCTGTGCATCGAAAAAAAGATTAATTCCCACACAAAGAACCTTTATCTTCCATTACAACCTGAAATGGAGACCTCTGGGCTAGGGTTAAGCATATTCTTCTTTATTAATAGCCAGCGAGTTGCTATTGTTTAACAGTATTATTCGAGTTAGATAACATTCAAATAACTAATATTTAATTAACACCATGCCACGGTGATATTGGGTTAGCCATAACACTCAAAGAGACCTTAATAAGCTTCTCCGTGTTTTGGGCACCCTGATTTTGTTTTCTTCTTATTTAATTTTCAATGAATTTTAAAAATTATCTTTTTAAAAAATAATTTTTTATCACACTCAGAAATAACTATAAATCCAAAAAAAAAAAAAAATAGTTAGGATATTGTATTCCCTCCAAAATGGGGAATGTGATGCCCTTTTAGGACGAAGGAGAAGGGAATGTGATTAATGCCTTTATTCTTTGTTTTAATTGACATAAGATACCCTTACTTTCATCAATAACAACACACCTATTCTTAAAATTGAACCCTAATTAATAAAGCTTTCTTTTTAATAAAATGAAACTTTGCTTGACATGTTATTTAATTTGTTGGTAGGTTTATCATTTTACATTATAGTTTTAGTTTATAAAATTAAATTTATTGTATATTATAATTCAACATATTGATACAAAATATAATTAATATACTTTATTTGTGTTCATGTACATATCGACAAATTAGATGTTTGAAGTCTTAAAAGATAAATTATTTAAATCCCTCCTGAATTCTCACAAATATGTCACAAATTATTTATTAGGATGACATTGATGATGAATGTCAATTTTATAGTACCATAATATTAAATTAGTGTGTGCTTAGTATTGTGATATTTAATATTGTGATGTAAAATGTTTTTTTAAAATATTTTTTATTTAAAAATANNTTAAAATANTTTTTTTANANATTTNAAANCAACACANCNANANTATTAAAAAATACTATAAATATTAATTTAATATTTTTTAAAGTAAAATATATTTTTAAAATATATCAAAATACAGTTTCAACCACATGGATGAAGTTTCTAGGCTACAAAATTCTTTTATTATATAATTTAATATATTTAAGCATTTTCATAAATTAAAAAACATAAAAAATAATAATTTAGATTATGTATTTAATGTTAATTTTAATTCAAATAAAAAAAAGTTAGTAATGCAACATATCCTTCCTATTATCTCGTGAATTTGTTTGAAGTAGCTTGAAAAACATAGTGGGATTAAAAAATCTTACACCACCCTAAAATCAATTTATGCTGTCTGTATTCTGCTACTTCCTTCTATCTTTTTGTTATCCCTTTTGATAAATATCTGCTGTAAATTTTAGTATTAACCATGTCCTTATTGGCTTCTACTGATTTTCTTTTATACTTATTAAAAAAAAATTAATTTAGGCTATTATAGAAAAAAAAAAGAATCCCTATAAATACAATCAATGTATAAAGAAAAAGGCTTATTTTTAGTAGAAAGAAACGGGCTTTAAAAGGATTAAATATAATGTTTTAGTTTTTACCAAAATTAAAAAAAATCATTTCTTGTATTTTGTAAAAAAAAAAGAAATTAAAAAAAAAAAATCTTACGTTTTCCCGTTATAGCAAAGATAAGGAAAGACTTAAGAGCATCCCATTCTGTCGCAATTCTCTCCCATATCCAATTTTTAGGGCACCATTTTTCCCTCCTCTCTCTCCTCGTCGATCGGTCCATTTTTCCCGGGAAATCCCGACTTCGCGAGAACTTTCCCGGGAAATTAATTAATAAATAAATAGTAAGAATCTGATTTCATCTATCGTGATTCTTCCCTGAATTATCAAAATTTTGATATTGAATTTTGTTATTATCGGTGGTGAAGATGGCTAGCCAAGGAAGTTCGACGAGGAAAAGTATGTCGTCTTCGTCGTTTCATGGAAGGAAAAAAGCTAACGAGGGAGGAGGAGGTCCTGATGCTTCTAGGAAATCTCTCACTGCTTCGCGCTCTATGTATGTTTCCTCTGCGTTTTTTTTATTATTTATTTTTGAATTGCGAATTTTGATTCCTTCTTTGTTTGTTTCTGCGTTAAATCTGAAATTTACTTTCATTTCTATTTATTGATTTAATAATTAGAGGACGCAGAGGATTTAAGGAAAAAAATTAATAAGTTTGGGGCATTTTAAATTTGATTTTTAGTGTTTTATTGTTACATATAATTTAGTTTTTTTTTTTTTTTTGTAGAGATTATAAATTGTGAGATAGGAGAAGAAGAGCTTTGAATTGTATAGTGTCTGTTGCTTGCAATTGTGAGCTATGGAAATGATTCAATCAATATTAGTCTGGTTCATGAGGAAAAAAATGTGTTCGATGGTAGAGAGGTGTGTCCTAACAGGATGAATTTGGATTCTAGGTTGGTTCTTGATGTCGTGTATGTTAATGGTTCTATTCTTTTTTTAGGAAATGAAAGGATAACAAATTTTTGGATCAATGAAAGTGAATAGTTTGATAAAGTTATGGAATGCGATCATCAGGAGTTCTTCTAATGATTTTGGAAAACTGAAAGGGGATGGGGGTGTTGAAGAGGCATGTACCTATAATTCAACTCCTCTATGCACTTCTTTTCTATCCCCTTATTATTCACGCTTCTCCCTACTATAGTAATGGGATGTTTGGGCTTAGTAATTCACGAAACGCAAGGCATGGCCTTGGCCTCATGTTTAGGTAATCAATCTTTTGTGCTACTTTAACATTGAATTCATGGTAGGAGAAATATTAGTGATCTCTGATTATGTAGATAGATAGGCATGTATCCAGTTCACATGACAAATATAGATCACTGGAAGGTCTAGCAGCAATGGTTGCTACATCACCATTAATGTAATCTCCTATTTGCAACTACATCTTAAACAGGGGACTAACTGGAGAGCGCACAGTAAAACGGCTGCGCTTGTCAAAGGCCTTGACAGTTCCTGAGAGCACAAGCATTTATGAGGCTTGCCGTCGGATGGCTGCTCGTAGAGTTGATGCCTTATTGCTAACCGACTCTAATGCGTTACTTTGTGGAATCCTTACAGATAAGGTGTGACTAAAATTTTATGTTTCTGGGTCAAAAAAAAAAAAAAACCCTAGTGGAAAGAAGTTTTCTTTTCCTTTACCCTAATGTGGACCTTTATTTATGTCTTATTTCCTCTTTTTTGTAGGATTTAGCTTCAAGAGTAATTGCTCCTGAGGTCAATCTTGAGGAGACACCTGTTTCTAAAGTTATGACTAGGAACCCTGTTTTTGTTCTCTCTGACACTCTTGCTGTGGAAGCTCTCCAGAAGATGGTTCAAGGTTTGTAATAAACTGAGATGCATGTCAACCTTGCAAGCCTGTTACATCATGCCATGTGGATATGGTTCTGATACTAGTAATTAACAGGAAAATTCAGACATTTGCCTGTTGTCGAGAATGGAGAGGTTATTGCCTTACTTGACATAGCGAAGTGTTTATATGACGCTATTGCTCGTATGGAAAGGGCTGCAGAAAAAGGAAAAGCCATTGCTGCAGCTGTCGAAGGTGTTGAAAAAAATTGGGGGACATCCATATCTGGTTAGTGAAAGTGTTCCTTTGAATAACATTTAGATTACTTGTCTTTCTGGCTACTTTGTTACAACATAACATAGAGTAGAATTTGTTCCTTACTTTTCTTTGCACTTTTGTTTTATTTTTTAATTTTTGGTTCACATGCAGTACCCAATACGTTCATTGAGACACTTCGAGAGCGAATGTTTAGGCCTGCTTTGTCTACTATAATACCGGAGAATTCAAAGTAGGTAATACTTTGTCTCCTTGGGTGTTTATCTTGGATACTCTACCACTAATTACTTAGAGGATATGTGGACAAAATAGACAGCCAGTTCTTTAATTTGATATGTTTTTGCATCTTTCAGGGTTGTAACTGTATCACCGTCAGAAACTGTTTTGGTGGTGACAAAGAAGATGCTTGAATCTCGATCAGGCTGTGCAGTAGTGACTGTTGATGAAAAACCCCGAGGAATTTTTACGTGAGTTTAATTTTAAATTGCATCTAGCAAGCAAGTGAATAGAGTTAAAAACTTCATCCGTCATCTGTGCATCAAAATCTTATAGCAGGAAGTTTTTTTTTTTTTGTTATTATTAATATACATCATTTTATTTTATTTTTAATTCTGTCAGTTCAAAAGATATCTTGATGCGAGTAATAGCACAAAATCTTCCTCCAGATTCAACTCTTGTAGAGAAGGTATTTCTCTTTCAGATAGCATAGTTGGCTTTCCAAGGGAATTTGTCAAAAGAAAATTGTGTATGACCTGTATCCTTCAAGTTGCAACGATATAGAATCTGCTTACAGTAAGGAGAATGTGATTATGTGCCTTCTAAAAAGAGCCATAATCCAATTATAGTTCTGTCTTAGTGGATGTTTTTAGTGAGACTTTGGGAATGAGATACCTGTTTAGCATATTTTGAGTGAAGCAATGGCTCTCAAAATGTAAACTTGGACCCTTACATAGAACTACAGAAGAACATGCCTCTCAGATAAATGGAAGAAAGTGGTTGAGTCGGTGTTGAGTCGGTCATCTTGCTTTGGGTTTTTCTACAGGTCATGACTCCCAATCCAGAATGTGCAACAATTGATACACCAATTGTTGATGCTCTGCACACCATGCATGATGGGAAATTCTTGCACCTTCCTGTGGTAGATAGAGGTACCATTCTCTTAGATGAAGAGTGAAATGCTTTTTGGCCAGTCATTTTGGTTTCTGATGACCTTGGATGGTTGGATGCAGATGGGAACATAGTTGCTGTCATTGATGTGATTCATATCACTCATGCTGCAGTCGCCACAGTAAGCCAAGCCCGTGTCCTTCTTGGACTATGTAGTGCTTTACAATGTTCTCTTTGCAAGTTTCATTGACTTAATGAATTATTATTCCTTAGGATAACATCTACAACATGCTCTCAAATCTGAAAAGCAAGTATTCTTCAAAATTCCTCAGTTATCTGTTTCCAGCTTGTACTCAATATCATACTCTTGAAAATTTGTTGAATTCTTCCTATATGTATCAAAAGAATAACAAATAGAAGGGAAATTCTGCTACTTGAAGATACTTTGAATATGTATTCATTACATATAATATCCTAAACTTCTAAGAATTGATGTGTCAACATATCTGCATTCGGATCCATGGTCATGTTTCCTTCCCGTGCACAAATAAATTTTGTAAAGAGTTAAGACATCCAGAAAATTTAAAGTAATTAATTGTAGTGGATGATTTTAATATCAATAATAGGAATGGAAGTTTGGAGTTCGAGAAGGATGGTCTCTGCCTTTTATGCCATCACAAACTGTTGTGTTAGAATTCAAGTGCATGGCTTATGCATGTGTGTTGTTTAGAAGTGTAATTGGGAATTATGTCTTTTTCAAAAAGTGAAGGCAGGGAAGGTAGATGAGTGTCATGCTTAAATTATTAAGATGGCATGCATGTGGTAATTTATTTTCCGGCTCTCCTCATAATGTTTAAATTTATATTATTGGTCTTGGGAAAAACATAAGATGCTATGATTATTGCAGAGAAGAATAAAAGCATTTATACCATCCCTTCATTAATCAGGTCGGGAATACTACTGGAGCAAATAATGAGACTGCAAGCACAATGATGCAGAAGTTTTGGGATTCTGCCATGGCTATGAGTCCTAATGATGACGAGGATGAGACACGGAGGTTAGATGTTTTGGTGTTAATATTAAGCTAGATTTTGATTTCTTCTACCGGGGTTTACTTACATGTAGTTGGTGAAATGGCAGTGAAGGTTCCTTGAAAATAGCTTCTGAAGGGACAGAGACGGCGAGATCTCTGCTCTATCCATCATCAGGGTTGCCAAACAACTTTTCTTTTAAAATTGAAGACAAAAAGGGTCGAATGCACAGATTTACTTGTGGTAAGATATTTGTTTTGCTTTCTATACAAGGCTTTTAAGATGGTCATGAATTTGCTTTTCCTCACTGCATCTAGCATAGCTTATGGAATGTACACTTCATTGCAAGTTACTGCCAGGTGACTTGCTTTTAGAAAGTATAAATATGTATTTGTGATTCCCATAAATTTAGATTTTTGGCTTTGGATATGTGAATGGCTGAATGCTGTGAAATCCTGGTTTCATTTAATGAAAACAAGGCTCACATATAATTGGTAGCTGACCTTTTTTATTGATTTCTTTTGATGTAGAGACCCGAAGTCTGACTGATCTAATAACTTCAATCCTTCAGAGGCTAGGGGATGATATTAACCGCAACAACTTACCTCAAATTCTGGTATATTTTATGGACTTTGTACTGTGTGATCAGTAGCCTGAATAATTTATTTTCTTTCTGTTAATTTCATACTAATTCATGGTTGCGTTCTGCAGTATGAAGATGAAGACCATGACAAAGTTGTTCTGGCATCAGATAGTGACCTCACTACTGCTGTAGAGCATGCAAGATCAGCTGGTTTGAAGGTATTGTCAGCTGTCTGCTTGTCATTAATGTTTTTCTTTAGAAAAATGGGATAATTAAGTTAAGGGACAAACTTACCTGGCGAATGGGTTACTGGTGGCTATGGCATTAATATTTGTAAACTATTTGAGAATAGTTCTTTGTGGATCATCCTCTAGACATGAAAGACCTCTTTTTGAAGTTCTTTTATTTTCCTCTATTTCCGATCAAAATTTTATATGGACATGGTTGCACAAAGAAAATAAGAAAAGAATGGGTAACCTGAATAATTCTAGAAAAACCAAAACCAGGAAGTCCTGGCAACAGAATATTATATTATGGTGAATATGCTTATATGAGAAGATATAAAATAACGAGTACCTCAGATGAAAATAATGGATTTTTGGACCAGTGGATGTGCACGCTCTCTTCCCCCCAACTAGACTGCCCTCATTAATCCTTTTTGTTCTTAGTTTTTGATATCTTAAAATTATTCCTAACCTACAATATGAATAGAGTTCCCCCCCTCTTTTATCCTATGGAGATTAAGTTTCTTTTGTTTTGGGTTCCACTTTCTTAGCTAGTTCATGAAGACTGAGGGCTCATTTCCTGTCATTCCTTTTTGCCTTATTTGTGTCTTAATATGTCTAAAAAGGATAAAAAAAGGGTCAGCTACGATTAATATCGTTTGATGTTTTCATTATATTTTAGTTATATATATTTTCTTCAAACTTGTATTGTTTTTTAAAGGGAAAAGGGTGGATTCATGTAGTGTCCCGGTCATGCTTAATTTATTTTCCAGTAAGGCCTAAACTTTGATCTCTTGTTTTTTGGATCTTTTCTAGAAATAACAGTGAATGCTCGCATGAAAGGTGTTTTTCTATTTTTTAATCATGTTTTGCTGCTGCAATCCTTCTTTGCTAAATGGATCTTGAAGCTCAGCAGTCTTGATTAATTACATCGATAAACTTTGCAGGGTCTGAGATTGCACTTAGATTATACAGGCACACGCCGAAGGAGAGGTTCTAGTTCAGAAAGTCTTGATTATGCTCAAGCAGATGCATGGGCTTCTGCATACAGTGCTGTTGCCGCAGGTGCTGCTCTTGTTGCTGGGTTAGGCGTATTAGCATACTTAAGGAGATCTGGTTACTGATACTCTTAAAGTTTATACATTCTTAACATCTTCTTGCAGTAATTTTTTGCAAGGGAGTTTTCTAAAGATTGATGTTCTTATAGAAAGGACATATACAAGAAAACTTCATTCATGGTTATGGTTATTCTGTAATTCGCATTTATAACTGCCACTTCTGTGTATTTTGTCGTTGGAGGTGTGCTCCTTCACGAATTTGGAGATTTTTGTGTACAGGAATTGTAGCCACCGTTCAGTTTGACTGAGGTTGCTTATCAAATTTAAATATAGGCAAGGCAAGAAAAGAGCTGCCTTGTCTTGTTTTTCAAAATTCCCAAATCACTTTAAATTCAAATGACAGACTGGTTTTCTCACCCCCGAGTTGATTTTTTCAAGCTTCTTCAAGGCAAGGCCACCGCTATTTTTTATGGCCAATGCAAGTGGGGTAGGATAGTGGAACAGATGCATGATATAATGAGAAACATACAGCCCAATGATTGCACTCCTGTAATTGCATAAAAACAACGTATTATACGTGGGTGACATAGCGTAGAGCGAGCTACTCGATCCAACAAGATCATATTAAATTTATATTTGTTTTCATCAGCAAGTTCATCTTGATTCGTTCAAATTTTTTTTTTTTGTTCTAACTTTTAACCAATCAAGTTAGTCTATAAACATATCTGCGAAACCTTTCACGTCAATGCATGAGCATGATTATTCCTAGAACAATATAAATTGGCCAGCCAGCATCGAGGGTCGCAATCCCACATGATAGCAACTTTGAGCAGCAAAATTACTTGGGTCGTGCAGCTGGATTGGAAGAATCTCCCGTCCTAATTCTGACTTCATTGTCTTATCACACCATCCTTGATGAACGAATTGAATCACCATAGCCTTCTTCCCTGCAGGTGCAAGAGTGTGCAGTAACCTCGACAAAGCACTACATTTAATGGCCTTCTTAATTCGGGCCGCCAATATGCGATGAGGGAATCACTGCGCGTTAGTTTCCGGCAAAGAAGCTCGATCAATTCATAGTTGGAACCCCAGCGTGGTATAAGCAGCAGAGACACAGGATCACATTCCCAAAATATGCCATTTACAAGAGCTTTCAATTCAAGTGAGGTACGAAAGTTATGAGAGTTTTTATTAATGGCATCAAGCTTCAAGTGCTTGACATTAGATAAAGCAGGAGAAGAAGAGATATTCTTCAACATTCAGAGAAGGCCGAGTTATGATATAAACTGCAGATGAGATTCTGAATAATGTCCTCTTCGTCAACATAAACTCCTTTCAGCGAAAGAACACGTAGAGAGGCCAAGTTATGACTTCAGGATCAATAGTCAGTCAGCTATATCCACTTAACTTAAAGACAGTTAATGAATCTACACAGAAGTGTGATCGGAAAAAATCAAGATCATCATCGTCATTTTTATAATTAAATCTGCCTTTTTTGTTATAAGTGGAGATTTAACTCAGAAACACCATTCTCGGTAGCCAGTGTCAACAGATCATCACACGAGACGAAAGTTCTTCATCATCATCATCATCAAAATCCAGGGTCATAGATAGACCGAACCTCCATTCTAATGCAACATACCACAGTGCTGCTGCTAAGCTATGCTGGTCTTCATGACGAAAGTTCTTCATCATCATCATCATCAAAATCCAGGGTCATAGATAGACCGAACCTCCATTCTAATGCAACATACCACAGTGCTGCTGCTAAGCTATGCTGGTCTTCATGCTGCTGATTTTGAGTTGATAGCTTGTCTTTTCGACTAGAACAATATGTTTTTGGTGTCAGGATTTTTGTTTTGTTATTCCTTTCCCAACTCTTTCGGGTTGGAGACATGTCATTGTGCATTGCACTGCAGTAATCTTCTATTTCAAGTTCTATCCTGGCTACTAAAGAACTGTACAAGAGATTTTCACCTTTTATAGCTCCTCGAAGGCCATAAATAAAACAGATTATTTATGTCGATATATTTGGAGGATAGATTGGATTTAAATACATAACCCGCCTGTGAAACAATCAGTTACCCATAAAAGAATAACCGTTTCTTCAAAACCCACATTTTTGCTCCACTTCCTTGAAAACTCTCACAATCTCTCTCTCAAGAAAGCATCCAAGAAACACTCTCAAAGAAATCAACAGTGGCTGACAAAGATCAAAATCCAAATGATCTTGGTAAAATCCACTCTCCAACTCCACAGCTGAATCTTCACAAAGCAATCAGGAAAAGTAACCAGGATGCTATAGAGACATCACCAAGTGAGTTAATGGGGTATTCTACTCAACGTGAAGGAACCAATCTTGAAGGAAGCTCAAAGATTGGTTCTGCTAAGGAATCATCAATGGCTGATAAAGATCAAACTACAAATGATCCTACTCAATCTCGTGAAAGATCCAGTCTTGAAGCTGAAAGCACCAAGAAAGCTGGTCAGAATGATGAGTTAAACAAAGAAGAAGATAGTGAGGTTAAAGGAATGTCTGAGCCTGAGTTAGAGACTGTTCATAGTGGAGATGTAGAAGGTGATACAGAAGAATCAAAGATAGATGTTTCTGAGGAACAAGGGTTTCTTGGAAAAATCCACTTTCCAACTCCACAGCTGAATCTTTCTAATGCGGTCAGGAAAAGTAATCAAGACGTTCTAAAGACAAGGACTGGGTTAATGGCGCGTTCTGGTCAACATGAAAGAGCCAACCTCGAAGCAATTAGACCGAAGATTGATTCTACTCAGGAATCCAGTGAGCTTTCTGGTGGGATTAAAAGCTTGGCACTTTCTGCTCAACATCAAACAACCAAATTTCAGATTAAAAAAAGGGATGATTTTTCCCAGATACATGCTGATCGTAATGGATCTGAGGAAGGAGAAGATAGTGGGAATGAAATGTTGGTTGAGTTAGAAACGGGTGAAGAAGAGGCGCTGACATTATCTGGTTATAGTGGAGATAATGAAGAAGAAACAGAAAACGAGTCAAAGGAAGATGATTCCGAGGAAGAGTTTCTAGGTACTGAAAATATAGAAGAATCCGATCCAAAGTTTGAAGAACTGTTACAAACTTTGGAGAGTGACACGGAAACCACAGAACAAGAACAACAAACAGGGAGTGAAGAAGGTGTTGTTGTAAAGAAGACGACTCTCCTTGAAAGGATAGCATATAGTTCCTCCAATAATCTTGAGCAAGAAGAAGGTTCTGATGGTGCTGGAGATATTTTGACTAATATAGAAGGATTGGAAGAAGAAATGCAAAAAATTGACCTCGAAAGTGGAAGTGAAGATGACAGTTACCAACTCAAGAAGGAAGTAGGTGATGTGAAGCTGATGACTAATGATGAGAAAGATCAACACAGACCAAAAAAGAGTCTCATGGAATGGTTAAGGGGATATATTGAATTAGATGAAGATTGGGAGACTGTCAAAGAAATCAAGGCTGAAGTAGTTAGACTGGCAACTGAGCTTTTTCATCTTCTCGTTAATCTCATGTTTTCGTTGCCAGAGATTGACTTAGTGGACACAATGTTTCAAGGGTTCTTTAATTCTCTGAAATATCAATGTAAAGATGAGAACTCCAAGGTAATTCACAGGATCTTGGTTCTACTGGAATTTTCTGATGAAGAAGTGAAAAGGTTGAAAAGGTTAAAGCAGGTGGACCTTCCTGAAGAATACTCAGATACTGATCAGGATGATGAATTTAGAGGCATCGAACTGAGGGAAAACTTAATTGAAGGCAGCCACGTTGATCAACTCATTCTCCAATTTTTTGATCCAATTCTGTGTTTGGAAAGTACTCTATTGCGTGAAGGAGAACCTGATAAAGGGATGTTAGTGAAGGATTTACTTTCTGCACTAAAAAATGATCTCGACAGATGTGAGAAAGAGTTAAAAACGATAGCATCAAGGATTGATGAATTGAAGGCAGAGTATAAATGTATTTTGGGACCAGAGGATCACAACATCTATGAAATGATGAAGTTAAAGATAAATGAATTGTGGAGCCAAGGGTTCGAATCAGAGGAAGACGAAAGTTTCAAGTTGAATTTTCAGGCTCAGGGTAATAGCTAGGATGTTTTGCTAAGTCGCAAATAAATAAAAGATAACTGAAACTGCTTAGAACTTTTTAGTTTAATTTCCGCTGTTATTTCTCTGTTGCTGATCGTACTGCATATAATTTTTCATGTGCTTAGATTTTCAATATATTTCAGTACTGGTAGCTGGTTTCTTTGTTATCAACATCGAACTGTTGATATTCCTTCATTAATTTTATCTATGCTAATTCCTCTTTTTGGCAATTTTAATGCTTAAAGTCCAGAAAATAGATTGAACTTGGCTAAGTTAAACCCTAGCTAGTTTGGAAATGATAGGTAAGCAGAAAAACTCTTCCTTGCTTAATGCTCTCGTTCATCTAGTTAAACAGGACCAGTCATAACTTGTTTGTCGTATAAGATGTTGATATATAAATCATAAACATAGGAGGATTAAGTAACAGATTCGTGATGATTGAAAAGGATTAATCCATAATTGAGGAAATTCCAGATACAACTACAAAAACAAGCAAAGATGTCATGAACTTACCACTCATAGATGTCTCTAGGTTCAACGTAAATATTGCCAGAATAATTAAAATAAATCTACAATATCTTGTCCTTCATGGATAAAATGAATCACCAATTGAAAATGAATCTAATCTTTTGCCCTCGAGCAAGATTTGGTAGTGATTCTAACAAAGTACCACATGTAAAAGCCTTTGCCTCTGCATTTCGTTGCAAGTGCTCGATTTGAATGTCTTTTAAGTCATGCCGCCAGCATTTGATATGGGAAGATGTGCAACAATATTGTTTTTCTCCTCCCTGCATTAGTTTTTCGCAAAGAATCTGGATAAATACATTTTCAGAACTCCAGCCTGATATGAGCAGTATAGTCTCTGGATGGCAAACCCAAAGTAAGCCATCAACAATATCTCTGTAATCTTTCAGGTTGGCAAGACTCCCACTAGCTCCAGTAGATGGACAGATTTTAAGCTTCAAGTGCTTGATATCAGGCAAAGCTGGAATGGAGATATTATTTAATGTTTCAGGGATAAATCTGATGCCTACATAGTTTATGCGCAATGTGAGACGTCTGATTTGTTTGAAATTTCCAAGATATTCCCTAAGTTGGAGGAAATCAGAAGAATAGAGAGCGCCTTTGTGAACGTGAATGGTAGCTTTCTGTAGACTTGATTGGTCGAGTGAAAACGCAGATGGAAATCCATAGGTAAAATGTTTGAATGAATGTAAGCTTGGACTGGTGATGGTGACTTTACTTAGAGCTGATGACCATAGCTGTAACTTCTCGAGCTGTGGATTCGAAATTTTGATCCTACTAACAGAAGTAGCATAACAATTCAAGGCCAAGACTTTAAGGGCAGGAAATTGAGCAATAAGATCCTGAAATACTTGTCCAATTACTTCTGTTATGTTATAAAACTTTAACTTCAGTACCTCCAGATTCCTGCAACCAGTCATGTCGATATGGAAGAAACTTTTAACCAAACCAGTTGTGTAGCAAAAGGTTCGAAGACTTGGTACATGAATCTCCATTCTTTCAAGAACACTGTCGCCTTCATTCACCTCAACCTCCTTGAGTTTTATACATCCTGAAATACGAATGCTTTTGACACCATAACAATAAACTAAAGCAAGTTTTTCAATCAGAGGGCTACCGCAGATGAGATTCTGAAGAATGGCCTCATCAACACGAACATTCATGAGAGAAAGAACACGTAGAGAGGGCCAGTATATGGCATCACGAGGGAGGGAGAGCTTATAATTCCCGTTTAACCGAAGGACAGTTATTTCTTCGGCAGAGAGGAGGGCTTGGGGCAAACAATAATAAGATATATTTTGGAAGTTGAGATCAAACTCGTAAACACCACACTTAGTAGCCAGTTCCAACAAGTGGTCAGCACGAGAAGTAAGTTGAGGATCATAAGAATCCAGGTCCATAGATAGTCTGAACTTGTGTGATCTTGTGTTGTGGTGGTGCTGTGCAAGCAAAGAATCTTGTACAAAGTCAATGAATTTATTTTTCCAATCTTGGATTTCATAACGCTTTCCGAGAAGGAGCACGTCTTCTGAAAAATCAGAAACAGGGAACGATGTCGAGATTCGGTGCCATGTTTTGGACAAGACACTGAAACGAACCACAGCTCTAATTGAGAGGTAGGAGAGGATGTGGTGCAGAACGTGATCAGGCAGTCGAGAGATCCTATCAGAGGCATCAACTCTGATTCCCATGTCCATATTGGTGGCATCATCTCTTCCATATCGTTTCCTTTGGTAGACATACTGAATCCTTCCTTTAGACTCTTCCATCTAGTTACACAGGAGATCACTAACTTTTACTAACATATTGATTGATTGATCATAAGCTTGAAACCGTAAGAATTGATGATGATGATGATAGAATACCTTGTTTTTGAGCGGCTGTGATGTTGAACTTGAATCCAAGCAAAACGAATGATAGTAGCAACGGCAAAGCCTTCCTCTATGATCTTTCTCTCAAAATAACAAGGTGAATATCGCGAAAAAAACTATGATGTTGTTACTGATGTTTTCACAAGCTAGGGTTCCGGCACGAGACGGGAATTGACAAAGACTAGAATCTGCAGGTAAAATACTATTACACTTCATCCGACTTACAAATTCTTTTTTATAATAAATAATATTTTAAATATTTATTTGTTCATTAATTAATAAAGACTAAATTTCTTTTTTCTACTATAAATTTAAGAACATACCCTTCATGTTTGGCCGGTTGATTCATAAAAATAATTTTTAACTTTTTATTTCTTTAGAATTTAATCAATTTTAAAAACTTTAGTTACTTTTAACAAGATGGCCATGCTAGAATTAGTTAATTTTATCTTTTACTTGGCTCAAACTATAAATTAATAATATATTTAGTGCAAGGAAAACTTCAAATTTAAGTGATAAAAAACAAAAATACTATTTAATTGAGATTATTAATTTATTGTATATTCATTATCCAGAAAGGTTTATTTTTTTTTATTAGAAAGGAATGAATTTATACATGCATGTATATATACACCAATTAATGGATATTCAAGTATAATCAACCCAATAATCATGCATGAAATACACCACAGTAGCATAGTAATAGATATATAGTGAGTGTTGGGGGTGTAATAGTAATTATTTTTTAAAATGTTAAAAATATATTAAAATAATATTTTTTATTTTTTAAAATTTATTTTTAATATCAACACATTAAAAAAATCTAAAAACACTAAAAAATAATTCAAATCAAGAAAAAATTTCAATTTTAATAAAAAAACAAGTTACACCCAACCACAAATATATAAATGTTGAGTGAAAGCAACAGTAAGTTCAGAAAATTATTGTAGAAGAAGGTACAATATAATGTCGGTCACTCTAAGAGCCCATATATGAACAAGGCCCCCATCCATACTAGCCCAACTAAGAAATTGAGAAAGGAAGAAGCAAGTACACATGGCGGCCCATTTCGATACATGGCGGCCCATTATGATATATATATATATATATATATATATATATATATATATATATATATATATATATAAAATAAGAACCACGTGATGTCGTGGAGGTTAGAAACTTGGAATCCACAGAAGTAACTGGGCTATCTAAGCCAGTTGGATCTCTCATCTCAATGCCTGAATTGATGTTGTCGGTGTGTGGGGGCAACATGGCCGAATCCAATCCCACTTCAGTAGATGGTGCTGCTTTTGACATTTTATGGCGGAATTTCTTGACTTTTTGTTCCCCTGTTCGTTTTTGACCTACCAGGAAGACTGGCATCCCCCATAGCTTGGTGTTTAAGCTGGGAAAAAAGCACATCTCAAATCTTCCCTCTCATTGTCCTGTCCACTTCTGGGCTCAATTTTTAATGAAAAAACAATAACAGTTATTTTGAGACGGATTAAATTCTATTTAGAGTCTAATTTTTAACATTAAAAAATATTCGGGGCATGATTTTTTATTTTATTAGTGCTTCAAACAAGCCATGAATGGCTTAAAAGTTTTTTTTAAAAAAACATTTTTATGGAGGTGGTGGGTGGACAGATCCCACTGATTAGGGGAAGAAAAATCTGTAAGAGAACTCTCACTTTCGCACACCACTTTTTATGGGAATATAGTTGTGGCTGTTTTTTAAATAATTTTTTGTGTTAAATGTATATTAATGATTTTTTTTATTTTTCTAAAATTATTTTTAATATCAATATATTAAAATGATTAAAAATATATAAACTATATTAAATTTTAACAAAAACAAAATTTAAAATTTTTTAAAAACACAACCATAACCGTGTTGAAAGGTTACCGAAAGTTCGCTTCGCTTACAAATACTTTATTTATTAGCCTATGGGATGGGATGGGATGGGATGGGACCATCGCATCAAACCTTCAATTATGGATTTCAAGTACATTTGTTCATTATTGTATATTTTAGCTTAGTTTAATGAATATCAGGCTGCTGAAACCGTGTCTGAAGCATATTTAAGAATTTCTTTTTTAGTTCTTTAACATTCATGAAATTCTTTGGTAAGCTTTTTAACGGTTTTTTTTTAATTGAGTTTATGATAATATTTTTTATGTTTTTTTTATTGTTTTGATATATTGTTGTAAAAATAATATTTAAAAAGATAAAAAATATATTTTAATATATTATCAAATAAAAAAAAAACCTTGAAAAGTAGTCACTACCACTCCTAAACTTAGTAATTTTTATATTTTTAAATTGTTTTAATGTGATAATGTTAAAAAAAAATTTAAAAAAAATAATTTATTTAAATATTTTTAAACAAAAATTATTTTAAAAAAATAACTATTACTGTACCCGAAACGCCTCTAATATATATATATATATATTCCTCAAAATAGTTAAAGCGGTGACCGTCAATTCAGAAGTGACGGTGGAAATTGTTCTTAAAATGACCTTCGATGGCGGAACTGACAGAGCACTAATCTCCATATGTTACCCTCTACAGTCTACAGCATGCATGTGTCTGTCTGTCTTCTTTATTTCTTGATGGGTCTACTCACTCACTCACTCACTAGTGGAAGCCCCTAAAGTTGGCTTGGCACACTTACAATAATATTGAGCTTTTTCCTCATGCACATGCTCCCCTTCCTTTTTTAACCTCCTATCATCAGCGCCCGCGCCCCTTCTTTAGATGACACTTGCTGTGTACCTCACTATGCTGCAATTTAAAAAATAAATAAGTTTAAATCAATTCAAGTTAATATTATAAATCTATAATTTAAAAAATAAAAATTAAACTAACTTAGATTAACAGTTTAGATTATAAGATAAAGATAACACCTAAAAAAAGTATAAAAATCACAAAGCTAAAAATAAAATATCCTTCCCTTTTTTTATTTTTATTTAAACCTGCCAATTATGGAGTTCACACCAAGAAGTCTCTTACGCTGCCAGCACAATGAAAACCATTTGCTAAAACAACATCATGTTCACATTCTTTCCTTCTTGTTTCCACATTTAAAAATAGCTTCCATGCAGAAAAGAAGCCAAAATTTGCCATTAACAGCCTTCATATTCTCAATTATTTCCCTTTCTTCCCTTCACCTAGTATATTTGTGAAGCTCAAGATTTCATTTTTCTATGCCATGAGCTCACTGTGCCATTTTTTCCTAGTAAAAGGTTGTAAAGACGTGCTCAAAATTTAATGCCCCGTCTCTTCTGCTCACTACTTTGCAGAGATGAATGGTGACTCCTACCAGTACCTCTCTTATAGCTAATACATCTAGCAACATGTAATCATATCACGGAAAGCTGTGTCTGCTAAAGATTTGGACATATGTGGCCATGTCTTATAAAAGCTACCCACAAAAGCAAAAGCAGAGGTGAAAACCACAAGCTTCTTTATCCTCTCTGTGGCCAGAACTTGTACAGTGAAAATTCCATCTCCCTCTCTTTCTGACTCAAAAATATCCAAAAAGCAAGAACTGTATAAGATGCCAATCTACTTTTCTTCGCACCGGCAATAGACAATAGTGGTTCCTAGAGGGTTCCTTGATTCCGTTATAAAGGCAAGAAACCAGATAAGCATAGAAGCTAAAACTAAAGCAAACCCACTGTGCCTAGAGGCCTGCTCCTGGCGAAGGAAAACAACAATGGGGGGGCTCAGAACTAAACCACCTTCATTTTCCTCCATTTTCTTGCTGTTTCTCACACTTTCATGTGTTTCCACAGCCCAACAACCGAACCCCATCAAGACCATTGTGGTTTTGGTGATGGAAAACAGATCTTTTGATCACATGATTGGTTGGATGAAGAAATCAATTAATCCAGCAATCAATGGTGTTTCTGGGACAGAATGCAATCCTGTATCAACCAAGAATCCAGGCCCACAATCCATTTGTTTCTCAGATGATGCTGAGTTTGTGGATCCAGATCCTGGACACTCTTTTGAAGCTGTGAAACAACAGGTATTTGGCAATAGCTCTATTCCTTCAATGACTGGTTTTGTTGAACAAGCTCTGACTATATCACAAAACCTCTCTGAAACTGTCATGGAAGGCTTTAGGCCTGAAGCTGTGCCCGTTTATGCCACACTTGTAAAAGAATTTGCAGTCTTTGATAGGTGGTTTTCTTCAATCCCTGGCCCAACACAACCCAATAGGCTGTTTGTGTATTCTGCCACTTCTCACGGCTCAACAAGCCATGTTAAGAAGCAATTGGCTACAGGGTACCCTCAAAAGACAATTTTTGATTCACTTCATGAGAATGGCAAGAACTTTGGGATTTACTTTCAAAACATTCCAACAACTTTGTTCTATAGGAACATGAGGAAACTGAAGTATATTTTCAAGTTTCATCAGTTTAATTTGAAGTTCAAGAAAGATGCTAGAGATGGGAAGTTGCCAAGCTTAACTGTGATTGAACCAAGCTATTTTGATCTTAAAAGAATGCCTGCAAATGACGATCACCCATCTCATGATGTTGCTAATGGTCAAAAGTTTGTCAAGGAGGTTTATGAGGCATTGAGAGCTAGTCCTCAATGGAATGAGACCCTTCTGGTCATTACTTATGATGAACATGGTGGATTTTATGACCATGTTAAGACTCCTTATGTTAATATTCCTAGCCCAGATGGGAACACTGGCCCTGCCCCGTCTTTCTTCAAGTTTGATAGGCTTGGAGTTCGTGTGCCTACAATTATGGTCTCTCCTTGGATCAAGAAAGGCACCGGTAAGTTTAATTTTCTCTTACATGTGAAGTTTGGGTGGTACCTAATGTCAGTAGATACTTCGTTATTGATCGCTTTGACTTCTGAAGAATTAAAGTCGTGTTCTGTTGTTTCATTCTCCCACTTTCATTTTCTATTGTATTGATATAATTATTTGTTTCTTTTCAGTGATAAGTGGCCCAAAGGGACCTGCTCCAAACTCAGAGTTTGAGCACTCCTCAATTCCTGCAACTATAAAGAAGATGTTCAACCTGTCCTCTAACTTCTTGACCCACAGAGATGCATGGGCTGGCACATTTGAAGGAGTTGTTGGGCGGTTGACCTCTCCCAGAACTGACTGCCCAGGTATTCTTTGTCTTATCTATGCACAATTAGGCATAAATAACTTAAATTTAAGTAGTGATAGATTGATCATTTCTTAGTCTTGTGTACTGATAAATCACATGGAGGAGATAGATTGTTTTTTAAGTGCACCTTTGCAAACCATTGCAGTGACCTTGCCAGATGTAGCACCTTTGAGAAGAACAGAAGCAAAAGAAGATGGTTCACTATCCGAATTCCAGAGTGAGGTAGTTCAACTAGCAGCTGTTCTTAACGGTGACCACTTCTTGAGCAGCTTCCCAGATGAGATGAGCAATAAAATGAATGTCAAAGAAGCGCATGAATACGTGGAAGGTTCTGTTACAAGGTTCATCAGAGCTAGCAAAGAGGCTATCAATTTAGGAGCAGATGAATCTGCCATTGTAGATATGAGATCATCACTTACTACTAGATCTTCGGTTCACAATTAGTTATTAATCATTTGGGGTTTTCCTCCATTTTTCTGTTCAAAATTGTGTGTAGCTCCATGTCATTAGATTGGTGGAAGTATAGTGCCACAAAAGCAAAAAGAAAGCTCTCCTGCATAATGATTTTTATTACTTTGAATCGTTTGAAGAAAACAGTCTAGTGAAGCACAAGTCTCGAGTCCTTTGTAGCAAATGGCCAAACAGGAAAAGAACTTTTAGCTACACAAGTACGCAATTTTTGGTGTTCATTAAACCCTCAAAATTGCCATTCTTCCATTCTTTTACCTAGTACCAACAGGGAGATACTGTCACACTGCTTTCTGAAACAATGTCATTGCGACCAAAATTTATTCCAATAATCACATGTGCTCGAGAACCTATTGAACAGATTTCACAGAGATAAATGATGTGAAAACACGTTTTTCCCCCCATTAATGATGTAACATTACCATGGGATTCAGTACAGTAGGAGATGGAGATGACAATATGCCTGCTGAACACAAACTCAGCTTGCCGCAGGAGAACAATTTTAGACCTGAGACTTTTTTGGCTCAAAATTGGTTGGTAATTAATACAGATGCAAAGATCAGTCCCACGTTTAAATGCAGACGGGACCTTATTCTGCTTGGTCCACCATTAGTGCGGTACGGCTGGTAGCAAACAAGGATAGGGAAAAAAATAATAAGTCCAATTTTCTGCCAGGAAAGGGATTGTAGCCATCAATTTACGTCCTACATGCAGAGCATATGATGATGTTCTTTAACATCAGTAGCTTATAATAGAATCAACATTTTCGGCTA
This sequence comes from Populus deltoides, assembly GCA_015852605.2. NCBI lineage: Eukaryota > Viridiplantae > Streptophyta > Magnoliopsida > Malpighiales > Salicaceae > Populus > Populus deltoides. The sequence continues at coordinate 3,746,285 of CM027581.2, forward strand.
AAAAGTCCATCAATGGTTTCTCTTCAAATAACCATCAATGACACCGACAAGGAACTCTGCATTTCACTTAAGTCGTTCGTTCAAACACTATGCAATAAACTAGTTTTTATGCAGAAGTTAAAGTGAACCTGTATAAATCCTTCCAGCTTCCAGGAAGTCATCTTGTTGATCAAGATACATATTGCAACTCCTTTTCAGTTATGTGAGAAACCCAACATACATGACCTCCAAAGGTGCTTCCAAAGCCTAGAATCTACAGTGAGCTTCCTAATGAAGCAACTTCAAATTACTAACTTGGTAATTTGGGTAAAAACAAGTTGGGGTGGTATTAAATTTATCTTGGAAGGCTACTATTCGGAGGAATTGTTTCATTCATGAGATGCAGCTACAACTTCCTCAAAGCCAGGACAATCAGACATCAAATCGCATGTTACAAATTGTTTGAAATCACTTGATGTTGTGATCAAACAGGGAATGCCATTGTGAATATGAAAAAACAATCAAACTTGCTTGTACACAAAATTTCCTTGAATAGAGACAATATCCATAATGCTAAACATATCAAGATATGCAAGACATGCTCCCTTGTACAATATCTCTATAGATTTACTAATTTATGCTAAACCAGAAACTTTCTTGCTACTTGGCTCTAGAAATCTACAGTTAATGTATATCCGAGTGTCACAAAGAAAGAAAATGTCAAGACAGACATCATCTCACAAACGCATCTCCACTTAGTTCTTAATTCCCAGGCATCACTTTTCATGATAATGAGTTCTGAATGAACTTCAGACAGAATAAGGACCCTGCCATGTAGATATGTCTGCAATAAGCTCTCGTAACTGATCTATGAGAAGCTTGACATATGTGTTCTTCTTTGCAAGTTCCTATGATAAAAAAAATTCAAGATTAGAGCTAATTTTTGCAAATATAAGGAAAAAGAACAAACACACAAACTTTGAAGAAACTTCGAAGACATTTTAACTATGTCGCATAAAATTGCTCTTTTTTAGCAATCCAAAGAGCAGATACAGTTGCAAATAACTCTGAAACAATAAACTATATAACATATACAAATTGATTAACCAACACGAATTCAAAATTCATAGCAAATTACCTTTCTTAGGTTGGAGGCTCGCTCTTCCAACTTCTCAATCTCAGCTTGATCTGCCGGAGAACTGGTTTCAAAAGGTTTTGCCTATTTTGGAAAATGAAAAAAAAAAAAAACACACAATTAGCTTCGTCACCAGTTTCCAAAGACAAAATTTTACCCCAATTGGAAGCCCTAGACATTTCCAGTTAGCCCAAAACATTCAATTGGCTAGAATACTAACTTATGAAGTATTGAAACTTAAACATTACTAACAGCAATATCTTCTTGACTCCCATATTATTATATACCTCAGATTAAAGCAACATTCCAACTGCAGAAAGAAGAATAATTCTAAAAATTTGTGAAAAACTTGCTCCTGATCATTCAACTAATTAAGCAATATTCCAATCACAGACACAAAATGCCTCGAAATTCAACACTCCATAAAAATCTTCCGTTATAAATCAGCTACTATCTAATCTCAGAAAGCCTCATACATTTAGCATAAAAATTGCCCCTTTTAATCAAGCACAATTCATACCCAAACAAGAAAATAACCAATATAAAGAAAAAAAACTAGGGTTAGGGTTTTTTTTAAAAAATAAACCTTGTGAGAATTAGGAATTGCCGCAAGAACATCACGAAGAGCAGCAACCGAGTTCTTGTACCGGAACCGAGCTTCATCAAGAGCCCCATTACCCACCCCGCCACCACCAGAGCCACCGCCATTCAATTCAAGAGTGGAATCAGAGACAGCAGCATTAGCATCACCGTTTTGGGCATTGCTAGAAGTGATAGGGGAAGTGACAGTACTTGTAGAGGTGGAGGTGGTGGACCATAAAGTGGGGTTGCAAAGTTCATCATTCATAGAAGAGAGGATCTGGTAAGCAGCTTGGATTGTTTCTTCCAAGTGTTTTTGGCCTTCTATGGCTAGTTCTTGTGTTGTTTTTGAGTGTTGTGGTGTTACAGGTGATATGGGATTTGAATTGCCCTCCATTTTCTCTTCCTTCTTTGGATTGTTTTTATCTCTGCTTGTTTGAGTAAAAATTTGTCAAGTGGGATTTTTTTTTCTTTCCTTTTCCCTTTTTGTATCTGGATTTTCTTAGAAACCAAACATGGGATTGGGAAATTTTGTGTTTCGGAACAGAAACACTATATAAATATTAGTTTATAAGAGGAGGAGGGTAAACTACATCTGAGCCATCAAACTATTTTATAGATTTTACTTGAGTCTCAAATATGCTAGAAGTTTTCAATTGATGCAATTTATGTATGTTTTGCATTGCAGTGTTTTTATAAAAATATTTTTTTATTAAAAATATATTAAAATAATTTTTATTATTAGTATATTAAAATTATTTAAAAATATTTTTTTTAATATTTTTTCACATAAAAAAATATAAAATACTGGTTAAATCACAAAAACTAACATTTTAATTGCATGTGTTTGCTTCATGTTCTGACATCACTTGTGGCTATAGTATTTTAAAGTCACAATCAATAGATTAATATAATTAATAAATTATTTTGTTGTTATATTGCATCTTACATATCATTTTCGAATACAAAATTATTAATTATCTTTTTATATGCATGCACACGTAATATATTATTATTATTATTATGATTATTATTATTATTATTATTATTATTATTAGATGTGCTGAAAGTTAAAAATAATAATTTATTCTTTCTTCTCTCTTTTGGTTTTTATTTTTACTTTTTTTAGTAATGATGAAATATCTTTATGATCCAATTATCAAATTGGATGATAAACATAATATTCCACAAACAGTCTTAAGAATAAAAAGGAAAAATATACAGTTGTATCATTTAATGAATTTGGAGTCATATGAAAATATTTTGAACTCCTGGTCTGATATTGAGAAAATAAAAGAAATAGGGATGGATGTGAAATATTGAAGAGATTGTGTGGGTGTCAAAATAAAATTTACTAAAAAAAAAAAAAAGGGAATGAACAATGACGAAAGAAAATCGGAAAAACGTCGACAGCAGGGTTCGAACCTGCGCGGGCGAAGCCCAACAGATTTCAAGTCTGTCTCCTTAACCACTCGGACATATCGACGCTTGTTGGTTGTTTCTTCGTTTATTAAATTAAATAATAATACTTAACATGGAAAATGCCATTGGTTGATCATGTCCTCCCTCCGCATCCCTCAACCTCCAAAATCACAGACTTTACTTTTTACTCCAAAACCCGTTCTCTTCACCAATCTCCTCTCCTTAGCCCTCACCGCAACCTTAAACTCTCCATTTTCCTCCTTGGATATCGCTTCTCTTAACTCTCAGCCTCCCCTTCTCTTTCCCACAACCCATTTTCTCAATCCAAGAACCTGCAGATTGGACTATAAAATGGGTATTTTAATGAAATTTCATTTTTTTTCTTTCTTTATCTCCCCTACTTTATGGGGCTAGATGTGTATGGTTTATATGTCTTTGTTGTTTTGACTTCGTGCAATGTTCTGTTCTTGCAGGAAAATCAGGCCTTGCCCGTCTACAAACCCAGGTTGTGTTTCAACAAATCCGCAATCTTCATCATTTGCATTCCCATGGAGGATTCCAGAGAATGTAATCCAGGTTTTAAAGAATTCTCTGCATTGTGGCTAAATGTACCGCTTCAGTGTAATTTATACTTGCTTTGGTTGTTAATTTTGTGCAGAAGTTGCAGGAAGCAATCCTGAAAATGCAGAAAAATGCCAAGATATGCAACCATAGTAATTATGTAGCAAAATTTGAAAGACTTTGAACACCATGAACGATTGCTTGATTTTAGATGTGAATGTGAATGTGAGAATAGGTACATTGATTGATTCTCATTTTAATTTTATCAGTAATTTCTTTGGTCTTTCAAGCCAATATTTACAAGCTGAGGTTGATGGAGGGTTTGACCGCGACGTGCTTGATTTTTTCGTAGAAGGAGATGTAGTTGCTAATAGATCTATGGCTACAAAAGTATAACCTATGTATACCCCTTCACAACAGCCTTGGGGAATCACAACTCACAGGGACAGGAAGAAAGAGTGAAGAAAATCTTGGACGAGTTAGGCTGGTATGTTCCAAGTTTTTATTCCATGGATTAGATTTATATTATATTGCCTGACCAACAAGATGATTAAATTTAGTCCTTGTTTTGAGTTAGCTTCATCAGTTAGTGGATGTTCTCAAGGATATCAGTGGAAAATCTTAATCTGGTATTCACTGGTCCTGACTGATTGTTCTTTAATAGAACAGCAGAAGAATTCGAATTCATCAACTATTTTTTAGACTTGTTTAAGCACTTGATTTTAAGAAATTTTATGGAGATTCTGTGTTATGATCATATAGACTATCTTAAATCATCTCGAACCCATCATGATGGATAACATTTCGGGCCACCATTTACAAATGTAAATGCTGAATCGCGTTGATTTTTTATGGTCCCGATAAAAAATGCCTTCTGAAGTTGACAATTTAAATTAGATGTTAGATAAGATGACCAGGTGAATAGGAAAGATATCTAAGATGACATATCAGAGGTTCAGAACATGCACACATCTTGCCTGCACGTTTCTAGCTGAAAGGGGGAAAAGAAGAAGAGAAAACAACCCTGCCGCCGCTGTCGAGTGTTAAATCAAAAGAACCTCTGTTTTGCATTGATTGGAAATTAGACTTACACTTCCCAGGTGGAAGAAAAAAGTGGATGATGTGAAGCAAAAGCTGAAAAATCATTTGGAATACACTTGCAATTACAAGCCATTACGCAGAATGGAGGTAAGATAACTTGTGTAGAATGGATATGTAAATGGTGAGGTCATTTCTTGCTAGAAAGAACACATGACAACTAAAGTTCAGTCACAATGGATGGGATTTAACTCCAAACTTGGAGAAGTTCATTTCTTGCTTGAATTCTCGTAAAGCATGTCCATTTTCATGTGTGAATTACACAGATATTGTGTTTGACCCTGAGTGGGTTTTCATGACAGCCTTGTATTGCATTCACGAGTGTTTCACAGGTGTTTTGTGTTGTGATAATAGTCACGGTTTAAAAAAACATTTAAGATGGAATTTAATATCTAAAATTAATGAAAAGCAAGTATTTATGAATAAAAAGCAAGTTATTTTAATTTCTACAAAATTAAAGCCTGAAGCACAATTATCCGTGGAAACAATGCAAAAAACAGAAATTATTTGATTAATTAAATAATTTTTAGTTTTTTCTTTGTGATTGAACAAAAAAACAGAAGTTCCTGCAATACCGAATGGTGGCTAAAGTTTGTGTTTCTAATAATGGGTTGGCTCAACGAAGAGTTTGCTGCTGCTTGTGTTCCATTGGAGTATTAACTTGCTTCATAATTTCTGACTTCCCTGTAGGTTTGGTTCCATATTTTATTTTGATGCATCACTTCAAAGTTCAATCAGGTAGGAAATGAATGGCTAGACTTGATTAATCACTAAATTGGTTTAATTAATATGTTTGAATACGATCAAGGTGGAACTGTAGCTCAACTGGGTCACCATCAGAAGCAAAAGCTTCACTGTCACTTGATGTATCTTCTTTGATTCGGAAGCCAGACGTTTCTTCCTATCTGCAAGGTGGGTCGACTGTCACTGTCACCTTTAGTTTGATTTTTCTCATTTAAAATGATAGTGAGGCTTGAATGAACAAGCTATATACGTAAAATGCTGTCACCAAATCTTAAGTCTTGACCTAAAATCTCATAAATTTCTAGTGCATTATCTTCTTGTTTGTCCTTGAGATAAAGTTGTTGTCTAAGAGGACAAAGGGATGCCCTCCATCAGCTGGCATGTGAAAGCCATGGCTCCAAATTGATCTGAGCTGCCCATGTTTTAATCGATCTCAACCACACCACACCACACCAATCCTGTCCTTTTCCTTTAATGTCAACCTCCCTTTCTGCAAGACACTCCTCTATGGTCTTTTTCAAGAACAATTATTATAACAACATTTAAAAGAGATTGTTTCACTGTACATGAAACTAGTATTTTACCTTTGGGTGGCAAAATTAGTAGGCTTTGTTTTAGGAGGAGGAATGTTATTTTTATAGGATTCATTAATCATTACAAGAAAATAAAAATGAGGTTAAATGGTTTTTTTAAATTTTTATTATACAGTATAATTATTTTATTGCTCTTTATAAAAAAACATTAAACATTGATAAATGAGTTTTTTTATCTTTTACTTCAATTTTACAACAGTTAAATTATGTCATTAAACTTGAAATTTAAAAATCTTTACCTTTGCTTCAAGGTTCTTTTATCTTTGGTTACTTAGTAGTTATTGGATGTTATTAATGGTAATAGAATAGTTTTGTAAATTAAAAAAATTAAAGCTGGAGACACTTGAACAGTGTCTACAAGTTTCAGATGGCATGTGCATCTTTACTTGGTGGTCAAAACCTTGCTTCCAGGCAGCGGCTAAAGTGTCTCAACATCCTCACCATGAATAAGCAGTGTGTGTAGCATAATGGTGGCCGACTTGGCGCATGTAGAGTTTTGTTTTTTTCTTTTCTTTTCTCCTATTTGATTTTCGTGTTAGTCTTTAAAAAATTAAAATAAACCCCTAAGATTTGTTGTTCTTAAGATTTCATCCCTATTTTTTTTATTGTAATTTTTTATTTAGAATAATTTATGAAATTAAGGATTTCTTTCAATTTCATTATTGTTCTCTTTAGTACAATTTTTGTCTTTAGAATAATTTATGAATTTAAGAATTTTTTTAATTTCATCCCCAATAGATATTTTATATGTCAGATTTGACTCTCTTCCTTTCGATTACTATTTATTTTATTTTAGATGGTTTTTGCAATTTTATCATTCTACAGTTTTTTCCCTATCAAATCAAATCTTTTTATTATTATTATTGTATTTTTTTTTTTACCTTGTAAGATTCTTTTAGAATGGTTTTTTTATGATTATTTTATCCTCCAACAATTAATTAGCTGGGTGTTCATCTTCTTAGTTGAATCCGGGTCTAGAATTTAATGGTTTATAAGTTTAAGAGATTAACTCTAGTTTATGAAATTGACACAGATTTCCTTGATTTTTTTTCTTTTTTAAATTTTTTTCCATCCTCCCACATTTTGCTATATTTTATTCACTTGTGTAGGATTTTTTAGTCATTTTGAAAATAACATGGGTTGCCTTTATTTTTTTTTATCTTTGTTAAATTTAGTTTTTCTAAAGGAATTTTTTAAAAAAATTAAATTGGATTAATTTATTTTTTCCTTCAACATTTAATTTTTTAGGTGTTGAGCTGAGATTGAGAATTTAATGGATTGTGGGTTTGAGAGTTTAACCTGGTTTTACAAAATTCTCTTGGACTTGCTTGGTTTTTTTTTTCTTGTTTTTTTAAGCTTTTTTTTCCGCCACTTCAGCCTCAACATTCTTTTTATTCATTTTATATGGGATTTATCTTTTTTTTTAAATAACAAGGGTTGCCTCGAGTTTTGTTTTTTGATCTCTGTTAAATTTAGCTTCTTTAAAAGGAATTTTTTTAATTAAATCAAATTTATTTATTTCATTCTCCAGCATTTAATTTTATGGTTGTTGAGCTTCTTAGTTTAGGCTGGGTCTATAATATAACGGGTTACAAGTTTGAGAGATTAACACGAGTTTACAAAGTTCATCCAGGCTCGCTTGGTATTTTTTTTTTCTTTTTTCTTAAGTTCAATTGTTTTGGGTTTCATCCACCAACATTTTGTTATTTTTGTTTTTCGTCTTTTATAGATTTCTTTGTGTTTTTGAAATTAACAAGAATTAACTCAGAATTTATTTTTTGACCTTGGTTGAATCTAGCTTTTTAAAAGAAGTTTTATTTTTTAATTAAATTAAATTAATTGCTTGAAAATAAGCATGAGATGCTCAATTTATGGTGTTTTATTTTTCTTTGCTTTACAGATCATTGCTCTAACAACACGTACAACCTCTTTTAGTTATCAAATTCTTATATTTTTTTTATTCCTTTTAAAATATTGATATCACATGAACATTTATTTTTATATTGATAAAATATTAACCCAGTCTACAGTGTAGTGTGAGTCATTTATTTAGTTGTTTTCTAAAACTTATTATAACAAGAATTATCTTCACTGGGAACCTTGAACCCTTTAAGGTAGTTCCTCTCATAATTTATCCTGCTAGTAGCAAAAGGCAACCATGTCATTATAATTGAGGCATTGAATTTTTATGCCCTCTTATCCCTTGATGTCTAGCATGTTGAACAATATTAATTGAACTGAACTAAACATGACAAATAATTATCTTCTTTTATGTTTAGTATGCATTGGACTGAACTGGATAATTTGTTTTATTTTGTGTCTGGGAGACACTAGACGAGACACGACTAACATGTGACTAAAACTAGTCCAGTCTTAATAAAATAAAAAAAGAATTGATCTGATCTGACCCGATCAAAAAAACCCCAAGATAAAACACAAGTAAAAATCCATTCACTATTTTTTTTCTCAAAACGAGGTTGCTTTGATTTTTTTAATTTGGGTCAACTTATGTTAAACCTCCCAACCTGTAACTTGGGCCTTGTCCCGGGTCAACTTCTGAATAGAGTTTTAAAACTATTATAATAATAAATTTTATCCATATGTTGACTTGGATCAACACAGGTTGACCCTCTCAAACCATGACCTAGGTCTTGCTTGGGGTTTAACTCCAAGTTGGATTTAAAAACTATGATAATAACTATTTTTATCTTTTATGTTGACCCTGGTCAATGGTCAATTTCAACCCATGACCCAAGCCTGACCCTAAGTCAACCCCCGAGTTGGGTTTTAAAACTATGATAATAACCATTTTTATTCTTATGTTGATCCAGGTCAATGATCAACCCAAACTGTGACTCAGACCTTGCCTCGGTTTGACCTCTAAATTAGGTTTTAAAATTATATTAATAATCCTAAAGCTGACCCAAGTCAATGGTCAACTCGACTCGTGACCTGAATCTTACCTCTTGTCAACTCCCAAGTTGAGTTTTAAAATTATGATAATAATCACTTTTATCCCTACATTGATCATAGTTAATGGTTAACCCGACCCATAACTTAGGTCTTGTCTTGGGTTGCCTTCTTAGTCGGGTTTTAAAACTATGATAATAATCATTTTTATTCTTGCATTATCCTAGGTCAATGGTAAACTCAGCCTATGACTCGGGTTTTGCCCCAGATTGACCTCCGAGTCAGGTTGCAAAACTATAATAATAATAATAATCACTTTTATCATTATGTTGATCTGGGTCAATGGTCAGCCCGACCCATAACCTTATTCTTGTCCCAGGTCGACTACCGAATTAAGTTTTAAAATTATAATAATAATAATTTTATTTATATGTTAAATCAGATCAACCCGAATTAACCTCGCTTAGAAAATTGGATAAATTTATCCTTTTTATCGAGTATGATCAAAATTTCTTAACTGGAAAAGCTTTATACATGATAAAAGTTAATTTTTTTTTTATTATCTAAAGATTCACTAAACAACTTAATAAAAATATTATCTTGTTTCGTCCATCTTTATCCAACGTGCCATCCACTTGGAAATAATGAACGGACTAAATATCACAGAACTAAGTATCTGTATTGAACTGATTGGTTGATTTGGTTCCACACAACTTTCTGCAGACAATTAATTCTGCCGTGTCGTTATTTTCACACAGAATTGACGTGAGGTGCAGGACCTACACCTGAGTTCTCAAAGACATTGGAAAGGTATACGTGGATCTAGTTATCCTCTTACATTATTTTTTTCTAGTAATTATTATTTGATCTATTATTTTTAGTGAAATAACTAGCTATACAAACCAGATAATGTTTTTACAAAAAGAAATAATATACAGGTTTCTTTTAACATGTTTTTTAATATAAATTTTTTTAATGATAAACCGAAAAATTTATGCATACATTTCATTAAATAAATCAAAAATTATTTATATCAATAAAAAAAAAATTCCTAACAACAGCTAAAGATTAAATTAAAAAAATCAAGAGAAAGTAAATAAAAATATTCGATCTTGCACTACAAACCATGTCTCTAGTTGTAGCTGTATATAATAATTTTGTTTATAAGAATCAGTTTCTTATTTAATCATATTTAATTTTATTTAATAATTTTGTTTCTTGAAACTAATATTTTTGTTTAATCAAACGAGAATGTACAGGAAAGCAATTAAAAAAAAAGAAAAGAAAAAACAATTAAGGCTACATAGGAAGAATATCTCATAATATCAGGAAAAAAATATTGAAAACTTCATCATAAATTAAGTAAAAATTAAACCATATTACATTAAAAAATCATTAAAATATGCAAAACTTGAAAAACAAATTCAATAAAAACCCAATGATGAAATTGTAAGGAAAAAAAATAAAAGGACCAAAAAACGAATGAAAACAAATCATTAACAACCTTCCAAGCCAAACTTTTTCCTAACTTGAATTTAAAACTAAATCGTGTAGTACAACTTAATGAATTTATTGAGTAAATTAAGGTGTTCATATCTATTTGGAATTTAATCAATTAACATAATCCCTTTTCATCTTTTCTTTCACATCTTTTACAATAGTCCTTTAAACATCCAAGAGATTTATCCTTTAACCTAGGCCTGATAATTGACTCTTATTTAAGGTAACGTCCTCACCGCCCATAAACAGGATATTAATCTTATTCATCTAATTTCACAATCTAAAACAGGGTACTAGTCCCTAAACTAGAAGACTAGCCATCCGACCCAAAACATGACATTAGTCTTTAAATTAAAAAAAAAAACTAGTCATTCAGCACATAATAGAGCAACAATCTTGTATCAGATAATAATTTAGTTAAATAATAAAGAATTAAATAGAAAAGTCTCTCTATAATTATGGTACATAAGAGATAAAAGAATATAGAAATGCTCAATCCTTATCATCAATTTCAATACTAATAGAAAATAAATTTGTAACAATCAAATTAAACATATCAAAATGGGATCTCATCAACTATCTAAGTGGTGGTCCAGTGGTAAGAGTTTGGGATCAAGAGATTTGCTTTCTCTATAGTCTTAGGTTCAATCCATGTGGTTGCTCATATGATGGACATTGGAGACTTACATGGTCGTTAACTTCAGGGCCCGTGGGATTAGTTAAGGTGCGCACAAGCTAACCCGGACACCGACGTTAAACTAAAAAAAAAAAAGAGGGATTCATCACTATACATAGAAGATGCTTAAAGTAGAACTTGTTAGTCAATGACTTGTTCATGTACAAGGATTCCAGTTTTTCCCACAAATAAATGGTTGTCTTTACATCCATTACTACTCATAAAACTACATTTGATAAACAGATTCGGATCATCATCAAGGCTTTGTCATATGTCCCCTCCCATCTTTCACCCATCAAGGCTTTAACTTTTATTTTGACGGATTGAATATCTTTCATAGGAATCAAAGTAACGTGTGATGATTTTGTTTTATGAAAATACCCAACAAAAAATACATAATATTTGAATCGATCGTAAGCACTATTTATATTCAACGAAATTGTACACCATGAAAAGAGCTAATAAACAAACCCACGAGCTCATAAAAAGACATGGGAAAAAATATTTGCTGCTCCAAGAATAAAAAAGTCAATTTTATGTCGTAGCTAATTTAAGTTTCGGAGAACTCTCAAATTCAAATCTTAAATACACTAAATTCTCACAACATTAACACATTTCTCATATGGATGAGTAAAAAATGTGAAAAACTGATTAAATTGATTAGAATTTTTAAAAATCCAACCGGTTCGGTTTTATAAGCTTAAAACTGAAAAAACTGAACCAAATCCAAACTGAAAAAACCAGAGAAAAAACCGAGTCAAACCGAAAAAACCGAGACAAACCGGAAAACCGATCCAAACCGGTTTGAACTGATTTTTGTTCTAAAAAACTGAACCGAAACTGGTTAGTTTGAACCAATTTCAGCTTTTTTAAAAAAATTAATTTAATTATTTTTTTATAAAAACTAAATTAAACCCAGAATAATTATTCCTAATTTCCCATGCGAGCTCTCTTTTCAGAACACAAGAACATACATTATCATTCTTATTAAAAAAAAAAAAAAAGTATATACACCTATTATAAGGAATATTATGTCCGAGTCCTAATCCCAGCATGATTCTTTTCCTTGTTAAAACAATCCAAATTAATTTATCTAAGATGATGTTTCCTGTCGGTAGCTGCCAAAAAACACAGAAGGATGGCTCAACAAAAGGTTTCCATAAACACCGCCATTTGGTCCACTCGTGACGTCACCGCTCGCCGCCCTCCAATCATGAAAGGAGGTGTTTTGAGACGGAGAACCGCTTATTATAATATTCTTGTCGTCCGAATAATTTCCTGTTGTGTAATTATACAGCAGCAATATAATTATTTTGACTTTTGAAATACAATTTCAAAACATCCAAATTTAGTACTGGTGGGTGGTTGATGACTGTAACAAACGTTTAAGACTTTGAATTTTAGAGCCAAAAGGAGAGTTTAGTAAAATCCTATGTTTTGTTATGTTCCTAACAAGCGGTTCATCACTTCATTGTTCATGCTTTTCCGGGGCTAACCGAGTTTTTTCTATCATGAAAATGATATTAAAAAAATAAAAATATTTTTAAAGAAGTAAGAAAAACTTGGAAACTATATTATTAATTCGAATAAATTCAATAAACTCGGTTAATTTAATAACATAATAATAAAAAAACTAACAACAATTAAAATAAACCTAAAAAATAGCGACAATGACTATTCAGAAACAATAAATGCTTGTTAATATAATAAAAATACACCCTTTAAAATATTCTTAAAATGTCACAAAGATTTCATTTATTAACAAAGAAAAAAAATTAAATGAGAACATGATAACCTTATAAAGAGGTAAGAAAAATCAGAAGCTCAATTACCAGCAAATCAAACGCTCAATGACGAATTGAAAATAAAACCTAATTTTTGTTTTTTTTTCAAAAAGACTTGACTAAAGTAAGCATGTCAAATTCACGACCTGGTTGTAAAGTTGGGATAACGCTATATAAAAAATTAAATAAAACAATAGAGGTCAACACTAAAGCAAATTAAATAATAAAAGGTGAAAAAAATTAAAAATAAAATCCAAGTTAACCCAGGTTAGCTTGACTAACCCGGGACCGGGGATATGAATTGTTGAGTTAGCCTGAGATATTCTGTCAAACTCGCGATCCAGATAATGAAATTAGAATAACCTGATAAAAAATAAAGAGAATTATAAATCATTACAAAAAAAACTCTTGTTAACCTTTTAAAACTGTGACCTAGGTCATTGGACGTGAAATACTCAATCTAAACAAATTGTGAAGTCCAATTTCTAATTAATAAAAAAATTAAAAGATGAAATTGAAAAAAGAATTTTAATTTTACAAAAGAATTTAAAAAACATAAATTAAAATAATGAGAATTAAAATTAAAATACAAAAGAATTTTTATATTTGATTGAACTGTAAAATTAAAAAGAAAAATTAATTTAGTAAAAGGACAAAAAAAATAAATAAAAGGAATGAGGGTCAAAATTAACATAAAAATAAAAACAATGTTTTGGTTGAAGGGTAAAATTGAAAAGAATAATAACTTTTACAAAAAAGCCAAGAAAAAAAATAGAAATCAAAACAATGACCAAATTGAAAAATATAATACCGTCAATTTTAATTGAAAAATAAAATTAAAAACCAATAAAACATTTACAAAAGGGTAAAGGCAAGAAAAATTAGAAATCCAACGAATGATAACCAAATTGGAGAATATAATATTAAGAATGATGAAATTGAAAATAAATAAAACTTTTACAAAAAAGTCAATATCAAAAATTAAAAATCAAAAGAACAATGACTGAAGTTGAAATACCAACAACCAAGTGGGCTAAGTTGTAATTTTCAGAGAAAAAGAGAGAAAACAAGGGAGAAAGGAAAGGTCCGTCAGTGACAAACCAAACTACCATTAGATACACGCGCCACAGCAACAGAAATAGGACGCAACAAAGCTTCAAATAACATGGTGAAAGGACATTTTTAGAAGCTGAGAAGATTCACACAATCCACTCGATCCGCTCGAAGAGCATAAGCACCCCCACACGCCTCCAAGTGCGTCACATGCAAAAGTTCTTTTTTGTTTTATTTAACTAAATATCAAAGTATCTTTTAGTTAACTTTATAATTATAAAAAAATCATCGTGAGAAAACCAAGAAGCCTTTAGACTAAAATTTATTTATTTTTTATTTTATTTTAGTATTATTATGTATTTTATTTTATTATTATTTTTTATATTTGATTAAATATCACATTGCTTGTCGGCATAAATTATGACAGTGAAAAAGCCATTGTAAAAAACCTAAGCCCTATCGAACTATATTCATTCGCCTATCTGTATGTCTGTGTTCTCAAGGTGTAACTGGGACATGCTAAAACACAACAAACAAACAAAATACCAGAGAAAAGGTCAATGCAAATACGAAGCAGGCATAGATTTATTTCTTATCAAATGGATTAAAAAAATCCACGAAGCAGGCACAGATCTGTTGCCCTACTTATAGCCATTGTCGCATTTATTTCTTAGTCAGTCCTTGTTTTGGCACTTAATGCAAATACGAGAGAAATGGTCCCATGAGATTATGATAGGAATATAAATTCCATTGAAAATTCAATTGCCAAAATCTTTCCTATTTTCTTTAATTTTCTAATAATCCAAAGAGATCATAAAGATGAATCCACGCCATTAACACTTCATACTGAGTTAGCTTATTGATAGAAGCATTCATGTGATTCTCTTTTCAAAAAAAAAAAAACACCAAAATAAATAAAAAAAACATCAAACATAAATGGCTAGTCAGAAAATTTTTTAAAATACATTTAGATCTTTAAAATTAAAAAATAACACAAAATATACATTTAGATCCCTCTAGATAATCAGTTTTGGTATAAAAATTTTAATTGTATTTTTTATTCCCCGCTTAGAAAAAGAAGAGAAAAAGAGGTTACTAGATTTCATCAATAAGAGAGAAGGTCGTTATTCAAGTCATTTTCTATCACATATTTTTTTTAGGTTAAATATAAACTTAAAAAAAAAATTATTGAACTTGGTTGAATCCATGACCTAGAGCACATATTTGACGAGTTAAGTCACAACGTCTGAATTTTTTTTTTCTAATATTGATTTTTTTAATTAATATCTTTTTTTAAAATAATTTTAAAATTTATGTTTCAATTAATATCTCTTTTTTATGAATTTTTTTTCTTCTTATTTAATCTTTTTTGGATAGATATTTGTTTTTAATAGTGTTGTGTGTATTTAGTTTTTGAAAAAAATATTCTAATTTATCTATAATTGTTTTCAATATTTTATATAGATGAATTTTATGTTTGAATATTAAAATATTTATTTTTATATAATATTTCTAATATGTGCAGCTTTATATTTTTTTTATTCATTCAATTTAATATGAATAAAAAAATTATTTTAATAAACAAAATCAGCAAGTATAACTAGATAAATATCATATTTTGCAAGATTATATATCTTAATTTATATATGTTTCTTGATTTTTTTTTAATTTTAATTTTAGTTATCATTAATGATTTTTTCTCTATTTATTAATATATATAATTTTTAATTTATTTCATTATACGTATACATAAGATTTTAATTTATATAATTTTTTATATATAAAAATATTTTGAAAAAATCAATATATATAATGTTTTTATATAAAAAAATATCTAACTTGCGCGGCGTAACACTGTTAAAATAGCTGGTGAATGTTTATATCAAAGTGTTCACATATATTTTAATGATTTTTTGTTTTAGAAAAAATGGTGATATTTTTATGACCAGGAAGTCATTCCCACACGCCTCTGTATTTATGTCTTCAAGTTGAGAGCATCCTTTTCCACTTGCTTCCATGTCCAAGCAAACAAAAAAACATAGGAAAGTAATTGTCCAAGTTATACAGCCATTACTGATCTTATACACACAAAGTTAATGTCTTTTCAAGATTAAAAAATCAACCACAACTTATCTCATAACCAATACCTTCAAGATCATTCCATTTTCCATTGACAAGCCTTGTTAATCCTCCTCTTTTGGGGTCTTAATCTTAGTGGATGACGAAGCAACGTTTGCATGACAGATTCAAGGCCTTTTTTAATGACAGATGGCTGGTTTTTGTGTGTGCAATGTGGATTCAGTCATGTGCTGGGATTGGATACTTGTTTGGGAGTATATCACCAGTGATCAAGAGCACCATGGGGTACAACCAGAGGCAGGTGGCTATACTTGGTGTGGCCAAGGACCTGGGTGATAGTATTGGATTTGTGCCTGGCAGTTTATGTGAGATTTTTCCTATTTGGGCTATTAGTCTTATTGGAGTTGTGCAAAACTTTGTCGGGTATGGCTTGGTGTGGCTTATTGTTGCGCAGAAAGTGCCTGCTTTGCCTCTCTGGGTGGTGAGTTCAATCATTTGTTTCTATCACTTAATTTGTGTTCTGAATATGTACTTAATATATAAAAAGAAAATCTTTCTATCATTTGAATTTTCATACGATTGTCTGTATTTTGAGTCTAGAGTTTCCTAAAAATCTGATTGTTGGATATCTGAATTGGCTGCCTGTGGTTAGATTTTGATTGTGCAGTGTTGATCCCTTTTGGCTTTTGAGAAAAGTGTGCCCTCTCTCTCTTGGGATTTTGGACGATCTTGATTTTTGTTAGGTTCACAGTGATGGTGATGTTGATGATCTAGCTACAAGCCTACACTATTAACTTACTGTTTGTGCCTTCAATAGAGATATATGATATATCTCCATGAATTAGTCAGAATATCTGCAGAACTGCTGGTTTATTGGATCAATTCTATAGCATTATAGAAATGTCAACCACGTCTCACAGTTTAAAGCTTCTAGTCCGTTTGATTGTCAATTTGGTTTATGGGTAAAAGGTTAAAAGACATGAAATCGAGATCTTACTCAGATGGGATTTCAAGAGATACACATCCCTCTTTCTCAACTGGGTCCCATTCCAATCCAAAAAAGTTGTCTCACCCGAATTCAGATTTAGGTCATAGTTTTGCCAGTTGATCTAAATTCTATCATCTCCTATCAGAACCATAACAAGGTTGGGATTTTTCTAGTATTATTTGTTTGTTACACTTTCACGACTCAGTTTTGCCTCCCCTTCAAATTTCTTATCTACCTTTTGACTTCTTGTCATTTTTCATGATATAAACTCAAGTAAGAATCAAATTGTTTGTGCTTTAAACTTGGAGGTCATGTATGGTGATCTGGTTGTGTATTTTACTGTGCAACTTATACTCCAAGCTTGGTTTTGCCCTGACAAGCTGCACTCTAAAAAGTAGTGGAAAACACCAAAGTGGAGGGATTTTAGTGATTTTACTCTACGCCTGAGTATTCTTGAAGTTTCAAAGTGATTTTAGTTTGCAATTAAATTGACAGAATAAGCCAGCCATTTTCTCTTTCAATGTTTTTCCCTACAATGACCAAGAGAGGTTCCTTATTTTTCATTGAAAAAAGAAAGGAAGCACTTAATGAACAGATCTGCTGGTGTGAATTCTTATCTGATTTTTTCTGTTTTTACCTCCCTGAGGAGAAGTTAGATGCATGCTGAAGATAGTCAGGACATAGCATTATGTCTTTTTCGCAGCTAGGAAGTACCCTTTGATTATGAATCACATACGGACATCATAAATCTGAAATGTTGAGTTAATGTGGTTTTTTTTCATTTAATTTTATTTGAGAATAGATTTGCAATTTTTTTAATTATCACATGCTCATAAATATTAACAAAACTCTTCTCTGCAGCTCTGTGTTGCTATATTTGTGGGGACAAATGGTGAGACTTACTTCAATACAGTGGCTCTAGTATCATGTGTGCAGAACTTCCCCAAAAACCGGGGACCTGTTGTTGGGATACTGAAGGGATTTGCCGGGTTGAGTGGTGCAATTCTGACTCAGATTTATGCTATGATCAATTCCCCTAATGAAGCATCGCTGATTTTCATGATTGCAGTTGGGCCATCCATGGTTGTAATTGCTATAATGTTCGTTGTGAGACCTGTAAGAGGTCACAGACAAGCTAGGTCATCTGATAATTCAAGCTTCTTATTTACCTACAGTGTTTGCCTCATTCTAGCAGCTTATTTATTGGGAGTCTTGATAGTCGAGGATCTAGTTAATCTGAATCAAACTTTGCTCACAGTACTTGTTGCTGTTCTGATCATTCTTGTATTGCTTCCTATCACAATTCCTGTTCTATTGGCTTTCTACTCGGAACCAAGACATCCAGTGGAGGAGAACCTTCTTCATGAGACAGATAAACAAGAGCCCAGTAAATCTGAGCTGCAAATAGGTGGAAGTTTCATTCTAAGTGAGATGGAAGATGAGAAGCCTTCAGAAATGGACTTACTTCAACCAACAGAAAGACATAGACGAATTGCTCATTTGCAAGCTAAACTTTTTCAAGCAGCTGCGGAAGGAGCAGTGAGGATCAAGAGAAGAAAAGGTCCACGCCGAGGAGAGGATTTCACATTAATGCAGGCATTAAGAAAGGCAGATTTTTTGCTCATGTTTTTCTCCCTTGTACTGGCTTCTGGTTCGGGTTTGACGGTTATTGATAATCTGGGACAGATTTGTCAATCTCTGGGGTATAATGATACAAGTATCTTTGTTTCTATGATTAGCATTTGGAACTTTCTTGGCCGTGTTGGTGGTGGTTACTTCTCAGAAGCTATCATTAGGTGAAAAGTAGTTTCACCTGATAGAACTATTCAAAATCACAAATTCAGTAATTTTCTTTAAACTAATTCCTCTCAAATTCCTAATCCTATTTTTCCGTCCTTGCTGTTTTTCCAGAAAATATGCCTACCCAAGGCCAGTGGCCATGGCTGTGGTTCAGGTTGTCATGGCAATTGCACTCTTCTACTATGCTATGGGCTGGCCTGGAGAAATTTATGTTTTAAGCATTTTTATAGGGCTTGGTTATGGTGCCCATTGGGCAATTGTTCCTGCCTCTGCCTCTGAGCTTTTTGGCTTAAAGAGTTTTGGTGCGCTGTATAATTTTCTTACACTTTCAAGCCCTGCTGGTTCTCTTATATTCTCTGGTGTCATTGCCAGTGGTATATATGACCACTTTGCAAGGAAACAAGCTGGCCTCCAACAGCTAAATTCTGGATCATTGCCTCCTACACATCTTGAGGAGGAGAAATCGCTTACTTGTGTCGGCCTCGAATGTTATTCTCTCACTTGTGGGATCATGTCAGGTCTTTGCATTATTGCAGTGATCCTGAGTTTGATTGTGGTTCGTCGGACTAGGAGTGTGTATGCTCAGCTCTATGGAAATACTCTTGCTTGAGTTGCAAGAGAAACAACTATAAAGCGCTTTTCATTAGCATATGGTTTTCACCACTACTTGTATGCCAAGGAACCTGCTGAGCAAAGAAAGGCAGAACATGAATAACATGTCTTTGTTTGAATTATACCAAATACATGTCTTCGTTGAATTATTCTGAACATGATTAAATTCCTTGCTTTTTTCGGACATATTTTATGAGTGGTTGATTCGTCCAACCAGTTTCTTCCAGGATCTGCAGGATATTTCATTAATCTGCAGGCAGCATCATGCTTTGTATTCATTTTGTATGTTAGGTGATTAATTATATGCTTGTTGAAATCAAAACAGAATTCGTACTTGATAAATATATTCCATCTATTTCTCTTCTTTTATGTTCGAGTTTCTTTCTGGTATTAATTTTCAATGGCATGTAGCTGTGGAACTATACAGGTGATTCTGATGAAATCTACAGATCGTCTGATTTTTTGTCTTCTGAAACTAGAAAGATGCCTTTTGCTTTAGGCCTGCAGGCTGCAGGCTGCAGTCCAGGTGAACATTCGGGGTTATTTATTTATTTAAGCTCACTATTCTGTTAATGACTCCTGTTGCCTTGATCTATAATCGTCTTGTAATCCTTCATAAAGAAAATTCATAGCACTAATGGAACTTCTCCATAGCCATTCATTTGAAATCCCCCCTGCCGAGTCGTTCAAGCAACTTCCTCTCCCTTCAGAAAACTAGTCATTCATTTGTTCCCTTCCCAAGATTGTTTCTGCCAGAAAGCTCCCATGCCTTTCAGTGAGCCATCCTCCACTAGATAACCATCATTCCCTTTGCTCTTCCAGCATCTCAAAGCGTAACATCTAGCTGCTAAACAACCATGTATAGAAAAGTAGAAATGCAACACAACCAGTAGAATTATCGCAGCCTCCATACTGCAGCAAGGGTCCAAGAGCAAGCCAAACATACAAATCCTGCAACAATAACCTGTCAGAGAAATCAATGCCGACTCACATAGCATCAAACTCGAACCTTAAAACTAACACTCCTGACAACAAGTTTATTGCAAGGCCTCAATTGTCTGAAACACCCGAATGATAGAACCAACCCTTTTTGTATATCGAGCAACTGTACAAACACCAAGGCCGAAAATTGCATGCAATTATAATAGCATAGAAACTTTACAAGTTAATTCTGAGAAACCGTAGGAAAAGAGGAGGATTTCAATCTGAGATTTGGTAAGATGGCATCCAGTAAAACACAAACTTTCTCCAAGTTTGCTTGACTTTGAACTTGTTGGCTTATTAGTAGGAGGTGTTCACGATCTGAATTTGTCAGTTCAGGTCCAAAAATTCAAAGGATGATTCGGTAAATGAAGGAGAACATTTTTGACATGCATGATGAAATTTAGGCATTTTAAATTAAAAAAGTGTTCGCATTATAAAAATTAAAATAAATGGACAGATATATTAGCAACAAACAACATATTATCAAATTTAATATAAACAAATTCAGATTAGAGAAAATTAAAAAAAAATATTTAGCATAGTTTGAAGAAAAAAAATTCAATAATAGCAACATTCAGAAAATCAAGCAACAACAAAATCCAAAACATCCTACGAAGTTAATGCTACAAAGAAACATTAGTAAATTAATAACAGATTAGAGTTTAATTAGTAAACTAATTTTGTCCCTTCAAAACATACAAATGTTTCATTTTTCTCTTCTTTGTCACCATAACAATATAAATCAAGTTCTGAAATAAATTATTTATTTGAGTTTCAATGATAGTTGAGTTTCAATGTATTAATTCTCCAATCTACCTAAATCAAATGTACTTCTACTTAAAAAGTGGGCTAAATTAATCTATATTTGATCACACTACTATGCTCTATAAGCCCATTATTAATTATGTTATTAAAATTAATAGAATTATTTCCTTTAAGTAAATTAGACCTTACAAGCCCATAAACTAGACCCAACAATGACAACAAATCATTTCACAAGAAAATAAGCCTTATAAGTTATAACAACAACAGGAAGGAAGAAACAAGCTCGGTCTTGTAATAGAATTTTATACCTTACAAGCTCAATCTAGACCCCAAATTTCAGACCTTACAAGCTAAATATAAAAAAAATAAACAGAGTTACAAAGGTTATCTTTCAAGTTTTAGGAGAGGGAACGAGAGAGAGAGATAGGAGGGGGAGACTCTCGATACATAATTACACCTTTTTTTTTTTTTTTTTTAAGTTGGTTCATATTAGACTGCTCCGGTTTGGTTTTAATGATTTCATTTTTTCAACACTGAAACTCGACCAAATCAAGTGAAATTTCTTGTTTTTAAATTAATTTCTTTGGTCTTTCCCCTCGGTTTAGTGTTTTTATTTTTTTTTTGTTTTATCAGTTTGTCGATTGTTTTTAATATCTCTACTTATTAATGTTTTTTATTTTCTAGAAACTTGGGGTGTTAAAATAAACCAACTTATCTATAATATTTGAATTATCTGACCTGACTTAACCCATCAAGTAAGATAATATGAATATTACTAATAATAGTAGGTAAAAAAACTTAATAAATGGATATTACGAGTTGGATATGGGTTGAGATTTTTAAAACTCACTCAACTCAATCCGGCCCATATAACCTAATATAAATAACATAATCCTTCATATAAATAATATTTTTCATTCTCTTTCTATTTTTTTTATTTCTCACATTTACACCCACATCCGCCTCTCATTCTCTTAATTTATTTCCCTTCGATCCTCTCCTTTAAACTTTATATATTTAAATTACTCATTAATTTTTTTTCTTTTATGATGTCATAGCAAGTAATGAACTTGGAGTTTGATATACAATTTTAATTTTTTCTATTTGGTTACCAAAAGAGCATGAAAAAACAAAAAAAAAATAGAATTGTATATCAAACTTCAAAGTCATACAATAAAGGATAGATATAATTATGAAATTGGATATAATCAGTATATCCAACCCGCTTAAGTTTAAAATGGATCGAGTTTGTATTTATTTTAAATATCAAACATTAAATTAGATATAATTATGAATTAAAACTCAACCCTCCATATCCACTATATACACAAAATATGAGAACTCGTCACCTTTTGCTGTCCTTACAGTTCGTCAGCACCTTTTGTTAATGTCCTTACAGTTCGTTAGCCATTCCAAATTCTGAATACTGAACCTGCAGGTTACAGGACATTGATCTACTGCAATCTATGCATAAAGGTTTTGCATTAAAATCCATTAAGTTTAGCCTCATGTTCCTAGCTAATTGTATGTTTCCATAAACATTATGTGAATTCTGCACTCTCTAGTATCTCTTTCTAGTTGCCCCTCAGCCTCTGCAGATTGCTTTGATGAGAAGAAACGCATCGGTTGATGAAGATTAGTATCAGAGGCTGTGAGATTTAATTTACTTCTTTCCATGGACTTGCCTCAAGAACCAACATGTCTGATTTCAGCAGCAAATAACCACTATTTTCGTAATAAGCTCGATCGCTTTATTACCAGCGTAGCGGTGCCAGTAATTGCTGGATTGCATTTTCCTAAAATGGATAGAAGAAAAATGCAATGCACTTGTGATGATATACAGATTGAACCTCATGAATCTTCCCGACCCTACATGGTAAGTCCTACCAAGCGTTAACCTTGCTTTATCCTTCAGGCAATCACAATGATATCTAGAATTGGATTCTCATTGTTGAGCAAAATCTTATCTGTGTTGGCAACGCAATAATGTATAAATACAAGCTATATCCACAAAATTATCAATCCAATTCGCTAATGTGTTGGATATTCAGTTAATATCTTGATTCTGACAATCTAATTCATTTTCTCTACTCAAGATGATTGGTGGTTGGTGTTTGATATTTGTAAAAGATCTATTTGATGAATTTAAAGATTCTCCGATGTTTAAGTAAAAAAAAATATAATAATAATTTAAAAAGAAACTCTCAAAATAAATATACAATTGAGAATGAAGATTGAGTTTTTTTTTTTAAGAATTGAATGAGTTTTTATAGCCTATCATCTTTACTCTAATAGCATTAAAACATCTCTTATATGGCAAAGAGAAAAAAAAAATGATAGCTTATAAAGAGAAAATTATCTAATTTATCATAAAAAACTGACTTGTTAAAATCTCATGGTTCAATGCAGAGGTTGATAAGATTGTCAGTGCCACTTGTACTTGAGCTCAGTGCTTGACTGAATCCAGAGATAATGAGTTAGCAATTCATTAGACTCGTATATGTGTGGGTTTAGTGTTTGATTCAGCCTGAAGATGCTGGATCTGACACGTCATTATATACGTATATGTTTAGGCTTAGCGCTTGACTAAACCCGAAAATGTTGGATCTGATAACTCACACGATTCATATATATTAATTTCAATATTTAACTAAGTTTAAAGATATTAAGTTATCATACTTTCTATAATTTTTTTAAATAAAAATTGAGGCAAAAATAAAACATGATAATCCTTCAAAATCCAATGCATCTACCTTATCACATTATGCTTAAACGTGAAATTTCCAAAAGGAAATTGCCAATTTACCTTGCAAACATTAAAAAAAAAAAAAAAAAAGTGAGACTGAGATCCTTGGAACCTGCCAGTGAAGTCAAGCACAGCTACCATATTTCGATGACTAATTAGTGCATTTCCAACTCAAGAATTGGTTAAGCAAATTCATGCATGCATGCTATCCTGTATTTATTACTTGAGATATTACTTACCCATCATAAAATTTTAGATTAATGCTACGAGAATAATTGCTAATATTTCCTTCACGTACCTATTTTATAAATAGAGATATAAATAATGAAAAAAAAATTACATCCAGACTCACGATAAAATTATTTTAATCTAGGCTCAAATAAAAATAGAAATATAAGTAAATTATCAAAATAGATATGTAATATATATAAAAAAAATTCAGAAATATAAGTAAATTATGAAAATAGATATGTAATATATATATATATAATAAATATTGGACCTAACATTTCCACTATTAATTTTTATTTTTCTGTCTTGGACACTGGAATAATTGTTTTCCCATATTTAGCTGGCTGCCAATCCTGTTAACCGGAGTAAAAAACAAACCATAGTTAGGGTTTAACATGCACAAAATTTGCAATTTTTCTATATAAATAAACAGAAAACCCATGCAACTTTTTCATTAAAAAAATATATATAATATAAAACAAGTAGTGTTTTATTTTCTTTGAGAATTCTATTTCTCATAGCCTCTCGGAAATTAAAAAAACAAAACAAAACAAAACCCTCCTCTTGGTTCTATTTGATCCAGTGGCCAAAATTCAATAATTGAGAAGCTAATTCATCAATGGGGGCTCTTTGATTCAAGTTTATGCAAATGGGTAATTTTTATTTTTCTCTGTTTTCAATATTTTTGCTTATTTACTCTTACAATATGTTTCATTTGGAATTTTAATAATTTCTCTTGTATTTTATATCGTGTCTTAATGATAAATACCATGTGGGTTTCTAGTAAAGAATTTAACTTTGAACATGAGTTACTTGTTGTTGTTGGGATTTACATACCTCATTGTGTGTTAAGTATCGGGGATGTTTTGTTTTTCATAAATTCATGTCAATCTGAGAAGTGGATAGTTCTTGCTTGTCTTATTTTTTGTTAGGTACTTGTTTTGTGTTCAGTTATGGATTGATGTTTTTTTTTTCATTTGAAATGGATGGTGACTGACATTATGCTAGGGAGGTAAAGAAAACTTGGAGTTTTTGAGAGAGTTATTTGAATGGGATACTTGTTGAGACTTTGAGTTTTTCTCTTTCATTTCTTGTTGTTTCTTAGTGATCAAGTAGATTGTTGGTCTTGTTGTTAGATCACCTACTGTTGATTGTATCATGGTTCTTTAGTTTTGAATCACCATAAGTGAGAATTGTGCATGGCATTGTGATTAGACTTATTTGGAATGCTGTATTTTCAAAATCCGTTATGCTCGTCTTGGAAATTCGTTGGAACTTCATGGATTTTTTCCGGTAATTCCGTTGGATCATTTATAGGAAGTAAGATCAACAAGTGTTATATTAATGTAATTGATGGATCGCAATAAACAATCATTTGTTATTCTGATTAATCATGGCCTTGTTGTTCGGCGCAAATCAAGGTCTTTATTTTCCTTCTTTCCAGATAGATTTCTTGTTTTGGATTTCATTTTTGGTGTGTCGGGACTTGCCATTTGAAGGCAGTAACTTGATGATGCATGTTGGGAATTCGGACTTTATTTTTTTCTTCTTTGCAGACATAGTTTCCTTATTGTTGATTTTTTTTTTTTTTTTTGAAGATGGTTTCTTGATGATGCATATGGGAAATTCAGGTTTTGGATTTAGATATTTGTGATTAAGATCTCAACAACATTGCTTTGGCTTGTACTTACAAAGAAGAACAGCCAATAGTGAGACCTCTTGAAATGGAATTTAATAAAGAGGAGGCATCTAGAGTCAAAGAGATTGCAGAGAAGAAGTTTGCAGAGAGGGACATTGCTGGGGCAAGAAGATTTGCAGTGAAGGCTCAAAACTTGTATCCTGCACTTGATGGTCTTCCTCGACTTTTAGCAGCTCTTGATGTGTACATGGCTGCTGATAACAGAACAAATGGAGATGTAGACTGGTACAGAGTCCTTGATGTTGAACCGTCAGCAGATGACGACACAATCCGGAGACATTACAGGAAACTGGCACTCATTCTGCATCCTGATAAAAATAAAGCAATAGGCACTGATGGGGCTTTTAAGATTATATCTGAAGCCTGGAATCTGTTGTCTGATAAAGTGAAGAGAATTTCCTTTGACCAGAAGCGGAATGTAAAAGGTATGGATCAAAAAGTTCCAAATTGGAAATCATCAGTGCCAGCTGGTCAGAATGGTTCCCATGATCTCTCCAACAATAAAAATTCTAATGCACGGAGCCAGAAGAGTGCTATGCACCCGAAGCCTGCTCCTCCTCCCCTGTTTTCCAAACCCAATACCTTTTGGACAATCTGTAATGCATGCAAAACACAATTTGAGTACCTTAGAACTTATCTCAACCACAACCTTCTTTGTCAGAACTGCTGTCAGTCCTTCTTGGCTTTTGAGACGCCACCCTCATCCATGGATGAAAATGGCCCATCCCGTATGTGGACTTCTTGCAGCAAAGAAGAGAATTCTACTTGGCATACAAGGGCTGAAAAATCATCTGCATCATCTACGTTTCAGTCAGGGGTATTTTGTAAAGATGGCAGTGTTGGAAGTGCAGCATCAGCATTGTCAGCTGCTCAATCTGAGAAATTGAAAAAAAAGCATGAAGAATTCCTTCACCAGCAAACAAAAGCAGTTGCTGGAGGAGCTTCTGGATTCAGCAAGTCTGGTTCCAGTTCTGTACTGAAAGGAGATAGGCTGAAGAAGAGAAGGTGCTCTGATGAGCAAAGGGCAAACAGTAATGGAAAAGAGAAAGCAAAGGAGGTGGCTAACAGAAATGGAGTTGTTGAATCTGGTTCTCGAAAGAGTAGTTTTGGAGCAGGGAGGAGGAACATTTCTGGCAACCATAAAGTTAATAGCACAAAGGAGTTGACACAAGCAGAAACTCGAAAGATGATGATGGAGAAGGCTAAGAGGGACATTTCCAAGAAGGTGAAGGAATGGAGCAGTGTGGCTAATGTTCTAAAGACATCGGGAAAGTATATAAACAAGGAGAGAGGAAAGCAGAAGGCTACTATGAATGGCACAAAAGCTGATGCGAGGGAATGTCCAGAGTATCTAGTTTCCAAGAGCAGAGCTCACTCCACTGACCCTTCACCAATTAATGCTAATGATGATCCAGATACAAACATCAGTGATCAGCTAGCACTGAGTGTTCTGGATCCAGATTTTCATGATTTTGACAAGGATCGCATGGAGAAATCATTTGGTGATAACCAGGTTTGGGCTGCTTATGATAATGATGATGGGATGCCTCGGTATTATGCGATGATTCACAGTGTGATATCACGGAAACCTTTCAAAATGCGGATCAGTTGGCTTAACACCAAAAGCAACCGTGAATTGGGCCCATTAAACTGGATTGGTTCTGGCTTTTACAAGACCAGTGGAGAATTCTGGATAGGTAAGCATGAAATCAATAGGTCTCTTAATTCTTTCTCTCACAAGGTGAAGTGGGTGAAGGGCGCAAGAGGAGCCATTCAAGTATATCCTGGAAAGGGAGATGTTTGGGCCGTTTATAAAAACTGGTCCCCTAATTGGAATGAGCATACCCCAGATGAAGTCATACACAAATACGACATGGTTGAAGTGCTTGAGGACTACAAAGAGGAGAGAGGAGTTGCTGTCGCCCCTCTTGTTAAAGTTGCTGGTTTCAAGACAGTGTTTCACAAGCATCCTGATCCAAGCAAAACCAGGACAATTCCAAGGGAAGAGATGTTTAGGTTTTCTCACCAGGTGCCTTCAGTTCTGCTCACAGGTCAAGAAGGTCAATATGCTCCTAAAGGTTGCTGGGAGCTTGATCCTGCATCAACTCCTTTGGAGCTACTTCAGGTGTTAACAGAAGTTCAGCTGGATGCAATGATGGAGACTGCTGAAAAAGATAAGGAAAAATATTCTTCTGGGGATATGAAAAAATCCAGCGAAGAAGAGTTTGTTGAAAATGTCAACACAGTCAAGGAAAAAGGGCTGGTGGGAGAGGCTGTTAGAGAAGATGTGACTGATGGTAGGAAGAAAAAGGGTAAGGAAACAAATGAAGACACGGTAATTGTGTATAAACGGATGCGCCGAAAGAACTAGGGAAAAAAAGCTAGAAGTTTCTCTGTTAGGCTTGACTTAAACTGAAGGGCTCACTTAACAGTTTTTGCCAAGTAGTTGACGTGTTAGAAAATTGAAGTTAGAGATCATTGCAGGCCAAAGTCTCAGAAAACTTTCTTTTTAGCATTTCTTCAAAGACTACTGGGGCGTGGTTTTACAGAAACTGGTTCAGCAATTCTTTCCTTTTCTATACATTGGTGGGATTACAGTTTTGTTTGAAGTTACAGGATGCCTTTGAGACTTTATCCTAGCTGTGTTTGCAACTTGAAGACAGTTTGGAAGGCTGAATTTACACACAGGGTAGCAGAATTTATAGCTTACCACCCAATAGGCTAAGCTCTCTCTCTTTTTTTTTGCTGCCCAGTGATAATTTTAATAATGTTTTTGGTTACTCTCCGAAGGACTGGTGTTCTGCAGCTCGTCAATTTTGTGTTACAGGAACTGCACCCCATAATTCTTGTATACCTGAGAAAGGCTTCAGAATCTATTATTATGATACACAAAAATGCAAAGAATTTCAACATCTTCCTTCTCCTGTGTTAGGTGTGTCTGATCAATTTATTCTCATTTAGCTTATGACTCCAATATCTTGCATTTTAACTATCCGCAAACCAGGTGTTTGCTTTTAATCATTTACCTATTCTCATGGAAAGGTTGGCAGGATGCCATTTTGTTTCTTCAGTCATTACTAGTATGGTTGCAGAAGCTAAACTAGTGTTGGTAGCCCTGAAAAAACCCTCCAAATCTACTCGGAGACGCCATGGTTAGGTTTGTAGTATCTTCCCTTTCTCACTTCCCCCGCGGCGAATAGTTCGAGCACCCATTATACAATATTGTAGTTAAAACAGATTGGCATTTTTCCGTGGATAGATTTGTACACTGTTAACATTCTCACATTGCATGTTCTTACATGTTTGATATAACATAGAATATTTAGACTTTATGAAATGGAATTTTAGATTATTCTTAAACAAAGAATTGAAAAAACAAGGATGATAAATAAGTAAACAGAGTTGTTCTTTCAAATTTCACTGTTCATAACCACTATTTAGTCCTTGTTGTTTAAAATTTTTATTAAAACTTTATTTTTATCACGACGTTCCTTAATATTAAAGGAGAAGAGTGAAAGTCGTTGAAAAAAAAACCGTCATACCCTAATAAAAATCCATAACATGAAAGTCTTTTTCTCTTGCAGATGATCTCAGGAAGATAGAATCTTGGTGTTAATGGAGGAATCTCAAGAAGAGTTAGGTTAAAAAAGGGTTTTCTTCTAGAGGC
Organism: Populus deltoides; assembly: GCA_015852605.2. Lineage (NCBI taxonomy): Eukaryota > Viridiplantae > Streptophyta > Magnoliopsida > Malpighiales > Salicaceae > Populus > Populus deltoides. Next base: position 3,775,890 of record CM027581.2, read on the forward strand.
ATTGGAGAGGAAAAGCAGTCAAACTGTGGAGCCATTAGAGGAACAGCAGGAAGGTCTCTTCAAAGATGCAAAGCAGCATCATGTGATGGCACTATGTTGTGTCATTGGCTGATAAGATAAAGGCACGTACACATCACCTTTTATTTTTATTCTTCCTTCAAAGATTGGAGTTGGACTGCCAGAAATAATTCTATATTTTTTCATGTCATAACTATATAACAAAACTTACTATTATAAGATGAAGATGACAGCGACGGACATTTGATTATGGTTCTTTTGGGCAAGGCTAGAATGGTCATTCCCCTCTGTACACGTGAAAAAAAATAAAAATTAAACCTACCTGATAGCTAAGTAGCTCTGCTGCCTGCGTTGTGTCAGAGCACTGTGATTGGTCATGCCAACACGTAAACTGAAAATTGACCTGACTTGATTGCATCCTCACTTCACTTGCTTAGTTTGACTTTGTTATTGTGCTCGTAATCGTAAAGAGAATGATCACATAAGCGATCCTCATACTTTATGATAAAAAAATAAAATGAAATATAGCTATAGTCAATGGTGGTTTCATCCATAAATCCCATTGGCCATTGTTTTTATTAAAATCATTATAATTTCACATGTTGTTTTTGTGATTTGATTATTTGATTTAGGTTGGGTTTGAATTAAGACAGGGAGTATGACTATGATTGTTTTTCAAAATATTTTTCATACTGAAATGTATTAAAATGATATTTTTTTATTTTTTTTAAATTATTTTTTAAATTAGCACATCAAAATGATTAAAAATATAAAAAAATTTTAAATTTTAACAAAAAAATTTAATTTCTTAGAAACGTTGGTTGACTCGCGTTTTCAAACACTCTCTAAATATATGGTAAAATTAATCTAATCAAATATGATCAATAAAACAAATTAGTAAGGATCAAATAAAGTGATTAATTTTTTTAAAAGTAATTAATTTTGGAATAGTAATAAAAAGAAAATAATAATAATAAAAAGAATAGAAATTGAATTTAAAAAAATAAAAAACATAATTTTGGATTAAAAAACTAAATTAAAAAGATAAATCAGTTTCATAAAAGAATTTAGGAAGAAATAATGAGGATAGATTTTAAAAAATTAACAAATTTAAGATTTTGATTAAAGGTATTTAACTATTTAATAAAACAGAAAAAACTTTTATATTTAATTTAAAATAAGAATAATAAATGAATCACGTGGAAAAATTATAAATCGACCGGCTGTACTAGGCCGGATTTGATTGGTATAATCTATGTGATAAATAAAAAGAAGGGAATCCAAGCAAGAACATAAGAAAAGGTCACTAAAAATCAGCAAATCACACGGCCCCAAAACACTGAACCCTTTCACCTTATCTCATCATCTCCCCCATTCATTTCATCTCCAACCCTCGAAAACAAAACAAAACAAAACTACTTTTGTCTCCGATCAACAAAACAATGGACAACACCAACAACAATCACCAGCCTCAATCCACCGCATACCCGCCACACTCCACCACCACCACCACTCCACCACCACCACCACCAGGGGCACCATCCTCAGCCCCATTCCACCACCTCCTTCAACAACAACAGCAGCAACTTCAAATGTTTTGGTCTTACCAGCGTCAAGAAATTGAACAAGTTAGTGATTTCAAGAACCATCAACTCCCTCTAGCAAGAATCAAGAAAATCATGAAAGCTGATGAAGATGTGCGCATGATCTCTGCTGAAGCACCTATTTTGTTTGCGAAAGCATGTGAGCTTTTCATTTTAGAACTGACAATTCGTTCTTGGCTTCATGCTGAGGAAAACAAGAGAAGGACTTTACAGAAGAATGACATTGCTGCTGCTATTACCAGAACTGACATTTTTGATTTCTTGGTTGATATTGTTCCTAGAGATGAGATCAAAGAGGAAGCTGCTGGTCTTGGTGGAATTGTCGGCGCTACGGCTAGTGGGGTACCTTATTATTACCCTCCGATGGGACAGCCTGCCGCTGCCGCTGGAGGGATGATGATTGGAAGGCCAGCTGTGGATCCTGCCACTGGGGTTTATGTTCAGCCACCTTCTCAGGCATGGCAATCTGTTTGGCAGACAGCTGCCGCCGAGGATGGTTCTTATGGGAGTGGTGGTGCCAGTGGTGGACAAGGGTATGTCTCTTTCTTCTTTTTTTTAGTGTCTTGTTTTCTTATTTTTCTTGTTTTGGTGACAGGTTTCTCATTTTTTTTTGGTACTTATTTTGTCGATTTGGAGCGTGAGTTTTGTTGTTGTGTGAGATGATTTCTGGTTTTGTGCGAAGGGGATGCTTCTGGGTCATTTGGGCAAATCTTTTATGGAGTGTTAAATTCCGTTGTTTGAATGTTATGTCTCTGGTTGTTGTTTTAAGTTATTTTTGAATATGAGATAGTGAAACCTAGAAAACAAGCAACATTAGTGGTTTAGAATATAGTAGATTTGTGTAAGCAGTGGTTCAATGGCTGTTTGATCTCCGCTTTTATGGTAAAGAAGCAATCTTTTAGCCTATGTGAGTTGAATGCTGTTGATTTTCGCTCAAGCAGTCCGGGTTTATGCAGTTTCATTGGCTGTTTTGAGGATTTCTTTTGCATGCTCGTGCTTATAAAGTTTGCTTCTTGAGGGCACCTAGGCGATTTTGTTCGTTTATGCTGGTTCAAGCATACGACAATGGAAAACTTTTGATGGATCGTTTCTAATAAATAGAGGTTAACCTTTAGAGCCCGAAAAGGCATATAGTAGCAATCACAGTTGTGTTGTTATCTCCTAAATGCACTGTAGGCACAACAGATGGACTTTGTTTGCAATTTATTAAGTATCCCATTCATATTAATGGTCTCCATGAGGAATTGTTTGAGGTCAAGGTAACAATGGAGAACGTGTCATAGGACTGATGGGGATGAGAGCTTGAGTTGTTTGATTCTCAATGCAGGTACGCTGTCAATCATTTTGATTGCAATGGGTGTCTTAGAAGAGTGTCGAAGAATGAGGATTGTGCCCCTTGTCAAAAAGGAAAAAACTCTGTTTTATAAGGATGAAAAAACCTACCTGATCTAATGTAGCTCTGAGCTGACACATTAAAAAGAGACAAGCTTGTTCAGATTGTCATTAATTTTGATCACACTGCTTGAGGACATTTCCATCGAAAGTGTTTTTCTTAAATACAGGTGGTGTATGGTGTATGCTAACACGTGGGAATAACTATACCAGCAATTAGTTTTTCATTTGTACTCTAAAATTTGACTAGTGTATATGCTTGTTCTAAAATCAGTGAGGTTAATCCTTATCTTTTATGCTATATGTGTGGTGCTTGTTGTGGGACCATGTCATTTCACTTGTAAATTTTTTATTTGGATTTCTATAAAAGGAATAAACTTTAGGCTGTCTTTTGCTATTTGGCACACCGAGTCCGAGCAGGAGCTTGCTCAAGTTACGTAAGACAAAAATGCCTGTTTTTTGTCTATCTTCTTTGGTTGCATGAAAATTTTATTTTCCTTAGAAAATCTTCAAAGAATTTTTCTTGTCTTTTTTGGTTCATAAAATCTACAATGTTGTCCTACTATGATTTTTCTGGATAATCGGTTACATTTACTTCTTACCATAGATCATGTTATTCATGTATGAAGAATTAGATGAGAAAATTTCTCAAATTTGTCTTAAATTGTTGCCTCTCTTGCCATTGGTGTTTGCTTGAAAATTGGATCTTGTTGACAGTCCTCAATTTTGTCCTATCTTTGAACAGTTGTTCCATTTTATTCCCATCATAGATCACCCAACCAAACCATAGTATTAATAAATGTGGTCGGTTTATGAACTTCTTTTTACCTTTCCCATGCTTGCACTTAAATTTCCTGGCATGTATATTTCTTTTCTTTTGAGAAACGCTTGTGCATTCTAATGAACTAGAAAAACCTGTCTTTGTGGCTGTTTCTTTTAGAGAAAATCTTTTGTATCATGTTTTGGGGTCATTTGAGGGCAATGTTTTATTGGGTTTCATCTTATGCAGTTTGAATTTTGTGTCTTGTTAAGCTGTTTTTGGTTATCATCAATATATTGTAGATGAACTCAGAAAAAAAGTGATCTTTAGTGGGTTGGTGATTCATAATGGATAAAACCCTCGTACATGCAGGAGAACAGTGGTGTAATGGCTCTTTGATCTTTTATTGGCTATGGTAAAGAAGCAATTTTTTTATCCTATCCGAGTGTAATGCAGTTGATTTTTGTCCAAATGATATTTGATTTTTCATCGACATTGTTTCAATGATTTGTTTCTCTTGGACATAAGGGTGTTGCTTCTTGTTGGCTGCTTTTGTTCATTTATGTTGGTTGCAGTCTATGATATTGGGCAGCTTTGGTGGATACTTTTAAATAAATTTAGAGATTAGCCGCTAGGACTGGGCCTAGAAAGTTTACAATAGTCTGTCATAGTTGTGTTATAGTCGCCTAAATCTCTTCTAGGCTACAGCAAATGGATACTACCTGCAACTTAAGAAGCCTGTAGACATTGATGGTTTCCATGGGAAGTGTTCGGGTTTGAGACAAATGGAGACATGCCATGTAGCCGTCAAATGATCATCTATAAAAGCTCAAGTTGTTTTTTTTATTATTATTATTAGTATGAGTGCAATGTAAATCATTTTGATTAGAATGTCTGTCTTAGAGGAAGGATCAAAGAATGAGGATTGTCCCTTGTCAAACAAAGGCTCTGTTTAGGCTTAGAGACAGTTTTCTCTCTCTCCTGATAGTCATTGATTTTGATCAACGGTACGTAATGGGGTTTCTATTAAGAGAGTTATTCTTTAAAGGATGGTGTAAAGTCCATGTACAACACTTGTGGAGTGACTTTACCAGCTATTGATTTTTGTTTGTATTCTGAATTTCGTGAGTGATTTACATGGTTAATTATAGCGAGGCTAATTTTTGTTCTCTTTTCTATATGTGAGGTGTGCTGTGTGGGATCATGCTATCTCACTTCCAGGTTTGTTGTAATTAGATTCTGCTAAAGTTGGAATAAACATTAGGTTGTCTTTTGTTACCTGGCAGACACAGTAGGAGCATGCTGTGGAAGTGCCTGATTTTTTTTCTAGTTCTCTTTCTTTTTGTGTGGTGGTTCTGTAGAGGTTTTAATTTCCTGAGAAAATCTTTGTTGTCTCTTTAATTTATTGAGTTCTTTGATCTTGCTGACTATGATTTCTTTGAATAAATAGTTCCATTTTCGTTTTACCACATAAGACCTATAATGTTCGAAGAACTTAATAACAAATTTTCAGGTTAGTTTCCTTTCTTGCTGTTGGTGTTTGTCATAAAACTGTATTTCATAAAAAAAAAAAACTCTTCTATTTTGTCCTACATCTCTGAGCTGTTGTCCATTTTCTCCATGCTAGCACCCAATGAATATATTATGTTTCTAAATTTGTATTTATTTCCCTTTAACACTTGTTTGTGCATTTCTGTGCACTACACCAACCCTTTTTTATGGCTAGCAGTAACTCAGTATATTGTTAAAGAAGATGCCTTATGTGTGATGTGTGCTGAAGCTAGGGTGATTTCTCTCTCCTCTCAAAATAAACTAGTATTTCCTTGGTTCCTCATCATCCTCCCTCCTCATAAAAGCAACAGGCGCAGAGTATTTTTAGTTAATTAATGGGATGAAAGGGCTCCAAATTACTCTTCATTGTGAATATCAGGATGCTTCTATTTATCCTCAAAGATCCTTGGGACTTCTATGTTAAACTCTTACTTCTTAAGGTTTCAGTTAACAGTACTAACCATGAAAGAAAGAGAAATGGCCATTGTTGTGACTTGTGACCAAGTCAATCTGTGGAGCTTCTTCTGGCTATTGTTGTGACTTGTGACCAAGTCAATGAATGAAAGAAAGAGAAATGGCCATGCTTCATTACTCTTCCCCTTCAATGTCATATGATGTCTTATCATTGCTTTCTCTATGTCGTCCAATTGTTTTTCCTTGCTCTTTTTCTGCAGTTAAGCTTCTCAGATGCAGTGATTAGTGGCATGACAGAAGGCAAATATGTACCTTGACTAATATTACTTGGAATTTGAGTGCATATGATCTCCAAGTCTACTTGTTGGCTATTGTTCAAGAAAGCTCTCCTTAGCTGTTAGAGACTTCTTAAAACTTATTAACTTCATTGTATGGCAGCTCGACATTTGCTGCTGACTTGCCTAATTATATCTGATGTTCAGTTTCTTAATTTATTATCTATTTGTTACTGATTTGAATGGTTCTATGTCATCATATGCTACCATTTGAATGTCACTCCTGGAAGATCTTTGCTGGGATTTTCACCTTTAATTTGATTTCGCTTTTATATAAACCATAAATCTCCATACATTACTTCAGGAATTTTATATATATATATATATATGTTATTGAAATAGGTTAGAAAGTTGTTGACATTTTTTTAAATGAGAGAGAGAGAGAGAGAGATATTGACAACTTTTCTTCTCTACAAAATTCGTGAGGGAATATAATTTAGCTATTCAAAATACTATGGTCTAACTCGACCATTAATAAAAAACTAAAGAGGGAAGGGAAGTTGCTAATATCGCAGGAACAAAATATTATTCATTATAATAATATAATGATAAAATTGTATTTTATCTGTTAAACCTTTGAGCTAGGTATTGGTGGCGGGAAGATGATTTTTTTACAATGATAAAATTATTTTTTATAAATTATATAAGATTAGATTGGTTATTTTATTTTTATTTTACTAATTTACCATAGAATTAAAAGATACAATGTCTATTATCAAGGGGTATTGTGGTCTTTTATTTTTTACAAAATAGTATAATTTTTTTGATGCCGTAAAAATAAAATCAATATAATTCTCTCACAATAGCTTTTTTATTCATTTTATATTGGTTATATTGTACATTAAAAGTTACTCAAGGGTATTTTTATAATTGATATATATTATATATTATTCTAAAAAACACCTACTAGCAAGTGTGTAGACAATCCTCATGCTTTTCCGGTCACTAAATGATGTTTTCTAGGGTAGTGTTCGAAAGGTTTTGGCATTTTCTATGCAATGACGTTGCGTGTGGACCAGGCAGATCTTTGGTTTGGTGTCGACTAACATTTTTTTATTCTTCTTTTCTCTCTCCTTCTTGAATTCAGTGTTAACCCTTTTAAAATTCCAAACCAGCCTTATTAATTTTTTTTTCCTTTATATTTGGTTTTCTGTTCTTTTGATTACTATTTTTCATTTTGAATAAGTTATAAGACTACAAATGTTTTTTAATTTCTCCCCTTTTAATTTTTTATTTTTTCAAAATTAGTCTATCTTCTTTTGATTATTATTTTTTAAAATTTTGAATAAGCTATAAAATCTCGATTGTTTTTTTTTTTTAAATTCAACCCCTATCATTTTTTAATGTTTCAGATTTGATCTTCATTCTTTTTATTGCTATTTATTTTCTTAGGATCGTTTTTTAGATTGTTTTTTATATATAATTTTATCATCCATAATGTTTTTTTCTATCAATTTTGATCCTCATTCTTTTCATTATTATCTTTTTTTCTTTTGGCAAGTTTTTTAAATTGATATTTTTTCATGATTTTGTCATTCGAAGTTAAATTGGTTAGGAATTAAACTTCTTGATTGAACCAAGATAAAAGATTTCATGGGTTGTGAGTTTTGAGATTAGACTGGGTTTAAGATATTTTTTCTGGTAGTCTCTCGTTGAGCTAATGTTTTATTTTATTATTATTTACCCTCTTTTAAGAGTTTTAAAAGTTAACGTGAGTTGACTTTTGATATTTTTTTGTTATTTTTTTAGATTGATTTATTTCAATTTCATCTTTCAACATTTAATTTATTTGAAATTGTACTTCCTACATTTTTTTTCTCATTTTCTTTCTATTGAGTTATCCTAATCATGTGGTCATGGTCGCAGGGTTTGTGGATTAACTCAGGTTGACTTAGATGTTTTTTTGCTATTATAGGGTTAGTTTCAAGTTCATAACTAGAGTCATTAGTTTCAAAGGCAAATTGGCTTTTTTTTATCCTAAAAATAACAATTTATTTCAATTTCATCATTTAACATTTGATTTATTGGAAATTGGTCTTCATACTTTTTTTTTTTATTTTCTATGGGGTTATCCTGATCTTATACCCATGGTCGCAGTTTGCAAGCTAATTTGAGTTGACTCATAATTTTTCACTGTTTTTTTTTTTTAATTTGCATCCTTCAATATTGAATTGTTTGATAATAAAACTTCATGATTTTATTCAATTTACTTTCAAATGCAATCACCTTGGTATAACAACCAGGTCAAAGATTTTTCATCTTAATCTGGGTGTGCTTGAATTGAGTTTTTTTTTACTATTTTTTTCTGAATTTTTGTCATTCAACATTTTATTTACTAGAAATTGAGTTTCATATTTTTTATTTTTTATTTTTTTAAGTTATTATGTTCTCATTTAATTTATTAAGATTTCATATTCAAGTTTTTTGTTTCTTGTGTTTCTTTGTATGAGATTATCTAAATTCTATACTCATAGTGACAAAGTTTATGAATTAACTTGGTTTAACCGAGTTTTTTTATTGTTTTTTGTTTTAATTTTTTCCAGTTTTTCTCTCAAATATTAAGTTGTTTTATAATTTGGATAGATTCAGATTAAGTTTATTTTATCTTTTTCATTGTTATTTATTTATTTAGTATTATTGTATTTTTTTTATTAAATTACTAATTAAATCAATAAGTAAAATTTTATTTTATTTTTTTTATATTAAAAAAAATTACCCGGCCCAAACAAAGTGTGGGACACAAATCTAATTTTACTCTATTTATGAAAGACTTTTCAATCTAATAAAATAAATAAATAAATAAAAATTAAATCAAATAAAATCTGCCTTCCAGCTTTGACCAGGAAAAGTCTCCTCTTCCGCGTTACACTTGTAGAAATAAAACGGTGTCTGTACCTTCTGCAAAGCAATTGTCATAAGAGACTCTCTCTCTCTCTCTCTCATATTTTTTGCTCTTTCAAAAAGGAAGAAGAAAAAATCCCAAATAAATCTATCTAGGGTTTCTCGATCAACTATTTCTCTTCAACAACAATGGACGCCATAGATTCCGTCGTCGATCCTCTCAGAGAATTCGCTAAAGATAGCGTCCGACTCGTCAAACGCTGCCACAAGCCCGATCAAAAAGGTATTAACTTTTTTTTTAATTATTGGATTGTCGCAGTAAAACAAAATAGGGATTTTGAAAATTCTGGTTTTATATTTTGTAGAATTCACGAAGGTGGCGACTCGTACTGCAATCGGATTCGTGGTTATGGGATTTGTTGGGTTCTTCGTGAAGTTGATTTTTATCCCAATTAATAACATCATCGTTGGTGCTTCTTAGGTAATGTTTCGATTTCAGTATCAATTTTTTGTTTTTTATTGATAGAATTTTTAATTTTTTTTTACTGTTTATTTTTTTGAGAGATTTGTTGATGGTGATGCATGGCGGATTGATTGTTTTGATTTTTTAATCATGTAATGCAATTGGGATAATTATTATGAGGTTTATACTTGGTTAAATGGTGTTATGTTTAGAAAATAATGATTAAATCGAGAAGTTGTAGCAATTGGGATAACTTATAATCGAATTTAGTTTTATTGTCGATGTAGATTTAAGACCTGTTTGTGTTTTATACATAATTAACAAATTGAAAATTATTATGGTTTATGTCTGTATGGTTTGCACAATTAGATTGAGTTTGCTATGATTTGCAAGTAATGGTGTGGTTTGTTTAATTGTTCCTACTCTTGATTTTGATAATGGTTTTGATTATTTTCGTTTGCAATGTACTCGTGGCTGTGTCATTGTACATTGATACTTTTGGGGTCACTATTGAAAATTACTATAGCTTATGCATGTATCATTATTGATAATGGTTTAATTGTTCTTGCTCTTGATTTGATAATGGCTTTGATTATTTTCTTTGCTATCATGCAAGTTGTTTTGGTCTTTTTGTTATGCAGTATGTATAGAAATGCGGTCATGCCTCCATCTCTATAAACTTAATATTTTCTTGATTTTCCATGTTTATTTTGCGTTCTGGTTTTAGAGAATGGTCATGTGGTTCTTTTAGGCTTTATTTAAATTGTTTTGGAATCGTTTTTGAACAAAAGCTGATTTTACTTTCCTCTAAAATTGCAGGTGGTATGGATCATCAAGAGGCAATCTGATCAAAAACTTATCTTTAATGAGGAAGCTTAGCTTTTAGCTTGCTTAATTTTCTTTTTGATTTGTTTGCAATACTCCACAAACAAGGAAATTACCAATATCAGAACTTTTTATGATTCTTTTAGGCTCTGCATCTGTTTGTTTGTGATATTCCACAAACTAGGAAATTATCGATATCAAAACTCTTTATGATTCTTTTAAGCTCTGCGTCTGTTTGACCCTTTGTGTGATCTTATGCTCTTACTCTTATGCCTTTCCTTATCGATGTTTTTGTGGATGAGTTAGTTGTCTCGCCTCTTCTCTTCCAATATGTGGAGGGATTCAAGCTCATGGTTAAGTAGTCGGGAAAGAACTACAGTACAATCATGGTCTCCTTTTGGTTCGCTTGTTGTGATGATCTGGACTTCTGTAACGTGAAATTTACAGTGTGGTACTTGCAATGCTCAGCCAAAAAAGTTTTTAAAAATATATGGGGACACTATTAGATATTAGATAATGAATACCCATTCTTAACATAGAATATATATATACATAGAAAACAAAAGGAATTCTTACACTCGTCACCAAAACATATCAAAGATCATCTGGGATTTTCCTGGCAGAAGCCTGCTTCAGGTGTAGTTTATCAGTTTGGATTTCGGCAATAGAAAGAAAGGGAAGGAAAAAAGAAAATCGGTTCCTGCAGCTACTAGTAGAGTCCAAAAGGGCAGTAACCTTAAAGAAATTTTTTCATGAAGTGAAGAGCCATTAGCGAGATCCCGGAGCCTCCCAACTCCCAATATAAATTAAATTAGTTCATTAATTTATATTTTATTAAATAGTTAACAATCTTGAATATTTAAAAATTAACTAACCTCAGTAATTTTATTTTAAATATATCAATTTTCTTTGTGTTATTTTTCTTACTTGTATGTTTTGTTTATGATATTTGTATCTTTTCTATATTAAAAAAAAGAGAGAAAAACTGATCATTTCTCAAGTAATTCATTTAATTTCTTAAAAATATGGAAACTAGTTATAAAAAACCTTCAAGGGAATGGGTTGATGGTTAAGAAGGCATGCTATATTTGTTGATCACACTACTTGTTTTTATGTTTTAAATTTTTTTTTGAAAAAGTTTAAATTTTTTTTATTAAATTAATATTATTTTAATATTTTCATATTATTTTGATATGCTGATATCAAAAATAATTTTTAAAAATTAAAAAAATATTATTTTAATATATTTTTAAATAAAAAACACATTAAAAATCAATCACAACTACAATCCCTATTCCAACCGTTTGAAACCTTAATGACAACAATTAAAGGGTTTTATTAAATTTGTTTGAATGCCGAGGTACACCCTTAGGATCATCAAACGATAGAGATGTGGAAGCTAGCCAGAAGAAAGCTAGCTCGAAAATATTATTTACTGTCAAACAAAAAAACACAGTTACATAAATAATAAATAAGAAGACCTATGAGAAGACAAGTCATATTACAAAATGAAGAGAAATATTTAGAGCCCGTTTGTCTATGTGGCTACGATTATATTTTATTTAAAACACAGTTGTAGTTATTTGGTTAAATAAAAATATGATATACTATTCACTGGATTTCATTTTTTTTTTCTTTGGAAACGCAATATTTGCAAAGCAAAAATTCCTTACTTTTTTTGCACTGTTCACGTTAATTGCATTGTTCAATGAACAGTGTAATTAACATGAACATTGAACGGTGCAATTAACGTGAACAGTGCAAAGTGATGCACTGTTCATGTTAAAAATAGTGAACAGTGCAATTCTCTTGCATTGTTCACTTGCACTGTGCGGACTTCTTCTTCTTTTTTTGTTATTTAAAAAAAAACTAGTTTTGAGTAAATTTTATACATGATAATATTTTATCTAATTTTATTACACGCTAAAAAATATAAAAACTATAGTTCTTGTTATATAAATTTTATACGTAATAGAATTGTAGATAGTTTAATAGAACAATAAATTTTTTATATATATAAAGTATGATTTATTTCATGATGTTACCGCAATAGTTAAATCCACAATATTTAAATTAAAAACCATCAATATTAATTTATATTTTTTAAATTATTTTATAACCTCAATTTCAAAAACATTTTTAACCAAACACATTAAACTATTATTTTTTCAACCTCATTTTCAACTACAGTTTTAACTAAACACCTATTTTTTCAAACTAACTATAACTAAAAATATTTTTTATAAAACAATTTTTTAAAATCATAACCACAACAATTACGCAATAACACACACTCTTAATACATGCATCCAAGGTAAAAGAAAATAAATGATATATATAACCCGGCGTTGGATTTTTGTCTCCAGGTTACAAAGGTCAATTTGGTCAGACTAGGTGGGCCCTTCTTGTCACCATTATTGGTGGGGTCTCCTAAAAAACAAGGGCGAGTCCTGACTCATGAATGAATCCCGGGTAAGGAAAGAATTCCCCCCTTTTTTCTTGGACTTCTTAGCCGACCAACAATTTTATCTTTTCTCCATCGTTTTTTTTATGACTTTCTATTTTTTTAAAATTGATCTGAAAGAAAAATAAAATAAAATGAATTTTTAGAACCAAATAAAAATTCTAGAGAATTTTAAGATTGACTACACATTTTTTCCATGTTTTATATTATGTTCCTCCCATTTTTTTATTTTGTATTTCTACTATAGTTTAAAATTTTATCCCATGAAATAAGAGCAAAAAATAATTAGATAAAAAAATGAGATTGAAATTTTAAAAAGAAAAAAAATGTTTTATTTTATATATTAACATGAAAAAAGCCCAATTCTTTTAATATATTTGTTAATGGTTTCTACATTGACATAAACCTTGGTACATTGAATATTATATATCAATAAAAGCAATTATTTAATCGTATAAGATATTAGTATAATGGTATAATAAATTTAGTTTTTTAATATGAATTTAAAATTTAATATCAAGTAAAATTCATTAAATTCTTTCTAATATTTAATGTTAATACAAATTGTTGTATTAAAATTATAGTTTTAAGAATGGGCTCCGCCTAACGGATCGATTAGTAACTTGGCTAATATGAGCCTAAAATCAGATCGAGTTTAAAAAAAATAAAAAATAAAAACTCAGGTGATATAGTAAAAAAAAATCCAGGTTGACTAGGCTAAAATTCTGAGTTGATCCGATAAGAGCCTGTCAAAAACTTGATTACGACTTGTTGACTATTTATTTATTTTTAACAAAACAATATCGTTTGGATTTATATAAAAAAACAATTTGATGTCGACCTGGTAACCCAATCTAAAACTCGTGATCAAAATCTTGATCCGGGTTAACTACCTGATCAAATTTAAAAATTCCAAATAAAATTAATATAAAAAAAATAATTTAACCTCTATTAATACATAAATTAACATTTCATTTAAATTGGACAGGAAAGCAAATTCCACTCTCCACTCTCCACCGTCCACAACCCCTTCAAACTTCCAACCTCTTTAAATAACTCGCAAGTCACACGGTAGTATTCCTCTCGCTCTGCCAGAAACTCTCTCGGCGTCCTCTGTCTCTCTCTTTCTTCTGCCATGTCCAATATGGCGGCGGTAGCAGCAGCCCCCTCTACCTCCACTGCACCCATCTACAGACTCCCCTCCCCTTCCAAAGCCCCATTACCCATTTCCACACTCACACTCACACTCACCCTCCCTTCAACCTTTAACCACACAAAAACCCGCTCTCTCCACATCTCCAACTCCCTCTCCAAACCCATTTCTTCCACCGCAACAACTTCCTCCCCGACAACCGAGAAATTCTCATTTCCCAGATTTGCCCCTGATGAACCCCGAAAAGGCGCTGACATCCTCGTAGAAGCTCTCGAACGCGAAGGTGTAACTGATGTCTTCGCTTACCCTGGGGGGGCCTCCTTGGAGATTCACCAAGCTCTCACAAGATCTAATAAAATCCGAAATGTCTTACCGCGCCACGAGCAAGGAGGTGTCTTCGCCGCTGAAGGCTACGCGCGTGCTTCAGGCTTGCCTGGCGTTTGTATTGCAACGTCAGGTCCTGGCGCCACGAATCTTGTGAGTGGATTGGCTGACGCGCTGCTTGATAGCGTCCCAATAGTGGCCATTACTGGTCAGGTTCCGCGGCGAATGATAGGCACTGATGCGTTTCAAGAAACACCAATTGTTGAGGTAACAAGGTCCATTACCAAACATAATTATTTGGTTCTTGATGTTGATGATATTCCTAGGATTATTAAGGAAGCTTTTTTTTTGGCTTCCTCGGGCAGGCCTGGCCCTGTTTTGATTGATATTCCAAAGGATATACAGCAGCAATTGGCTGTTCCTAATTGGGATGTGCCTATGAAGTTGCCTGGTTACCTGTCGAGGTTGCCAAGGAATCCGAATGAGTTGCATTTAGAGCAGATCGTGAGATTGATTTCGGAGAGTAAGAAGCCAGTTTTGTATGTGGGTGGAGGGTGTTTGAATTCGAGTGAGGAGTTGAGGAGGTTTGTTGAGTTGACGGGGATTCCTGTCGCGAGTACTTTGATGGGTCTAGGTGCATTCCCTGTAGGGGATGAGCTGTCTTTGCAAATGCTTGGTATGCATGGAACAGTGTATGCGAATTATGCTGTGGATAAGAGTGATTTGCTGCTTGCTTTTGGTGTGAGGTTTGATGATCGTGTGACAGGAAAGCTTGAGGCTTTTGCAAGTAGGGCAAAGATTGTGCATATTGATATTGATTCGGCTGAGATTGGGAAGAACAAGCAGCCTCATGTGTCGGTTTGTGGGGATGTCAAGGTGGCTTTACAAAGGATTAACAAGATTTTGGAGAGCAGAGGTGCTAGAGGGAAAATGGACTTTAGGGCATGGAGAGAGGAGTTGAATGAGCAGAAAGTGAAGTATCCATTGAGCTTTAAGACTTTTGGAGAAGCAATTCCTCCTCAGTATGCGATTCAGGTTCTTGATGAGTTGACTGATGGGAATGCGATTATAAGTACTGGGGTTGGGCAGCATCAAATGTGGGCTGCTCAGTTTTACAAGTATAAGAGACCAAGGCAGTGGTTGACATCAGGGGGGTTGGGGGCGATGGGTTTTGGATTGCCTGCTGCTATTGGAGCAGCTGTTGCGAATCCTGATTCCATTGTTGTGGACATTGATGGTGATGGAAGCTTCATCATGAATATCCAAGAGTTGGCCACTATTCGTGTGGAGAATCTCCCTGTCAAGATAATGCTTCTGAACAATCAGCATTTGGGCATGGTGGTCCAGTGGGAGGATCGATTCTACAAAGCTAACCGGGCTCACACATATTTGGGGAATCCATCGAACGAGTCTGAGATTTTCCCCAATATGTTGAAGTTTGCAGAAGCTTGTGGAATACCTGCTGCCCGCATCACGAGAAAGGATGATCTTAGAGCAGCAATTCAAAAAATGTTGAACACTCCCGGGCCATACTTATTGGATGTGATTGTGCCCCACCAAGAACATGTCTTGCCTATGATCCCAAGTGGAGGGGCTTTTAAAGATGTGATAACTGAGGGTGATGGAAGAACGAAGTACTGATCTTCCTCTGCAACGGATATGTTTTTAAAAAATTATATGAATGCTGTGTTATTCCACGCTGTGTCTGTTATGTGGACCTATATTTGAATCTTGTATTGAGATTTTATATATTCAATAAAGTGGCACTTTTCAATGAGCTTGTGCATATTTAGGCTAGTCATATGATGTATTGCAGGCTAGAATGGCTAGGTTGCATAAAATGAATTGTCTTGCAGGAGAAAAAAAGGAAAATTTGAAGATATCAGGGTGCTAGTTGTGTATCCGGTCCCCCCCACAATAATTCGTGCAAAGGTGTTAGCTTGCCGTCTTCGAAAAACAAAAAGGGCTTCGGAGGATGATAGGATTTCTCTTGATTCTCCTGAATTGCTTGTCAGTGCAAATTTAGTCGTGTTTTGATTCATTCATGGTTTTGGGCTGTGAGTTCTTAATTACTCCATGATATTGTGACAGTTCAAGTTTATAAAAGTCGTTTAGGAGTTGCTTCTGCAGAACAGTCCACAACGTTTGTCTTCTTAGATGCTGCAAATGGGTCTCTCTAAGATCAACTAAATATATTTATTTGATTACATATTTCAGTGTGGGGTCTGCCATTTTGGTACAATAATCAATACATAGATTCTTATTACAAAACTAGATTACTATTGCACTGATCAAATCAATTTTTTTTTTTAGCTAAAAAATTATATATACACTCCTAAAGTGTTTGTTTTCCAGTGAATTCAAAATTCAATGGACATTGGGCAACACTTTTTTTTCTCTCTAAATAATGAAAATGTGATATATTGGATTATTTTTTTTACAATACTTAAATAATCTATACTATTTTAGGATAACCTATTAAATTTATGATGAAAATCATAAAACGATGATAATCTCTTAAAAATCAAATTGAAACAAATTATAATATTCAATTTATAATTAACAAAATATTTAATGATAAAATTAAAAAAAAAATAATTTTAAAAAGGATAAAAAATAAATTGAAAAAAGATAATAAATTAAGAACAAAGGATAAAAAAACTCGAGTTAATTTAGAAAACTCGTCACCCACGGTAATATCAAGATAACCCATATAAAGTAAGAAAAACAATCAATAGGCTAATTTTTTTTAAAAAAAATATAATATTGAATAATAAAATTAAAAAATAAAATTAATTATAAAAAAATAAAAAATCAAGTCAACTTAAATTAATATATCAAATCTATAACTCAGGTTACAATATCAAGATAAAATAATAAAAAGCAAATCAAAATTTTTTTATTTTTTTATCAAGTGAAGATAACTTTGTAATTTTACAGAGTTCGAAGAAAAAATCGAGAGAAAGAGAAAGAAAGGGGAGAGAAGGAGAGAGAAAGAAAGAAAGATTGGGTTGGCCAAACTGAACATCCTTTATGTACACATGTCGTTGAAAGAAGATGATACAAAATTAATCAAACGACACCGTGGAAGGTGTGATGGTGGGTTATATACATTGTGTGATGAGTTCGTACATGGTGTGTGATGGTGGATTATGTATATGGTGTAATGGGTTATGAAATGGTATGAAAGTTACTAATTAAATCATTATGTATGTGTGTGTGTGAATATGTTTGATTTTATCACTGTTGGATATATTTATATTGGTTAATCACTAAGTTGTTGAAACTCATCATTTTCCGCAACTATTTTCTTCGAGGCTTATAGATTTAAAAGCTGGGAAAAATCACTTGGCGGCTAGGAGTTATATATTAATTTGTTGCTCGTTTGCCGTTTGTCTTTCTTGGAAACTTTCTTTTGGTTTTTCATATTGGGAATTGTGTATAAACATGATGGAAGGCTCTGTAATTACAATAGATTTGGATTGTGATTTGAGTTGTTGTTTAGAGATCATGATATTTTGTATATGTATATATGAGTTATTTGAATTTCTTGTTTGAGGAATGTTATAGTTTGAGCCATGGTTTTGTCTAGTAATTATGAGAGCATTGAGTTTGCCAAATTTTGAAATGTTCTTGTTGATTCGTACATATTTTCTACATGAGTATTATGTGAAAAGATGTCTTTAGAATCATTTTCTTTGTAATTATGTATTTCATATAGGTTTAAAATGAAAAAAAAAAAACCATGTCATTAGTTGCCTTACGTGCCAAAGAAGTTAAAAAGGACAAGTCTATTGATCATTTTCAAGAAGGAATCCAGGTCAAAAGTCCACAGAAAAATCTGTACAGGAAGTGGAAAGATCTTGAAAAGAACAAACAAAGGATGAGGAACAAGAAGAAAACTCTAGTGGAGGTATATCATTGGATGTTTTGGCTGAAGGATTTTATGGAGTAACTCAAGTTGTGCAGAAATTAGCTCATATTGTGGCTAAACAAAAGAAATAAGGGGATCAAGTTGCTCATTTGAATCCCCAGCAAGTTCAAGGTACTGACCTGATCAGTTTTCTCAAGCTAGATCCTCCAAGTTTTGATGGCGGTGATTTTCTTCTGTCTTTCTTGGAAACTTTCTTTTGGTTTTTTATATTATGAATTGTGTATATACATGATGCAAAGCTCTGAAATTACAGTAGATTTGGGTTGTGATTTGAGTTGTTGTTCAGAGATCATAATATCTTGTACACACACACACACACACAAGGTATCAGCACCTTTTGTTTGACATTAAGACAGGAGAGGTCGAGATGCCTGAATTAATGAAAAATCATGGCAATAGTGTAATAAATATCGAGTCTTAATAATTTTTATATTCCTAACATTCTGTTCCTTGTCCTTTCTTTCTTTCTTTTGTTTTTTTTGTGGAAATTTTGGGACTAAAAGATCTGTTAAGGTAATGGTCAAAGAGGCGGTGTGATTGTCCTTTATAGGAAATGGCTAAAGAAGCTTCAAACGTGTTGCTGGTCTAACTCTCTGTAGTAAAAACGGAAAGAGCCAGCTGACAGAAGCAGGACTGGTTTTCCGAGGTAGGGGTGTGCTTGTTTTGACCACCTACCATGTCCTGTTTATACATTGGGACGTGTATGTTTCACGTTCTGTTTGTACAATGGGACCTGTATGTTTCATGTGTGTTCATGTAGGTCAATAAAATTTAACGTGGGTTTAGTTTCTTTGAAAGGGTCCAAATATTTGAACTTCAGTGTGTAGATAACCTGCCTCCAGCTATGTTTGAAAGAGGAAAATGTCTCAGGGGTGGAGTGCTGGTGCCGTGTCTGCACTGGCTGGTTTACAGGATATTTTGTTCCTGGAAAGGCATGAATTGCCGTGATGGTACAAGTATAGTTTTTGACTGTCCAGCTGTGCGCAGCAGTCTAGGCGTGTCTGCACTGAGTTCTGAGCTTGGGAGTGCGGTTGGTTCTTCAGCAGTTTGATGATGTTATTGGCATGACAGGCCAGTTTGATTCTTGAGATGGTATTGATCTGGGCTCTTAGTTTTGATGATTCCACATCTTTCGTGGTTTCAAAGGGGCCAGACAGATACAGGGGATAGTCATAGCGATCCAAAGTCCTTCGGAGAAATTCTTTGACATTTTTCATGCGAGGATTGCGAGAAGAAACAATCGTCATCGAAATCTTCGATCGCTACAGACCAGGCACATAATCTTGATGCTTTCTGATCTTTTGATATAGGGATTGTAAGAATCAAGTACTCTCTAGGTTGGCTTTGTCAGATTCATAACCATAGATGAAAATGATGGATTCCCTTCTTTTTATTACCTTGATAAGGTTCAGGGTAGAGGTTAAAAGTAAGCGATGCAAGTGGTTCTGCACTCTGCACCCAAACGGAATGTGACGGGCGCATGGTTCAAGGGATAACTAAAGACCATCTTAACCACCACGTTAAGCCTCAAACTTGAAAAAAAAAATTGTAAAAAAAACCAAAAATTATATTATTAAACACATATACAATGATTTAATAGTTAATTTTTATATATCAGCAAATAACTCATCATATCATTTCCAGTATACATTAAACACATAATTGTGGGCTTTTTTTAGATGCTTCCGCCTCCGAAGAGTGAAGGTTATTCAATGATAGGATTATTCGTAGGGTGAATGATAATTCAATGACAGGTTAAAATTAACCAAATCAGATTACCGATTTCAGACACCAAGGTGAAAACATGTATTGACTTTGCTTAATTAACCAGTCCAAGCATGCTCAAAAATCACAAACAAAAACCTCTTCTTAATCTTCGAGCTAAGAAGAAGCTGTTGTTGTATCAAAAGATCTCTTCCTAACAAGAAGGCATGTGATTGTTGAAGGATTAGTAGGGGTATTGTCAGGGCTGCACAGCACAAAGTCAGGCCTGTGAAGTGCAAGATTCAACCTATCCTTTCCCACAACAAGTGCAGTTGCGTCCAGCAGAACATGCCATGAGTTCCGATGGGCTTCTGATATCCAATGCATCGAATAACGAGTTCCATGCACATCAGCTGGGTATGAGAACAACCCCTTAGGGCTGTGCTTACACTTCCTTCTAAAATACTGGCTGAGCTGTGATCCCTTGATTCTCAAATCCAACCAAGTTTCTGGTGTCGGGATCACTTTTGATTCCTTGTAACTGGCGAATTCCTTTACATAATCCATTTCTTCCCCAATAGCAGTCATGTAGAATTTCCCTCTGAAGAAAGGGTAGCTCTCCCCTACTAACATCATTGCATCTTTGTAGTTTTGAGTAAATAGGACAAGATACTCGTTATCGAGTAATCCACAGTGCCTCAGAACTTTGTGCTGAGCTTGAATTTCAGGTATTGATACGAAACTCCCTGGAAATGAGGATTTCTCTGTGAGAATATCAAGCAGTCTTGATGGCTCTAACTGGGCTCTATCCAAGTCAGGGTGATTGCTTCCCAAGGATGGTGTGGAGACCTCTCTCGGACTAGCCCTTGGTGACTTATTCTTGTCGTCAGGTGAAGGCTCTGAAATCTCCTCGTTGATACAAAGAGTAGATAGATCAACCTTCTCTCCGATAAAGCCAGCATATTGGGGGTATTTCGCCAAGACATACTGCTCAACATATTGCATTTCTGTTGTTGTTATCGGACCTGACCATCTGAGGTCAAGACCTCGAATTGTCGATATGGCTTCTGCCAAGATATGTGCAGGAACTACGGTATGTGCTTTCTGTATACAACCAAAACTAGTTAGATAGATATGATTTACAACCCTACAAAAACATAATCTAGATTGTTTAGAGATTGAAATATACCTTCACAACCATACTGCTTGGTCTGCTATTTTCGACTCCAGGTTTGGTTATAGATGCAAGAAGAGATTTTTTCTTTTGACCTTCCATCCTGGCCTAGTTTTTTGTCAACCTTAATTAGAATTCCTGAACATTTTTTGTGGTTAGATTACTTTTTATAGAGTACAAGTTACTTACCTTAGATCCTGCACTGTAAAGAACCTCTCCTTCATTGTTCCTACCCATGGGATCGGGGATCGGGGGGGTTGGGAGACAAGAACACCACAGGGAATTTACTGCTGCACGTATCAGCAAGTTAAAATTATGAAACAAAGAGATTCATGGAAAGAAAGGACCAAGGGAGCCTAAGAATGAGAAACCAAAGTAGTCAAACCCTCCGAGAACAAAAAAGGAAGTGAGTAGGAGTGTTAAAGAAACCGAAAGTGACCACTGGGAAAAGGAGCAAGTAGGGGATTTGGTGGAAGAAATTAGAGTCAGCTCTGAAGAGAAGACCAAGCCAAACTGACTAAAACATTTCTTGTTGCAAGCTTGGATATGAATGTCAGCTATTCAAGAAAATAAAAATAAGTCACGATAACGAAAGGCATGCTGACAATGACAAGAGCAATGTTCTAAAACTGGGAACCATCAACAGTTGATGGTTTCCAGTTCGTATTCTAACCATGGTTTTTTAATCTTATAAAAGATTAGTATATGCCATATGATCATTAGTTAATATGAGTATTTAGCATATAATAAACCTTGATTATACCTTTAATTTAGCTCGACTTCCACGCCTCTATCAATCCGACTCCAGGATTAATAGTCAGAAGGGAGAGAAAAAAAACTTAATTCTCAAATGATATTAGAGTGGCAACAAACGGCAAAAATATATTCAATTGGGATGAAACATCAGCCTCTAAATTTTTAAATATTCAATGGAAAGCGACCATTTAAGAACCTTTAGTTAACAAGGAAGGACTTGGTTGTGTTGAACTACACGAGTCCTTTGGTGTGAAGGCAGACCCTAAACTTAAGAACTTGTTTCGAAGCCAAGCTTGTTGTAATTTGTAAATCAGCAGAGGGATTGTAGCTGAGTTCTATAAAAGTTTCTGATGAACCTCTTCAGAACTTGGCATTGTTTAACAACAACGTTTTTTAATGGCAGGTAGCTATCCTAATTCCTGAGGGTGATAATATGATTAGAAATTGGTATGTTAACATTAAGCAGCGATGTGAGCATATTGATATCAGCCAAGTTACTGTCGGCAGTAGTCTTCTGCTACTGCTCCAGGTGCCAGTCAGCTAAGCCACATCCTGTGCTCGTATATGGATTAAATGAATAACTGTTCTAGAAAATTGCAGGATCTTGGAGGCCCTTTTAGACATGGTGCTGAAGAAACCAAGAACAAGGTTTATTCCAATTCGGTATAGAAGTAGAACATGCCGCCCTTAGATGCCTGAAAGGAATACTTCCATAGAGACAAAGTACCAAGAAAAGCTTATTATAATTTGCAAATTGACCTTAAGATAATAAATAGATGCATCTCCTCGAATTGCATGATTATACTTAAAATCAGTGGAAAATGTTGTGCTTTCAGGCTAGCTGAGATTTGCTGCCATATGCGCAGTCCCCCGTTTCAGTTGAGCCAACTACTCTGTTGAAGAATACCACTGCAGAAAAATTAAATATAACAATACTCTCTTCATTCCATTTGACACTCCATGCATATATATTTAATGAATCCTTAAGCAGTTGATCTTCCCAGTATTGAGTTATTTAGAATATGACTTTTCTCGAAGCTTAGCTTGAAAGGACTGCAAGACTTAAACAAATCCCCCCCTCCCCACTCTCTTTCCCTTCGATTTTCTAACCATTTGGTTTTGCGAAAAAAATAAGGCTACACATCATGAAAATATGATAAGAAAAAAACTTCAAGAATATATGTGAATCAGTGAATTAGGAGGACTGGTGCTTCAGATAAATTCTATGGCGCTGAATTTAAGAACTGAAACTACCTTTGTCAGGTGAAAACTTTGTTATCTCCCTAAAAAAATTCACACCATGTCAGTAGAATAAACTTGCTTGCAAAATCATCAAACCCCTCTTCTAAAATACTGGAGTTGAAATTAATAAATTAACTACTGATCTATATATTCATCGAATCCAACTTGAAATTAATCGGACATGTAGTATTACCAGATCTGTATATATATATTAAAAAATTATACTTTATTTCTTGAGTTTTAGGCATCCACTGGATAGTTGGGTAGCGCTTCGTCGTGAGTCTGACTGATTTTTCTATGACATCAAAAAACGTTGTTCAAATGCTATATATTAGCATGTTTTAAAAAAGAAAAAAAAATCACGACTCGAGTGGTAGATCCTATTAGGGCCAATAATATAATAGATAAAACAACAACAATAAATGTATCGAATTTTAAAAAAAAAAGGTGAAAAATATGACTAGAAGAAAAGGAATGTTTATCAAAACAAAAAATAAATTACAAAATTTAATTTTAAGTTAACTCAAAGTTAAAAGATAAATTGAAAAAAATAAAATAAAATAAAGTATTCCGAGTTAACCCGAGCTAGTATAGAAAACTCGCAACCCGATTCGTGAGCTCAAGCCTATCTCATAGAAGGAAAATTAAAAACAAAATAACAATGATCAATTCCTAACAATTCAAATATAAAATATAAAAGTATGAAATCAAAAAAAAATCAATCAATAAAAAAGAAGCCTAAAAAATCAACACCTGCAAACTCGTGTAAGGCTGTGAAACCTTACAAGTTGGATCATGCGAATGAGGTGACCTAATAGAAGAAAAAATTGGACAAATTATGAATCTTAATTTAAAAATGAATCTAATTTTGAAGGATGAAACTGAAAAAAAAATATAGAAAAAAGTGACCCCAAAAATACTTAAGTTAACCGGCCAAACTCGTTGTCCAAGTCATGAAATTGAGATAACCTAATTGAAAGGCAACCGATGAAATTTATGAAGCTTATTTTTTAAAATAAGCAACGTTAAAAGATGAAATTGAAAAAAAAATAACTGCAAAAAAAAATTGATGTCTACTATATTAATTTTTTTCAAGTCACTAAGTCGGAAACACCCTATCTAAACTAACCACAAAACTTAATTAGTAACAAATCAAATATTAAAAGATAAAATTGAAAAACAAATCATACAAAAGTATCCAAAACAAAATAATAGTAATTAATTTAAGAGAAAGGTGACCAAATTTGAAATAAATAAATAAATGAGATGACAACTTATAATTTTGAATTGAAGAGGAAAATTGAAAAGAAAAATCAAATTTACAAAGGATTCAAAACAAAAAATCAAAATCAAATGAATAAGGATTAGATTTGAAAAAATAACAAATCATAATTATGGATTAAATGAAAAAATTAAAAATAAATTGAAATTTAATTAAAAAAATTAAGAACAAAAATTTTAAAAATAAAAACCACGGTTATAATATCAGTAAATAAAATGATAATTCTAAAATTTTAAATGACCATAATTGTCACGACCCGAATCCCAAATCCATGACCGGCACATAGGCAAGGTTCCCCTCCAAGGTTCCATACCTATGCGAACCCAAACTTACACACAAACTTATCCTAACTCAATCAGAGTTCAACGCAGCATTAATAACAAAATCAACTTCATATATAATTGAATTGTCTTAATACAAGAATTAATATAATTCATAGTTTTGGAGCACTAACTTGACAAAAAGAAAGATACAAATTACAACCAAAAGAGAGGTCGTCAAGGTCCAAAAAATGACACGCTATCCTGCTATCAAGCCCTGAAAAGGATAAATAATGAGAGAGTGAGTTCAACAACTCGGTGAGTAGATAACGTTCAATATACACACGCAGGTAATATAACAATGAGAAATATATATACAAGTATGGCTTTAGGTTCTTATGGAAGTGTTCTCAAATTGGCCATAACAAGAAGATCATATGGTAAAACTCGTCGGGAAAATGAGGCCCGTCTGTGGGATGATCGGTCCACGGTTGGTGACTCCCGGACCAACTAGGGTTCGGAGATCGATGTGCACAAAGACTAACACTACCCCGTTAGCATGAGTATTCCCGACCGACATACCATAGGTTCATAATCATAATCAAAACGAGACATATTCATATCTCAAGGCTCAACTCATGACATCAATCAAATGAGGAGCTATCAATTAAAAATTCAATTCAAAATATATATCTTGGTTCATATCAAGAATTCGGATTCAACAATTAATCATGCTTTATCAAAACAAGGATAATAATCAACATATATATTATCAAGAAGCATGATTCAATTCATATTAACAAATCAAATATTTATACTATTTCTCATGCATATGGAAAATTATCCACTCACCTGACTCAAAAGCAAACAGAAGCCAAAAGCAGACACCAAAGAAAATCCCTTACGGCGTCCGTGGGTAGAATATCAGGATTATCTGAATATAAAGGAGACATATTTAAGAACGACTCGAAAGAACATTTAACCTATTTAATACACTTATCTAAGGGTGTATTCCATAACCCTATATGTTTTTGAACTAACTAGTTATCTTTCCTAAAAACTCAACATTTAACGGTTTTCCCGAAATCTAATCCATAATAAAACAACTAATAAAATTGACAATAATTCACTAAATAACCCTTAATTATTCATCAAACTAATCTGCAAAAGCTAATATTACAGCTAGGGAATAATCTGTAATTTATCATATTTTTAAGGGTCAAATTGCAACTTTTGTCAAATTGAAGGACTAAATTGAAATTGTCATAAATCCATTGCTAGACTGAATTTCTGACCATAATCAGTCCTCATTTCTGTCCAGATCATCTCATTATACTCAAAGGACCATTCTGGAATTTTACCAAATTTTTAGGGTCAAATTGTAATTTGTGTCAAATTGGAGGACTAAATTGAAAGTGTTAAATTCTCTTATCTATACAGTAATTCTGTCCATAATTCATATGTTATTCTGTTCAGATTCTCGGAATAGGCTCCAGGGACCATTCTGCAAATTTTCCAAAGTTTGGGGACTAAACTGTAATTTTCCAAAATTGAGGGACCAAATTGAATTTTTGTCATCTTCAACCTCCAACTCAGAATTCTCACAGATTACCTACTGTTCTTGCCAAATTTCTAACTCAACATTCACCATTTACACAAAATCATAACTTAAAATCATCATCTTTCAATTCAATCTCTCAAAATCATCCAAATAATCAAATACCCACAACAATTAACCCATAACATTCAACTTAATTCATCAATTAACCCAAAACACAAATTTTCAAAACCCTAACATTAATCAAAACTGAAATTAAACCTTAATTAACATACATTTATACATTTAACAACCTAAATCTTACCTTTAACTTATTCTCTTCAACTCCTTTTTTTTTCCCCTTATTTTCCCCTCTTTTCTCTTCTTCTTCTTTCTCATCTTACCTCTCCCGGTTTCTCTCTCAAAATTCAGATCTCTCTCTCTTTTCTTTTCTTTTTTTTTTTACTTCCTATTTATACTTATCATGTTTATTCAATTACCACACTACCCCTCATTCAATTTATTCCTACATCTAAGCATTCAAGGACTTTATTGTATTTTCCTACTCATTTATTCAAAACATCACAATAATAAATTTTGAGAGGAGACGAGAGAAAAAAAAAATTGGTGATATATCATCACATAAATAACAACTTGCACTGCCCCCACACGGAAGGAGATGCCTTAACACTTCCAATGCTGTCATGAAAATTATCATTTGGATGTTGGGAAAAGTTGCACGCACTACCATAAAAGAGTGAGTACCTTCCACGTTACACACGCAGCTAACTTTAGTTTCTAAATTATATTTTATATTTATTAAGGTATCAAATTACCTTCTAGAAAACTTAATTATAATAATAAAAAAAATGTACATAGTGAACCATGATCGCTATATTTTAAGAAATCATTTAATATTTTAATTTAGTTATATGAAAAAAAAATCTATTCAAATCAAATAAATATTAAATGATAAAATTATAAAAAATTAATATTAAAAATCAAAATTAAGTACCAAAATACTTTAAAACTAGCAGAGACTCATGTACAATGAAGAAAAGAAGAAGATTCCCAAAGTTTTATTATTTTTAATCAATAAAATTAATTTTTATTATATTAAATTGACCATCAACTTAATGTCAAAACGTTTTTTAAACTTCATATTTTCAAATTTTTATTTATTATTATAATTATATAATTTTCTTGATATTCGTTTTTCTTGTTAGCATGTATTAAATAGTTTCAAATTTTTATTTGTTTGAAAATGACAAAAATATGTATTTCCCTATTTGTTGGAGGGTAACGCTGCAATTGAGTTATTCAAAGCAAATTAAGGAAAGGCCGACAGTGTGGTTCGAACGTTTTACCACACAGAACAAACACCTTTGCTAAACATTCGCGCCAAATTTTGATTTAATCAAAACCAAGTGTTTTAAACAAAGTAACGGACAAGTCGTCTTCCTGGAGTCAACCCAGATTCCACCCACAACATTAATGGTCGGGAAAACAAACAGGGTAGATGAATATGACATAACATTAAGATGTTGTTTGTTTGAGGGAAAATAATTTTTTAAATTTTTTTATATTTGTTTATCTTTAAAAAAATTAATAAATATAAAATATTTTTCAATCAAAGAAAAATTTGGTTTGGTTTCTAGAAAAGTATTTTTCTTTTATTTTGGACGGAAAACACCTTTCAGAAATTGTGAAAAATTTAAAAATATCATATTAATTGTTGATTATAACAAATTTGATCCTTAAACTTAAACTTTTGATTGCTATATATTTTGTTTTGATTTTTTTTTTAATTCCACTCCTTAGAATTTAATTTTTATATTAACTTTGATTCTTATTTTTATGATTGTTATTTACTTTTCTCTTATTTATTTTTAATTGAATTTTTTATCTATCAAATTTAAATCTCATTCTTTTAATTATTACTTATTTTATTTGAAATAATTTATAACATTGTTATTATTATTAATTTAATTTCATCATTTTTTAATTTTTTATATGTTAAATTTGATCTTCATTATTTTTATTTTTATTTATTTTATTTGAAATAATTTATGAATTTTTTTTTCAATTTCATTCTAATTCAACTTTTTAATTTATAAAATTTGTTACTCGTTATTTTAATAAACTTGAAAAAAATATTAATAAGTTATTTTCCAACTTATTTTACATGACATAACTAAACACTAAAAAGTGTTTTTCAACTTATTTTTTAACACTATCAAATATCAAAAAATAATTCACTTTTTAAAAATTCATTTTTCAAGAAAACTACTTTCTAAAAAAAAATTATTTTCCAGCAAACACACGGGGCCTAAAACTCTTTTCTTTAACCATTTTTACCCAAAAAAACCGTAAAAAAACATTATAAAAAAATCAAATAAACTCATTTAAGGCTATAAAAATCCAAAAAATCATAGTAAAAGCCAAAAGTCAACCCGATTTCCAAAACTTTTACAAGTTAAAATCTACTTTTCTAGACAAGTTGAAGTTCGAATAACACCTCAATAGAACTCTTCTTATTGAAAAGAAATCGTTAACACCAAAATGCTCTTTTTGTGACCAAAATCAGTTCCAATCAACATCTTTCAGTCTCTTCAACCGGAATACAGTAATTTTCTCTCTCATCTCTTCTATTAGATACTGAATAAATAAATAAATAAACTTTAAGAGCATAATGAAGTTTGCTTCTGAAATTCAAATTAGACATTATATTTCTCAATATTTTTCACTTCAATCCCCATCATAGAATTTTTTTAATCCTTTAACAAATTTTGACAAAATAGTTTACTTGCTATTAATTAATTTATAAAAGAATGTAATCGGAAGAAAAAATAAAAAGATAAAACAATTGCTAAGGTGATTGTCCTAGGCATTTTTAGTACATATTACTAGCTATTTGACTGGCTTACTGTATTTTTTTTCAACAAAAAAAAATGAAATGCAAGTATAAAATACGTTTTTTTTTTTTTGCACAGTGATTTCCCAGCAGCGTTTAAAGATTTGTTAATGAATAATGACTAGGTTGTGATATGTTGGCATCGAATTGACAGGTTAGAATTTAGCATACAAAAAGCACACATCCTATTTTCACCGGCCTTCACATGAACGAACAAACTACTATATACAGAATCATTGGTGCATCCCACAAAGTCAAAATTGATTGAAAAAGACCCTCCAACAAATTAGAAACTACACCTTTGCCTCCTTCAATCTCACTCATATGAAGCACCAAACGAGCCCAAATAGAGAAAAGTGACAAAGTTGAGTCTTTGAACCAGCATCCTACAACTTTAAAGACCCAACTCAACATCCCCCAAAAAATGATTTGAATACCAACCCCTCATTATTCTTTTCACAAGTTATACGTATGAGCAGCTTTGATTTGTAAATTCCATCGCTTAACCATAGCAATTAGGTGAAAAGCTGACAGCTCGATTAGAGAAAATGTAACACTTGAAACAGAAGCAGAAGACCCTTTTCTCCTGCCTCACTCAAATATTAAAAAAGAGTAATACGATAGCAAACTTGATAAAAATAAAAAATGAACCCACCAGCAGTTCGATACCTTGCTAGGAGATGTGATTTTAGCAGGAGTTTTGAGGAAAGGATTAGGAGAGGGAAAAAAATGCCCCCAGAAAAGTACAGTATACTGTTCTCTTGCTACTACTCTTGAGAAGTCTTCGCCTCCAAGCTCACCTGAATCACAATTCAATCTACCCGTTGACCGCAAATATTTCAAGGGAAATAAGAGTATGGCAATTCCCGGAAAAAAAACTTATACCTGCCGTTGTCTTCATTTTATCAAGCATCTCCATCCTCTGACTTGTTAGAATTGCAATCACTACTCATCTTCTGCCCCTCCATTGCCTGCTTTGCCTCCTACTCTACAACTCATGTGTTCTACTCCTATGGCCTGCGACAAGGTTGCATCTCACACACCTAGCAGTCAAACAGTAGAACAGAAAATCTCTGCCAATGCACCTACTCTCACAAAAAAAAGGAACATAAACTTTTATCTGATCTCATTAAATGTAAAGCCCCCTGCAACCTCCTTATTTTTGGAGCACAGCCCCAGTACATGAAACTGTCCATCGTCTCAAATCAGGTGGCATCACAATCTTTCTAGAGGATGATCCTGACAAAATAAATGAAGCCAGAGCAAAATGGAACACCACTCAAATCTACAAGGTTGACTACCAGACACCTGCAAAGAAGGCCTGCAAGCTGCTTGAATGTGCTAGGAAAAGCCCAGCTTGTGCACCACACACAGAAATGCTCCAGAATTCATCATGCAAACTTGCATTGAAAAACTTGCCCCAGGAAGTTTATGAGCTTAAATGGAATGTGGTGGCGGTGGATGGCTCAACTGCTCAAGTGGCCACTCACCAGAGGCACCGGGCAGAATGGGGGCAATCTACACAGCTAGTATGATAGCAAGAGCTGGGAACGTAACAGATGTAATGGTACATGATGTTGATAGGATAATTGAGAAGTGGTTTTCCAGGGAATTTCTGTATGATGTGAACTTGATTTCTTCAAAGAGGAAAATCTGGAGTTTTAGGATCCCAGGTAAATCAAATTCTTCAGGATTCTGCTCAGACCAAACAGTTGCTATAGAGTGATGGTTTTGATTCGCACAGTGAAAAAATCTAGTCTGTACAGTTCATGATCATTCTTTCCATGCACATAGTGAAGTTTGTTTCAGATGTCATGACATCTTTTATCCATATAAAAGCCAAGACCATGCCAATCAAAGGCCTAACATCTAAACACCATCAGGCATCAGGTCACTACCTTCTTGTAGAGAAGCAAATTCAAAGTACAAAGAGAGTAAATACAAGCACTTTTCCATCTACACGGAAAATATTTTCAGCCAATCATAAACAAACTTCATTGTTTTAAAATTGATTCATGTTTAAGGTAGGAATACCAAGAATTGAATACTGTCCATGGATTTTGCCCAATGAAACCACCGTTGGAAAAGAACCTTGTTTTGCTGCGTAACTCATTGTCCACAGCTGTTTCTACATAATTAAAGAAAAGGGCTCTCTTATTAGAAGATTAAGTGACCTAATAGCTATATTTTAAAAAACAATACTTCGATGTTTTGGGTTCCATAGTTTGCTTTTCTGATATTTAAACAGAGGGAAGTAGTGGCAAGGTCAAAAGCAGTAGATAGAACACCAACTAAACTACCTCCAAGGGTGAACAGTAAAAAATGACATGAAAAAAAAAGAATCTGATGTCTAACATGAGAGATCTGCAAAATGTAATTTAAGGTATGGGTGAACAGTAAAAGTTGACATGAACAAAAAAGAATCTGATGTCTAATATGAGAGATCTGCGAAATGTAATTTAAGGTATACTAAAAGGGCATCAACAACCCCAACATCTAACATTACCATGATTACAAGACGGACCCAACAAGTGATTTACCATTTCTGGGCTCAAGTTTGTAATGATTCCTTGTTTTGGCAAAAATATATACATTCAGGTCCAAAATCTGAAGTTGAGGCGGGAACAGTAGTACCCTCCCATCATGATCGTCACCAGAAGCATTTTTAGCCTGTGAGGATCCTACAGCAGACATCATTTACCTGCATCCTTCCTCTGTGTAGCAGAAAAAAATATAAACGTATTAGACAATAAACTAATTTTCCACAAGCCCATCATAACATGCACAAATCAATGAAATTCATGCTAGACTTAAATACAATGCCGTCAACCCAATACGCAAATAGGTTTTAACAAGGCATGTCACCTCAAACTAGCCTAGACTGCTACCTACAAAGCTGAACTGCTGGTACTTCTTGAGGAATGACCAATAGCTATGATAACTTGACCACCTGCAAATGCCTAGTTACAATTTTTCTTTTATCAAATTATGCTGAAGTAGACTGGTGTCCTAATACAGAACTCATAATAACTTGAGTCGAGTTTAAATGTGAAGAGATGTCACTATCTATTAACATGGACAATCATGTAACAAGAAAACAATGTATTGCAATGATGTTCAAAACATGAAATGTATAATTCAATTGCCACCACAAAAGGAGTCAAGCCTGAAAATGGAAAAGATGGGACATATTATGAACTGCATAATACACACAATAACTTGGAGCTTAGTGATTACCATCCGTTTGCTGATATATGGCTGTATCATAATTGGCATCTC
Organism: Populus deltoides; assembly: GCA_015852605.2. NCBI lineage: Eukaryota > Viridiplantae > Streptophyta > Magnoliopsida > Malpighiales > Salicaceae > Populus > Populus deltoides. The sequence goes on from CM027581.2 coordinate 3,808,116, forward strand.
AGTATCAATCTCAACACTGGATAATTTTTGTTTCTCCTTCTCAAATTCTTTTCTAGACTCCTTTCGGCTCCCAGACTGCCAAACTCTACCAAAATTGGGAAGCCAGTTAGCATTGTAATCACTCTTGACAGCCTCTCCTCTCTTCTCCATCTCCATCTCAATCTTTCTCCTTTCTGCCCAAGCAGCTCCCACCCTTTTTGGGTTCAATTTATGTGATTTCCCAGATTTATTTGAAATCGACATAGATTTATTAGAAAGTGTTGGTTGAAAATTTAGTTGATTTGTATCAGTTCCTTCAAACCACGGTGGAGGAGCTCCAGTATGCACATTTCCTCCAGCCATTTGTGGGGTCAAGGCAGGCACTTGAGTGCCTCCAGCCAATTGTGGAGCAATAGCAGGAACTTGAGGGATATTCTGCCAATCTAACAGAACAATTACAAGATGAGGATTTGACATCTAATAAAACACCATGATAACAGTACCCCATTCACCATGCTATTCAAATTATACATGTACGACCCATGATAACAGTAGAATAATAATGGAAATGAGATGTAAAAATCATTACCCTGTAAACTGCTCACTCCATGTCCAATTCTCTCATCCTGATATACCTGGCACAGCTATAGCAAACAAATACAAGTTTACACATTTTAACACCAAAACAAGTACATGCAGAAATGAAAGTCCTCCCGAGAGCCCTTGACATCACTGAGCATCAAGCAAAAACAAAACCTTGACAGCATTTAGAAGTTGGATGGTACAACAGGCATGCAATTAAATGAGGAAGAAGGAGATGATACATAAAACAATATGGAAATTTGCACATCATAACACTAAATGGATAACGCCTGCAAAATCTTTTACAAATCATCATCCTGGTTAAGAGTGTCAATATACATGTAGGACATGACATCTCGACAGATTTATGCACCTGACATTTCCACCTTACCCTCATTTAAATGATCAAAAAATAGTATTCACAAGTAGGGGGGGGAAAAAGAATCCTCTTAATACAGCTTTGTGATTATCAAAGCCACCCAATAAACAACAGAAAAGATGGATAAGTGCAAGTAGTTTCATATCCAGTCACCGTTCATATGACTACTAGAACAATCACTTAATGAAAAGATGTACACCAAAATGCTGCACACCCTCAGACAACCTCGACAGATATTCAGCCTATCTAGTAAAACTAATAAATGCAACACTTAAAGATAGGTATCAAAATAAATTCAAATGCACCACCAGCCATGTACCATATCTCCCCCAAAACTAATCCAGAGAAACCCAACAGTTAATTAACTAATGAATTGCATATGTGGTACAAGATAAATCTCACCACAAAATTTCAGCCACAAGTAAAAGTTCCAGAAGAAGAAAATAATCTACAAATTTTGGAGAAAATGAAATGAGCTTCATAGAGAAAGAGTGTAAAGGACCAAACTCACCTCTCCATTTACAGGATTAGATGCACAGTTTATCCTGTTATAAGGGACAGAATGTTGGCTACTCCAATTAGCTGCATATTTCAAGCGTAAGGGACATGCAACAGAACTAGTATCAATATACCTCCATTCAGAGCTACCTCACTGAAGGAAGAGATATCAAATAAACAGCTTATTCTTACCCGTTGTATCATTTGAATTGCATAAACTTGTAGCAGAACGTGCGCCCTCAGGCAAAGTGGATACAGCACCATACATGGATGGTCCAGCATTCCTAGCTGCAGAGAATCCTGAATTGGATATCTGATACTCATTCGTATAATACTGTAAAGGCATAACACCATTTGAAATATTCAAATTAACATTATCCAAACTATTATTCTCAAAGCTATTTATATTTTCATGGCTGAGTTCATCGCGGATATCATTTGAAGGTCTGACTTGCATCCCTCGTGATCCATCACTATATGATGACGCATCATTCCTCAAAGCTTCACACTTCTTCTCCCACTAACATTTAAGAAACATAACATAAATTAGTCAAGTAATACAAAACTTTTAAACCAATGCTATCATATTCATACTTAAAAAACTCAATAACACAACCTTAATCTAGAATAGAACAACGAATTTGGCTGATACCTTAGCTGCATCAGCTTCCGAAATCCGAAAAGTATCGACACGATCCATTCCACCACCGTTTTTCCACATAAAGTGCTTCAATTTCTTCAAATGTTCCTCACTCGCCAAGTGACTAATCGCCTTAGCACTATTTTTTTTTTTACAGAATAAAGGAAAAGGAAGAAGAGGAAGAAACACGTTAATTGCACTAGAAATTAAATAACAAACACCAGAAAATTAAAATAAACACTGAAGATAATGAAATAAAAAAAATATTTGACTAATTGAATATTATTTTTTTATTTTTTATATTTTACCATGCGAAGGAGCTGCCAGTTTCGTGGATATCGAAGTCGCAGAAGACGCACCAGATGCGATTGCGAGAGGCGAGTTCAGGGCGGAGAATGGTAGGGTTTTTGAGAAAGAAGCGAATGTCGGCGAGTTTGGTTTGGAAACGAGAGAGGAAATTAGAGAGTGATTTTTTGTGGTTTGGAAGGTACTTGTGGTTTTGGCCTTGATCGTGATTCAAATTACATGCTTTGCAGAATTCGAACTCCATGTTTTTCTTCTTCTCATTGTTAGTCTTCATCTTCTGGTTCATGGTGGTGACTTTTGGGCTAGCTAGGGTTTTGAATTAGCTCTGTAACTCAAGTTTGGAATTTTATTTTTCCGGACAGTGGATGCCGATCACATTAGATGACGCGTCGTTCTTTTCCTTATATATGTCTGTGAAACGCAGCGTTTCTATTCTAAATTGGTTCCCGCCAATATCTAATTCTGAGAAAGTAAATAATAATAATAATAATAACAACAGTAAGGTTGCATAAATATCATTGATTTCTATACATATTAATTTTTTAGCGGCATTCTGAAATTATAATCATTCATAAATATGTGTATTTCCATCTTCTTTTTTTAAATAACTCCCCCCTTGATTAATTTTATGATTTTTGGATCAAATCTAAGTGTGATAACCATAATCCATAGTTACTTAGTTTGTCAAATTTAATTTTTAATTAGAATATATTTTATATTATGATAGCAATTATTTTTTAAAGTATTTTCATTTAAAAACGCATTGAAATAATTATTTATTTTTCAAATTAGTTTCTATTTAATACTTTTTAAAATCTTGATTGAATGGAAAATATCAAAAAGAAATTAATTTAAAATAAAAAAAATACTCTTAGCTGTATATGCTAAAAAAAACTTAATGATACTAATCAGGGAACATAATTAAAGGCACGTAAGCTTGATTAATCAGGTTTGATACATAACTTATTAAATCAAATGAAATCAAAATCTTATAGTTTTATTTTAATTTATTTATTTTTCAAACTAGTTTATATTTAATATTATTCAAAAACAAAGTGGGTATAAAAGGTATTATTAAATTAATTTGAGAATCAATGAGATTAAAAGTTCATTTATTTTTACGTTTTAAAAATATTTTTAAAAAAAAAATTTTAATTTTTTTTTAAAATTAATATTTTTTATGTTTTTAGGTGATTTTATTGTTAATGTAAAAATATTTTTAAATATTTTATATTTAAAAAAATAATTTATATAACCGCAAAAATACCAAAAAGTTATAAATATTATTTATATTTATTTTCAAACAAAAATACTTTATAAAACCTTAATCATGTAGTTAAAATGATCAATTTACAAGTGATTAAATTTGCTCTTCGCTCTATTCCATACATACGAGTATGATATAATTTGATGTATTAGAATCACCGTAACTCTTGTTCACGTACAATTCATTGAATTTGTTTTTTCAATTTGATTGTTGATTTTTTTTCTAAGTTAAAGGACTAGAGTGATAAAAGCTGAGAAAAAGGGTGGTGGTTTTAAAAAATTAGGTGAGAAGTTCGCTTTCACCCTCTTACTTTTTAAATGACAACATTTAGGTCCCTCATATTCCACCCTCTTTCTTTCTGCACTGCATCAATCAACCTATCAAAGTAGGAAATGAAAGTTCGAGAAAAGTTTGTAATCTTACGTAGACATCAACTTTAGCCTCCAAAATTGACTTTCTTCTTTTGTATATATAAAAAAGGCTTTGGCTGAATAACCCAGCCCCGGGGAGCCTCGTCATCCATCCGTGGAGGTAACCATCATCCTTTCTTCGTGGCCTTTCTTCTGGTGGGGAATGGACATTTTAAGTCCCTTTCTTGAGAATTCACGAAGAAAATAGTTATCTTAGTGGTTGTTGACTATGTCATAAAGTGGGTGGAAGCAGAAATCTTTGCAGAAATAACCATTTATAAGGTAGTTTCAATTTTATTGAAGAATATCATTTATAAGGCTTTTTTTTCTGCCCTCTTTCTTCTTTTTTTTCTCGATCCTTGATCTGAGAAAGTAGAAGTGGAAGGAAAAAAAAATCGGTTGAAAACAATTTTAGCCATTAACAAAGTCGATTGAGGTGTTTATGAGTTTCATTCAACAAAAATAGTTTAATTTTAAAGTTATATTATTTTATAATTGCACGAGAAGATAGATATGATTTAGTTTAATTTTAAAGTTATATTATTTTATAATTGCACGAGAAGGTAGATATGATTTTGATAAGTTTTTAAATTTTGTGTTGATTCTTTATTTTTGAACTGATTTTTTGATTGTTTGAAGACACAAAGGAGTTTATGTGTGTTTTTAGGTTATTTTTTATGTATTTTTGGATAAAAAATTATTCAAAATGTATTTTTAAGGTTAAAAAACCTTTTTTTTATTTTTTTTTACCCTTAAATTTTTAAAAAAAACTAGAGACGTAGACAACATGTCGTTTACGCTGTTTGAAAAAAAAAGAATTGGTTGGCGAACGACAAAAAAATAATAAAATGGACAAGCGCACAGGTCTAGCCTTGCTTTTACATCGTTTAATCGAGTTGGTTTTTTTTTTTAAATTGAATTTTTTTTTATCATTCGATATTTGTTATTGAAATTTAAATTTTTTATTTGTTTTAATTTATGTTCTATAAAGTTATTATAGTTTTATAAGTTAATAGAAATAACTCGATCAATCTAATATATTTCTATATCAATATTTTTTAAAAAAATATTTCTTCTGATGTATAAATCTTAATATTTTAAAAATATATCTTCCAGCATATAATAAGCTTCAGACATCCTAGTAATTTTTAATTTTTTTTTACAGTTGAAAAAAAAAAACTTGACTCGTAGCGCGGGTCAAGAAGGAGCTAGTAATTAAATGAAAAGTCATCGCAATTATTTCAAGGCTATGCCAGTCCATTCAAAATTCAAATACTAAGCTATCACAGCAATTGGCCTCAGCCAGCAAGCAAGCGCAGAATCTTAAAGACTCGACTTACTCAATGTATCATATTTTTATTGAAAAAAAAAATCAAATTCTTGTAATTTCCACACCATGAACTTGACCTTGTAATTGAAGAATATCTATTTACTGGCTATGTTCATGTGATATGGATTGAACATAGTGTAGACTCACCATTTCTTTTTCTTTTTTCTGATGTGAACTGCAAATGGAAACTTTGTACAATGTCCGCACTTGTCCATATCTTTCCTTTCAGCTTTTCATTATTGAAAAAGGAAAAGAAGAAGAAGTAGAAGTTTCACCATCCCTGCTGTTAGCCTAGTATAGTAATGCAATGGTGTGATTGTTCGCAGTCCCACATGGTGTGGCTCTCAAGAGATTTGAGTCCCACCATGATCTAAGCTTTCCTAACTTATAAAGCTACGTGCCTTTTTCTTTCTTGATTGGTTCGGATATAACGAATATAACGAAACATTTCATATTCTGCTCTAATTGCTGCCTTGAAAAAGATTGTTACCAGTCTGGTTGTCTGTGGAAAATTTACCATCACCAGTGCCATACAGTACTAGCAAAAACTTTTCACTTGATGAATTCTCACACGACAGGAACGAACTCCACCAGTTTTTGTTTACTCTTGATTCTAATAGTTCTTCCTCACCTCTGCCAAATTTTATATGTTAATGATTGGTACTGACCTTTAGATGATCTAGACTAGTAGGTTATTTACTGCTAATTGCAGTAATGTGCTGTTCGAGCTGTGGATTGCTTGGTGCAAAATTACGACAAGTCATATATATTGATGTAACGGGCTACGTAGCATTAATGGAACCGATGAAGACTTATTTGTCAGTTTCAAGAAGACGTAATTACAGAGGACCTGGTACTGGAGATACTTGAGGACATTAATGTTTGCTGTTTGGTAAGAGGATAATTTAGGGTCAGTTTTCTGAAGAATTCATTGAAGTGCTGGACGTAAGATCTACATCAGTTGGAGGCAGAGGTACGGTATCATTTCATCATAATATATGGACAATCTGAAAAGACAAATGTTAAGGTTTTGTCATAATGACAGTTTGATAGATCATCCCAAGTATGTCCTACAACTTTTATCCTGCTCATCAACTTCATCATGGAATCAATAGCTCTTGCATTTCTCTGATCGTATCCAAATAAAAGATAAAAGACAAGGAACCCATGATGCAAGTGGTCAGATGTCGGAGGAGTATGGTTCCTTGATTAGCATGATCATAATCGAGTAATTACGGAGCTCAATTAGGATACTTTGTTGTGATGAACATTACAGATTCTTAATCACACTCCTGTCAGAAGGAAGAGGCTGCAAATTATCAATTCTGGTAAGTAAATTAAGAAGTGCATTAGAGAAGAGAGTGGGCTATTTATCTTGTTGAAACTTCAAAGCATAGAAAAGCTTGAGGGTGGACCAATTGTCTTTTTGAGTTTATATTAGTTAGAAGTGGTTAGTCCTAAAAGCATTAAAGCAAGACAGCGAATGTTTAGAAAGTGAAAAGGGGAAGTTTGCTTTTGATCTTTAATTAGGTTGAAGAACCCTTCACAAGATCCTGCACAGCCCTAATGCCAATTAATTAATTGATGGTGTTTACCTTTATTTTTCTCCCCGTGCTTTCCTGGCAGTGTTAGCAGATGTTCTTTTCAAGAGGACCAAATATTTGAAACTTCAAGATCCTCTGTCCCCACCAGATCATGTTTTGACCTTAGCAAGGAATCAATTCAGTGTATTATTGAAGCCACCCATGAAGGTTAACTGTATATGAGCAATATGTTTGGAGGTTGCTGACAAATTAAGGTAGATTTCGTTCTTGCGACACCTCGAAAGGGGTGGCAGAGGCACTGTTCATTGCTCTGAGTGATGCATTCAAGTGAAATGGGTCGTCCTGTCCAAAAACAATGTTTCTTTTGTGTTGGATCCCAGACATAGATAGTGGGTGTTTGGTTTCTGATCAGAGCAAAAGTTAAGAAATTGAATACAAGTGGATGCAGCTATACACATTCTGTCTTGATACTGATGATATTACTTGCCTTTTTGTTCTGATTCATTTGCCTTTCTATCAAAATCTAGGTTCTTACCTTCACTCTGGTTCCATCAGGTTTGACTCATTTAGCCCATATTAGGTGTTAGAGCTTCTGTAGCATCCACTACACATCTACTTCTACTTGCAAGCATAACAATGGTGTCTGGTGGCTGCCGATGAGAGTTTGTGACTTGGAAGTTATAAATACTGTTGTTTTCTTTCTGCCTACTCATGCCCTCCCTCCATTCTTAGAGATATTGAATTCATCTTATTCTTGATAGGTGTGATATTTTGGCTGCGGATGCCAACTCATTTTAACCCACTCAAAACTGAATAAGAGCTTAGGTTTTATCATTATCCACCGCTACGATGCGATTTATATTAATTTTTTAGTATGAAAAAAAAATTAGGCACTATTATGTATTTTTTGAAAAAAAATCATATAAGGGTTAGCATAATATGACACAATATAGTTGTTGAGTTTAAAATGAAAGGAAAAAATAAAATAAAAAAATAAATACTCGTAAAATCAAACACCAACAAAATAGTGGAACATTTATCTAGAAAGTTGTTTGTTTTTATTTTTCAAACTATATTTGGGTACATTTTAAAAATATGTTAAAAGAATCAAATTGATGCCTTTTTTTTAGTTTTTTTTAATGGTTTTGAGGTGATGATATCAAAAATAAAAAATAAAATCTGAAAATAAAAATTAATTTAATGCATTTTCAAGCGGAAAGTATTTTTGAAAAACACATTGCACCACAATATTAAACACATACTAAGAACATGATAACTTTATAAAAAAATAAAACAAATCGCAAAGACTAATTTAAAATAAATCAAATATTGAATGATAAAATTAAAAATAAAAAACCAAAACACCCAAAAAAAACCTTGGCGCTCAGGCATGGGAGGCCCATCGCACATGAGCCTTAATAAAAAAAGCCCAAGTTCACGCGTCGGGGCTTTGATAATTATTTTTTTTCTTTAGGTGGAAGAAATGTTTTTCGCCCATTTTTTTATTAAAAAATATAAAGTCGCATTCTCTGCCTAGATTTTGACAACCAGGTCATTAGAAAATCAAGTTAGGGGTGTTGCAAAAAAAAATATTCATTTTCAAATATTTTTTTACCCAAAAATACAACAAAAATACATTTTAGAGATCTAAATAAACTTGTTTTTTCCTTCAAAAAAGGTCAAAACAAAAGAAAAAACTCAAAATCCAAAAATTTCATGATATTAGATCTACTATCTCAAGCAATTTCAAAGTGAAACAACACTTTAGTGGAACCATCCTTATCGAACAGAATCTATTAACATCAAAATCAATCATTTTGGTGGTCAGAATCAATATTAACCAATATTTTCTTTTTTTATTATTAAAATTCAGTTACTTTCTCTTTTCCACCTTAACCAACTACTAGAGAATAAGACCAATGAGGTTTTGGAATAAAAGAAAATTTTGTAAAACCAAAAGGACTGGAAATGGGTTAGTTGAAAAGTAAGAGAAGTTAATGTTATGAGCCAATTTTGAGATGGCAAACAAGTTTCTCTCCATGTTTTTCAGTTTGGTCTTAGAATTTCTTTATTTTATAATAAATTAGAAGTAATTAACCTTTAATTTGGTCTAAAGTACCCAATTAGGGGGTGGGGGGCTAGGTATCAAAATGATAAAAAAAACTCATTTATTTATTTTTGTTTTAAAATAATTAAATGACGTTTATCTGCTCGTTAATCTTAATCCTTTGGTTAGGACTGCTTCTAGCATCTGATTGCCAGGAGAAGACATAATATCTATGGTTTGTCAGTTTAGCAGTCTGCTTCTTGATTGTCGATGGACATGGAATCCTATAGGCATCCATTTGCACATTTTTCACGCACTTGAGCTTCTAACGAAATAATGTTCGGTTATTAAAGCTATGATGTAATATTAAAAAAACCATCGATTTGAGCAGACAGTGACGCCCCAGGCATAGTATCGTACGTATGATCAATTTTCTGATTGATGGAGTTTTATCTCAATTAACACAGCTATTCCACAATGTCTAATTCCTATGTAGCTTGCTGAAAATGCAACTTTTGAAGTACGGCAATCGCTGTCTGCTGTCTGCTGTCTGCTGTCTTGAGAATCAAGTCTTATGAATGCTTTAAGATTAATGTACATGATTGTTTTTTCAGATTTGGTTAATTTCATTTTGATTTTCCAAGAGAAACGCAAATGTCATCATTGAATTGAATTTTCTAGTTAATAATCCATCAACATGCACATCACAAATGATAAAAAAAACACAGAATGGGCATTATTATTGCAAACTTTTCAATCTTGCCACTTATGATGTCCTTTTACCGAAGATTCAATCTTATCCCTTCTACTGTTGAATGAAGAAATAGAAGGAATCTAATACCCAGATATTCAAACTCAATAACTTGGCTCTAGAATAACTTAACCTTTTCTTCATCATGAAGGGTTCAAGAGTTCATCTCAATCTCATAAAAGCATGATTTTATGATATCAATCAGGGTTTGAGCCTTTGCCTGCAAGACTGGCAGGTGATCTCCATGCACGTAGAATCTATCTTCCTTGTAGCTTTCTCTTTCATACTCTCTGCCTTTTCCACTTCCTCTCTAGCCCTCTGCCACATATGCCTTGCCTTTGCAAACTCTGACTGCGCCAACTCCATCTCCCTCCTTGTAAGCTCCCTTACACGCTCTGCATAAGCCTTTTCAATAGATGCCAATTTAATCTGCTCAGCAGCCTGCCATTTCAAGGTTTCAACGCAGCTCGTATCCGTTTTCGCGTCGCTGAAATCACAAATGGGACCTGTTAAAACACAGTTAGATGGTCCCTGTATTGGCCCAACACTTATCGATAATTGCAAGTCTAGTGATGGCCCTCCAAACTGATGATGTTGGTGATGATCAGACGCCACTGGCCTGTACCTCAATGAAGAATCCATCGGCCGCGATGACATTAGAGAAGATGAGGAGGAGGAAGCGGCTATGGAAAGCTGTGAGGGGAGAAGCTGAAGCTCCTTATGATAGCCCTCTTCCATGTTTTAAAAAAAAATAACAAGAAGGTTTAAGCCACAAGGTGATGGCGATGAGGGAGATTTGTGGGGTGGCAGAGACTGCTGCCCATATATAGACACGCATCTACCTTCAACCCACTGTAATGACTAGACCACCCTCCCTATTGTTCATTCGAGGCAAAATCTTACCGCTAGCTACTCGGTGAATTTAGGTGACATTGAAGGGTATTTTGGTAAGACGAGTGAAGATTGAAAATTCCGTTATAGAAAGAGCCAAAAGTATGGAAAGAAATAACGGATCACGTTATTGAGGTATGAGTAGCTTTTTGTTGTTGTAGTGAAGTGTTTCTCTCTCTTTTTTTTCATCTTTTTTACTTAAACTATCATTATTAAGTGAATTGTTTTATTGACTTTGTAATATTTTATTTATTTTTCGTTCTCTTTTTGGGATATGAGGATATGGAGGGTGGGTGTGTAATAATTAGACACGCACGTGCAATTAGTGTATTCTTCGGTTGTTTTCCCCCAAGGGGGGTAATATACAACACTTGTTCAAAATAATTTTAATTCTTGTCGAAATTAGAACAATTAACATGGTTTCAATTTTAGTGCAAAGATGTTTTATTAAAAAAAAAACATCAATTAACCTGTCAAACCTGTCAATTCTCATGAGCAATTTTGTGCACCTACCTTAAAAACACGTGAAAATAAATAAAAATTAAGAATATAATCATAAAATACAGATATTAAATATGTTTAATCAATCAATCTCGTGCATAAATAGTAAATATTTTTTATCATGTTATACACATACAAGAATAAAATCCTTTTTTAGTTTTATTAAATATAAAAAAAAACTTTTTACATCGAATACAAGAGTAAAAATACACGGATTTAGAATATTAATTATTATAATAATTTTTCTTGAATATCCTCTATTGCCATTATGTTTTTCAGACCAATCAATTTATCTTATTGAGATTTATTTAATATATCAATAAATTGTAAAAAAAAAAAGTTTTTTTTGTTATCCTGATTAAGTAACTGAAATTTCTTGATTCCAGAGAACTGGATTCATGAAAAAGTTGCTATTTCGTGCTAATTTGCGAGAAAAAAAGCGAGTACAAAAGGCTCTCAAATGTAGCTAAAATAGGTGTGTGTGTGTGTGTGTGTGTGTAAGTTAAAATAGTTATATATAAGATTGGGCAGGCATGGATCTCTGATATGTAGCTAGCTTTATGGTAGGCCTAAAGCTGTCGGGCCTCGGTACAGAAAGCTCTCCACTTTGTAACTCAGCAACGCACGCTCCACGCTGGGATTGGCACGTGGGATGGGCACACAAGATGAGACTGACCATGATTGTGGGTACCGACCGTCCCTTCCACTTGAACCATGTTATCTGTGGGCATATTGTGAGAGCCCTTTCTTCGTCATCCTACAGTATCTTTTGGCAGTGGGTATGAAGATATCCTAATTCCCATGCCGCATTCCTCTGCATTATACACATGATTCCAAGCTGGTGGTTCCTGTTCATCTTTTTTTTTTTTTCTTTGGTCTGATATTTCCAAATGCCTTGTAACTATCAATATTAATTCCATCTTTTCCGCTTCGGAAAACATGTTTTCTTGGGATATTTTTTCAGAATTTTATGATAAAATGTTGAATTGTTTTATTAGTAAATTATAATATGTTTAGGAAAGTAATTTAAGCTAAGAGATTCTTTATGAAATTAAATAGTTTTTTAAGAAAGTATACGAATTATTTCTATGAAAACATACAAATATATATAGGTTGTCTAATTATAAAATTAGCAACAAAATCCAAACATATATGATATAAAAGTTATTCTAATAGTAAAACTGTTATGAAATCATCAATCATTTATTAAACTCTAATTTCTTCTATTAAACTTTCATATTTTAGCACAAAAAATAATTAATCCGATTCTCACTATACCTAAACACTTCTAAATCCTATAAGTGTTATCTTGTGAAATATAGAGATATTAGAACTGTAGTTATATTATCCACTCTAGTGATAGAGTTTTTTGTGAAAACAAAATCACTCTTGTAAACCTTTAAGAGTTAGGTAAAAACTCTTAATATTGGTGAAGTAACTTCACCAAAGAAAAAAATCTTGAAGATGACATATCTTTAAGTGGAAAAAAATCTTAAAGAAGGAATTTCTTCAAATAGTATAAAAAAACTTGATATGAATTCATCAAGTGGAATTGTACTCTAAAGTTTGGACAAATTAAGAAATAAAATATTCAATTATGGTTTGGTACTTGAGATGTAGATATAGACTTGCAGAACCATTTTAAAAATGAGTTTGAAAATTATCTTTTCTTCTCACTTTACTTTACGTGTTGTAATTATATTGTTGACAATTGTGTTTACTTAAGGTAATTTACATTAATTATTGAATTTAGTGATACACCTAATTCACCTCCTTTTTAAGTGTTAAGTTGCCTTAATTCTTGAACAAAAATAAACATCACTTGCTATGAATTTTGAAATGTAATCTATGATACCTTTAAACTAATTTTATAAAATCACATTAGTAAAGCATGTAGTTTTTAAAATTTCAACCAAATGTTTTTAATGCTTTGCACAAAAGTTAGAATTGGAGGCAAACAAGCTATTAGTCATTGTTTGGTTAGTGTCTCCGAAAAGAAAAGACAATGAGGACAAAGATGACATATCTTTGTAGATCTTTTATTTTGAAAATAAAATAATTCTCTCTGAAACTATCTCTCAGACATATTTATTTTAAATCTTTATCTTTGTCTCTTCTATCAAACATGTTTCTATCTTTTTTACTCTATCATTTTTGTGCTATAGCAATAACTAAACACAACAAATTTATACAGTGTCATGCTAGTTAATTTAGCATATAGGAAAATTTTACATGTTTGTCTTGTTGCCCAAAAATATTAGTAGATAATAATTAGACAAAGTAAGCATATATGTTTTATGTGTGTGTATGTTAATGCAATATATAAGATTATGGTAAATTTACTATCATAATAAAAGACATGCTACTAAACACACACACACATATATAATCTCACATAGATAATAGAATCATAATCCTAACATGCACACTAATATATAAAACTAAATAAGAACAAAAAATATACTTACTTATTGAAATACTTTAAAATTGATCCATCTTAATTGTTGTCAATAATCAATTATTTTTTTCTTAAGACTTTATTGTTTTTTACTTGGAGTAATATGACTTCTTCAATAAGTCACCAAAGATTCTAGCAACAACACCTTGTTTAGGTACACTCTCAAACAAGTTCCAACAAACCAATAAAATATTGCTCAATTATTCATCTACAAGGATTGAATCTAAGCTTTAGATTATAAGAAATTTTGAGAGAGAAAACAAAGGTTTAAAACTAGAACACAATGTTGAAAGCTAAAGTGAAAAGGAGTGTAAAATTCTATCAAAATAATGCAGAATTTATCAACCCCAAACACACTTCTTCAAACCCTTTTATAAAGAATTTCAGGAATCAAATATTGATGGACTTTCCCCATTAACAACTTTGATCACCCACAATAAACTAGAATTAAACATAAATGTTTTTTTATTTAAATCATGAGACTTTTGAACTGAAAAATTTGTTCATATAACCTTGAAAAAGTTATAAAAAAAACATATCAAATTCTTCATTTCATGGATTGGACAAAATAATAGACTGGGCTAGAAGAAATTATTCTTCATGGACCAAGTCTCAATTCAAATTTTAGTTGGCAAAAAACAATATTTTAAAACCCAAAAAATTATTTTACAATGAATTGAAATCTAAACTTAGACTCGAGGCCCAAGCTAGCACGTGCATGTGAGTTTAAACTCAAAGTCTACTCTGCTTAGGATCTTTCTCTTCTAAAAGCTTGTGTGTTTTTTAGCTTAATTTTAATTTTTTAACTTCATATTTCATAAAATACAAAGAAAGTTATGTTTCTTTCTTGTTTGGGATAAGAGCTTTTATAAAATTTTGGGTTTCTTCAAATTAGATTAATTTTTCATTCACTTATAATTTATTTAAATCATGTTAATATTCCATGTTAAAAATTTTATTTTAAAGATTAAATTACAATAAAGTATTAATCTAAAAGATAAATAAATCTAGTGTTAATTTGATCTCAAATATATTCATTAATCATTATATTAAAAAATAAAATTCAACATGGTTGAGGTTAGCAGCATATAAGAATCTAAGATTATCGAGATTGCATATGAAATCAAAGATATGATACCTAACTCCATTATTAAATATGAAAATCTATCAAGAGATAAAATCGAAGATGCAAACGACTTCCCATCAAGAAAAATAAAAGAAGAAAGTAAGATGTGATTGATTTCGATGCTGAAGCTCAGTAAAAGTGATTTATTATGTTGTTTTCAAACATAAAACCTGGATTTCCGGAATATGCAATTCTATAATGGTTTTGCATACCCTTCTTTTATGTTATTGTGCCAGCATTTGTAAAGGGATTCACGTGTTCAGACAATACACCGATTGATTTGATATATATATATATATATATATATATATATATATATATATATATATATATATATATATATATATATATATATTTTGTCCGGGTTAATTTATGCATGTATTTTAATTAATCCTACAAGTTCTGAAGTTAACAACCATTTAAATTTCTCTAGTAACTCTAAGATTTGTAAACCTCGAACCGGTAACCTTTAAAAAAACAAATATATAACCTAATCAGTTAAGCTACACCCCTCATGATTGATTTGATATTTTTTTTTCCATCAAACATTATGTTGCAAGAAATGACATTAAAAGTTTAATCCCATATATATATATATATATATATATATATATATATATATATATTATTTTTTAATATTTACTTCAACAATAATTCAGTTGATTTTTACCGGATAAAACAAAACAGGCTGGGAATAACTCTAGCAGGGCAGGGAATGAGGACTTTTAAAACAGGATGCATGTGAGAGGTTGATTATCTTGACTACATATGCTATCATGAAAAGGTTGCATGCATTGGTAAAAGTCACTGTATATTTTATCATACACCGTAACCTTTCCAGCCATGAAAATTAAAGATGTTTGAATTTATTTATTTTTCCTCTAAATTCCCAGACCTTTTTTTTATTTTAAGTTTCCTTTTTATCTAAAAGTACAAGTGATAATTTATTCTTCTTGGTCTTAGCACTCTATATTATTTAATTTGATTTGGTTTAAAGTCTGTATTGTTTTCTTAAAAAAAAAACATTAAGTAAACAAGACTTAAAAAAATAAATATATAATGTGGAGAGTGGGATTTGAACCCACGCCCTTTCGGACCAGAACCTTAATCTGGCGCCTTAGACCAACTCGGCCATCTCCACTAGCCGTTTCGTCGCTAGAAGTTTACAGTAAAGGATATTGTTTAACGATATCAATTCGCCCATGTAGCCATGTTGCCTTGGCCTATGCGCTTGTGTGAAGACTGGAGAACAGCTGGTTGGTCTGAATTCGATGCTGCATTTACCCGTTATCAAGAACAAGTTATGGTGTAATAGATGTGTATAACCTTTTTAATGAATAATTTGGGTGTGATTGATTGACTAGTGTGTGTGTGTGTGTGTGTGTGTGTGTGTGTGTGTGTGTGAGAGAGAGAGAGAGAGAGAGAGAGAGAGAGAGAGAGAGAGAGAGAGAGGAGTAAAAAGGTATACGGTTAATAATGATGTTTCAGATTCTAATATGTTCAATACTAGCACTAGCTGAACCAAAAAAATATAAAATATGATATCATGTCAAATTTATATGTGCTTGAACTTAACGCATAGCTGAATTAAGAATGTTGGCTCTAATATTTTATTAGATCTACCTGCTATTAGGTCTAAGTATGTAACTAAACTTAAGAGTGTTAGATTTGGTAGTAAATCAAACTCACATCATCTCGGATGAATATTTTACTAAGCCTAAATTTGCTGGGTTAGCTTCTAATTTTAGGTCATTTCAATCATGAGCTTTTTAAACAAACAGGTTATGCATAAAATACATTAATATATCAGTTAAAAAAATAAAAATAAATATAAGATTGAATTTTTGAATTATAAAATATAAAAAACATGTTTTATTTATTTTTGTTATTTTTGTATCGAGAAAATAACATAACACTAATTTAAAGTTTGTATATTAATTACTAGAATATATTTGTTATAGTTCACAACTATATCCTAATAAATTGTTTTGGGATTTTGCCACAATTAATCTACTAGGAAGCTGACATAGGGCTTGTGTGAGAAAATTTTGGGGAGAATTCGATAATCAGGATGAGGTTGTCCATATTTAGCTTCAACTAGGTGTGGACATGCATTACTCCCGCGGGGGCAGACTATTTTTTTATTTTCTTTTTTGTGAAAAAGTTGGTCATCAGCGGCTATAAACTCATTTCGAAAAAGAAGAAAAATTCACGACTCAGAATAGTAGATTTAACTTGATTAAATAAGTAGGATTTTTTTTTAATTAGCTGATAAAAAAAGCAACGACATTAGATTAAATTGATTTCTTAAAAACATAATCATGATAACCTAAAAAACATATTTTTTTCAAAATTAGACAAACCATGTAGCTTGATTATCATCTCATTAAATATAAAAGATCAAGGTAGAGTAAAAAATGGTCTAAAAAAATCGGTCATAGTCAACTCGAGTTAGCATGACAAAAATATAACCTCCGTAATCAAGGCTGAGCCAACCAGATTATCCCGTCAAACCTGTGATCCATATTATGAAATTAAAATAACCTAATAAAAAAACCACTGCAGAGTACACGTGTCCTCGTCATCTCATACGC
The DNA here is from genome assembly GCA_015852605.2 of Populus deltoides. Classification (NCBI taxonomy): domain Eukaryota; kingdom Viridiplantae; phylum Streptophyta; class Magnoliopsida; order Malpighiales; family Salicaceae; genus Populus; species Populus deltoides. The sequence continues at coordinate 3,825,419 of CM027581.2, forward strand.
AACAACTTTGTTTAAATTAAATAATATTTTACTTATATAAAAATATTAAATTATCACTAGTCATCCTTAATGAGTACAAAAAAAGCAAAATAAAAAAGATAAAAATACCCCTTCTCCAAGCAGAAAATTCTCATTCAATGGCTTTGTGTTAATTTTACTGAGCAAATAAAATGAAAAGGTCAAAACTAACCCGGCTTACTGGTGCATAATCTTTTGCTCGAAATGTATAGTAGTCATTTTACTCTTCACTAAACAACAAATATACTATTATACCCCGCTTCAAAGGTCACTTGTGTTTTGTTGTCGAGGGTTAAATTGTAATTTAACTATTCTAATCTATAATCACAGTAATAGATGCACAGTAAAACCAGGAGTACTCTTGGTTTCTTTTAATACCAGCAGCCTGTAAAAACCAACGCGACCAGTAGTTTGCCGTGGTGAGTTGATGATATGAGCCTCCGAGGTCACAGAGGGCAATGAATTATATTTCATGGGCCCCAACTAAGCACCATTGTCCTAGCCAGAGGTCCCCATGCATGAGCTAGAATCAATAAAGGCTGGTCTAAAGTAGCCTATCCAGTTTTTTTCTTTTTGGCAGGCATCGATAACTCTACGTGCAGGTCTTGCCTTGGTCATATTATCGGACCTCACCAGCAGTACTGCTGAATTCTTTTCCTCGCCAATCATGCATGGATGTCTCACCTGGATTGATTATGATGGATTTGACCACTAGAAGCAATTCATGGGAAAGGGCGATGCATGCTCGCTCATGATTCTTGCAAGGCCGGTTAATTTCATATATACTTGTCGCTAGCTTGTACTTGTAACGTCTGAAATCTTTCAACCTTTAATTTTTATCTCCAAACTAAATGCAACCTAAGTGTTGCCCTTTAAACCTCTTTCACACCTGAAAAAAAAACCCTTCCAAGAACAAAAAGGTTAAATGTTTTTTTTTTAATCGTCGGTATTGGGATCAACTTACGCCCACCTTGATTAATTTCCTGATACTTTAAAGTTAACGACCATATAAGCCTCCAATAACCCTGAGATTTGTGGCACTCAAACTGGTGATCTCTAAAAAGCGAACTTTTGACCTGACCAGTTCAGCTACACCCCTTAGGGATTAAATGTTAATCAATTAATATTTAGACTCTTTAATTATTATGTGTAGGACCGACTAATAAGTAAATTATATCTTATAGCACATAACTTTAATTAAAAAAAACAACTAATCTATGACTGCCACGTGGCTAGGGGATCGCCTTTATAATATTAAAAGTTGTTTAAGAGTGTGGTAACTATTGTTTTTACTCCCAATAATGAATTATACTTTTTGGTTACATCTTAAGATTATAGTTTGAAAGTTTGGTCCCCCCCATAATGAATTATACTGTTTGGTTACATCTTAAGATTATAGTTTGAAAGTTTGGTCCCCCCCAAAACTGAGGTGTAACCTTAGTTTGATGTGAAGCAAGCTGGAGATGCTTTTACTAAATCCACACCTCATTTTGCATGCTTGTTTAAAGCCTCACCGATAAAAAAAAGAGAGAGAAAGAGAACTGTTGAAACTAATCTGACTAAAATAGTCCCTATCTTCTCATCAGATTCGGCTATTCTTGTCGTGAGGGTGATGTCAGGGCGCTGACGAGCTATTATGCCTCCTGAGGAGGTGTTGTTGTTGGGAATGAAAAGGTTTTGAGTTTAATCATAAAATTATGATTAAGCTTCAAGAGTCGCCACATAGTATTATAGTTACTACAAACCTATAATCTACGAGAGTTTGAGTAAGAGACTGGTTGTGCAAAGAGAAGACGCATCACCCCTAGTGCACCCTACCTTAGATAAGCTGCATTGTTGTTTGATTGTTCTTCTAGGTCGAGTTTCTATCCGCTGGTTTTTTTAAAGGTCTAAATAGATCTCCCTTCATGAGAGTCTCTACCTCATTGTTTAATCATAACCATTCTAAATTCTAAATTTAGCATCACATTTATTTTCACCTTGTATTTCTAACACCTGAGGGTGTACTCTATTGTGCAGTTTTACACCCCACAAATATTAAATCTACACCTAGACCCTATGAAATAAAAAAAATGATTAGTAAAGGGTTTTTGATATTTTAGCCAGATCCTAATGAATACTCATAAATTGGTTCTGATATCCATTTTTTTTTTCTAAATATAAGAAAGATGCAATTTTTTTAATGAAAATAAGCTTAGAGAAATCTTTAGGATTTGGTTGTATGCATGAAGACAAAACATTTATTTTGTTTTTTTTTTTGAAAAGGAAAATTAATTTAAAAGTTTTAAGATTTTTATTTATTTTGTTTTATTTTGTTTTTAGAAATATTTTGGAGAAAATGGGTATTTAATATTGGATATGTGTTTATATCTTACAGTGTAAATATACAACTCGATATTATGCAAAATTGGTAGAAAAACATGCGAGAAAATCAGAATTATTTTGAAATGCCTCTCAATTCTTTTTTGGAATTTTTTTCATTTTTAAATAATATTATAATATATATTATTATAATTAAATATATTATAAAATATATGGGCTCAGCCGACCCAACTAACTAGGTTGGACTCAACCCAAAAAAGGGTGGGGCCGATCTCGGCGCGACAAGGTTGGGGTTGATCTCAGGCTCGACAAATCTTTTTCTTTTTTGTAGTCTGGGTCGTACCCGGCCTAGCCATTTGGGCTAGGCCATAACTAGTCCGACCTAAAGTTCACTACATGAACAGTGGAACTGGCGGGGAGAAGAAGGGGAAGGGAAAGGGGAACGGGTACTTATTATGGCGGTGATGGTTGGCTAGTGTGAGAGGACAATGTGAGGCTGGTGGTTGCAACGAGGGAGGCTGGTGGCAGACGACAGAGAAAAAAGAAGAAGAAGGTTTGCAGGGGAGAGAGAAAGGTCGACAATGGATCCTGATGGCTGGTAGGTTGTTGTGCTAGCTACTTGTGGTGGAGATGGTGGTGGCTATGGTAGACGACTGGGACTGCACACACACATAGAGAGAGAGAGAGAGAGAGAGATAACAGAAAACTAGGGGGAAGAAGATTGCATCTTTTATTTATTTTTTTTCACGTTTTGCACCTGAATTTCTTTATACTCAGGCCATGGAATCCATCCCTATTTATAGAGGGTGGAAGAGGGAAGTGTTGTCTTTAATGATGAAAATCTTAGCCCTTGGTTCTGCTAGGAAGGATCCCAACCGTTGGTTCAAAGTAAGCACCACGAACTGTCAAATCTATCAGTTAAAGGCTGCTTGAGTTTGCTACTTTAGGTCAGCATCGCAACCGTTGTGGTGTCAATTGGTCTCAACGGACCATACTTGGTTGTAGAGAAATGTTAGACGATCATTTTGGTTCTAGTGTTGTCAAATTTAGTGGAGATATGAAGCATTAAATGCACTCGAAAAGTAGTCATTCAGACAACTTTTACAAGTAAAATTGAAGAACGTTGTTTTTCCTTGAATTGAGGATATTGGCCAAAATTCAATTTGATCATTCTACTTTTGATTTCCTTTAATTTCACCCCTAATTAACCCCAAACTTTTGATTTAGTTCAATTTGGCCCTTGCCTAATTTCAAAATCATCCTCTAATTTTAGCGTCTTTAGTCCTTGGTACAATTAGGCCTCGAATTTCCTCCAAAATTACAACTTGATTTTTTTATGTATTTTTGAAATCCTCCCCGACATACTTTTTCCATGTTGTCAGCCTTTATTTATTTTTTGGTATTTATTTTGGAAAGAAAAATATGTAATTTTAGGGAATAACTCAGAAATGGGTTATGACAATTCTCATTTGGCAAAGCTTTAATGTTCATGAGCTTAGACTAATAGATGTTACCATATTATTTCAATTTTGTTTATTGATTCAACCATATTCATTCATGCCATTTGGTTTTGTTTGTGAGTTGCTTGAATGTATGTTTAACCATTATTATTTTGGAGTAATACGATAAATTAATGCCTCTAGTGTGTAATAACATTGGATTTTAGTTAATAAATCTCTTGTAGCAAATAATTTGGTGGTTTGCAATGTAATACTTTTATAACAGTGGTTTTGAAATTGTATTTTGGTAGATTTTTTTTGTTTTTTTTTTGTCATAAGATGTTGTACTTTAGTAATGCTTTATTGATTATTCACTCATGTTTTTTACAATATAGTTTAATTGTATCCTAGAAATTAAATCTTTAAGAGTAACTGTTTTAGCAAGTGCACTGAATGTGGTTTTATATTATACTTCTTTTAATGCATTCTTAATCTTTAGGATGTACATTTATAGAATTGTTTGTCATATTTCAAATATTTTATTCAATTATCTTCTGATATATAATCTGCACACTACATTTGTAATTGATATGCCTGTTAAATCTTCCAAGTTTGTGAAGTAAGTCTTACTTAACCTATCATTGTTTTTTTTTTTCTAGTCTTATATATTTTTTTATATCCATCTAATATTATTATTCATGCAAGTTAGTTTTGCAATGGAAGACTCTGACAATCAAGATAAAGGTTGTTAAACTAAAGAAATGTTGCATGTTTTTTTATGACATTTACACCAAAACTATTAAAATGGATATGAGGCCAAATACTCATTTTGACAAAGCTGGTTGAAAATTTATGATATTTTCCTTAAAAAAACAAATTGATCATGCTTTTACCAAAGCACAACTTAAGAACAAATGGATGGTATAAAAAAGGATTAGAGGACGTGGAAAAAGTTAATTTTTGAAACTAAAGCTAGTTGGAGTAGTGAAGCAAGGACTATTTCTGCATATAATTAGTGATGGAAAATAAAAATCCAAGTCAGTTGTTAGGAACTTAATCTTTTTAATTTCATTTATATTCTTGAAGTATTAGATTACCTCATTAAGTTTTATTAATTATGTAGAAAATCGGGAGCAAAAAAGTTTAGACATGCTGGTATTAAGCTTTCATTACATGGAAAATATGTTATAATCTTGGGCTCTCTCTTCAAGAATGTTGTATGATGAAGATGGTAGAGATGATAAAGTGAGAATTGCTAATTATGATAATACTATTTGAAGGATAGAAGTGGTGATTTAAAAGAGGATGTCATTCCTAATTTTATTGATGATGTGTGTAATTTGATAGTTGGATTTAATGTTGCAAACAACAATAGCAACTATAGTAGTGGCAAGAGAAAAGTGAGACAACATTCTATAGCTCAAGGTGAAAAAAAAAAGTTCTAAAATAGGAGCATAATTATTTTCATGTTTGGATCACTAATATATTTTGTTATCATTAATGATTTTTGTAGTTGGTAGTTTTTTTTCTCAAATATGGTAGAAACTAATGCTTGATGCGTATTGTTTTTAATATAAAATTGTATAAGAGTTATCGATGGCACACATGTACGTGCTTGTGTATCTGCAGAAAATTAAATACCTTTTATCAACAAAAAAGGTGTATCAGCTCAAAACATAATGGTTATAAGTAGTTTTGATATGCAAATCATGTTTTTTGAGGCTGGATGAGAAATCAGTACGCATTATAAAAAAATAAATTTATTAAGACAATTAACAATCCAAATATCAAATTTTCAAAGCCACCATGAGGTAATAAATAATAAGAAAAAAATAATGTTATTAAATTAGAAAAATTTAATGTTATTGTAATATTGAGGAATAAATTATAAAGTCATTATTTGTTAATGTAGGGAAATACTACTTAGTCAATTTTGGATATCCAAATAAACATGGATTTTTAGGTCTATATAAAGATGAGAGATATCATCTGCCAGAAATTCACCAACTAGAACAACTATAAAGTCAAGAAGAAGTATTTAATTGTGCTCACTCTTCAAGATGTTATGTGATATAACATATTTTTGGAGTTTGGAAAAGAAAAGGTGGAGAATTTTGCAAAATATGTTTGCGTTTCCTTACAAAATAAGAGTTTATATTGTAGTGGTATCAATAAAAATACATAACTATATTAGAAATAAATCGCAAGAAGATGTGGTATATATAGAATCTGATCGCTATTCTAATTTCTTTCTTAATGATTTCTTAATTGATGTGGTTTCACTTTCACAAACACATGGAAACAAAAGATCTTTTTATATGGATTATGTTTATGATAGGATTGCAACAAGTTTAATGGGACAATGAAAATGAGATTATGATTCATATTACTATATTTATGATGTGTTAATAATCCAAAACACATCAATGTAATTGCAAACTAAGAAATTAATACATGTTTTTTTTGGTCATTTATTAGTTACATCATTTTCAATTATAGTTTCAACCAAATACCCTTGATATATTTTTTATTCAACAATAATCTCAACCACAGTTCTATCAAAAAAACATATTGAAAACAAACCAACCATAAGTAAAAATGATTTTTTAAAACCTTTTTTTTTAAACCACAACCATAAAATCTACCATAATACCAAATACATTCTAATAGGCACTCCCATGAACCCTATAAAACTCCAACCACTTCCACCATAATATCTAGAGAATTTTGAGAGCAACATGATGGGAGTGCCGTTATAAAGTGAAAGTAATGCCTCCAAGAACATTTCATCTTAAATCTAAAAACACTTTTTTTACATACCTCATGTGTTCAATAACCAAATGGCATTGTCTGGAGAAATTAAAGTCTTTATTCGTAAATAGACCTCCTTTTTACATATGTATAACTAAAGAGCTACACGAAGATAGGTAACCTCATTTTATTCTTTGACATAGTATCCCCAAACAGGTTAGTACATTTCCATCCAAACATTCACAGAGCTTTTGACTCCATTTTCGTCAATGAGTACATCTCTAAATACGATGATTATAAAGAATAGAGTGAATCAAGGGAAGTAGTTGTTGCGCTAACACTAAAATAGATGAAGTTTATGTCGTTGCACGAGACAATTTAGATAAATATAGTGCATAAGATTGTATTAAGAAGGAAGCACTGAGATATTTTTTTTAAATCATGATAAAATTAATAGTTATATAGATAAGATTTTTTGTATCCCTAGACCTGCATATGAAGTCTCATTTCCACCAGCTGTAAATGTACCAATGGATTTATAAAAATAACCACAGACAATGTTAGAGGAGAAGCCCATCAACCTCATAAATCAATGTCTTTAATTCTAGAAAGCCCATGAAGAATAGGTAAAACTTATTGGGTAAAGAATCTAGACCGACACAATTACTATGTAGGGCACATTGATCTTCACAATCATGATGACGATGTTTTATTCAACGTTTTAGACAATATGACCCTCAAATATTTAAAACACCGGAGGGAATTCATAGGAGTGTGAAGATATTGGATCTCAAATTACAAATATATTAAACCAAGAAAGGTGAAAGATGATATCACCATTATAATATTTTGCAACCTTAGTCCACGAAGCAGTTATAAATACTTCATAAATAAAAAAAGACAATAACCTTTTAAGTGATGGACACTAAAGAATGCTTAATTTGAATTCATTTAAGAACCCCTTCTCTTATTTAAACGTCAACTTCCAACACAAGATTGCCAAGAAGGGGCACAAGCCTAGGGCAACGAGGAGGTAATTGTTTGGTATTGCATTTCAAACTACAATTAGGTGTGTTTTATAAATATGTTTGTCTTGAAAAGACATCAAATTATTGTTTTTTTAATGATTTTGATGTGCTGATGTTAAAAATAAAAAAATATTATTTTGAATAATGTTTAAAAATTATATAAAAAATAATTGGAAAGGTGAAAACAAGTCCAGATATAATTTGATTACTATGAACAAGTCCAAAATTCTTGTAAAAAGAGCTAATGATTAGTTCCCAACTGTAGGGCGAATGAAATCCGATATATAAATCAATTAAAAAAAAAATAGAAAGGGTTTTTACCGTGCCGTTTAAGTTATATATGAATTATTGAACCTAATAATTAAAAATAATAAGTTTTTTATTAACTAAAAAGAAATAACTATTTAGAATAACAAAACATATTATATTATATTTATCGAGAAGTACAAGAACATATAGATACGATATGCATCTTGATCAATTGTATCGTTTCTTTATAGATTCCGATACAAAACTCCTGTGCATGTGTTCTGAGATATTCCTTTTATCATTTTGTTCAACAGGACCTTGAAGTAGAATACTCTTTTCTTGCCAAACACGCACTCTTGAGCAATCTTTTTTAACATGGGCTAAATGGAGCCCGACTAGTACTATCGGACCCATCCCCAAATTTCACTTTACACCCCAACTCCCCCTCTCTCGTCCGTGTCCCCACGCACTCGGGAAATGGATTCTCTCTCCCACTTTCCCTCGCTACTTCTTCCCGCTAATTGCCCTTTTTTTCTTTTCTTTTCTGCAGCCAATCGGATTTCAAATCAAATTTTCTCGCGAAACAAACACAAGAAAAGAAATAGAAATCTTCCTTCTCATTTTCTTGCACTTTCTTAGCTAAATCAAACTTCAATGAATTCACGAGAGCTCGCTCTTGTCTCCACAGCCACAGTCTTCGGAGCTTTAGCTTCTGCTTTTGCTGTTCGCTTCTACTCCAGCAACAGCAATTCCAGAAAGCAGCTTTCCAAAATCAATTCGGTTCCAGACGGTGACGTTTCGAAGAAATGCTCTTCTCAGAGCCCCTTTGATCCTTCCAAACGCAAAGAGTTATTGACATTTCAACTTTGTGTTTTTTCCGCCTTCATCTGTTAAGGATTGAAGCTTTCACTGTCGAGTTTTTACAGTTTTAAGTGCTTTGTTTTAATTATATTTTTTGGTTTCAGGTATTTATCATGGGATGATTATTTTATGGCAATTGCACTTTTATCAGCTGAAAGGTCCAAAGATCCAAACAGGCAGGTCATAATATATTTTTTTCTCTTACTTGTTAATCACTCAAGAGAATTTGATTAAGATATTTTTTTTCTTGGGGGGTTGAAATGCTTTGTTGGGTTTCTACTGTAGGTGTTTGATAATATGTATTTGGTGTTGTAGGTTGGGGCATGTTTGGTTGGTCAAAATGGCATAATTCTTGGTAAGTTGATCTTGTATGTCTTTTTTCCTTGCTTTTTAATCATGAATCTTGGACTACATCTGCTTCTTAATTTCTTTTTAAATTGAATTGAAAATGAGAATATGAAAATTGTAAGGATTGACGGCATTTGCAGAAGTGAAAAGTTAGATTCTTATAAAAAGAAAAAGAAAAAAAAAACAGAGAGAGAGAAGAATAGATGGTGCAATTGAGATTTTAAGTAGAACGATTTCGTTGTTTTACATCAGAGGTTCTGTTCTTCTCTTAAGAAGATGGAATAAATGGTAAACGTAGTTATTACACTGATTTTGGTATATTTCTGATCATGCTGGAACAGCAATCGCGCAGGTTCTGTCGTTTTGAGTTTGATGGTAGTGATGCTCATGCGCATTGTGATGTATTTGATTCTCATGCTAATTTCTTTGGTCAGGCATTGGCTACAATGGATTTCCAAGAGGTTGTTCAGATGACGACCTTCCGTGGGCAAAGGTTGGTATATGATGTGTAAGTTCATCATATCATTCGGGAATTACATGTAATAAACCTCTCCTGTTATGTTACAGAAATCCAAATCTGGGGACCCTCTTCAAACAAAGTACCTGTAAGTGTGTGCTTTCAAGCGTTTTTAAAAGTACGGTAGTGATTGATTTTTAAAGTATTTTTTTCTTAAAAATATATTAAAAAAATATTTTAAAAAAAAAAAATTATTTTTAACATCAGCACATCAAAATGATCTGTAAGCATTAAAAAATATTAATTTCAAATAAAAAAATAAAAAAAATTAAATTTTTTCAAAAATACTTTTCAAACACAAAAACAATCATGGCTGTAGATTTTGCTGCTTCATGTGATGCATGCTCTGTTACACAGAGACATGTAGTTATTGTATATAAATATACACATTTTCTTGTTAATTAGTTGATGCACTGTGCAAAGGAGATTTTTAGCACAAGAGATAGAAATTGTGCTTCACCACCACAATAAAATCATACCTTCCAATACTCGTGCTTCTGCTGATACCTCTAATTGTCCCGTTGTAGTTATGTTTGTCATGCTGAAGTCAATGCTATTCTGAACACAAATCATGCTTCTGCTGTTGGGCAGGTAAGCGATTGTCTCATTTCCTATCCATTTTATAATCCCCAACCCCAAGCACATACACAAACAAACTCGGGATTTGACTAGAATTAAAGACATATTCATTGTGAAACGAGTATAGGTGATTATCAATATCATGCATAATTGTTGATGTTGTTTGCCGAGTTTTCTTGCGATCCTTAAAATAAAGGCTGTTTGTCGCCAATAGAAGTAAGAAATGTCTCCCCCTCTATAATTATCGCAGAGGCTTTATGTGACTATGTTCCCTTGCAATGAATGTGCCAAGATAATCATTCAGGTTTGTTAACCAAGCTCCCCTGCGCTATATGCTACATGAGTGTTTCAGTGGGATTTCCTTCTTTATTTGTGTGTGTGTGGTATAAATTATGAGCAGGCAAAAAGAGAGAATGTGCGGCTTCCATTCCTCAGTTTTTCAAGAAGTAGATAAGAGGCCATTGGATCTTGGTTAATCTGGAAACCCGAGGGACATCTCTATTGTTTAACCTGCCCTTGACAATTTCGAAACATTTCCTTTTTACAGATTGATGTATACTTGCTTTCGATAGCAACATATACTGCAATCCTCGCTTGAAACCTGAAATGAAAACGGATAGGAACATTATAGTTTATGTTTTCAGTTGATGTCTTTCTAACAAGGCTGAATAAGACTTTAGGTGGCAACCTGCAGTGTTCAACTATAGCAGCCGACTGCATAAATGTACACAAACTTTATGAGATATAGTGCTGAAAATCCTAAGTAACCATCCAGTGATAGGCTGACAAGGCGACTACATGATATGATCTAAATAATTTTTCTTTATTGCCTAGAAAAATTGGCTCTCTGTGGAATCTAACTCTTTGCCACCGTGCTGGTATTTGTTTACAAGCTCTAGAAATGTGCCCCATTCTCAGTGCTCTCCTTCATTTTTCCTATGTTCTTGCCTTTCACAATTGATTTCTAAATGGATTTAGCTTGCCTTGTTTCTTACAGTCGGGCGTGTCTGAAGTTATATATTTTATAGAGAAGAACAATTCAGATGTGACGTACATTGCTTCACACAAGTTACTGTCCATGGCTGGTATTAAAGTAAGTTTTGCTTGCTGTTTCGTGGAAGTAGTGTTAAACACTGCACTGATTTTTCTCAGTTAATCTACTTGAAGCTCCCACTGAGGTTTACTTTGGCCAAAGCACTTCCTTTGTTTGATGCATCAAATTGTGTATCACTTGTTACTGATAACCAGTCAATGACACCAAGCTTAACGTGTCATGGCAATACATGCCCCAAACTGTTTATGGTGCCCATTAACAAATACTCCAACCCAACAAGGATAATTTGCAGCAGCTTCGGGATTTCAATGCATTTGACTTTTCATGATCTATTTTTAATCGTACGTGTTCTTCCAATGGCAGTTCAGAAAACACCAACCCCAGACGGACCAAATTTCGATCAAGTTCCAAGAGCCCTAGATAATGACTTTATTGCTGTTCATTTGTCAAGCCTGAGCATCACCTGCAGTTATAAGATCACGCCTTGTTATAACCTGTATGTTGCATCTTTCATTAACTGACGATTGGAACCTCTCACCAAGAAAAACTATCTATCATGGAGAATTCTTGGATGCTAGCTACAATTACCCAGGAGATACAAGTATGGTTGTGTATTTTACCATCTCTGTCAGGAGAAACAAGCATGGCTGTGTTGTATCATCTCAGTCAACAGCTTTAACTAGGTCGGAGTGATGACAAGGTAACAGCTTCGACTGCAAACTCAGTTGGGCAGTTATCCCGCGCTGTTTATAGTGGATCCCTCTTTCTACTCTGCACAGAATTCCTTTGTATCGTATGACATTATCATCTATCAATGTTCTTTGCATGGAGTTAAGCAAACTATTTGTTCATGAGAAAGGAAAACCCTAAAAACTAGAGAAACCAGATTGGGTGACCCGTGCCATGTAACACTGACCCGACAATTCAGTTGGAGTTCTACTGCCCGTAAGTAGTATTCATCAAAAGGAAATATGGAGCCAGAAATCGTTGGTGCTTTTTGTTGTGGCACTGCTCTGCTCGGCTCTGCTCTGGTTGTTTCAACATAAATGTACTAAAGTTTCAACCAAATCCAACCAATAAATGCTCGTTTCATGGAACTGGTCTCTGCCAAATGCTACATTTTTGTTTTGTTTAAACCTAGTAAATTAGTTCTGTGGTATACAACAACGTTGAAAACAAGGGCATGGTGGGAGGCGGGTTAGATCCTTAAAATTTTAAAGGGAACAACAATGCACAGTTGGATTCTCCCTTCTCAAAGGCTAAATTTTTACCCAAGAAAGGACATGGTAAAAAAATGTAGAATTTCTTACTCCACCAGACAGTTTACCTGTATCTGCACTAAATGCTAATATGGGACCTAAATCAGCATTAAGGGCATCAAGTTGCTTCCGAAGTTCTTCAATGTCATCAAACGAAGTTGTAGCTGGTTCAGCAGCTGGGGGTTTTTGAAACCCATCCGCAGTTGGGAGCTCATAAGTAAGACCTTAAGAGCATCTAAAGAGGACAAAAAGGGAAAAAGAATCAACATTTTAATTAGGAGCAAACAATTTGGAGCAGGAAATTTGAGATTCAGATACATTGTGAACATTGAAGCACTGTAAGACCAACCCTGGAATTTAAGGCCTCTGCAGCAATCAAATGCTTAGCAATATGATAAGAACTTTTTGTCCTTTTATATGTGGGGAGGTGTGTATATTTAATTAGTCATTTTATTCTTTATTTGTACACGGGGTGCCATTGGCAGGAGAATGGAGATGGCTGCCCTGCAGGGTTCATGTCCTTGACCCTCTAGGCTACATCAACCAAGTGTAGTTTATTGAAAACTTGGCAATTAAGTCCAAAAGTTGATAACTAGGGCATCCAAAATGTCATAAAACTCAGAGCATAAGAACTAGAGATCACCTGAACTTGTGGCATCTGTCCTTTCTGGCTCACTGTCGTCGACAACACTGAAGAAAACACAAAGAAAAAAAAAGAGAGGGGGGGCAAAAACCAACAGAAAAGAAAAATCGGATGATAACTAGTAAATTATGGCAGGGAACTCTTATTAAAACATACCAAACATCTCTCCCAAAGCAATTGACCAACCAAAGCACTTGTATACAATCATATTTTAGGTTGCGTTTAATTGTGGAAAATCTTCCAGTTTTCTAGAATTTTTTTTTAAAAAAAATAAACAGAAAACTAAAGGAAATGCATTTCCTAACTGAAAATAAAAATTGATTTATTGGAAAAGCATGTTTTCTGTTTCTCTATCTTTCCAGAAAATTAGAAAACATCAAAATGGTTGTTTTTGAAATTCTTCACTACAAATAAGGGCTTTGATTGGTTCACCTAATATTTTATGGTCATTCCTTTTAATATTTTCAATTTATGCCAAAAAGGGCCCTGGTTTTCAATTTTGAAAAGAAAAAAAATTGTATTTAGCAAACATGTTTTCCTAGTTTTCTGAGATGGAACAAAAACACAACTTTTTTGAGCATGAAATATGTTTACAAGCTATAGACCTATGCAAGATAATGATATGGTATACACCAATCTATCATCCTAAGAACCACCTGATGTCCCATTCATTATCCGCATGGAGTGGGCCTTCTGGAACTAATAATGCTTCTGCCTCCATCTTGGCTCTGATTGCAGCATCCCCAGCAGGCTTTTCAAGGAGGTATTCTTTCCGCATGGTACATATAATTATTACAGTCCGCAAGAAAGCTGAAAAATGCTAAATGGATAGATTTCCCAAGAAAGATATCTGGTAGAAAATCAAGGTAGATCTGGCTTTTATACCTGACGCTCTAGACAAGCTGCATTTGAACATTGAGGATTTGGCCTCATTTCCATGGTTGGGAAATAATCTTTAAGAGAATTGTAACCCTGCAACCATGCAATAAAGTCAGAATCTGTCAAAACCAGTCAGGGAATCAACATTCATTCAGCTAATTTGACAACAAAACTAGGTGACAAGAGAGAAACATAAAGTTATATATACTAGTTAAATTCAGCTACCACATTGGACAATAAGAGAAAAAGGTGATAAACATGAAATTTACCAGGTAAGGAGAGACATGTCCAAACTGTAGCAGGAACTTCAGCGTATTTTGCACTAAGAGCCCTGCAACAACTCCCTGAAATGCAATTCATATCAATGGATATTAACATCCAATGCAGCAAAATAATATCAGAAGTAATATACTGCATTATGATTCTGTTTGGGGGGGTTTCAATAACCATATGCCTATATAAAAGTCGATATAAAAAGTGAAAATCATATAAGAAAAGCCTATTTATGTTAGCTAACTCCACTTTGTCATAATCATACAATAAAAGACGACCTATGCCTTAACATCTCAGCTACAACACAACCTACGCCGCCAATTCCCTGCCGTCATATGGAAAATAACCAATCAGAACAACATTTCCAGACTTAGAATAGTGAAGGAATCGTGGATAGTATTCAATTTAACTTGAAAAAAAAATATATGCATAACAATTCTTCATCAAGTTTTCAATACTAGAAACAGCAAAAGGAAGAGTAAGAGGAGATAAATAGCAAATACAGACAATGACGGCAACCGAGAAGTCCCGAATTCTCTCATAATTGTCCACTATACCCATCCTCTGAAGTGCCATTAGCCTACTATACGGATTACTATCCACCACCCCCGCACTCATATCCTGTCACCACCACCACCACAACAGCAACAAAAAAATTCACCATCAGAAACCCACAACCCTATACACCACTATACCCATAGACGAAACTTTGACTTTCGTACGCCTAGCAGGTGCAGACTTGGCCAGCTTCGTGAGATGCTCAACACGCGACTGCAGCTACATCATCAAAAATAAAAAGAAACTAAAAACAGAGTAGGTTTTCTTTTTTTAAAAAAAAAAGAAAGAATAAATCTGGATTAGTAAATAAATGGTTATTCGTAATTGATCCGAAGAGTAGAGAGAAAAGGCAGATGCAATTGCATTTTACCATATAAATAGAAGAAGGATCAGGCAAGGATTGTCTGAGAGAATCAAGATCATTAAGTATCTCTTTCAATTCCACCTCCATGGCTTTGCTGCTGCTGATCGCTCTCTCTTTAGAGATAAATGTGAGCGAGTCTGTTATTTTACTTAGTAATCTAATACTTGATCTGACAACGTTATTGCTATATTAACTTCAATTCTCCCTCTCTGTCTTTTCGCTCTAATTAAATTCTTCTTCTTCTTGTTTTTTTTCCTTTCCTTTTCTTTTTGCATCAAAACAGGATGGATTGGATGCTGTGTGTGAGCGCCTCTGTCTGTGTGTTTTCTATTCTTATGGGCTTTAGATTGTGGCCCCAAACTTAGAGATAATGGGTTATGGACCTTGTTCTCAGCGAGGTAAGCTTTGGAATACCAAGTTGTTTCTTGATAGATGGAGAATAATGGGTAATGGAGGATTTTTTGGAAACGGGATGCAAGTTTTATTAAATTTTAAAGAAAAAATTTGTTTAAATTTTTTTTTGTGATTTTTTTTATTTTTTTGATGTGTTGATATAAAAAATAAAAAAAATATTACTTTAATACATTTCTAAACAAAAAGCATTTTAAAAAGTAATCATTATCACATTCTCAAACACACACTAAAGCATCGCTCTGTCTCAATGGGTTGACACGAGCACTGCCAACCCAAATCCTAGATGAGATTCAGTTTTTTTAATATATTATGCAGTTAATTGGAAAAACTCGATCGACTTGAAAGGTCATCATGTAACATGGGTGAAACCCAATTATTTTTAAAAAAATACCGTTGTTTTATTTGTTTTAAATAAATTATTTAAAATTTCTCTATTTTGAATATATTTAAAAATATATATAATTCACATGCATCATCCTAATGACATGTCAGTTGACTCATCCAACCCACCGAAGTTTTAGAACACTAGAATAAAGCAATCCCTTCCTTTTAAGGTTTTTTTTTTTATTTACTTTTTAAATGTTGATATAGTGAATTTCTTGCTAATATTTTTAATTTATTTTCATTTATAATAAAAAAAACTAAAAAAATGTGAAATTCAATCTTTAAAAAAAAATGATATTTTAAATTAATAAAAATAATGGAAAACGTTGGTTAAATTAAAATCTTGTTGAACTTTTGAAACTTATGAAAGACAATAAATATGGGACGTACGAGTGGATGGTAAAAAACTCGTAAGTTAATAGATGAACGAAATTTACCGATAACTATTAACACCAATTATCGATAATAATTTATTCATTTTTTTATTAAAAAAATGAGTTAGGATAAATTAAAATAATCCTCTACTTATTGTGAAATTACTTGGATATGGAGTGCTTGCTTAAATATAAATACGTGAGAGTTGGATTATTACTATATTACCATAGACTTTTCTCACAACCTATATGTAATTGCTTAAATATAAATATGTGAGAGTTGGATTAAATATAAACTTTCCAATTGTCTTGATGATGTTCTTTTTAAACTACTTCACGTGGATATGGAACTTGTTCGAATAAATATTTTTTAAAAAATAATTAATCTTCATGAGTATATTTTATGTTTTTGTTACAATAAAATTTTTATATGCAATTAGAATGGGTATTTGCATAAATACAGGGTAATAATGACTCTTTATCCATATAATTTGCATTTTTAAATTCACCAACCTGACTATGTTTGAAGTACATCCATCAGAAAATCATATACTCTCAAGCCATTCATAAATAAAAAGTTATGCATCATCGTGTAATGTAAAAGTGGCTTTAGGCTCTACAACATGGAATCCATGATTAACCAACTTCATATTCTCATGATCATAAATACAAAGTTATTTCTTTCTAGTTTTTATATTGTTCTTTGTTTTCTTTTTCATGTCAATAACCGTTTTAAAAATATTATTAAACACATTTTTTTTTATATGTATGCATCCAAATTATGGTGGATAACATTAAACTTCCTATAAGGAAGCTCCATTGCTTCCAAAAAATTATTTCGTTTTACCCAATTATAGATCACACCAACATTAAAAAAATTTTGCTTACCAAAATAAAAACCAAATATAATGCTCCTGTATTGCGAAACTTCATCGTACACTTCTTTACCTGATGGTATTGGCGATGCAATATCCTTTTTATCTTTACCTTTCAAGAAGTCATTTATGTTATTTTTTAATCGATGACAACTTGGCAAGAACCTCCGGTAACAATTAAGAAAAAAAAGTTTTACCATCATTGATTAAGGTAAATGTCTTATTATTCGTTCAATATGAACAAACTAATTTTTCAAGTGTGCTCCAACCCGATATCATCTTATAGGCAAGAAAATCATTTATAGTTCACGTTAAAGTTGTCTTTGTTTGAAAACTCTTTTTCTTTGAGATATAATATATCAGATCCCTAACTAACCATATCTAATTCAACTTATCAATCAATGATTGAAGATAAACATCTATATTTCTAACTAGATTGTAAGGATCGAGTATTATCATAGATAAAAACATGAATTTTGACTTCATACACATCTTGTGGACAAGTTGTGAACTGCTAGTATGACCAACCAACAAGAATAGGTTTTAACAAAGGATTTAACTAGACTAAATCTATTTGTACACAAGTCAAGACATATGGTTTACGGTTCCATTAAAAACTAAAGATGCACCTTATAAAATTGCTTAAATGTTTTACCATCGAAAGGATACACCGTGACTCCATTCACCTCATCATGTGAATGATGCCTAAATTTGAAGGCATCAATAACATTTGTAGCCTAAAAGTGACTGAGAAGCACCTTAATTTTTTATATGCTATAAATGTCCTTCATCTACCACTATTGGATTTATATCGAGCATGCTAATAAGTTTTATACTCGATAAAATTTGCATATTCATTATGGTACAACATGTAAAAGTTTAAACACATATCAATTTTTTAGTATCTTAAGCTAAAACTTTTCATTATGAATTTGATAGCATAAAAGTTATCTTTCAGCCAATTTCTTTCAAGTAATATGTTTTTTGTCAATTCTAGAATCTTATCATAACCGACCTCACTTAACCCGTAATCTAACTTAATGGCAAGCACTTATAAAATGATCGATAATTTACTGTGAATTATACACTCTTCCTACAATAATTCACCATAATCTTTTAAAAATTTTAAAAAACCTAATTGTATCTAGATTTGGTTCTTTATATAAAAGGATGTCTAGTGAACCTTCACCTGAATAATCATAATTCATTCTCATTGCATTCATCACCACACTCCTATAAGGATTATTATTATTATCCACAAACTCATGTATTTTACTAAAACTAGAATTTGAGTTAACCATCATTTCTAACATGGTTTGATAAGAAACATAAGGTTTTTTTTTGTGCAAATCAACATAAATATTTATCGAAAAGCCTTTTTTTAAGTAGAAGCATCATCATAACATCTTTATTGTGAAAATTTTTATTGTTATACTTCACACATGGATATTTAATTTCACTTTTACTAATATTCTTCAGATTATAAAGTATGAAATTAATAAAATCTTCAACCTTTTTAAGATAATCTTGTCTATACAACTCTTTAAAAGTAGTTTGATACATTCAAAAATAATTATTCATTGCTTACAAAAATCTATATAAAATATTGATAATAATATTTATTAATAATATAACTATCAATTAAAAAATCAATTTCCTTCGTGAAAACGAGGGCTGTTGTTTTTTAGGCATAAAAAAAAGAAGAAAGAAGAGGGAGAACTGTTAGATTTTATTTCATTAATGTCCATTGACAATTCTGTTGACAAATAGTAATGTGTTATATTTTTGATAAAAGAATTATTATTTTATTATTTTCTCATTTCCGTTGAAATTTCTATTAAAAAATGCCAATAAAATATTTATATTTGTCAATTTCATGGGAGAGGCTCTCACGCCTTCTTTTTCTCTTGCTGAAAGGCATGCGAAACCTGCAAGTGATATAATCATGCCCACTCAATTGTAATCACAAACATGTCCACACATGTACAGTAGTTTAGATAGCATGCTGCGTAAGGTAGCATGTCTCTAGAGATGTATAAGCACAAGGACGTGGGGTCATCATCAATCACTACCGTAGAAGAGCTCCACAATATTGTGGACATTTGCTTGAGTTGCGAGGTCAACAAGCCAAGGTTTTCTGACCCCTTTTTTGCATTATTGACCGGCTCATGGAGACAAATCAAAATCAAGAAAAGCTACGTGTATATTCATTCCACCGGAGCTCAAAATTAAAAAAAAAAGAATTAATTTGGATTCATATATCAAACTTAGATAATAAAACTAAAATAACCTAGTATTATGGATGAAATTTAAAAAAAAACATAAAAACCACATGAGTCAACTACTCAAACTCGTGACTCGGGTCATAAGATCAAGATAATCTTATAAAATGCAAACCAAGATAAATTATAAAGTTTTATTTTCAATCAACCTAATATTGAATGATGAAATTAAAAAGAATTCAACTAAAAAATGATAAAAAAGATAACTTGTCTCAACTGGTCTAATCTGCAACCCCGGTCATAAGACCGTGATAACTCTATTGAAAGCTAATAAAAAAATTATGAAATCTAATTCCAAATTAACCTAATATTGAAGGATTAAATTGAAAAAAAATAACAAAAAATAACCCGGGTTAGGAGACCGAGATGTTTATAGAAAGCAAATTAAAAATTAAAAATTCTAATTTGTAATCAACTCAATGTCGAATGATGGAAATTTTAAAAAAAATCAATTTAAAAAAATAACAAAAAAATACAAGTCAACATGGCTAACCCGCAAAACTTGTGACTCGGGTCATGAGACCCCAATAACCTCGTAGAAAGCAAATAAAAAAATAATTATGAATTATAATTCCCAATCAACTCAATGTTGACTAATAAAATTAAGAAGAAATTAGTTAAGAAGGGATAAAAAAAAAATTTGAATCAAGACGACTAATTTATAAAACTCATAACTCGAGTTATTAGAGTAAAAAATACTATAAAAAATAAATTAAAATAAATTATAAAGTATCATGATATTAAATAAAAAAATCTTAAAAATTTAAGGAAAAAAATGAAACAGACGTAATCCTGGGGAAGAAATTCATTCGATGACGCAAGTACTTTGCTTGTGATCATGGCTTTTTATTCTACGGCTGCTTTATCTTTGACAAAGCAAGAATTCCCAGCTTGTCTCTTGCACAGCATCAATAGTCTTCATGTCAGGGTAAATATCTGCGTTAAATTCTAATAATAAATTCCAAAATGTTGCGTTCATGCATTTAAATATATTAATCTTGTACGCAAGCAGTAATATCATGATCGAGGTTAACTATTTATTTAATATTTAATATTTAACATTTAATATAATTTATGATTTCTTTTTTTTTTTAGAGAAATTACAGCGTAAGATGAAAGCTGCCTTTGTCTTCTTTTATTTTTTTAAAAAAGATGAAAATTTCAAGGCTCAAGGAAGCACGAAATATATGTAAACATACAAATCACTGAGCATGATGAGTAGCGATAATTTCTCAAAAAAATATATTTAATATTTAATGGAAAATATCTCCCGATCCCTTTTGTCAAACAAGAGGCATACATGACACTGAAGACCCGAATAAAATATTATTGCCTTCGGCTTACAAATTACCGAGAAAATCAACTCGAATGGCCACACCTCTGTATTGTTGTCTCTTCGAGCAAGTTGAAGATAAAGAATCTGACCTCCATATATTTTCCTTACTGTTTATTGAGGCATCAATTAATTAATTAATGCTGGGTTATCAGTTAATTTCCAAAAAACTTACGGGGAGTTTAAGGAATATCTAACTTGTGAAAGTCCATGGAGCAGAATCAAGTCATCACACCATCATTCTTCTATCGAAAGAGTTGAATTTTTTTTTTTTTTAATTATGGTTACTAACGTTGGTGTCTGGATCAGCTTGCGCGCACCTCAACTAATCCCACAGATCTTGAAGTTAACTATCATGTAAGCCTCCGGTGATCATCATATTAGCAACCATATGGAGACCAAACCCCTTAATCTCAAGCTCTTGCCACTGGACCACCTGCTAAATAATTAAAAATATATTAAAATAATATTTATATGAACATGTAGTGTTTGAGATAATGATTTTAAAATATATTAAAATAATACTTTTTTATTTTTTAAAATTTATTTTTAACATTGAAACATCAAAATGATTCAAAATAATAAAAAAATTAATTTAATATAAAAATAAAATTTAATTTTTTTTAAAAAAATACTTTTTAAACGCAACATAAATTAATTTGGGATTCCCACGGGATTTCTACTGCTTTTAGAGTTATTGGGTTGGATATACTGATATAAGTGTTTTCAATAATCAACGAGTTGTATGTTAACTAATAATAACATCTGCATCTCTCCTGTTCCAGCATTAGAAAAGGGTGAATTACTGACGAAATTATTTATATCGCTAAATACATAGCGAATTAGCAACGAAATTAATTCTGCCACTAAAGTTTTTACGGTAAACAATTTTCGTTGGCAATTATGTTGCTAATTAGTAACAAAAATATATATAAAAAATTTCAGCGGTAACTTCATCATAAATATCTTTAAGAAATTGAAAAAAAATATTCATAAATAACTTCATCATAAAAAAAACATTTTGATAATTCCGTCAAAAACATTTTAAATCCCCTCAAATTTTTTTAAAATTTTGATTTTCCTAAAAAAAAATTCCAGCCAAAAACATTTTAATTATTAATAGAATATTTGGCGTGAAACAACGAGATTGGTAATCGAGACCCATCCCGCTATAGCACATTTAACTTGTTGGTCACGACACGTCTATGCTGAATGTGCATCTAATTGGGTGTATACTATATATGGGCTTGGACTTCTTACCCGAGCTTATGCCATATAGGGAGCTAGGCTCGGGTTACGATGCCCGTGCCTGCTCTCATTAGGCCCTCAATTATATATCAGACTATAAATCTCGAGCCTAATCGGTGTTTTTTGGCCTATTCTAAAAGGATTTTTTTAGTTCATTTTATTTAGATCTATTAGTGATACATCTGTTAGTTTTTATTTTTAAATCTTACATTGAAATTAAATGAAGAAAAATATTTAATTTGATACTAAACATAATATTTGAATTTTTATTTTAAAAAAATTTATTTAATTCAAAATTTATTTCTTTATTATTTTTTTAATTACCGATAAAATTATCAATTGATTTTTAAAAAAATATATTAAAAATTATTTTTTTACCTATAAATAATTTTAAAAAAATATTCTTTAAGAAAATAAAAAAATAGTCAATAATTACATCTATAATTTTTTTAAAACATAATTATTGAAATAATCCTGCTTTTCAACAAGGATTTTTTTTTATGGGTTTTTTTCATTAAGTATTCCATCGAAAATTAATTTTCTAATGGAATTCCCAATACCATTTTAAAAAACAATGGATTTTCTGGTGGTATTTCAAGAAATCTGGCGTTAACATCAGATCTTCTTCGTCAGAATAAACAAATAAACAAATTCTTGACAGATGGTTTTGATGCATGATGAAAGAATAACGTCAATGTAAACGGGAACCAATATGTGTGCGCAGCATAAGAAGATGAAAACATCCTTGGCAACTTTCTCGTATTCTATAGAGGAAGTGTGTCTTTTACTCCTCACAGTCACATCATCATCGAAGTTTTATTTTTTTAAAGTCCGTCGATTTCTTCAGAAACATGGAACTACAAGAACCCTACAATATTATAAAAGGCAACGAGTGACAAGTAAAAGGTACTCTAAAAGCTGGCTGGCTGGCTGGCTGGCTATGGATATGTGGAACGCTAGCAGCTATGCATCTCTTTTGTACCAAACCATGGCATCCATATCTATTTGGTGGCAGCGAAAGGGATTTGTGTTCTACCAACTCCACATTCTCTAGACCTTATCCAAAACCTCCATGCTCCGATTAGAGAAGTGGGGAAATTATTTCTCTACGCATAAATATCTAGGGCTAGCTTGATTTGCAAAAAACTTGCCAACTTGCTCGCTATACGTAGAGATGTAAAGGGGCGTACAGATTTAAAGATGTAAATTTCCTGCCAAACCCCATCATTGTTACCTGCCTTGTTACGGCCTCGAACCGATTAACAAGTAGTTTGTCCGGATAAGCAAATAGTTTTGCTTATCATTCATCAACACACAAGTGCAAGTAGGGATTTTGTGATGATGCTGCCATGAATTAATATACAAGGATACTTCAAAATACTGTGGCTGCTTACTGGTTAAGGTAATAAGAGTATTTAGCATGGATCCTAGTTAAGCTAGCTTAACTGATTAGGTTTTAAGTTTGTTCTTGATGGAATTATCAATTTGAGTGTCACAAATCTACATGGTCGTTAACTTCAGGATCTCGGAAGATTAATTGAGATGCACATAAGCTAATCCAGACAACTACGGTTAACAAAAATAAATTATTTAGCATCGTAAAATTATGGTATCTGAGATCGAATCTCGGTAGTGGTATAAAAAATTAAAAAGAATCAAGAATAGAAAAAACATCATTGATTACATAGTGTGTTGTTTTTTAAAGTATTTTTCGCTCAGAAAATACATTAAAATAACATACTTTTTATTTTTTAAAACTTGTTTTTGGTATCAAAACGTCATTTATGATCGGGATATATCATTTAATAAATATTTTATTAATAAATTATTGTGCATGCTAACTTTTAAATTTTGAATTTAGAAAAAAAAAAAAAAAAACCTGCCCGACTACTAGACACGCTCCTTGGAATTATGATTTTCAAAAGTTGTATCGGTATGTGTTTTGATTTTCAAAAAAAAAAAAAAGAACTTATGGTAATTGCATTAGATTAATACGTGGAATTGATGTATCGGTGGGGCCATATTTGAAGGGTGGAGATAGAATGATTCTTACAAGGTTAGTCAGGCTTTTCCGTCACTCATGGGAATGGAACAGGCGGCTTTGTTGAACAGCTGCATGTTTATCATGTCGATGAATAGAAAATTTGACTTTCTTACTATTTTATTATTCTAACCAACCAAACTTATTAATTTACTCGAGTTATTTGCTCTTTAAGTTACAGCTACCTTAGCCCATTTTATATGACATCTGCCCGACACTGGTAAAGCTCAGTACGCAATTATTTTTCAGTTTTCTTCTTCTCTTTTTTAATTCATGACTTTGTATACTTTTTATAATATACCAGTAGAGAGCTTATAATTTAAATAAAAAAATAAATTTTAATTTTCAATCAACTTAATATTGAAAAATAAAATTAAAAAAATCAATAAAAAAACTTAACTCAAATTATTAGACATGAATAATTCCATATAAAATAAACAACAAAATCCAACACCCTTTAAAACCAGCATTAAAGTATGAATTTTTAAAAAAAAAATAAATTTAAAAAATATATCGTAACAAAACAAAACATTTCAGTACTCATCCGCAGACTTAAATTTCAAGGCCTGATATTATATGATAAGATAGATATATATGTAAACACATATCGACTTTCACATGCATCAAAGGCTATGTAGCCTTTGACGAATGTGAGAGCGGGTGTGTGTTTTTAAAAAATAGAAGGCAGAGTTGGGTGGGATTTCACTAGAGGAGAGCTAGTTTGGCGAAGAAGAGCTGTTTTGTTTTTGCGGCATGGGTAGGGACTGTTTATTTTTATGTTTTAAAAGTATTTTTGATAAAATTTAAATTTTTTTTTATTTTTTTATTAATTTTAAATTAATATATTTTTAGTATTTTTAAATCATTTTGAAGTGCTGATGTTAAAAATGATTTTTAAAAAATAAAAAAAATCATTGACATATATTTTAGCACGAAAAATCATTTAAAAAGCAACCACAATCACACTGCCAAACACATTCGTAGTGAAGCACCCATGCCACAGTGCCATTTGCTATATTTTTTTTATCAGCAACGGACCACGAGGTAGCTAGATCATGCACCAAATCGGAAAATTAAATAAATCACAGCCCAAGGAATTGCAAAATATGTTGGCCTGTTAATTTATTTCTTTTATTTGCGTTTTCCTTCACAATTTAAGGCTACGTTTGTTTCCATAAAATACGGCTCCGTCGAGTATTATTTTCCTTCTCTCGTATTTGGGTTGTCTAGAAACAATAATCAAAGAGAAATATTGTATAATCAAAGAAAAAACAATAATGTACTGTTCTCAAATGACGAAAATATTTTATAAATTCATCTATGTTACTAAATTATAGATTATTTACACCAAACATCGAATATTTTTTTTATTTTCAATTAGCTTTCATTAACATGGCCAGAATAAAAAAAATTATTTATTTTTTTTCTTAGTCCCTCCTCTTATTCTTTTTTTATTGCACCTTTACATGCACAAATTAATAGCTAATTAAACTATATTTATTAAGAAATAACAAGATTCAAATATAGGGACTAAGATTGAAAAAATAGCCAAAAAATGGTTTTTACTTTGAGCTAAGCGTGCATCTTGTCTTATAACTTTTTAAATTATAAGATTTAATTTTGATCATAAATTTTTATTTTTTTTATTTTTTGATACATGGTTTGAAAAAAAAAAAAGTAGCCGGATTATGATATTAGATAGATAAAGTTTGAAAACGAGTGATTTTGGTGTAAAAAAATTTATTTTGATAAGAAACGTTTATACAATGTGTTTTTTTTCTTTAAACTTGCATGAAATGATATACTTGAACCCAAAAAAATATTTTGTTTCGAGTTGATTGTGGATTTTGAAGCTATTTTCTAGGTTGTTAGAGGTCATAGATATGTTTTAGAAGATATTTAGGGTATTTTTTTTGTTTTTTATATCAAAATATAATTGAAAAGAACGAAGGCCGCTGAAATTTGGGTAAAGGAGATGATGTGTTGATTGATATTATTTTTTTCAGAGTATTAAGTGATTTATTTTTTTAAATAAGGTCTAGGTACGTGGGCTGCTTCAAGCTCGCTCACCTTAGCCTTTTACTGGAGGCCCATGAACTATGAGTCTTCTTAGCTTGAGAGACTGGATTTTTTTTTTATTTTTACCCATTAGAATTGTTTTTTTTTAATTTCAGTACTTAATATTTAGTTAATTATTAATTGAGCAATGCAATTTGTTTCAGTTTAATATTTTTTCCAATCATTTTGATATTTTATTCATTCTTGATTTTATAAGTATTTATTTTAGATTAAAAAAATTGTTGAATCCAAATGAATCCATGATCCAGGTTATAGGTCAAACTGATTAACTTTGGCTAGACAGGGATCGGGCTTGATAATTTTTTTATTGTATAAATAGTTTTTAATTTTTTTAATTAAAAACATGCATGGACTTTTTGAATTATGTTTGGAATTTTTTATATACAAAAACACATTGTAAAAATCCACATATATATATATATATATATATATATATATATATATATTTCTATTGAAAAAAGAAAAAATATTCGACCCGGTGGAGCGCTGGTCAAACACAAGTAATCTTACTATTTTTATATATTCTTTGAATAAAATTACGCTGTTAACATAATTGTTTTTTTGCATTGTTATCATATTAGAATTTCAAAAGGTATAAAAACAGAAATAATTAATGAATATTTTATTAAACAGTAATTTTAGAAACAAATATCCTTATCATTATAATTTGATTATACAATATCTTAAGATACTTGCTTGCGTAATACGTATTTAAAAATATGATAATAATTATTTTTTATTAAAAATATATTAAAATAATTATTTATATTTTTAAAAATTATTTTTGATATTAACATATTAAAACGATATAAAAATATAAAAAAATAATTTAAAATAAAAAAACAATTTTTTTCAAAAAAAAAAGTTTTTAAATGTAAAAAGACACGGGCTGATAGTGGAATTTGATTCGGCTCTTTCTCGATCGATGAACCAGCCACCCCATGGGATCACATTTCGAATTCATTCCTCCAGCTCTTTCTTTTTTCCCGAATTTCACGCCGCAGCGCACCAATGCCTTTGCACTCGATTAGAGTCACTGCGGCATCTGCGTCCCAACACCCCCAAGCACCCAATCTTTTACTAATAGCTTGTCTTTTCCCCAAGCTCTCTACCTGCCATGGCTTTGGCCATCCATGGGGCCACTTTGACCACTACCTGACACGCCCACCGTCCATTCTCACCTTTTCTTCTTTTTTAAGAAGAAAATAGCCTGTCCTCTTGTAGAAAAAAATATACTTGGAAATGTATTCGTGATTGCATACGAAATACATCTTAGTAAATGGAGTTAATAATACTCTTTATTACAACTTTATTTGTATTCTTTATCGACATAATTAGCTTTGCTACCCTAGTGATTAAAAGATATATGTTTTTTTACCTTTTAAAATATATTAGATAGATAGAAAAAGATTTATTTTTTAAATATATATATAAAAATAATATATAAAAAAAACTAAATCATTCTTCAAGATTTGTCCATAGCTACTAGTCAAACAGTATATTGTACTAGCGTACCGGACATAATTAAGGAGAGCAGGTAAGAAACTGAGAAATTGTCTACAACAGGGACATTGATTTATTTTACGGCAAGTGGAGCCCACTTCGAAAACAGCTTTGTTTGGCAGTGCCTCTATCTCTAGCATGACGAGGCCTTATATAAGACCCGACAAATGAAACGGCTCGTGAATACCGTAATCAGGAGACAGTTCCGTACCCAGCTTTCAAAATCTCAAGCTTCACCTCTGCGGGCATGGCTCAAAGGAAAAGATTACGTACAATCACTGAGAAACCTGATTACTTTGATCAGTTACCAGACGATCTTGTTCTAAATATTCTTTGCAAGCTTAGTTCTTCTGCCTCTTGCCCCTCCGATTTTATTAACGTTCTCATCACGTAAGTCTAGTCTTTGAAGATTTCTTCTTGTTATGGTTGGCACGAGGGTTTGATTTTGTTTGCATGATTGTTGATGTATTGGCTGTTTCGAATATGGAAACAACAGATGTAAAACATTAAAGCGGTTGGCCACCAATCCTTTGGTTTTGTCGAAAGCTGGAGCTAAAACGTTTGCCATGAAAGCAGAACGTTGGTCGGATTCGGCTCACCAGTTTTTAAAACAGTGTGTTAAAGCAGGCAACAGTGAAGCCTCGTACACGCTAGGAATGGTCAGTGTATATTTATTTTCTCTACTTTAAAGAAGGCCAATATTATTTGTCGATAAAGATTGAAAGTTTCAAGTTTTTGGTGTTTTAATCTAGATCCGATTCTATTGCCTACAAAACCGAGGAAGTGGAGCGTCCTTGATGGCGAAAGCCGCTATCAAGTCGCATGCCCTGGCCATGTATTCTCTTGCTGTCATACAATTCAACGGCAGTGGAGGCTCGAAAAGTGATAAAAATCTCCGAGCGGGGGTGGCTTTATGTGCTCGAGCTTCCGTTTTGGGTCATGTCGATGCGCTTCGTGAGCTCGGCCATTGCCTTCAAGATGGTTACGGAGTCCCTCAAAATATCGTCGAGGGACGCCGTTTATTAGTCCAGGCTAATGCAAAGGAGCTCGCATTATCCTTACGTCCCATGATGACATGGAAACCCCAGCAGCAGCAACAGATAGAGCAGCAACAAAATCTTCATTATGCTTGTACGGTGATGGGTACCGCTATCACGGGATGCCCATTACTAAGTGATTTTGGATGTAACTTGCTGGCTCGAGAGGTGCACCCAGCGAGCAAGTTCTTAAGGGAGTGGTTCGAGTCGAGGAGTGGGGCGTTGGATGATGGCTTGAGACTATGCTCGCATAGTGGATGTGGGAGGCCCGAGACAAGGACACATGAGTTTCGCAGGTGTTCGGTTTGTGGTACGGTAAATTATTGTTCGAGAGGATGCCAAGCACTTGATTGGAAAGCGAGGCATAAAGTGGAATGTGTGCCAATGGATCAATGGCATGGAGTATTAGAAGATGGTGGAGATATGGTGGAAATGGAGGAAGGTGATGAGTATGTGGATATTGTTGAATGATAGAGATTTGATGCAAATCAGGATAAAGAAATCTTGCCTTTTGAAACTGGGAATTCTTGATAGTAACTCTTTCACCTTTTTCCTTCTTTTTGTATTTTATTTATGTACATATGTGAAGGGTTTTGGAGTTTATTTTCTGTGACTTAACAAATTAAATACAAGGAATAAGACCTTTGGAAGAACAGGTCCCATTTCATTATGTTGTTAAAGTTAAAGCATGTATACTGGCGATATATATTTTATAAAAACCAAGCCACCGAGCAAAAGAAAAACACATTTTAACTCATGAGTATAACTCAATCCATTATGTTTTAAGTTTGTTTTTTAAAAATTATTAGTTTGAATTTTACAAATCTCTGGCTTGTAAAATTAGTTAAGGTACATGTAAATTATCCCGGACATCCAATAAAAAGAATAAAATTTTCTATAAAAAACAATGAATAATATAATCATTTCAATTAATTCTAAGACACCACTTGCCGACATCCCAATTGATTTCTCCGAATTTGGGACATTTTCATATAGTTCAAATATTAATAATTTTTAAAAAAATAGTCAAAATTAATGTTGAATTATTGCTGGGATATTTTTAAGGTGATGCATGATATAAACTTCAAATCAATTAAACGAAGTGGAACCATCCATCATGTCGTCTGAATTGATTTGGAATTACTTTTGCCATCTAACTTCCCAAGGATAGGATTAAATTGAAATGAGACGTGACAAAAAAGGGCCCAAAGTTGTTTGAAAGCCACCAGCAAAGTACTCCAAGAAGTCCAACCACGTTTTTTTTTTAAATTTTTCTTAGTTTTAAATTAAAATATATTTTTTATATTTTTAAATTTATTAATTTATTAATATAAAAAATAAATCTTAAAAAATAAAAATATTATTTTAATATATTTCCAAAAAAAAACAATATTTATCATACAACCGTGGCTGTTTTCAGAACAGCCAAGGCACAAGAGACGACAATGGGATTTAATTAGGGTGGTTAATTGATAATCACTCTAAAACGTTGATGGCCGTTCTTTCCGAGTAGAAAAATCAACTAGATAATAGCAAAAGCAGACTCATTATTTTAAGAAAAAACAATAAAAAAAGGATGGAAATTATTTAATTGCTTGAAGAGAGACCAGTTCTTCTTCCAGACCTTCAAAGTCAAAACAGGGTTGATAAATTCTTGTTTGAATTCATCCTAACAACATTTTCTTGGTGTTTTGTGCCCGGCAATTGAAAAGCCCGCGGTGTAATGCCGTGGCATCCTTTTCAACTATTTCCATTCCTGCAGCATTCGCCTCTCGAAATGTTTAGGCATATTAAAAAAATATCAGCAAGTGATTCATTCGTTTTATGACCCGTAGGATGGTTTTTTTTTCGTTTATTTCTTTTTTCAATTTAATTTAATTTAAAAGTCTTGTACATAATTCAAACATAAATAAAGGTCAAATAAAACGAGTTTCGAAATACCATCCATTGTGAGGAGGTAGAATCCTCGGAGAAAGAAAGAAACTTGTCCCATAAATTTGACCTTCATCAACTTCTTCTCGAATTGAGAAAGAAGTTTTCCCACGATTCGATCTGATAAGAGGACGGGGATTCCATCATAGACTCGGGGGGTGAGTTCAAAGTAAATACTATTTTTTAAAATATTTTTTATTTATAAATATATTAAAATAATATATTTTTTAAAATAATTATTTTTGATATCAGCATATCAAAACGATTCAAATTCATAAAAAATTAATTTCATAAAACAAACTAAAAAATTTTTAAAAGTAATTTTTAAACACAAAAAAAAACACGCTCGGAATCATTTATTTAAAAAAATAATTCAATGTTGTTTTTTTAATATAGATCAGCAATACACCTATATTTCTAGGAACAAAGATTTACATTTCACTATCTAATAAATTAAAGTTATATATTATATATTTATGTCACATCTCAAAAATTAATTAACAAACACCAAAAACACTTATTGCGTGAAGATTATGCATCTGAGAAACACTCTACTCTTAAAAAATCATTGAATTCTCTAAAATCTTTGAATCATATGGAGCTTCTGTGATAAACTAGACTGCAGAATCATAAACCCGTTTTATCACAAGATGAGAGAAACTTTAATAAATTTATGGGGTTCTTAGTGGATAAGTTTCGTGTGGTCATTTCACAATTTTGTTAACTTAAACTAATAGATTAGATGCATTTGATTGAGAATTTATCTGTCGAGATACATCGAGAGGATGGAGGCAAGTAGTTTGGACATCTAATCAAAGACTTATCCTATCATATGGAGATTTCTTTCCATGCTTGCAAAAGAAAAAAAAAAACCCACCGATAAATTTTTTGTTCTCTAGTTTTTATAATTGTTATTAAACTCAACTCGAGAGGTTGTTGAATACAAAACTCGTATGACACGCGTTAAATGAATTAACCCTAATCAATAAAGCGAGCATTGGTTTTTACTTTATTTTTATTTATTTAGAAATCAGAATTTACATTATGGATCAATTGAAAATTAAAAATTGAATTAAATAATTAAATTATCTTTTATACACACACACAAACTACATAATAGAAGATTTCTCAAATATGATTTCTCTCTCTTCTCATTACAAAAACAATTTTTGAACCCAGATAAATTCTAGTTAAAAAGTTATAGGTTAAAAAACAATTAAGTTTCAAATCATTGGTTAAATTCCTTTCTAGTATTTTGTAGTAATTTAAATAATATAAAAAAAACAACAACAAAAAAACCACAAACAACCTTATTCGGATTATCAAACAAACCAATGCTAACCTAGTTAAAGAAAAACCAGAAAAAAAGAGAGTCAAACTTGAAAACAAAAAAAATAAAAAATATCAGCTTAAAAAATAAGAGGAAAAACTAGGCTAGCTTTCAAAGCTTAGTCTAATATAAAAAACTTGCAACTTGTTAAATTATAGACTCGAGTTCAATCAAAAAACTTAAATGTCATCTAATTTAATTTTGATAGATGTAATCGTTGAAAAAACTACTAAAAAAAACTTGTAAAAAAAAAAACTAAAATCTAACAGGAAAAAATCTTATAAGAATGAAATCTAAGAAAAAAAATCTCGATTATACTTGAAGTATTAAAAAAATTATAAAGAGATGAAATTAAAAATCATTTGCAATATGATAAATTATTTATAAATAAAAAATAAAATAAAAAAATAATTATTAAGAGATAACTTAATAAAATCAAACTAGAAAAATAAAAAGTCATTAAATACTCTATTAATATCTCATTAGCTTATGACCTTTGCCTTGATATTTCCCTAAGCTATTACAAAACTTGTCTTATCATTTGTTATTTCTTTGTAGGTGTTTTGGCTTTCAAGGCATGTTTTGTGGCATAAAAGCCTGTTTTAAAGCTGTTAAAGTTGAAGTGATCACCACCATTAGAGTATTTGTTTCAATTTTTTTTTTTAAATTTTTGTTGGCATTATTGAAAAGTAATCTAAGTAGATAATGTGAAGTATATAAGCTAAAAACAAGCAAAAACACACAATTTTAGACCAAATGTTGGATTAAGGAAAACATGTTTCACTTAGAAGACTGACTATAGGTTTGCTTAAACATTATTGTGTCACTGATTGAGCTAATCACTCTCCCCTTCCTTGAATGCTTCCAAATATGCTTAATTATGTATCAATTTCTCATGGTCAACTCAATGTTTTATTTTATGGAACATAATTGATTGAATCTTACTATTGTGACAATTAATGCTTCCTCATTAATTATTGCTTTGATTTTTGTAATTTTCTCATCAGCTTTTTGCAACAAGTATTTAAATTTTGACATGATTTGGATGGTTTAAGATAATTATTTAATTTATTATAAATCTGTTTGTTTTTATATTTTAAAAATATTTTTAAAAATTTAATTTTTTTATTTTAAATTAAATCTTTTAATAATTTAATATTGTTTTGATATTCTAATATTAGAAATAATAAAAATAAAAATTATTTTAAAAAACAACTATTACCAAAAACGATTTTGACACAATCATGGAAGTGCTCGCAAAACATTTTGACACAATTTGGGCGGTTTAGGGTCATTGTTTCCCTCATTATATATAGATTCCAAGTATGAAAGTGCTTGCAAGTCGTAAGCAGTGCTCTGGCCTAACAAAAAATCTGACAATTACATATAAATTATTTATTTCTTTCCCATGAAAATGACTCTATTTGCAATGCTAAACTACAGGCTTCATTGAAATGTCGTCTTTTATGAAACAAGTAAATTGTTACGAATCTAAATGGGTTTAAAATGATCCCGATACTTATTTTGTGTTCATGAACATTACTCTATTTGGTGCTCATGTATTGTCTGGAATGCTGCGAACAATGGCACGTTTTTTCATGGTCATGCTGTTATTTCATGTCATAAGAAATGATCGTGGTTTCACGTTACTGGTTATTAGGGAGCAGGGCTGTGTGCATCAATGGCTAAGCATCGCTAGTTGTTAAAGAGCAAGTCGATCGTTTTGGCTGCCATACACCTCTGCTCTTTGTTATATGTTACTAACGATGGAGCTGACATTTAAATTTTTACTTCTTGTTTCCAGGCACTATTGATTTGCATGTACAAAATTACTTGTTCTTTCTTAGAGGTTGTGCTGCGTAGTCGGATCAAAATACTGGTTCAAGTTCATAAACTTTGATGTTTGTCAGAATTGTAAGTGCTGTTAGTAAAAGCTGCTGTGGAAGGAAAACAAGAAACTTGATGGTTCTGATGCATGAAATATCAGCAAGATACAACTTAATTCAACATGATTCACAGCTGAATCAATTTCTAAACTTTCGGGCTTTGAACATGGTTTCTGTATTCCAAGATCAATTGGTTTTCTTTAGATTTAGTAAAGATATGGATGTAAAACCAGACAGGACATTCGAGTTTGGGTGGCGTTGTCCTTTACAGCTGTGGATTACGTAAATACTATGAAGGTTGATGTTATTAGTCTAGTCTTTTCCCGACAAGATTAATTACATCACAGATCATGGCCCCTGGTTAATTCTCTTCTCCATGGATATTTGGTGTTCATGTATTGTTTGGAATGCTGCGAACATTGTTAGCCTGGAACTACTGTACAATGATAATTTCAGTGTGCTTTAAACTTGTAAACACAAGTTCGATAAAAGCCTGCATTGATTTTCATTGTCAAAGCTTTTGCACCTCGGAGTCCATGTCATCTGACATTCATTTTGGCCCCTGTCTTCTTGCCCTGTTCAATCTTTGCTATTTTTCATAAAAACAAGCATATTTAAGCTCTTTTTGGCAAGAATGTGATTTGACATTTCGTATTTCATCTAATGTTTAAGAACTCGTTGACTCAAGACAGTATTATAGATAATTTCAATGTGTGCCTATTTGGGTGAAGAGAATCATTGTCTCCGAGGTAAAGAGTTGCAGATAGGATGCTCTGGATTCTTTTTAATTAAGAGATTTTCCTTTAAAATGTCTTAAACAAGAAGTCCTTGCTGTTAAAGGAAAGGAAATATGTTCCAAGACAGTGAATGAAGAAGGAAAACAATCTCTCTGATTGATTGAACGAGATTATAGGATATAAATGTAATCAACTTTTATTGTATGATCTACTTTCCTTAAATAGCAGATCTGCAGTAGCACATACTCTTGTATATATTAATGCTTCACGTTTTCTGAATATATAATACAAAACATATAATTCTCAACTTCTTATGGTATCAGAGCATCGCCTTTGATAACCTATCATGCTTCCGCCACCATAACAAACACAACCTTAAATACACAAACCCTCTCACAGTAATCACAAATCTCTCACAAACACCATGACAGAAGCAAGCATGAAGAGAAACAAGCATTCCACGGAGTTATTAGACCCGTATGCGATACATCATACTAATCATATTGGAATTATTCTTGCCTCCAAGTCGCTTGATGGAAACAATTATAGGCAATGGAGTCGTGCCATGTGTATGAGTCTCAGCGCAAAGAACAAAACAGGGTTTATTGATGGAACCATTACAGCTCCATCACCCCTAAATGAAAACTATGTATCTTGGAAAAGATGCAATGATATGGTAATACTGTGGATCGTGAATTCTGTCCATCCAGACATTTCCAACAGCATTATGTACACAGAACCTGCTGCTGCAATTTGGAACGATCTCAAAGAAAGGTTTTCACAAAACAGCGACTCAAGAATCTATCATATTCGATAAGAAATTATTGAAAATCGTCAAGGACAACTCTCGGTTTCCTCTTGTTATACCAAAATGAAAGCCTTATGGGATGAGTTAGCATCCTGCCATGATCCACTTATTTGCACTTGTGCAGGTTTAAAGGGACTTACTGAACGGGAAGAGAAAGAAAGAGTTATGCAATTCCTAATGGGATTGAATGAATCTTACTCCACAATACGAGGGTCGATCCTGATGATGAATCCACTCCCTGACACATGACGAGTTCATGGTCTTATTCTCCAACATGAACGGCAGATGGATGTTGCAAGTCGTCGAGATATAGGGATGAATTCTCATGTAATGCAGGTAAAGCGAAACCCAACATTCTAGTTATTTAGCAAACAAAGCACCAACACATCTTCACGTAAACCACTCAAATGCAACTACTGTGATGGAGATGTACACTTGGTAGACCATTGTTATTATATTATTGGGTTTCCAGAAAGACACAGATGGCATGGCAAAAATATGAAGCCGAGAAATAAGAGATCAATGGCTAATAATACTGAGGTTGTCCACTCTGCTATAATATTGTTCACACTGCCACAAATTCCAAGCACAACATTCCAGTTCCAGATGGTCCAACATTCACTACAGAGGAGTATAATCAGATCATAGCCATGCTCCGTAATGGTAATGGATAACCATCTTTAAATGCAACAGGTATCTCGTCAAAATGCAATATAGCACAAACAGGTTCACATTCAACTCTCTGTTGGATTATTGACAGTGGAGCAACTGATCATATATCACATTCATCACCAACGCGCAACATTATTAATGCTCAGCATGCACCTATTGGTTTACCGAATGGGGGTTAGACAAAAATAAAAAACATTGGTTCTATCAATTATCACATGAGCTATCTCTCGATAAAGTTCTCTATGTACCAACATTTCGTGTCAATTTATTGTCTATCAGTAAATTAACAAGAGCTTTACATTGTATGGTAACATTTTATCTGGATTTTTGTATTGTGCAGGACATGGACACGAAAAGGATGATTAGCCTGGGCAAGCATTTTGATGGCCTCTACTACCTTACACCAGGACAAAACCCCCATCTCGCCAACCATATTCACCATACCAATAATTTATGGCATCGACGTTTAGGGCACTCATCATCCGCACCTTTAATTTCATTAGCAAAAGATAATGTTGAAATCATATTTGATTCCACACATATTTGCGATATTTGTCCTTTAGCAAAACAAACTCGTTCACCTTTTGGTTGTAGTGAAATAAAAACATTTGCACCTTTTGATTTAATCCATTGTGATATTTGGGGACCTCACAGTCATCCAACACATTTTGGGGCACAATACTTTCTTACTATTTTAGACGATTATACTCGTTTTACTTGGGTGCATTTTATGAAATTCAAATCCAACACGCAATCAATTTTGAAATCCTTTTTCTCTTGGGTCAAAACACAATTTCAAAAAGACATTAAGATTCTTCGTGTAGATAATGGTAGTGAATTTCTTTCTCTGCATTCTTATTTCAACTTTTATGGGACTTCTTTTCAACATTCCTGTCCTTACACACCACAACAAAATAGGGTTGTGGAACGTAAACATAGACATCTTTTAAATGTTGGTCGTGCTCTTCAATTTCAGGCCAATTTACCCTTAAAATTTTAAGGGAAAAGTATTCAAACTGCCTGTTACCTCATAAATCGCCTTCCCACACCATTGCTTTCTCATAAATCACCATACGACCTTTTACACAACACACCGCCAATCTATACACACTTACGTGTTTTTGGATGTCTTAGTTATGTTACCAACTTCATACCCGTCAATAAGTTTGATGTCCGTTCACGTCGTTGTGTTTTTCTTGGTTATCCCATTGGCCAAAAGGGTTATAAGTTATATGATCTCACCATACATAAATTTTTCACCTCACGAGATGTCATTTTCCATAAGCATATTTTTCCCTACACCTCCCCCATACATGCCACCCAACCTGTCGTGCCACTTGTTTATCCATCTCCCTCTCCCACTCCCACTCTGGATCCTTTTCTCACAGACTTCCCCTCACCACACAACACCGATCTTCCTAATCCCTTTTCCCTTCCAGTAACCACAGCCACCCTAGAAACTACCATTACTGACAACACACCCGAAACTACCTCACCTTCTACCATCACCGCACCCTCACCAGAACCTGCTTTTAATGACAGATCCCCCCACCAAGTTACACTATGCCAATCCACCTGTTCTTCTAAACCACCAGCTCATTTCAAAGATTACGTGGCTCATCACTCAACTTTGCTCCTGTCTAAGGCAACATCCTCGCGGTCCATGTTCAGCACACGACATCCACTTCATCAGTATGTTTCCTATTCATGCTTGTCCCCTCAATACCAATGTTTTGTTGCTCATATCTCCCGCTTGGTAGAACCTGCTACTTATGAACAGGCCTGTCAAAATTCCCATTGGGTCACTGCCATGCAAGTCGAACTCAAAGCTCTCTCCGACAACAATACCTGGAGTTTTGTTCCTCTCCTACATGGTCAATGACCTATTGGCTGCAAATGGGTGTTCAAACTTAAGTATCGATCTGATGGGACTCTTGAACACCACAAAGCTCGCCTTGTTGCAAAAGGTTTCACCCAACGCGAAGGCAATGACTACAAAGAGACCTTCGCCCTAATAGCCAAACTCATTACTGTCCGTTGCCTCTTAGCTGTGGCTACTGTTCACAACTGGTCTTTACACCAGATAGATGTTCAAAATGCTTTTCTTCATGGCGAACTCCAAGAGGAAGTTTACATGTTGCCTCCTCCCAGTTGTCATTGACAGGGGGGAACATTGTTTGTCGACTCCACAAATCTTTATATGGGCTTAAACAGGCATCCAGAAGCTGGTTTAGAGAATTTTCTTCAGCAATACAGACCATCGGTTTCTGTCAATCCAAGGCAGACTACTCTTTATTCACTCAAGTTAAGGGGACTTCACTCACTATTGTGTTGTTATATGTTGATGACATGGTGATCACAGGAAACAATGAAGCAGAAATTAAGAACTTGAAAGGTTTTCTCAATAGCAAATTTTGAATTAAAGATCTCGGACCCCTGAAATATTTTCTTGGAGTTGAGGTCGCACGGTCACAAGCTGGAATCACCATTTGTCAACAAAAATATACACTAAACATATTGGAGGAGGCTGGATTACTTGTTGCTAAACCTACAAAGATACCAATGGAGGCAGATTTGGTATTAACATCTGCAGGTAACAGTCCACTACATGAGCCAGCAAGATATAGACGCCTAGTTGGAAAATTAATTACTTGACCATCACAAGACCAGAAATCGCATACACTGTCAACACATTAAGCCAGTTCATGCAAGACCCACAGCGACACCATCTTGATGCGACATATCGACTTCTTCGATATCTCAAAGGGGCTCCTGGACAAGGTTTGATGTTTCCTTCCCACAATAATCTCTATTTGATTAGTTATTGTGATGCAGATTCAGCGCGGTGCCCCACAAGACGTCTCTCAGTAACTGGTTATCATATCTTTCTTGGAAAGTCATTGGTGTCATGGAAAAGCAAGAAGCAGATTACAGTTGTCCGATCATCCGTAGAGGCTGAATATCGATCTATGGCTGCAGCTACTTGTGAGATGAGCTGGCTACGATTTTTATAAAGAGATTTATGTGTTGAACATCCTCAACCAGCAGTATTATTCTGTGAGAATCAAGCTGCTCTGCACATAGCCGCAAATCCCGTGTATCATAAACGTACAAAACACATTGAAATCGATTGCCACAATGTTCGTGAAGAATTCAAAGGGGAGAGATCAAAACCTCATATGTCAGAACAGGAGAGCAAGTAGCAGACTTATTTACTAAGCCACTGCGTGCACCTATTTTCCATACACATCTGAGCAAGTTGGGCACTATTGATATACATGCTCCAACTTGAGGAGGAGTGTTAAAGGAAAGGAAATATGTTACAAGACAGTGAATGAAGAAGGAAAACAAATCTCTCTGATTGATTGAACGAGATTATAGGATATAAATGTAATCAGCTTTTATTGTATGATCTACTTTCCTTGAATAGCAGATATGTAGTAGCACATACTCTTGTATATATTACTACTTCACGTTTTCTGAATATATAATACAAAACATATAATTCTCAACTTCTTACGTGCCTTGGACATGGGAGCTCAGATTGCATTGACAACTTTTTAAAATTGCATTCACTCATACTTGCTCTGTAACTTGAATATGGCCATGTTTTTAATTTTTTTATATAGCCAAATCGGAAAAAACAAGCTAAACCTAGCCAAAACTGAACCAAATCGATTTGAACCGGTTTTTGTCCTAAAAAACCGAACCGAATCAAAACCGGTCGGTTTGAACCAGTTTTAGTTTTTTTTCTAAAAACAAGATTTTAGTTTGGTTATTTTATTTTAATAAAAATCAAATCGAACAAAAAATGATCATTTCTAATACCGAATACTATCAATGAAACATCGAGAATCACAAACCAATGATAAGGACCTAAGCATCTTAAACTTTACTCTCCATGTATATGGAATATCACTCTCTGTAAGATAAATTAACATGATCAATTTTTATAAATAACTCTTGTTATTAGGTAAACATTCTAAGGCATTTAAGCTCATTCAAGGATTTAACATCAATTTATTGAATCATACACTTCATGGGATCTTCATTCTATATCTCTTTTCCATAGATTATTTATCCTCGTGAATTTATTGATTTAAATATTTAAATAACTTGTTTTGTATGAACAACCAAGCCCGGTGGCAAAACCTATATCTAAGCCTTCACATTTCAACCCCAGAAGCCGAAGGTTTTCATCATTTCATCCAGATAAATAAATAAATAAAAATTTAAACTATTTTTTTGGGAAACTAAATCTTGGGTGGAACTTTCAGAAGCAGGGTAGAGCACTGGACTCCTAGGGATTATTTTTGTTGCTGCTTCCCAAGTATAGTTCGTAGTTCATTATCCCCAAAACAGACTGTTTAAGCCGATG
The DNA here is from genome assembly GCA_015852605.2 of Populus deltoides. Classification (NCBI taxonomy): domain Eukaryota; kingdom Viridiplantae; phylum Streptophyta; class Magnoliopsida; order Malpighiales; family Salicaceae; genus Populus; species Populus deltoides. The sequence continues at coordinate 3,865,874 of CM027581.2, forward strand.
AAAAAGACGGCATCGTTTCAGCGATATCAGAATTCAGAAGGGATGCTACACGATATTTTGAGCGTTTGAGGAAGGGAGGGAGTGGGTGGCTAGTCAATCAAAAACAAAAATGTCGAAATCAATGGAACAAACCCTAGAAGGGGAAGACGACAACAACAACAGAGGAAGCGGATCAAACCCTAATCAATCACAAGAATGGGAAACAATGGCTCGACTTTGGCTCAGTGCGTTTCCTGGAGTGAAAGCAGTGAGTGGGACCGAGGTGGAGTCATGGATCGATTCTAATTACTCATCTTTGCCTTCTGATTTACAATCCATGCCTCGTTCAGACCTCGTTGATCGCTTGCTTTCTATTCAAAATTACATGAGGCTCCCCGATCACAGTCAGCAGGTACCTTGCGCTTTCATCATCATCATCATCAATTCATCATCATCATCAAAGCATTATGAGCTAAGTAGTTGCCATTTTTCCTATATCAGGTGCCGGAGACGAATCAGGTTGATGTTCCACATGCTCGATTTCAACGCACTGATCAATGGCTGCCGGTTTATTCCTGGCTGGAATCTTTGGATAAAGATGAGGTGGTCAAGTCCAAAGATATTTCTGATTGGCTGGCTGAGAATCCAGGGATAAGAGAACAGCTGTTCTCTAGACATTCTAGATATCATTTGATGCACTACATTAAAAAGTGCCACGTAAAGATACTCAAGAGGAGGGAAAGGAAGAAGGTAACAGTTGCTAATCATCTCAGCTCTTTTTTATTTAAGAATCTGTTGGCTTCCAAATACATAATTATTTAAAGGAGACAAGAAAGGTGGAGAGAAAAAGAAAAAAGAAAAAAAGGAGCTTAATTGGTAAAATTAAGCAAACAAACACTTAATCCATCATTAAAGACTTGACTTGGGAGTCTTAATTGCTTCCTTTTGCATTGAACTTTAACATATTGCCATGACTAATCAATTCCATTTGACCTTTTTTCTTGTTACTTTAGTAAGCTATGTTTTGCTTGAACAGGGTGTCCAGCCGACTGACAATCCCGGTTCTCCGAAAGTTCAGAAGAATGTGGAGGTGAAAGAATTGGCACCAGTTCCAAGTATGTCTTCTTCACGGATTGTGTTTTGTGTATTCTGGAAATGACAGGATTTTGCATTTTGCACAGCTTTGTGGACACTAAGCCATTCCATAATATGATTGCATTACATCAAATGGATTTTTATATAGTGGCAAAACAAAATTTGATTGATATTCTTTCAAGATTGTTAAAAATAATCTCTTGTAAAGCCAATGGAATCACTCAAGTTGTTGCTATGACAACGAAAGTGACTTGGTCCAGATTATGCATAAATTCGAGCAAATACTTGAGTTTTGGTTTGATGTCCAAATCTTCCTCCATGCCTGTATCTTAAACTGGATGTAATATATTGGTAACTGTAATTTTAATGCTTGTAGTGTTCAATCCTTTGAACAATATACCTAAAGACAGTGAATTGTATGTGGCAAAACGAAATGAGGCTCTTCAGAAATATGAGATGTAAGTGAATATTATTTTTTTCCTTTGTTCAGTTGCGTTCTAGATTTTTGGTTTTTCAAATTTGAGTTTCCTCACTAGTCATTGTTTTTGAAATTTCAGTTTGTTGGAGTTGGAGAAGAAGCTCTCCCCTCACTTTTCAAAACGTGAGGCTGTAAACCGCTGAAGCAAATCTTGAATCAAATCCTCCATAGGCAGATGTGAAATAGCTCAGGTGTTGCTAGTGATTTTTCACTAGCAATGAGTTCTGTAAACAAGTGACTAGCGGATGGCATGCTAACGGCCTCTAGTTTGCAAGAGCTATCCTTGCTTGCCCTTTCAATGCCTTAGTTGTCTAGGGCGTTGACATTTTTGGCTGTTTGATCAGAGACTGTAAGACACATTAAAAGCGAAGAGGGAGACTCTGGGAAGAGCACCTTTAGCTAACATTCAAGAAAACTGTAGTTGCCTCTGGAAGAATTAAATATGTGAACCTGTTTGTGGCTTTAAACCGGCTCTTGATAAATTAAATTAAAGCTTGATCCCAAGAGTTGTGCACTAGGCTTTTGGGAGCATAGTATCAATGAAAAATGTTCGTATTGTAGGAGTTGGTGTCCCTCAATAAGATAGCTTCCCATTAAAATGGCCGATGCTACCAGCCAGAGCTCTCTCTCTCGCAATCTAGCTGGGCACCAGATTGGGGATTTCCAAGACAGAATGCATACCTTCTTCTCATGCTGCAAACTGGGAAAAGGAGAGCCACGCATGATGTATATATCCTTAATTGAAAAAAGGAGAGCCTGATGTCTTGACCTCGCACCCAACCGGATCCATGAACAAGCTCGTTTCCTTTAGGCCACGGCTAGGCCTAAAAGAGGGTCTGGGTGATGGACTCTAGCACCAGACGTTCTGTGATCAGATTTCGACGAGAAGTGCTTGCATCTTTGTGCCATGACCTTAACAACAAAGACAACAGGTTGCTAGCTCACAATATCTCGTATTGACATGACGGCAAATGGAAAAGAGAGGGAAATAGACAAGGCCTCGACTGGGTTAATTGATAGATAGTTTCCCAACTTTGAAGGATGTTGACCGAGAAAATGACAAGAAAGCCGGCTTATCTAACGAATTCACACTTCAAAGACTTCTTCTGTGGTTTTAAATAGGGGAGTTTGAGGTTACTGGTCGTCACACAGGGTGACAGTGTGCGAGTACTATTAGTAGAGAGATTCTCATCTCTTTGAATTCTGATAATACTACTGGTTGGATGCCTTGGGGGGGGGGGGGGTGTTGGTACTCTTGCTGTAGATAGCTGACATAATTTTAGGGGGTGTTGGTACTCTAGCTGTAGATAGCTGACATAATTATAATGATAACCAAAACTAAAAAGTTCGTTGTCCATGATTACCTAGACACATTATTTTTACCAAAAAAAATTTTAAGTGTGTAATTAAGGGTAGGATTGTTTTTTTTTATAGGATATATTTGAAATTAAAAAAATGATAAGGTAGGATAGTCGTTTGAGCTTGTGAAGCTACAAATATATATTGATTTGCCTTCCAAGAAACTTAAAATTTTAACTTTTAGGTTGAGAGGTTTTTGTCTTTTTACAAAAAAAAAATAAATAGTGAAGATATAACCATGCTTCCGAAGAGAAAAATATACATGTGTTGAGGGGTTTTTTATTTTATTTTTATTGAAATAGTTCAAATACAAAATTATACTTGGATTTCAACAAAATTAAGGCTGCATGTAGAAGGTGTTTTTGTTGTTTTTATATGGTTTTATTATAAATATCATGTGGGGTCAGGGGTAATTGATTATTTGTATGTATATAAATTATTATTTATATTTAGAATTGGCTAACATGTGCTAAGTACGCGCCAGCAGGTGGGCGTTGCCCTCGCCATTCAGGTGGCGCGTGCGGCCCCAAAACAGAACTAAGCGCTACCTTGCGGAGCGGGCATTGGATGCTTCTCACCACCCCAGGCACAGCGGCAACACATGTGTGCCAAGTCGGCCCATGAAGAAGCTCCGGTTGGGGGGTTTTCCCTCCCTCTCTCCTTTAGAAAATCATGATGCCCATTGCAAAAAAATAAAAAGGTATGAATATTTGTCTGTTAAGTTAACTTTGGTCCTCATTCTTTGTCATATCAAAGTAAAGTGGATCAGACATGTTTGTCAAACTCAAGTAACGTGAGTCTGACATTTTACCAAACCCAAGGTGTTTGGACTTGGCGTCAGCCATGTCCAAAGTGCTTGGACTTGACAGGCTGTCAAGTCCAAAGTAATGTGGGTCTTGCATGTTTGCTAAACCCAAGTGTTTGACTTACCGAATCCGCAAGCTCCTGGCATAGTTTTTTTTATATATATTCTTTTTTTATTTTTCAATTTTTTAAAAAATAATGCATTATTTGTGAATATTTTTTCAAATAAATTTTTGGTTTATATTTTAATTAAATTGTGCTTATTTTTAAATGATATTGAGTGTGCTTAGTTTTTAGAGAGATGGATATAATTTATCTGTGATTTTTTTAAAATTTTATATAGATTTTATATAGGATTTTTCATAAGTGCAACATTGTATTGTTTTTTTTAATTATTGTTCAATAAATTTTATGTATTATGTGTAGCCATGTATTGTTTTTTTATATATCATTATTGTTTAATAAATTTTATGTGGGTCTGACATGGTTGCCAGATCCAAGGCACTTGAGTCTTGAGTTTGACGTGTTTTTTTTCTTAATTTTATGTAGATTAATTTTTTTAATATTGATTTTTTTATAAGATTTTTCATATGTGCAGCCTTACATTATTATTTTTTAATTGTTGTTTAATAAATTTTATGTGTGTATCCGTTTCTATTACAAATTTTATGAGTTTTTCTATTACAAATTTATTTTGATAGAGGACTTTATTAAACATGACCAGGTAAATTATCCATGTTGCGATGTTAAATATCTTGATTTTTATTTATAACTTGGTTTTCTCAATTTTATTTTTGTATATTGTTGATGAATTTTTCTTTCATTACTTTACATAATGGTTATTGAGTTGTTTAATTATATGCGTGGATAAGTTTTTTGATTTACATCTAGGAGTTTTTGCGCTATGTGTGTACGCAGAATCTGATGGAGGAAACTATATGGTCAGTGCTTAAATTTTAAAGACTTGTGCTTTTACGTTGCTTTCTCTTGGGGAAAAAAAATATTTTTTAAGACGAGTGTTTGAGGTATGTACAATACTCATTTTATATATTGCGTCCAAATACATAGATGAATATATAAAAAATACATTTTAAGATATGTATTATACTTATTTTATACGTTGGGTCCAAATATATAGATAAATACATAAAATATTTTTGAGGACACTTAACCAAGTTATTTAAATTTTTACAGTAATAAGGAATTAATAAATATTTGTTACTCCTTACTTGCTAACAGTTGTTAGGATCTAGACTTCTTATTTAAAAATTAAGCTTCCATATTCTTTTTGTTTATCATATCATTTTTTGTTTTAAGTTGCTCAAATAATATTTATATTAGATTCATATCCCTTTATATTTTTTAATTTAATTATCATATAAAATTTCAGACAATTTAAGCAAGTTTTTAATATATTATTTATTCGTTGCTTGAAAGAACTCATAAACCTTTTAATTCTATTAGCTTTTAATTGCATGTTTAGAAAACATCTTTTCATCTTTCAATTGTCACATAATTAAAAATAGTACGTGTTTTTAAAAGTAACCCGTGATAATACACGGACAACCTATCTATTATATACTATAAAATATTTTTTAATGCTTAAAACTTGAGATATAAATATCTGGTTATCTTCATGTGCAAGGGAAATTCTCAGTAGATAACTGTGAAAATTCTTAATAATTATTAAATTATAAAAAATTATAAAACTCATTCATATCAATAACTAAAGTTTCAATTCTTTTTACCTTTTTTTTAAATATTATAATTACTTGAATATTTTTTTATATTAAAAAATTTAACCCTGCCTTATTTAATGGATATTGAGTTTAGAACTTGTCCTCATTGTAATTAATTGAACGAAAAAGAGAGGATAAGACATTAAATACCTGTTTTTCTTTTTCTACGGGGCAACATTGGTATGGGTGATAACAGTAATGTGATATAAAGTATTTTTATATTAAAATAATATTTTTTTGAATTTTAAAAATTTTATTTCTGATATTAATATATAAAAAATTTCAATAAAAAAAATAATTAAATTCAAAAAATTCAAAAAAAAATAATTAAATTCAAAAAAAATTTTAAAACTTAATAATAGAGATAATCATTTTCAGTTCCGTTTTAAACTAAAAAAAGCTAACCAAAGTGAAATTTATATTTTTTTAAATTATAAACCAAATCAAATCAACTAACTGGTTCAAACCGACCATTTTGGTTCGGTTTTTTTCTTTCAAAACCAGTTGGACCTGTTTCTATTCAATACTTACTTCCAAACTATAACGAATGAATAATTTTCAAGTGAAACTTCAGGAGTTCAGGTAGAAAACCAATAGAAGAGAACAAAAGGCAACAAGAAAATGTTTTTCCTGCCTTGAAAACAAGTTGTTCCTCCATTACAAGTTTAATGAACCAATAATTTTCAAACAAAAAGTTGATGAGGAATTCAACAGTAAGCCAAGTTGTGGAAACTTGTGGAAACCAAAGCATATTCTTGAGAGAAATACTCTTCAATCTATTCACAAACTATTCAAGAAACTCATTTAAAACCCAGATCTATGAGTAAGCAAGACTACAAGCGATGAAAAAAATAATTGGGTTTTTTCATCTCCAACCGCACAGAACTAAGAAATCAAAGATAGAGAGAAGAGAGGGGAGGGGGAAGGGAGGGGGGCAGATGAGGGAAATGTGAGCAAACTAGAAAGAGAGGGGAGGGGGGCTGGTGTAGAGAGAGAGGAGAGGGTGGTTGCAGCTTGCAGGATAAAATAAAATTAGGGGAATATGTTTTCAATGAATAAAATTAGCCTTTTATACCTAGGTTTAACTTTGGTTGAAACTAGAAACTGAACCAGTTCGATCTAGTTCAATCGGTTTTAGATTTTTAAAACTGAAATCAAGTTGAATAGGATTTTTATTTTTAGTTTTCTAATTGGTTAATTCAATTTTTTTTGATTTGGTTTTCTAATTGGTTAATTCAATTGTTTTTCAATTCGGTTTTTTTAGTTAATATTTTTTTTGTTTTTTCAGTTTAATCGATTTTTTATCACCCCTAAATGATACCAACAAAGAGTGGATGGGCCCTGGATCCCTAGCCAGGAGTAACCTGTATTATAAAAATAACAAATTAAAAATCTTGAGGGGTAATTTAACTAGTTAAATTTTAAATTTAATTTTTAATGAGTTTGAATTTTTTAAAAATCATTAAAAATTTATATAATTATTAATTTTACAATGAATAAAACCAGTTAAAACACATGTAAGCTGTGAATTCACTCGCATTAATCTAAGAAAACATGACAAATTGAAATATTAATTCACGTGGTGTCTAGACTTCATACACGACTGTCTTTCTTCTGGCTTTGATGGCAGCCAGATTCGAGGGAGATGTGCAATGATTTCGTCTACCAATAAAAAAATAAAAATAAAAATAAAAATAAAATTGTTATGAATTATTGAAGATCTCTACTCTGGATATCTAAAAGAAACACAAGTTGGATGCGAATATGAGAAAAACCGTGAATCTGACCGACTAAAATACAATAAACACTGCAATTATTTAAGTCGGCGATTAAAAAAACTGAATGAAAAGCTCTCACGTTTCTTTTATAAAATAATATTTATTTTTAATATTAATATATTAAAATTATTAAAAAAATTAATTTAAAAAAAACATGTTGAAAATGATAAACATCCCTTGAAAAAACCTGACAACTAACGAACAGTGGGTGACCTTTGAATTTGTGTGTTGTTGTTGTGGTTGTAATTTTAAAACAATTATTTTGTAAAAGTATTTTTAATTGAGATTGATTTAAAAAAATATATGTTTAGTTAAAACTGTGGTTAAAATTAAGATTGAACAAAAAGTAATTTAATGTGTTTAGTTAAAAAAATGCTTTTCAAATTAAAGTTATAAAATAATTAAAAAATATATATATATTAATATTAATGATTTTTAATTTAAATATTATAGATTTAACTACTGTTATTATATTATGAAATAAATAATATTAATATCAAATATGTTTTATTATTTTATTAAACTATGTATAATGTCATCACATGGAAAATTTAATAACAAAAAATTTACTTTTCCTCACACACATATATATATATATATAACAAAAATTTATTTCAATATATATATATATATATATATATATATATATAAACATTTTGACAAAAAATATGTTCTGTAACATTTGTAAAAACTTGGTTGAACGGAATAGAATTGTGGTTAAAAAAAATGATAAAATAAGTCTAATTTCGAGCATTCTTCTTTATATATATTAATCATAAAATTACAATTTGTAATATTATATTTTTTTTTTAACAGTGGATGAGGCTGTTTGAATTGATTTACTGGGAGAGGAGTAATTAATTATCCAACAGGTTTTTTTTTAGGAGTTTAAATTTTTTTGACAGTGTCGATATATAACAAAAGTTGAGGCTGCGACTGGTTAGCAGCAGATATTACTAGCTTTTTGCTACCCACAGGTTGGGCCACTTTGGTGATGGGTCCCACCAATTTTAACCCACGTTTTAAACATAACCAAACAGATATATATTGTAGTTTGGCTACACCTCATTTCCTGCCGCATTACCAAACGGCATCTTATTGATGGACCTCTAGCCATAACCATTAATTCACGTGGTATCCTGACTTGACTCATGCTTGTCTGTCTTCTGCTTTGATGGCGCAGTCAGATTCGAGGGAGAACGTGCAATAATTTCGTCTACCAATAAAAAAAAAATTGTTATGAATTATTGAAGATTACTATACACACAGTATTTTAAAAATAATTTAAATATTTTTTAATTATTTTTATTTTTAAATTAATATTTTTATTATTTTTAAATTATTTTGATGTGTTAATATCAAAAATAATTTTTAAAAAATAAAAAAAATATTATTTTAATATATTTATAAATAAAAAAACATTTAAAAAAATAATAAAAAAATCTTCCAAACATAATTACAAACACACGAAGGACGCGAATATGAAAAAACCGGGAATCTGAACACTGCAATCATGAAAAAAAAAATAAATGAAAAGCTCTCACGTTTTTCATGCCTTTGGGTTTATCAATTGATTGAATATTCATCGATTTAACAAAACACTACGGACGCGGAAACTGAGTTTCCGAGTCTGATAACCGGAATACCCCCGGCTGTTCATGGCTGACTGGAAGTTTGTTAATTATTATTTTTTAAAAAATTTTTGTTTAAAAATATATTAAAAATATTTTTATATTAAAATAATTTAAAAATATATAAAAAATAATTTTAAATAAAAATCAGTCATGCGGGAAGAGAGTTTCTGTGTAACTATAAAATAACAAGAGAGTTGTTGCCTCTGACATTATTGGACATTATTGATGTTCAAGACGTCATTTCTCTATTACCAGTGGTTGGTTCAATTGGCTCGCCACTTGTTTATTTTAAGTGAAGTTTTGAGTTCATGTATTTTAGAAAGTGTTTGGTTGTAAAGTGTTTTAATAAATGTTTTGTTAAATTTTAAATTTTTTTTTTGTTAAAATTAAGTGCAATTTATATTTTTTGAATTGTTTTGATGTACTGATATTAAAAATAATTTTTAAAAATAAAAAAATCATTGGCATGTATTGATGTTCAAGACGTCATTTCTCAAGTTAAGTGGTTGGACAATTGGCCCGCCACTGTTTATTTTAAGTGAAGTTTTGACATTACTAAGGCAGTGTTTGAATTATTATTGGAAAATATTTTTGAAAATTTTTAAAAAAATTTATGTATTTTTTTTAAATTAATATATTTTTAATATTTTCAGAACATGTTGATATAAAAAATAATTTTTTAAATAAAAATATATTATTTTAATATATTTTAAAAAAAAATATTTTAAAAAACAGTACTTTTAAATATCTTTAAAATAAAATATATTATTATTATTAAAATAACTTTAACCTTTAATAAACATATCTAACTCGATCACATGAGTTGGATTCAATGAATTTTTAAATACTATGATGTAGGTAAAGAAAGAAAGAAAAAAAAAAAAGAGTCATTCCTCACGTTTTATTTAAAAACTGACAACAAAGCTCAACCACATCCTTTCATGCGGTATATATAGCTACAAGAAGGACCATTGATGTAACCATTAGCAAGAGGGTAGAGTCAGGTTAATTTTGGGGGTGCGTGAACCTTTTTTAATGGCTGTCTGCTGAACCTAGTGGGCTACTTGCTTGGCTAGCTTGGGGTCTGGTCTTCTCATCTCTGGCACGTTAAAACCAGTTCAGGCGAAATGAAAGAGACCGTTCATCACTTTCCAGTAAACGTAGCAGTACTCGTGTTTTGGTTGCTGTGTTTCGCAAACTTGACCTTCGTTCAAGCTGATATTCATGGAGCTGGAGAGCAAGCACTTGCCAAGATCGACATTTACAAAACCACTCTGGCGCTTGATGGCTCCGCTCTCATCACCGCCTACCCTCGCTTTCTTGGCTCTCTGGTAATGACTCTGATCCTTTGATCCTAATCTACCTCTCACAGCTTTGGCTATGTTGTCATAAATCCTTTTGATCCAACATGGATGCCCTGCCATCTTTTCGACTGGATATATAGATTTAATCTCGCTGCCTGAAAGCTGCACTTCCTATCTATATTTTGGCTCATTTTTTAGTAATGGTGGAAGTGTTGTGTTTTCCCCTCATTTTTTAGGAGGAACAAAACCTTCAAACGTGAAATCTGCTTTAAAAAAGTATAATAACTGGACCAATCTGTTCAAAGATGTTCCTGTACAACAGTACTCGACTGTTGCTGGATTTTTATTTCGTATTAAAAGGCGGTATTTTGAATTAGGAGCGGGAAAAAAAATTGAAGAACCAATTTAACTGAGAAAAAGAAAAACCCGTAAAATTAAACCATAGAGACCTAAAATATTGTTTTTAAACTTGGCATGATGTATGATAACCCCAAGCATTCATCATATTTTGTTAATATAACTTTACTTTCAGCCAGAATCTAGTTATTATACAACATACTGTAAGGAACACATTGTGGGTAACGTTGTTTAAGAATATTTTCTTAACAAACATGGCAAGTAATTCTTAGATTTTCCCCCCTTTATTTATGTGATTGCAGGGTGAGGATTCTGAATGGATAACGGTGAATATTATGAACGAAAAGCCATCTGCAGATGATTGGGTTGGAGTTTTCTCTCCTGCAAACTTCAAGTAATCCTCTTCAATGTGCCAATATGAACTGCCTGGTCATGATTCTTCGTGCCTGTAATACTGTGATTAACTTGTGCATTACATCAATTAACACTTAATCTTTTTCCTCGCTCGTCAAGCTTTTTCTACGTAGAAATTTAGTTGTAGGACCAAAGTTGATAACTACAACGTTTAGGAAACTTCATGCTCAACAACTGTGTTTTGATATGGCAGCGCATCCACATGTCCACCACAAGATGATCAATGGCAGGAAACTCCGTATATCTGTACAGCCCCAATAAAGGTGTGTACAAATGTGATTGTAGACATTGAGTTAAGGTTAACAGTCGAATCTTACAAGTCAAGACATCTCTAACTTCATCTGTTACGTTGGATGTCCTTGTTTTAGTACAAGTATGCGAACCATAGCAATCCGGAATACACAAAAACAGGAAAAGGTACTTTGAGATTTTTGTTGATAAATCAGCGAGCAGATTTTGCCTTCGTATTATTTTCAGGCGGGTTGTCATATGTGAGTTTTCTTACTCCTTTTTTTGCTTTTGTGCTGCATCGTCATTTTATTCTTACTGTCCGAATGATTTACCTTTGAGGAATGCTTATGATGTTGTAAAATGGCCTTGTTCTTGCTCAATTTCTTGCAGCCAAAACTGGTGTCTGTTTCAAACAAATTACAGTTTTCGAATCCAAAAGCACCAGTATACCCGCGGCTTGCTCATGGAAAATCTTGGGATGAAGTGAGTCTTTATAGACAATATTCTCACATATCTTTCAATGAAGTTTGTCTGATTTAACTATTAACCCCCATAAACAAGTTAAGGGCATTCTAGTGGTTGTATACTGAGTCTTAAAGCATGTATTCGTCTTATAAAGTTCCATGTGAGTCCATGTATGAATTACGTGTGTGTGAGCGTGAGAGAGAGAGAGAGAAAATGGAAGTTATATAGCCCTGAAATATAGTTTCCTTTTTAACATCAAGATGATAATGATGGTATTTTAACTTTCCAACATCGACTTTCAATGTTTGGCTTAAGCAAACATTTTACCATTGTTATTGTCATTATTGAAATGTTACTGAATTTATATGTTTCACAGATGACTGTAACATGGACTAGTGGTTATAATATAGATGAAGCTGTTCCATTTGTTGAATGGGGCATGAAGGGTGAAACTCCAAAGCGCTCACCTGCTGGAACATTAACATTCAAGCAGAACAGCATGTGTGGTATGATTTGGTTCACCTGCACATGATAGGACTTTTATTTTTTCTTAACCTATTCGTATTCTTTATCACGTTCAATTGTGTCTGCTAGAAGGCATGCAATGATGAGCTTGTTTTCACTTCCCAGGTTCACCTGCACGAACAGTTGGCTGGCGTGATCCTGGATTCATACATACAAGTTTTCTGAAAGATTTATGGCCTAACACAGTGTACGGAATTAGAAAACATACCTTTCTATCTCTGAAAAAGTTTCAAACAACTACTAATTGGTCATGTTTTTTCAGGTATGCATACCGAATGGGTCATATCTTATCCGATGGTTCATATGTTTGGAGCAAGGTGTTTTCATTCAAATCATCTCCATATCCTGGACAAGACTCATTACAGCGTGTCATAATATTTGGTGACATGGGGAAGGTATGTATGTTGTCTTTGACAATCTTAGCAACCTGTGCTTTTATATCAGCAACGAGGAAATCTATATTACTACTTGTATGCTCGTCGCAAATAATGCACAATCTGTGCTTGATAAACACAAGATCGTCCTTTATGGAAGAAAACATTCCATATGACTTGTGCATACGTTGAGATTTACAATTCTATCAAATGTCTTTCAGGCGGAGCGTGATGGTTCAAATGAGTACAGTGATTATCAGCCTGGTTCACTCAACACTACAGACCAACTCATCAAGGACTTGGATAACTTTGATATAGTATTCCATATAGGAGATTTACCATATGCAAATGGGTACATTTCACAATGGGACCAATTCACAGCACAGGTGCAGCCCATTACATCCACTGTTCCATACATGATTGCAAGGTTCGCACCCTTGCGCTTGAACAATTACAAATGTGTTGGACACACACACACACACACACACACACACACACACGGGGTTTACAATAAGCTTATTGGGAATGTTTTCTTCTCTGCAGTGGTAATCATGAACGTGATTGGCCAAATTCAGGCTCCTTTTATGACACTTCAGATTCTGGTGGAGAATGTGGTGTGCCCGCAGAAACCATGTACTATGTTCCTGCTGAGAACAGAGCTAAGTTTTGGTAAGTTGCATAAAATGTACCTCAATTAATTCTCAGATTAAGGATCTTGTAAAAGAATTATATTAACAAAAATAAAATAAATAGGAGGAAGTAAGATAACAAGCATTGAACCGTGACATTTGAATCCTGAAGCAGCCTAGGATCAACAAGTGCACCTGTATTTTGCAGTTCTACTATCCAGTCTAGTTTTGTGATGAAATCAATTAAAATCCATAACCATACAGGTACTCGACGGATTATGGCATGTTTCACTTTTGTATAGCTGACTCTGAGCATGACTGGAGAGAGGGAACTGAACAATACAAGTTCATTGAAAAATGCCTTGCATCCGTTGATAGACAAAAGCAGCCATGGTTAATCTTCTCAGCACATCGTGTCCTTGGCTACTCGTCTAACTCTTGGTATGGCCTAGAGGGTGCATTCGAAGAGCCCATGGGGAGGGAAAGCTTGCAGAAACTTTGGCAAAAATACAGGGTAGACATTGCATTTTTCGGACACGTCCACAACTACGAGAGGACATGCCCTGTTTACCAGGTATGCACTATTGCAGTACATGTATGATTTTATCCATTACAAAGAATTGGATACGGGTGCCAATTGTGGCATGCTATTTGTAAAGGCTGCATCCTTTTCTTTCTAAGAGTTGAAGATGGCAATTGCATTTACTTAATATTATCTTTAATCTATGGTGAAATGTTAAATCATCAACTATAAATCTGCATTTTGAGCTCTAATTTAGATGGCCGTACCTGTTGGGGCAATTGATTTCATGCTTAGAAAAGGTTTGAAGGGTATTTAATGATTACCAGAAAGTGATACATAACATCTATAGTTTGGAAAAACATCTTGGCCTTGTGAAACTATCACATCCTTTCATTGGCCATTGGTCACCAGTCCCATTATAGCTTTTAATTGCTCCTCCTCAAATTCCTCAATATTGTGACTGCAAGTTTAGATTGTTTTCATTTCATTTTGCTTATTTTTACTATTTGTGTTGATGATGTAGAATCAATGCGTGAGCAAAGAAAAACATCAATATTCAGGCACAATGAATGGAACTATTCATGTTGTTGTTGGTGGGGGAGGAAGCCATTTATCAGAATACAGCAGCGTGATCCCAAATTGGAGTATTTACAGAGATTATGACTTTGGATTTGTGAAGTTAACAGCATTTAATCATTCATCTCTGCTCTTCGAGTACAAGAAAAGCAGCGATGGAAAGGTCTATGATTCGTTCACCATTTCAAGGGACTATAGAGATGTCTTGGCCTGTGTGCATGATAGTTGTCCAGCAACTACTCTCGCAACTTGAATCGCCTGTAATAAAAATTCCATGTCAAAAGACAGAAGCATTCTTCTTGGAATGATGCTGTAATACATAACAATGCTATCTGATATTAAGGTTTTCATGGAATTTATTCTTCACGCTTATTCTGTATTTCTGCTACTCCATTATGAGCTCTTTGTGTTAACACGATAGGATATTTTGAGCCAAGAACTTTAGGATGAGAGGAAGATACTCGTTAAATACTTGGGAATCTAACACATCTTCTTGGTTTTTTTTTAAATAGTTGGTTGAGTCCGTTTACATGTAAATTAAAATTAATGTAAGTTTTTAATGCTTCTAAAATTTATAAAATAATTTTTAAAAAATAAATTTAAGATCTAATCAATTCATGTGTAACATATCTTAATATCTTAATTAATATACAGGTCCACCTAAAAGTTATTTGAAAGTACTTTGATCATGTGATTTAATACTTGAGAAAACATGCCACATCTGATGATAATTTGATTAAGTTTAATTGATTGAGTATAGTTGAATACATGATTATTTCATGACCTTATAGTATAATGAATTATTAAAAAAAAATAAATTTAACACAGCAACACAGAATAGCATGATTTTTTTTTTAGTAAAATAGAATAGTTTAAAATTGTCGCAATTTAAAATCTTAATAAATATTGCTATTTTCAAATTTAATAACGATGAAATAGCACAATAAATTTTTTTTTTGGTAAAATTACATAATTTAAAATTATTACAATTTAAAATCTCAATAAATATTGTTATTTTTAAATGTAGTAACTTTTCAGAAATGCAACAACTTACCATGTCTTAGTTTAGAAACACATATTTCATGTAATTTACCTTATTCCCTTCTTCCAGATAGCTCCTCCTTTCTCCAAAGAAAAAAAAAAAAACTACGGTGACAGCCTCATTTATTCAGAAACGCAACATCGCTTAAATGTGTTTTTCACTTTTTACAGTCGCCAATTTTTTTACTTTATGTGCTAATAGCTCAAAATAGAAAAATAAAAAAGAAAAAAGAAAGCAGCAGGAGGTTGTGCCGTATTCATTATGCAGGCTTGGGTATTTTACTCAGATCCTTTTGGGCATCCTGTGGGCCAGGGTGTATATGCTTGGGCTTCTTTAGACTCGTACATAAATATTATAAAGGAAGTGTTTGAAAATATAATTATAATTATTTTTTATTTTAAAATAATATTTTTTATTTTTAAAAAATTATTTTTAACAACAGCTCGTTAAAATGATATAAAAAAATTAAAAATATATTAATTTAAATAAAAAAAAATTAAAACCACTTTCCAAGTCTGCTGAAGTCTAGTGTCCAGAAGTTGAAAAAATTTCTTTCAAAGTTTGTTTGTTCACGTGGGCAGTGTAGTCTGGGGGTCTTTTGCTTGCGGAGCAAGGTGGCTGGAGCAGTAATTACTTTCGTAACGGTAGCTGGAACCATTTGACTTATATTTATTTGTTATCTACAATATGAAAATATATTTACGAAGTCATCCCTTAAAAAAAAGAATCCAATTTGAACGAATCAATTGATTGAAATCAACCTTTTGTTTTCCTAATTGTTCAACGTTTTAGCATGCCACTTCTCCCACGTCTCTTATAGTTTAAGTTAGTGCTTGAAAATATGGTTGAACAAATTATTATAAAGCAGAAGGTCAAGATTGCAATAAAATAACACATTTAGGGTTTAATATTATAATTGTTAAATTTATGTGCCAAATTGCAAAATCTATAAATTAAATGACTAATTGTTTCTTATGTGATTTATTTCCTTAAACAAAAGTCTTAGATTTGTGAAGGCAATGAAACATTCAATACCTATATTTACACAACTTATAATTAAATATTGGATTTATTTGGAAATATATTAAAATTTTATTTTTAATATTAATATATTAAAATAATATAAAAATAATTAATTCAAAAATAATTCAAATTTTTATGAAATGATGGTGTCTACCCCCAGACGCACAGTGAATGTCTTTGCTTGCATTTATTTTTCCATTTAAATATTCTTAAGTATCTATTCTACAATATTTTAAATTATTAGCTAACGTGTTAGTCAAGAAAGCAGCAGCAGCAGCAAAATCTGGTTGATTAATTCATTTCTCCGCCGATAGAAGAACACGAAAATTCAGAAGAGATTGTAAAAGTTTCTTCGCTCTCTCAACCAAAGAAGCTACGGTAAGCATTCCAATCTCTCTCTAGCTTTTTTTTTTCTTTTTTGAATTTCGATTCGAATCAATAAAACGTAATTAGGGTTTTGTTGTTTTCGTTCAACACGGTCCTTATCTCTCTTAATACTCTACCCATCCATCCTAGTTAGGGTTAGAGCTAGGATACGAAGACTATCCGAGGTATCTATCTGGTTAGGGTCTATCATCCTTACGTTTTGCTTTTCTTTTAAATCGAGTTTTCGTTTCTAACTTTAATTGTTGTGTTTGATTGGGGTTTGATTTGGAAATTCAATAATGGCGCATCTGGGTGGTGGTGCTGAGGCACACGCTCGATTCAAGCAATACGAGTACAGAGCCAATTCCAGTCTGGTTCATACTACTGATACTCGACGACGTGATACTCATGAGCCCACTGGTGAACCTGAGTCTCTCTGGGGCAGGATTGACCCTAGAAGTTTTGGTGACCGTGCTCACAGAGGGAGACCTTCTGAGTTAGATGAGAAGATTAACAAGGCTAAGGGGAAGAAGAAGGAGCGTGATGCTCTTTCTGAAGCTGTCCGTGGTTGTCAAGCTAAGAGGCGCCGCCTTAGAGAGGAGAGTGTCCTTACTTCTACTGAGGAGGGCGTTTACCACCCCAAGACCAAGGAAACTAGAGCTGCCTATGAAGCTATGCTAAGTGTCATTCAGCAGCAATTGGGTGGTCAGCCTCTTAATATTGTTAGTGCTGCCGCTGATGAGATTTTGGCTGTTCTCAAGAATGAGTCTGTTAGGACGCAGGACAAGAGGAAGGAGATTGAGAAGTTGTTGAACCCTATTCCCAACAGTATGTTTGATCAGTTTGTTTCAATTGGTAAGCTTATCACTGATTACCAAGATGGGGGTGATGGTGCTGGGGTCTCCGTTGCTAATGGTGATGATGTCCTTAATGATGATGTGGGTGTTGCTGTCGAGTTTGATGAGGACAATGAAGATGAGGAAGGGGATAGTGATCTGGATATGGTGCCACAGGAGGAGGAGGAGGATGATGATGTGGTGGAAGCAGGTGGTTCTGGGGCCATGCAGATGGGTGGCAGAATCGATGATGATGAAATGAGGGGGGCAAATGAGGGAATGAACCTTAATGTTCAGGATATTGATGCTTATTGGCTACAAAGGAAGATTTCACAAGCTTATGAACAGCAGATTGATCCACAACAGTGCCAGAAGCTAGCAGAAGAAGTGCTGAAGTTACTTGCCGAGGGAGATGACAGGGAAGTTGAAACGAAGTTGCTGTTACATCTCCAGTTTGATAAGTTCAGCTTTATAAAGTTTCTTTTGTGGAACAGGCTGAAGATTGTCTGGTGTACACGTTTAGTTAGGTCCAAAGATCAGGAGGAGAGGAAGCAGATAGAGGAGGAAATGATGGGTTCAGGTCCTGATTTGGCAGGGATTTTGGAGGAACTGCATGCCACCAGGGCAACTGCTAAAGAGAGGCAAAAGAACTTGGAGAAGAGGATAAGAGAAGAGGCTCGCTGGCTGAAGGATGAGGCTGGTGGAGATGGGGATAGGGGTAAGAGAGGACTTGTTGATAGAGATGCTGAAAGTGGTTGGTTGAAACGCCAGCCTCAGTTGCTTGACTTGGACAGCATTGCTTCTGAACAGGGTACTGGCCTTTTGATGGCAAACAAAAAGTGTGATCTTCCTGTTGGTTCTTTTAAACATCAGAAAAAGGGTTATGAAGAAGTTCATGTACCAGCATTGAAGCCACGGGCAATACCTCCTAATGAGAGGTTTGTAAAGATATCAGAAATGCCAGACTGGGCTCAACCAGCTTTCGAAGGGATGCAACAGTTGAACAGGGTGCAGAGTAAAGTCTATGAGACCGCTCTTTTCAAGGCAGATAATGTACTCCTCTGTGCTCCAACTGGAGCAGGAAAAACCAATGTTGCAGTGCTCACTATACTTCAGCAAATTGCCTTGAACAGGAATCTGGACGGTTCATTCAACAATAACAATTATAAGATAGTTTATGTGGCTCCAATGAAAGCCCTTGTGGCTGAAGTTGTGGGTAATTTGTCCAATCGTCTGCAGGATTATGGTGTCCAGGTGAAGGAACTAAGTGGAGATCAAACATTGACCCGCCAACAAATTGAGGAAACTCAGATAATTGTGACAACCCCTGAAAAGTGGGACATTATCACCAGAAAGTCTGGTGATCGCACCTATACTCAACTTGTGAAACTCCTTATTATTGATGAGATTCACCTTCTTCATGATAATAGAGGACCTGTGCTTGAGAGTATTGTTGCAAGAACCGTTAGGCAAATTGAAACAACAAAGGAAAATATCCGGTTGGTGGGGCTGTCAGCTACACTCCCTAATTTTGAGGATGTGGCTTTGTTTTTACGGGTTGATCTGGAAAAAGGGCTCTTCCATTTTGACAATAGCTACAGGCCAGTTCCTCTTTCTCAACAGTATATTGGAATCAATATAAATAAGCCACTGCAGAGGTTTCAGTTGATGAATGATATCTGTCACGAGAAGGTAATGGATGTAGCAGGAAAGCATCAAGTTCTCATCTTTGTCCACTCAAGGAAGGAAACAGCCAAAACAGCTCGAACAATAAGGGACACTGCACTTGCTAACGATACTCTAAGTAGATTCTTGAGAGAGGACAGTGCAAGTCGTGAGATTCTCCAAACTGATTCAGAATTGGTGAAAAGCAATGATCTCAAAGATCTTCTGCCCTATGGCTTTGCTATTCATCATGCTGGGATGACAAGAGGTGATCGTCAACTTGTTGAGGAGCGCTTTAGGGATAGGCACGTGCAAGTACTGGTTTCTACTGCAACTCTAGCTTGGGGTGTTAACTTGCCTGCTCACACTGTGATTATCAAAGGGACTCAGATTTACAATCCAGAAAAAGGAGCATGGACTGAACTAAGTCCACTGGATGTTATGCAGATGTTGGGTCGTGCTGGCAGGCCTCAGTATGATTCATACGGGGAAGGGATTATCATCACAGGCCGTAGTGAGCTGCAGTACTACCTTTCCTTGATGAATCAACAACTTCCCATTGAAAGTCAGTTCGTATCCAAGCTGGCTGATCAGTTGAATGCAGAAATTGTTCTAGGATCAGTTCAAAATGCCAGGGAAGCTTGCCACTGGCTCGAGTATACTTACTTGTATGTCCGGATGATGCGAAACCCTACACTTTATGGCTTAGCACCAGATGTTCTTACTAGGGATATCACATTGGAGGAGAGGAGGGTTGATCTGGTAGGCACCCTACTCTTTTATATATATATATATATATATATATATATATATATATATATATATATATCAATTGGATTTCTTTATTTGCTATTAGCTCCAGGCATGTGTTACATATGTTTATAACATTTGTTTATTTTTTACTTATTTGTGCTTTATGTCTTTGGGTAGTGGAGACAAAATTTGGTATACTTGTCCCATTTTCTTTAGTGGTTCTTTAGTTGCCCAAACCACTGTTGTAGAAGTAAATGTCCCAGGACTCCCTGTTATGTTAGATTTGGTTTTTGGTATCTGTGCTTTCATCTGCTGTCATTAGATCATATGTGTCCCATTCAAATTTGTGCTTTATCACACGGATTTTGCATATTCAATGTTTTTGAAAAAGCTGTTCACCATGTCCCTTGTGTCTTCATCATCATTGCTTTGTTCTCCCTATATGGATCTCTTGAGTGCCGAATATCATTTTTAGTGTGTGATGATATATTAGGTGCTTGGATTGACTGGTTGCATTAGCACACGACATCACTAGTTGAGTGGGGATAGGTTATCATGTATAATTAGTAACTCAACTTTGTCTGAACTTGTGAAGATATGTTTATGGAGAATATGCATTTCTATAACACACAAACTATTGACTTATGAATTGGAAACCATATTAAGTCAGGGTATCCTGGACTAGAAATTGGGGTATCCAATGTCTTCTTTCGAAACTTGAAACTCACTGTCATAAGATGATTGCTTATGAAATGAGTGGAAGAGGAAAGCAAACACCACCAACAACTAAGCCTCCATTTATAACTTTTATGGACATGGGAAAGAGTTTGGGTTTCAAGTATGTTCTTGGTTTGAATAAACTTTAGTGTGATTGTCTTCCTCTGTTCCCCTTATCTTTGTTCTTTCTTTCTTTAATCACTTGTTAGTTTGAAATTGATGTGGTATTGTCGAATTTCCTTTAATCTGTCTAGTCTTCCAATATAATTGCGATGTCATTTTTTTCCAGCCCTTATTTGTCTTCCGTAGGAAATTTTCATTGCATGTATTGACAGATGTTAATGCCGTTTTAATTTAAATTAACTGTGGTGGCTGGTTTCATCTGCTAAAAGTAATGTTCCTAATTATTTTTCAAGAAGTCTAATTGTGTTTTAATGGGCTTTTGTTCTTTTTGCAGATACATTCTGCTGCTACTATCTTGGACAAAAATAATTTGGTCAAGTATGACAGGAAGAGTGGATATTTCCAGGTGACTGACTTGGGTCGAATTGCGAGCTACTACTATATTACTCATGGGACAATGTCCACATATAATGAGCATTTGAAGCCAACAATGGGAGATATTGAGCTGTGTCATCTATTCTCACTAACTGAAGAATTTAAATATGTTACAGTTAGACAAGATGAGAAGATGGAACTGGCAAAGCTTTTGGACTATGTTCCAATTCCTATCAAGGAAAGCCTAGAGGAGCCTAGTGCCAAAATTAATGTTTTGCTGCAAGCATATATTTCTCAGCTAAAGCTCGAAGGGCTTTCATTGACATCTGACATGGTGTTCATAACTCAGGTTTGTGTTCTTCTAATTGGCATTGCAGTTTCTTCTTTCTTTCTTTCTTTCTTTATTTTCCAGTTAGATTCTTGATTTGTATACAACTTTTATTCATTTGTTTCTGTTTTCTTTGAAGAGTGCTGGTCGTCTTATGCGAGCTCTCTTTGAGATTGTCTTGAAAAGAGGATGGGCCCGGTTAGCTGAGAAGGCTTTGAACTTGTGTAAAATGATTAATAAGAGAATGTGGAGTGTCCAGACTCCCCTTCGCCAATTCCATGGGATCCTTAATGAAATTCTGATGATGTTGGAGAAGAAAGATTTGTCATGGGAAAAGTACTATGACCTTAAACCACAGGAGATTGGTGAGCTCATCCGTTTTCCCAAGATGGGCAAAACACTGCACAAGTTCATCCACCAATTCCCAAAGTTAAACCTTGCAGCACATGTTCAGCCCATTAGTCGCACCGTGTTGAGGGTTGAACTTACAATAACTGCAGACTTTCTATGGGACGAAAACGTTCATGGATATGTGGAGCCATTTTGGGTTATCATGGAGGATAATAATGGTGACTCTATTCTTCATCACGAGTACTTTATGCTGAAAAGACAGTCCGTTGATGAGGAACAGGTTGTGGACCCCACACTGAATTTCACAGTGTTGATCCATGAGCCATTGCCACCTCAGTATTTCATTCGTGTTGTGTCAGATAAATGGCTTGGTTCACAAACAGTTTTGCCCATCTATTTCAGGCATCTTATCTTGCCAGAAAAGTATCCACCTCCTACAGAGTTGTTGGACTTGCAGCCTCTGCCTGTGACTGCGTTGAGAAATCCATCATATGAAGCTCTTTATCAAGATTTTAAGCATTTTAATCCAGTGCAAACTCAGGTCTTTACTGTTCTTTATAATACAGATGATAATGTCTTGGTTGCTGCACCAACAGCGAGTGGGAAAACTACCTGTGCAGAGTTTGCCATATTGAGGAATCACCAAAAGGGACCAGAGTGTGTAATGCGTGCAGTATGTATTGCTCCTCTTGAAGCAATTGCCAAGGAACGCTATCGTGATTGGGAGAGAAAGTTTGGCCAAGGTCTTGGCATGCGCGTTGTTGAATTAACTGGGGAAACAGCTACAGACTTGAAGCTACTTGAAAGGGGTCAAATAATCATCAGCACTCCCGAGAAATGGGATGCTCTGTCTCGACGATGGAAACAGCGGAAGTATGTCCAGCAAGTTAGTCTTTTTATCATTGATGAGCTTCACTTGATTGGGGGTCAAGGTGGTCCTGTCTTGGAGGTGATTGTCTCTAGGATACGATACATTGCTAGTCAGATAGAGAACAAGATACGGATTGTGGCTTTGTCTTCCTCTCTTGCAAATGCCAAGGATCTTGGGGAATGGATAGGAGCTGCATCTCATGGCCTTTTCAATTTTCCTCCTGGTGTGCGTCCTGTGCCCCTGGAAATACACATTCAAGGTGTTGATATTGCCAATTTTGAGGCAAGGATGCAAGCAATGACGAAACCAACATATACTTATATTGTCAAGCATGCAAAGAAAGGTAAGCCAGCTATTGTCTTTGTTCCCACAAGAAAGCATGTGCAACTTGCTGCTGTAGATCTGATGACATACTCAAGTGTGGATGGTGGAGAGAAGCCAGCTTTTCTGTTAAGGTCTGAAGAATTGGAGCCTTTCATTGGAAAGATCCAGGAAGAAATGTTGAGAGCCACTTTGTACCATGGAGTTGGGTACTTGCATGAGGGCTTGAGCAGCTTGGATCAAGAAGTTGTGTGCCAACTGTTTGAAGCTGGGTGGATTCAGGTTTGTGTCATGAGTAGTTCATTATGCTGGGGGTTGCCTTTGTCAGCACATTTAGTGGTGGTGATGGGAACTCAATACTATGATGGGCAAGAAGATGCTCACACGGATTATCCTGTCATAGATCTTCTGCAGATGATGGGTCATGCTAGCCGACCTCTTCTAGATAACTCTGGAAAGTGTGTCATCCTTTGCCATGCACCTCGTAAAGAATATTACAAGAAATTCTTACATGAAGCATTTCCCGTGGAAAGTCATTTGCACCATTTCTTACATGATAATTTTAATGCTGAAGTTGTTGCTGGAGTTATTGAGAACAAGCAGGATGGTGTAGATTATCTCACGTGGACATTCATGTACAGGAGGCTCACTCAGAATCCAAACTACTACAATCTCCAGGGAGTTAGTCACAGGCATCTTTCTGATCACCTCTCAGAGCTTGTTGAGAACACATTGGCTGACCTAGAGAAGAGTAAATGTGTTGCTATCGAGGATGACATGGACCTTTCTCCTTTGAACCTTGGCATGATAGCATCTTACTATTACATCAGTTATACTACTATAGAACGTTTTAGCTCCTCTCTGACTCCCAAAACAAAGATGAAGGGTCTTCTGGAAATCCTCTCTTCAGCCTCAGAGTATGTGCAACTGCCAATACAACCTGGGGAGGAGGAGGTGCTTCGAAGATTAATCAATCATCAGAGGTTTTCGTTTGAAAATCCTAGATATGCTGATCCACGTGTGAAGGCTAATGTGTTGCTACAAGCCCATTTCTCTAGGCAATCTGTGGGTGGGAACCTAGCATTGGAACAGCGAGAGGTGCTTCTTTCTGCCAGTAGATTGCTTCAAGCAATGATTTATGTCATTTCAAGCAATGGCTGGTTGAACTGTGCTCTCCTTGCTATGGAAGTTAGCCAAATGGTGACACAAGGGATGTGGGAGCGAGATTCCATGCTTCTACAGCTTCCACACTTCACAAAGGAGTTGGCTAAGAAATGCCAGGAGAACCCGGGAAAGAGCATTGAGACAGTGTTTGATCTGGTAGAGATGGAAGATGATGAGAGGCGTGAGCTTTTGCAGTTGTCAGATTCTCAGGTGCTAGATATTGTGAGGTTTTGCAATCAATTTCCCAACATTGATATGTCTTACGAGGTGATGGATGGTGATAATGTAAGGGCAGGAGAAGACATCACTTTGCTTGTCACCCTTGCAAGGGATCTAGAGGGGACAGAGGTGGGACCTGTTGATGCCCCAAGGTATCCCAAAGCCAAAGAAGAAGGGTGGTGGCTTGTTGTCGGTGATACCAAGAGCAATCTGTTGCTTGCCATCAAGAGGGTTTCCCTTCAGAGGAAGTCAAAGGTGAAGCTGGAGTTTGCTGCTCCTACAGATGCTGGAAGGATGTCATATACTCTCTATTTCATGTGTGATTCTTATCTTGGCTGTGACCAGGAATACAACTTCTCTGTTGATGTCGGGGAAGCTGCAGGCCCAGATGAAGACAGTGAAGGAGAGTAAACTGCAGTTAGATATTTTTTTTCCTTCTCATTTTTGTCTCTTCCAGTAGCAATATTGGAATTTACAAGAATAGCTGGCTAATCTTTCTAATCTTGGTTGGTGTATTTGCTTTTGTTTTAGGAGATGGTCATATATATAGTTCGTGCTGGCGGTGAAAATGACTGCCTTGAACATGTATGACAATGTGATGAAGATTTAGATTCAGGCGGCAGTGCCTTGCTTTTGCAGACTTGGTAGAGTTGGTACCCAGATGAAATTTCTTTCGTAGTTCATTGCTTTTTTTCTTTGTTACTGAATTTGTAATTAATGTATATAATTTTCACTGCACTTCTTGGTGGTGCATTTTTTTTTAGGTTAAAGATGCATTATCATGATCAGGTATTTATTGATTGAGTCGGGTAGGATGTATGGAGCAATCATCCTCGTAACCAAGAAGAAGAAGACGGCGATGTTATGATTTTTTTTTTACTTTCTTTCATCTCTAGGAAGTTGATTGCAGGAATTGACGAGTGCTGAGGGATGATCTTCTCTTGCCGTGGCCTGAGTGAGTGAGTACTCGTTATTATCGATGAACATGATTTCATATCAGAATCAGATTATTTTTTACCATATTTCTCACGGGCTTTTCGGCTTTGTTTATTTAATGAGAATCATACTCCCTATGGACTGAATTTGTTCTAAGTAGTCAATACCTATATATAAACAATATATTAAATAAGGAAAACAATGAAACTAATCAACTAACGAAAACTTATGGTGAATTATGAATGTATACTGAATGGATTCAAAAGGCATTTCGTATGTGAACAATATGCGCATGCTTTTAGGCATTCTGGCTGCAACAAGGATGATCTTGATTACCTCAAACTGTGATTAGAATACGTGGGAATTGTTTGTAATGATAAAAATGGTTTTTTTTTTATTTATTAATATAGTTGTTCAAGTTAGTTTGTGTGTGTCTTAACTAATTTCACAAATTCTGAATATGTAAGTTTCCAGTAGCTACAAGATCACCTTAGCACCTTAGCTTAAAAATAAATGCATCAATTCAATTCTTCTCAGGTGAGAAAAATGAATTGAAACGAGGGTTGCTACATGCACCATTATGAGACTAACCTCTTGATGAATAATAAAGGATAGGAAACAAGAGAAAAAAGGAACTTGCTGGTATTTTCACCTGGCACCATTTGGTTTGCACGTGTTACATAAAAATTTAATTTCTTTTTTTATATTTTAGATAGATTTAATGCGTTGATTTTAAAAATAATTTTTAAAAAATAAAAAATATTATTTTAATGTATTTTAGCATAAAACACACTATAAAAAACAACCGCAACGACAAACGACAAACATTTATTGTAACTTTAGAGTTTGACAAATAGGTATTAAACTATTTTAATATTGCAACAAAAAAAATAAAATTACAACAATAATCTTTTGTTTATAAATTAACTCACACTCCAAGTTTTAAATAGTAAGTTAGATTGTTAATGAGATTTATTTTCTTTCTCAAAGTTTGAATTTAAAAAAATAAAATGACTGTCAACAAAAAATAAAATAAAACTATCCAAATCGTAAACAACTTGTTACTAAGTATTTAACATTTTAGGTTTGGATAATTATAATTCGTAAAGATAATAACATTGAGCTAATTACTATAAGCAAAGCAAAGGATCAAATTGATCCCATTTTTTTCTTAAAGCTTTCAACATTAACGTGTGATAAGTTATTAGTTCCCTTAATTCAGAATATTAGCATGTTTTTGAAAAATATTTTAAAAAAAATTAATTTTTTTTATCTTTTAATATAAAAAATATTAAAACAAAACTTGCTCCTCTAGTAATTATAGTTTTCAGACCCGGTCCAGTTTAAGACCTGGATTCCAGGTTTTGATCGGGTCACCGAGTCGTCCGGATCAATTCTTTTTTTAAATCAAAATAATGTTGTTTTAGTAAAAAAATAAAAATCAATGGATTGTAACCAGATTTTTGATCTAATTTTATCGGGTTAACTGAGTCATCGAATCACACCAAATTTTTTTTTTTATTTTTTTTAATCTAGTCCGATTTTATCCATTAAAACCGAATCTATACTCATGCCAAATAATCTCTTTATAATTTTATTTATATATTTATTTATTTTGTTGGCAGGGAGATGATTATAAAACGAGTCTTTTGGGTAAGAAAACAAAGGGAAGGGGGCGGGAGTTGTACCAGCATCTAGCTGCCCAGAAATAGGAATGGAGTTGAAGGCTGCTTAATTTAGGGCTTGGTGGAGAAATCCTCTTTCAAACATCAATTTGTTATACGTATGTTGTTAAAATTTGTGTAATTAATTAAATATTAAAGAGTTGGAGAAAAAATGGAGCATAGTTTATGGAATCATTTGCCGTTACTAGTAAGAGCAAACTCTAAAGAATCAGTAGAGTACATTCTTCAAGCTCTCTGGCGAACTCGTCAAACCGGTCTCGATTCCGCCGACCGACTTCTCATTCGCGACATCCTCCAACTCCCGAACGACACCGATCTCGACCCCGTAAGTAACTAAATCATCTTAGGGTTCCGTTTCTTGAAAAATGATTTCATTTCTTTTTACCTGTGTCTGCAGTTATTGGTTTGTCTTCGAATGCTGATTCGAAGGTGTGTGTACGAGAATGTAAGCAAAGATGATATTCAGAAGTTGTTTCCTGAAGAGGTTTTGCCGGAATTGCAAAGGTTGTTGACGCTTTTACTGCAGAAGTTTCAGACAGAGTGGCAAGCGGATGTGTTCAAAGATCAGGTAATGTTTTTAGGTCTTCGATTTGTGTCTGGTGAGATACGAGGATGTTGAGTTTGAATTTTAATTTTTGCTGTTCAGGTTGATTTTCCACGGTTGAAGGCAATGACATGGAATATGGCGAACCAGGATGCGGCGGAAGGGACTGACCCTGTCGCTGTTATCAATTTGAAGGTATTGGGGGCTTTGCTAGAATATTAACTTGTGCTTAATTTGGACCAAATTCTTGAATGAGATTTAAGTGTGTGCGTAAAAAACGTCGAGAATGGTCATGAGCTGATTATGTTTAAATCAGCTATGATTGTGCTTTGTGCAGCTTCAAGATGATACACAGTCTCACTCAGAAGTGAAGTTCCAATTAGGTAAAGATACTCTAGAAACAATGGTGAAGTCCATGTACTGCATAAGAGACCAATTATCTGACTTGGTAAGTTTTGCACTTGAAATTTACGTTGCTTTTCCTTATGCATATATTATGAGGTGCAATTTTGTTTGTGATTAGCAGTTCGGTTTTCGTTGTGTTTAAATGTTATCTCCATCGCAGGGTGGGGCATCAAATAGGCAGTTATCTCAGGGAACCAACATAGTCTAGGAAGTTAGTAACTCTTGCTTGTAGCAATGCCTGAAATGGAATGGTATGGGCCATGTCTTGGACTTGGAATCTATCCGCTGCAAGATTTGACATGGTATGTTGTTATATTGGTTAAACTATAGCAAATTATGCGGAGATGTGAAGATTTTATATCGTTTATTGCTGTTGGGGGCACAATATCTTAACTGTAATGGTCAAGGTTTTGTTCACCATAGGAAGATGTCTCCGAGCCAGTTACACTTTGGACATTCTTTTTACACATGCAGAGCCCCACCACTTGAAAGAGAGAAACCTTTTGCTGATCAGGAGCAAGAATCATTGGGATTCTTTTGGCAATAAAGAACATTTAGACATGTAACCGTGCTTAGTAGTTTGTATTGTGGAGTCAATGATGATGTTACTGGTGAATGGTTTGTTGGTCATGTCATTCATGGCATTGCCATGTAATGTTTTTGAAAAAAATTAAAAAAAATTATTTGCTTTAAATTAATTGTTTTTAGTGTTTTCATATTGGTTTGACTTAGATATATTTAAAAAAAAATTATCCTGATGCATTTTCAAGTCAAAACTTTGAAAAGTAACTCCTACTTGCTCTAAGTTGGTGGTGATGCAAAAACTGGGCACTAAGTAGTACTTGCTGGCTGCAGCAATGTGTCTTTTTGCCAGAATCTTTTACGAATGAGAGAAACCGGAAACCTTTTTGCTGGGAAAGTTTCCAACATAACACATGATGCAACAAAAAAGAGCAGTTGATATTATCAGTTTCAGATTCTAGATGTCACGTTATTCGTCATTACCTGGTGTCAGATTCTTCTGTTATGTTTTTATTTTACATCACATGGTAAAAGCAGGGTGGAGCCTTTACCATCTTCAGTCCAGAATGAAGAGCGAGGCCGAAGGTTTGCCTGGCGTTATTTTAATGTGTATCTGTCACAGGCCAAAGGTTTAGAATCTCCTTGAAGTTAAGTTCATATTCATTGAGTTCGTGGTCGATAGAGGATGACCAAGCATTTAAAAATGCAATATTATTGTAGTCGATGGATATGCAAATTGATCCATTGTTTTCATGGACCAAGTCTTGGCCTAGATTTATAGCACTCCTGCACTCATGACACAAGCAGCTGTCGTGGGTGGAGTTGCAAATTGACGTGCAATGAAACAGATGATGTTCAAAAATATTCAAATAGTTTCAAAACAAGATTTTTATACTGGAAAATCGGTTCTAGTAATTTGATTTAATTTTACTATGGGAGCTAGTACTTGATGCCTGATAATTCATGGTGTCCGATGATTGATACTCATAAAAAATCTTTTTTTTGATAGATTTGAGGATTTTTATATATTTAAGTAAGTATTTTTGTCAGTGTTTTTAGACCCAGCCTGGTGGTTGAGGCCGGGTTCACGGGTTTTGATCGAGTCACCCAGGTCAATCTCAAATTTTTTTTTATAAATCAAAACGTTATTTGGGTAAAAATAAATAAAAAAAAATAGTCAACGAGTTGCAACCGGGTCAGTTGAGTTTTTAACCACCCTTAATTTTTCATAAACCCAGCCTGGTTCTAGTCCCGAGTCAGCTGGGTCCCGGGTCGACTTGTCGAGTCGGGCTGGGTCGGGTTTTAAAACTATGATTTTTATAAATAGAAAATGCAATGATATTTTAGAGAGATACTCTGAAAATATATATCACTTTGTTAGAGAGTCATTTTCTTATGATAGCATTAATGAAAGATACAAATATTTTACACAATATTAAATGATGGATAAATATCTCTTACATAATATTAATGGGATAAATATTACTTACATAATATTAATGGCGATGAGAATATAATAGGTCCTTGTAAGACTTTTATATAGAGGTGCAGAGAGATGAATATCTTTGACATTAATATTTTATGTTAAAAATCATAAGAATAAACAAATGAAACATTATGGCCTAACATGGAGCCTATAATAATCGTCAAATCCATACCCATTTGGGCTTGACAGAATGTCAAGATCTCGGGCGATGGGTCTAGCATCTTGCTAGACTCATGTTCACTTAGGCTTAATGCGTAGTTGATCTCAATGATATTGAGTCTTACATCTCGCCAAACTCATGTCTCCATAAATTCAGTGCGTAACTGAACTTAAAGATATTGAATCTAACAGTTTATCAGACTCACATTTATTTAAATTCAGTGCATAACTGAACTCAAGAATATTAGGTCTGACAACTCACTAGACTTATATCCTCTTGAGCTTTACTCTTAAAAGTGTCTGATGTTGAGCCTCGAAATGAGTCAGTTTCATGTTATTTATACTTGATATTCTGTCAAGTCAAAGTATGTTGGGTATAAATTTAAGTTACACTCATCTATCACTAGATAATTACCTTATTTTTTAGCCTTTTAAATAAAAACTTGAATGAAAAAATAATTTTTCAAAACATGCTTATCTATCATAAACCCACCCGTCACATTATTGAATATCTTTAGGAATTGCGTGTATGGAGTCTTTCTATAACCCATCATGTCATTGAATATCTGTAGAACTTTGGACCAAGTCTTGGCCTGGATTTATAGCACTTCTGCACTTAAGGCACAAGCAGCTATCGAATTCCATTTTCCCAAATCAGGGGTGGAGTTACAGATTGATATGCAATGACGTCAACTTATCATTCCGTCGTGATATTGAATTTCTCCAGAACTTAGGCATCTGGAGTCTTTCAGAGCATATCAATCACCTGGAGACTTGGAATAAATCAAGTTTCTCGAACCCGTCTTTGACTGGACTGAGAAACTTGATTTATTCCAAGTCTCCGCGTATCAATCAACGAACTCTAATTCTTCAAGTCCATGTGATTTTGATAACGGAAGGTCGTAATGGAGTTATTCTGTGGCCATCATCAAGTAATTTTTGCGCAGAAAGTGGGAGAAGAATGGCTCGGAATTGAGACCGCACTTGCTAAATGAAGACAAAGGGAGACAGTAATGATAGCTTACGGAAATGCAAGCCTGTGCGTTTTTCATCAAATTATGTGGCCGTCATTCCATCCTCATGGCATAGTAATAAATTCATCCTATCAAGAAATTATATCTCGATTTTCATGAATTAATGTAAAAAAAATTTTAAAAAAAATATTTAAAGTTTTAATATTTTACATAAAAAAATTAATGTAAATATAGGTTATAATAAAATTTTAAAAAATATTTTAAAAAAATTATCCTACATTAAAAAAAACTTAATTTTTTTTCTTGTGAATATATATATATATAAAAAGACTTCAAATCTCACATTAAAAAAATAATTTTTTTCTTGAAAATATAGAATATATATATTAAAGGGCTTCAGATCCCATATTTAAAAAAACATAATTTTTTTTCTTATAACATAGAGTATATATACGAAAAGGTTCAAATCCCACATTGAAAAAATAACTTTTTTCTTGAGAATATAGAGTATATATATTAAAGGGTTTCAAATCTCATATTAAAAAAACATAACTTTTTTTTGTGAATATAAAGTATATATACAAAAGGGTTTTAAATCTCACATTGAAAAAATAATATTTTTTTGAAACATGGAGTATGTATACTAAAGAGTTTCAAATCCCACATTGAAAAAATAAAATATTTTTAAAATATTTATATAATGAATTTTAAAAAGTGTTAATAACCAACTAAAAAATATAAAAAAAGGGTATAGGAGAAAAACCATATTTGAAGAAAAAAAAAACAAGTCTCGTCCAGGTCGTCCAAGTCATGGGTCGACCTGCAGAGTCGACCGGGTTTTACTAGGTTATTGTACGAGCCAGTCCTTTAACAAACCCGGATCAGTCCAGCCACCAAATTGACCCGCTGGGCCGGTCCGGATTTAATAATTATAATACATTGGAGTCGGTTCTTAAAATACCAAGGATAGAGGGGGGAAAGACGAAAGACAGGAAATAGTGAGGGTACAATAAAGGGTTTAATTAAAATTAAGTTTCTTAATCCTGGGATTATGGTTGGTCTTCGTCATGATGTGAATTAAATTTAAAAGAGTTCAGCATTTTGATTGAATACTCTAACTTGAACTTAAAAAATAATCAAATACAAAATAGAAGAGTTTGACAATAGCTTTTTTGACAAGACTGGTTAGCTAACAATCTCAAGCAATCGAAGGTTCTTAAATCTCTCAAAATCTTGAACCAAACCCTTGCTAAGTTCATGGTTTCAAACCATCCATTTGCAAATAAAATAAATCCCAAAACCGTCGATCTAGCTAGAAATCAAAAGAACACAGAAAAGTCGTCGGAAAGAGGGCTCGTCAACCGGTTTGATGGAGTGTGAAACCACATCACGTCAGAACACATTAGGTGGCGAAATTGATTTGACAAAGGAGGCAGCCTTCTCTTAGATTCAGAGCGTGTTTGGTACTGTGGTAGTTTTTGTGGTTGTGGTTTAAAAAAAAACAGTTTAATAAAAAGTACTTTTTGTGAGGTTGATTTCAAAAAAAGTTGGTGTTTGGTTAAATCTGTGGTTGAAGTTGTGGTTTTAAAAAAAGCAGTTTCTTGTGTTTGGTTAAAAAACTGTGGTTGAAATTGTGGTAGAAAAAAAGCAGTTTTGTGTTTGGTAAAACTGTGGTTTAAATTGTGGTTAAAAAAATAGTTTTTTTTGTTTGGTTAATATGGTTTGTGTTTTATATTTGATTTGAATTAATTAAAAGGACATATATAGACACACATATATAATTCCAAAACATAGATATTTTGTAATTATGATTACATAACAAAATGAAATATCATTATACATTAATGTACTCCTTTATTGTTCCATCAAACTATTTGCAATTCCATCGCGTACAAAATCCATACGTGAAGGCCTTTGTGAGCCTTGAACGGCCGAAACCTGAACAATATCAGGTAAAAAGTCATCTGGAATTAAATTGGGGTTGCGATCATACTCAGAAAAAACTTCATCATCTTGTGATCTCCTTCTAATATAGTTATGTAGTGCCATTGATGCAACTACAATCTCAACTTGTGTTTTGTATGGATAAGCAGGCATGTTTTGCAAAATTTTCCACCTCTGTTTCCATACCCCAAAAGAACGTTCGATCACGTTACGTAGTGACGAGTGTGCACGATTAAACA
Source organism: Populus deltoides (assembly GCA_015852605.2). NCBI lineage: Eukaryota > Viridiplantae > Streptophyta > Magnoliopsida > Malpighiales > Salicaceae > Populus > Populus deltoides. The sequence goes on from CM027581.2 coordinate 3,899,186, forward strand.
CTTCTTTCCTACCACTTGGTTGTCCACGCCGCCTAAATTCTTGGAAGTGATACCTCTCGCCTTTGTAGGGACCTAAATACCCATACTCGTTTGGATATCCAGCATCAACCAAATAGTATTTTCCTGCAAATAATAACAACATGGAAATTAATAACAGAACTTAAAAAAAAATATTATATTCCTTCAATTACCAAATCTTCAATTTAGTCAAAATCACAACCTTCTGGAGGTTTTGGAAATTTGATATTGCTATTGTCAATAGCCTCCAGAAAAATACGTGTATCGTGTGCACTGCCTTCCCATCCTGCCCACACGAACATGAATTGCATGTCGAAACTACAAGCGGCCATGACATTTTGTGTTGGTACACCTTTTCTTCCAATATATGGAATTTGATTTGCAGATGGTATGCAGGCACGGACATGTGTTCCATCAATTGCACCGACACAATTCTACAGGCAAAAAAAACATTAAGTACTCATAAACATTTATAACATATTTCATATTCATTTGAACAACTTAATTAAACTACTTAATTAAACAAAAATTCATCTTACCTTGAAATGTGGCATAAATCTTGGATTCATAACAATTTCTCTTGGTATGCTCGTAAATTGTGGATCTACTGGTTTTATGACTTCCACAGCAAACAAACGTAATGATTTAAGCACTTCTTTAAAACATCTACTAATAGTTTCACCTGAATGCTGAAATCGTTCCTGCACTTGTCTATTTGACGCCCCAACTGCTATTGTAAATAGAAACATTGCCACCTTTTCAATAACGCTCATTCTTCTTGACGGTTTTAAGCCATGGTGCGTTTCTAATTCAGTGCACAGACTCAACAAAGTGGTTGCATCCATCCTGAACATGTTAACACTTCGTTTCCAATGACCTCTTAAAACCTCTGTCAACCAACGCATCCCTGTATTATATGAAACCATACATGGTTCTTTATACATATAATTAATATAACACATGTTTATAGCTCCAGCTGTGCATATAATTAATTTTTTCATATCAAAATGCGTCATTAAAATAAATTCATCTTCATCATCACTGTCATCGTCACCGTCATCATCACTGTCATCGTTACTATCGTCGGCGTCGTTTCCATCACTGTCATCTCCAGCACCAGAAAATGAGGCACCACTACCTTCACAACTAGGATAATTAATGTGGTCTACAATGCGGTTCATTACATTATCATAATTGCCATCGCAATCCCCATTAAATATGTCATTAAACCGTGAATCATCCATAACTTTAATTACATGAAAACAAAAAAAAAATTATATGTTAATAAAAATATTTAAATAATTATTCAATAAAAAAAACTATCAAATAGTTGGTGCAACATAAGTTTTTTCATACCTGTAAAGCCAAACAAAAACAGTGTTCCACTTGCTTGTATGAAATGCAATTGAGGAGGTTTGAGAGGTTTGTTATGAAGCAAAAAAGTTCTTTGAAAGTTGGCTTACAAACAATCCTCTTTATATAGAAAAAACTCACTGCTTTTTACGTCTCTTTTACAAGCAATTTTATTCAGCTTACAATACCAGTACATTATCACATGTATAGACTGTAAAAGTAACATATAATGTTACTTTTACAGCTAATATATTCTGCATTCTAACATGTATTTTTTCACCTTTTGTTCTCATTATATTATTCAAGATTCCTTGGCCCACTTTTTTTTCTTTTCTTATCACCATGACAGTGCACACCAACATGTACAGAAATCATCTGAAAAGCTACAAATATTGTATTCCAAGAACTGTAACTGCAGATTCAATTGACACCTCACAAAATAAACATTATTTATATATATGAACTCCAACAAAGAACGCCAAAAAGAGAGCAAGATGTATTCCAATAATAGGTGACAAATCCAAGAAACTCAAACAAAGAATGACAAAGAGCACATACACATATATTTCATGCACTGGCTTTCATGCACACAGTAGCTAAGACAATATTCAAAACTCACTTGCACACAATAGCTGAAACAGTCATGTTAACAGCAATGAATAGCTTTAAAACAAACAAGGCATCAGCTTCCATCAATTTCTCACTCGTAACGGAACACAAATGCTCCTTATCACCTTGCACAAGCATCAAGATGGCTGCACATGGTATCTCAATTACTTGCGACTTTCTTATCACCATGCAAAGACACATCAATCCACGGAAAAAGAAAACAAACAAATATTCACACGAAGAGCCGCACATGGTATATCAATGAATACAACTTCACACACAAGGTGCAGCTCCCATCACCTCACGGTAGAAAAGAAAACACACCAACATTTCACCACAAGAGTTGCACATGGTTTATTACAATTACAGTTTGGATATACAAGGCAAATGATCCCATCAACTCATGGCATACAAGAAAACAAACAAGGCTGCACATGGTATTTTATAATAGAACATACATTTTAACAGCAACAATCAATATTCAAGACCTTTAGGGAACAACATAGTGAAGGAAAATTACCAACAAATTCAATCCAATGGTCAACCATTTAACATTAATAACAACGAAGTGAGCGGTTTTAATTCATTGATAAAATACAACATTAAAAACTAACAATATCCTCATACAAGTATATTAGCTCCCGAAAAGTAGTTTAATATAAATACAACAATAAACAAATTACCGCAAATGGAAATGCCCATATATCTCAACACGAAATGTGGAAGAATACAATGACTCGGATAAACTTCGGCAATTGAAAAAAACTCATTTTTAAAACCAGCATCCCATTATTCTGCAACAATAAAATAAAACTGTATAAATACATTAAGCAAGTGAATAGTTAATTGATTAACGGTTAAGAAAATGTAATAATACCATGTCAGCTAAGCACGTTTAGTGCGTGCATACATTCGTTGCAGCCATCTCAACTTCTGCTCCTTATCACCCATACTAGCCCACATTTCTCTTTTCCTTCTTAAACTCAAATACTCTGTAGCAAAGTCGTGGAACTCATCTTCAATTGAAACTCCAGGAATTGAGTGCAGCTCGGCCATCACCTCGCGAATACTACAGCCTTCGCGATCCAAATTAATAGACGTGGAATCACTCTTAGTCGATATACTCTCAAGTAGTTGATTGCACCTTGACAGCAGTTGAATTCCAGAAGTTTTCTTCTTTCTACCTCGCACATCATAATGATCTCGTTCTTTTCTTTTGTCACCGCTTTTTGTGTTCTTCTGCTAGACATATTTATCCCTCCAACCATTCGAGCCATGTCAGTCTGGAAATCTGGAATCACATCTTCCTCCGAATCACCGCTGCCCTCTTCTAAACCATCATAAGCAATGTCGGCATTGCTTGTACCAGGATCAACATCACTGTCAGCAGGTACACCTGATGAAGGAGCCCATGCATACGCTCCAGTTGCGACAATGTTGGAATACATTCGGTCAAATTTATTCTTCAAAGACTGCTCAATACCGACATGTCTGAATTTTTTAGCTCCTCTAATTTCCTGCATATAAATTAAATCAAGTAATAAAGGATCAAGACTAGTAAAATTTTGGTGTTGGAATTTGACAACAATAAAAGAAATTGTTAGGATGGCAAGGAATGTACCTGAATTTTTTGTTTCCACCACTCATCGCTAGCTGAAATTGTGCCTAATTCACTATTCCAGCCAACACCAGTTTCAGAAACCAGCTTATTCCATATCCTCCAATCCTTTTTGCATCCATCCCATTTGTTTTTCAATTGTGTTTTGGTGAATGCATGATCAGTTTGTTCTTTGAAGGATGTTATGAGAAATTTCCACCCCGTTTTATCGAAATGAGTATTAGGTCTCATTCCCATATCAATTGCCTTAATGCATATATCACAAAATATATGCACCATTTCCTTTGTCCAAGCAGCCTTATCAAAAGATTCAAGACCTTCCATGATATCTTTTAAAACATTTAACAAAAGTTTGAAATCAATCAATGATATCAATTACATTATGGCACATACATAAACCGTGGACTAAAACAATAATAAAACACTCAATGTTCAGCATTTATAAAAGTTGTGTGGTTAGCAACAAACATTAAACATGCATGTATTTGAATGAAAATGTTCCCATTAATGCGTAATGAAAACTAATTGAAACCCATTAATTTTCAACTGTTCAGAAAACTCAATTTCAGCCATGATATAATATTTGAATTATCAAGCAACACTTCATTGTCATCATGCTGTTTGGAAGCTAAAAAAAGAGGGAAAAAAACAAACAGAACATAATCTATTTCTACATTCAAAGTAACCCAACTTTCTTTCGCAACATGCAAACACACAAAAGGAAACTCAAAATTCTGATTTTGACTGCACAAGTAGAAATAAAAGTAATCCTACATGACATGCTAACAGGGCACTCATTACGATTATAATAAACACACACACAGTAAAGAAATCTACGGTTGCTCAAACAGAAACAACATCAATGTGCATAGTAAACATTTCAGACCATGAAGAACAACACATAAATGAAATTTCAAAGCATCACATTGTTTCCAATAAGCAAATAATCCAAAGAAGAAAGACTATCAATTCGGTAGTAGACATANNAANCAAAACCAGATTAACAAAGAACAACAGCAGACAAGTAGTACATATAAGCAATTAAACACTTCTTTCCAACCACTTGGTTGTCCACGACGCCTAAATTCTTGAAAATGATATCTCTCGCCTTTGTTACTATATATTGTGCACAAGGTTATCACAATCCATCATAATATCCATGTCTAATATTACAAATCACAAAAGTGTGAGCTATACTAGAATTTGGCCTCTGCAGGTCTCATTTTTTCCAGCAATAATCAAGGTTTTGCTATCTACTGGCGATATGAGAAACTAGAAAACTAAGAGATCTACATACATGTATTATTGACCATGTCTTGTATGAAAATCTTGTTAAAGAGATAAGGGAAATATCTAAACCAACAACAACAAAAAAGTCAAGCATTTATGGACAAGACCATCAAATTCAACAAACAAGTGAATATTATGAAATGAAAAGCAGAGAAATAAATCAGTTTGTATTGTAACAGTAGGAAACTACCAACCAACAAAGTGGGCCGAGATATTTCAACTGGGAACAGAATACAATAGAGCAAATAATCCAATTGACCCAAAATTAATTTCATGGTACCTTAATTCCAATATAAAACACACGTAATGTCGCCGATAAAGAACTCTAAAGTTTATGAAGCAGAAACAACCTCAATGTGCACAGTAAACAGATCAGCATGGATGCATGACATTGTTTCTAGATTAATTAATTTTAATGAAGCAGCAGCACTGTAGGCTAGACATCAACAGAAAAACAAATTTCAACAAAGAACAACACATAATTACGCACAATACAAAGACCAAACAGCAGCACATAAATGAATTTTTTAGCTCAAGTAAAAAAAATTAAAGAACGCACATTACAGGTCATGAAGCAACACAGAAATGCAATGAAATTTGCTCAATTAAAAAAATTGACGAAGGCACAATAAACAGAAGAGAAGCAGCAACATCAAACTACTCTTTTTAGCTTAATTCAAACAAACCAAGAATGCACAATAAACAGATCATGCAGCATCACAGAAATGCAATTTTTAGCTAAAAAAATGAAGATGGAGATAAAGGCAAGAACTTACCTCTGTCTCTCTCTTATGTGACTTTTCCCAGCACGGTTCTGCAGCGTTTTTCTGCAAAAAGAAACAATGGAGACCCAAAACAGAAATGAAATTTTGAGCTAAATTTAAAAAAAAAATTAATGAAGATAAGGAGGTACTTACGGGTCTCTCGCTCGTGTGACCTTTCCCAGCATGAAGCTGTTGGGTTTTTCTTCAATGGTAACAATGGAGGGACAGATCGGTGAAGGTTTGACTGATGATCTTTGTGGGTGTTTGGAAAGAAGAAGGGACTGGGGAAGGATGCTCTCAGAACTAGCGTCGTCTCATGACGTGGTTGTTTTTGCAAAATTTTGAAAAGGGTTTGTTGTAGGAAAGAGACAAGAGAGGGGGATCACGGGGAAAGTGGAAAATGGGAGTCTGTAGATCAATGGCCAAATTAATTTGTCAATTAACCGTGCTGTGAACAATTTGGGTGAGGGTTGGGAAAGTTTTGTGACTGTTGGGAAAGTAAGGGGAAAGTGTCGGTGATGAGAGAGAAGAGAAAGTGCATGAAAAGCAATTAGTAATTGCTTTTCAAAAGCTGCAGTCCAACCTTGTTTTGGACTGGGACCCACACTAATAAAAAACGTGGTTGGTGTTAACCAAACACTATGTTACAGATTTTCATTTCAACCGTGAACGCAATAGCAAATCCAAACAGCATCTCAATCAAAACAACAATATATCTGTGGTTGGATCAGCCGGAAGACATTTTTTTGCCCCTAGGAGATGGTCAGCTTTTGTGGGGGTCGAGAGTTGACGGTGGCGCATGTCGCACGGCATGGATTGATTAATTTGCAAACAAGTTGATGTTAATGTTTGATAACTAGAGTTTTTTTTATTAGAAATAAATACAGCTGCCTAACAGCATCACATGTTTTAAATATTATTGATGCGGTGAGATTAGATTAAAGAAGAATAGCTTTTTCATGTGTTTTAAATTAATGTTTTTTTAATAAAAAAAAACACTTTAAAAAATAAATATTAAGTAACATCAACGTCTATACACCTATGATCTTGGCAGGCCCTTGCCTTGTCTCTCCTTCTGCTGAGCACAAGAACAGATTAAGGATTTTCTATTGGTGAACAGAACAGTGATCTGTGTAGCTTCTCACCAAAGTAAAATGGTTGATTTGATGTTTGAAAGCAATTAATGTAGCCATGAACGTATTAAGAATTTCTCTGTGGTAGACTCTCTGCAATTTGAATAATGCCCGTGCTGAGAGTTTTTTATAATAAGATAATTTTGTGTATTAAGATTAAAGTTTACTTCTTGTTTTTTTTTTTTTTTTTTCATGTTATGATCAGAAGGTAGATGAGCAGGAGCCAAGAAAAAAAAATTAAAAGGGATCAAATTAAAAAAATTATTTTAAGAAAGCTAAAATTTTAATTATTTTACTACTAAAATTCTGAAGCACTCGAAGAATTTATATTAAATTTATAATAAGAATTAAATCTATGACATTGACTAAATATAAAAATATTTTTTTTGCTAAAATCTTACATTTCTAAAATATGCTTTTATGATAAAGAAAAAATTACATCGTCCATGTTCTTTTTTGATTTGAAAAACCATGAAAAAGTATATTGAAAAACTATTTTTTAAACTCAATATAAATTTAAAAAAATAAAAAACACTAGTTTTCTATATGGAAAAATATTGCATTTTGAGTATTAAATTTCAATTTTCCTTTTCTTTTAACTTCAACTTTTTAGAAATTTGAAATATTAATTTTTTTTTTTAACAACTCTAAATTTGTTCTTTTTTAAAAAAAAAACACTTCTTTTAAGTTTAACATTCCATTTAAATATTATAGTAATAATTTTTTAAAATGTTTTTTTTTGTTTAGAAATGTATTAAAATAATATATTTTTTAATTTTTTAAATTTATTTTTAATATTAACATATTAAAATAATTTAAACACGAGAAAAAATAATTTAAAAAAAATTAAAAACAAATAATTTCGCCTTCAAAAAGTCTCAATTCACCCATCTGTCTTCCCTTGCATACAAATATACGTCCGTCCGCCAAACTTGAATTCTTGTACTCCTCGTATCCTCCTCTTCCGCAGTCAAATAACATTACAATGAAGAGGATGAAGAGGAGAAGAAGACTTGTAAAACTCAAAAACAAGCAGCAGCACACGCCTGACTGTCCACCATCCAAACAAGCAGAGCAACGAGAGTAAACTATCATTTAGTTCCTAAATTTACAATAATGTTTCACTTCGGTCCTTATAAAAAACAATCGTGCAGCACTCATATTTTTCACGAGAAAACAATATAATAGAAATTGGGTAACTAAGAAATCTCATCATTTGACGTTTTTGAGCTTTAGTACAATGCAAATTGGGTTGTAGACTGATGCTGTTAGTGCACGGATTTGGGCTATAATAGAAATGTAAAACTATAGTGTCTGAAATAAAATAGTATGAAATATGTAGGGGCTAGAATGTAGTTTACCAAATCAACAAGTACGACAAGTCTAGCCTGACTCGACACAAGTACTTCTGTTCTCTCTTGTCTACAACTACAAAACCATAAAACTCTCTCAAAATAAAGAAAGGAAAAAAGAAATTCAGACCAGCAGGCCAACCAAACGAAAGCAAACCCGATTACTTCGCTCACTTAAAAAAAAAAAAAAAACAGTTCACTTCAACCCTTTCCACAAAATCCCTAAAATCCCAAAAATCAAATGGCCACAACCACCACGACAAGCAGTCTAACCAGCGGAGGGGGAGGAGGAGGCGGTGGAGCAGACGACCGTGTCATGGCAACAGCGCAGCAGATCGTGAACAGCTTAAACACTACAAAAAATGTACGCGAAGACATGTTATTAATCCTTTCGAGTTTTGATAACCGTTTATCGAACATATCCGACTTCATCAAAACCGATTCGGAATCTCAGTCCTCCATTCTAGACGCCGCCGAGAAGATCATTCTCCGGTCAGACTCCGGCATGTCCTCTAACGCCGGAGCTTCTTCCTGGGATGACTCGGCGGGGGAATCTAGATATTATTTAGCTGCTATTGATGAGATTCTTGATTTGTTAGATAATTTATCGGTCGGGCCTGATTCGGAGGTTTTGGACCGGGCGGAGACTCTGGTTCAAGTGGCTATGTCGAGATTGGAAGAGGAGTTTGGGCATATTCTGATAAGGAATACTGTTCCGCTTGACGCGGAGAGTTTGTATGGATCTATTAGGAGGGTTTCGCTTTCATTTGCCGCGAATGAAGGGGAAATTGACGAGGAGTTTGAGAATTTTGGAGAAGTGGAGACTGGGAGTGTGTGTTTTCACGAGAGAGGAGCGAGTTTAGGAGATGATTTGTGTGTTGATTTGATTAATAGCGAGGCGGTTATGGATTTGAAAGGGATTGCTGATAGAATGATGCGATCAGGGTATGAGAAAGAGTGTGTACAGGTTTATAGTAGTGTGAGAAGGGATGCTTTGGACGAGTGTTTGGTTATTTTGGGTGTTGAGAAGTTGAGTATTGAGGAAGTGCAGAAGATAGAGTGGAAGCCTTTGGATGAGAAGATGAAGAAGTGGGTTCGGGCTGTTAAGATTGGTGTTAAGGTTCTTTTGAGAGGAGAGAAAAGGCTTTGTGATGTGATTTTTAGTGGGTCGGATTCGGCCAGGGAGGTTTGTTTTAATGAGACTGCAAAAGGGTGTTTGATGCAGTTGTTGAATTTTGCAGAGGCAGTGGCTATTGGAAGGAGGTCACCGGAGAAGCTGTTTAGGATTTTGGATATGTATGATGCATTGTCTGGTGTTTTCCCAGATTTGGAAGCTATGGTTACGGATGAGTTTGTGTACAGTGAGGCGAAAGGAGTGTTGGCTGGGTTGGGAAGGGCGGCTAAAGGGACTTTTGTGGAGTTTGAGAATGCTGTGAAAAGTGAGACTTCTAGGAAGCCTATGTTAGGTGGAGTGATTCATCCACTTACACGGTATGTGATGAATTATGTGAAACTGCTTGTGGATTATAGTGATACGCTGAATTCACTTTTGGAGAACGATGATGATGATGAGTTAAATGGATTGCAAAATGATGATGGTGAGAGATTACAGTTAGAGAGCTTGAGTCCTATAGCAAGGAGATTGTTGGCCTTGTTATCGACTTTGGAGTCTAATCTCGAGGAGAAATCAACACTGTATGAGGATGGTGCTATGCAGTATATATTTCGTATGAATAATATTCTGTACATGGTGCAAAAAGTTAAGGATTCAGAACTTATTAAGATTTTGGGAGATCAATGGGTCCGCAAACACCGTGGCCAAATACGCCAATATGCCACAGCGTATCTGAGGGCTGCTTGGACTAAGGCCTTGTCATGCTTGAAGGATGAAGGGATTGGTGGGAGTTCTAATAATGCCTCCAAAGTGGCTTTGAAGGAAAGGTTCAAGAATTTCAATGCGTGCTTTGAGGAAATATATAGGATTCAGACTGGTTGGAAGGTCCTAGATCCTCAACTTCGTGAAGAGCTTCGAATATCCATATCTCAAAAGGTATTACCAGCTTATCGCTCATTTATGGGGAGGTTTGGTAGTCAGCTAGAGGGTGGAAGACATGCTGGGAAATACATAAAGTACACACCAGATGATTTGGAGAATTATTTAATTGATTTGTTTGAAGGGACCCCCCTTGTTCTTCACCATCTTAGAAGAAAGAGTTCATAGGATTCATGACTCTTTTAACAGGTAAGAAGTTCTTGTCAAGGATTAGAAAAAAGAGAGTTTACCTATTTGCTGTATCTGGATCATATGCTTTCCTTTTTTCTTTTTGTATTTTCTTAGTGTAATGTTTTAAACACAGGCTTCTGAGTCGAACAGTTCTCCCATTTATATAAAACTTTGTACATGTATTATAGACCATAGGTTTTTTATTTGTGAATTCTTTCTTGTTCATGTATTTCTACTGTCACCAAATCACCACTAAGCATACTTTTTCCAATTGGCATGTAATATTTGGCAATGCAATTTTCAGTGATTGACTAAGTAATGTGTGCGAGGAGAGTAATGGGATCGAAGCTATGAAATGTTATCTTTCTGTTTTGACGTCAATATCACTTACAAACTCCTAGAGATAGAGCATTCTATTGTATTGTATTTGCAAAGTATTTGATTGCAAATGATTGGAATGCATATCATGATGGGATGAGGGATCATATAAGCTGACAATTTTTAACTACATTTTGCACTAGAAGATGAAGAAGTGTTAAATGAAAGTGTGATCAAAGCTTTTCTCACTACTTTTAAACTTTGGTTATGGAGGTCCTGAGGTAGAGCCTTGACAGTATTGGAAAACCTGAAAAGCTCCATAAGGGATTCTAACAAGTTGGCAATTTTGAACAAGTTTTTATATTGGAAAATGTAGAAGTGCCCAACAAAGTGGAATACTATATATTTCAGAGTTTCTTAGGATTCATTCATAAATTTCTTATCACTTAAAGGTCTATGATTCTAACGAGTGAGGAATGCTAGGGTTCATGTAACTTGATACCAGTGACAATTTGTATTTATAGTGTATCAAATCCATGCAGACACGAGTAGAGCTTGTCCCCGTGTATATTTTTGGTTAGGTTCCGAGGTCCTGTGACTCTGACCGGTCAGAACACAGGGTTCTGATTGTCTTAGAACTAGTTATTACGCTTTGTAAACCCAATTATTTGAGACTGACCCAGAACATGTGCCCGTTTGATGCAGGGGGGTAGTAGCGTAGCAAATGGAGTAGAATCTAGTTTGTGTAGAAATTGTCTGGTTAGCATGTTGCAATCGGTAAGAGATTTGTGAGGTATCATTTCCTCCTTCTGGTGTTAAATTGAATTTGCATGGTTTTTGAAGTTCTGTTAGGCCTTTGAAAGGCTGGGAAGAGCAGTTTATTTCTTGAAGAATGCCTATTTCTTGAAGCAAGTAACATCCAAATAGGGTAAAATGTTATTTCAGCAGCCTGCAAATATTATCTGAATGCATCTCTTGCGATCATATAGGGAAGTACTTTATGTCTTATAGAACATGATTTGGGAAAAGGCTGTCAAGTCGTTTAGTTATGGGTGATAGGCTCTTGATTCGCACCATCTTGTGGAAGATGCCTTGCATTCTCTATTGGGAATCCCTAGAAACATAGTCCTGATGAAAATAGACAGCCAATCGGTTAGGTTGTAGAAATCATTCAATGCCTTGGCGACTGAAAACCCGAAGCTTTTTAGTTTGATGCATTCTGATCATGCTTGCTTTTTATTCTGGATCCCTTTTAACGTGTTGAGCATGGGGTTTGAGATGGTCTTATACAAGTGGGAAGAGATCTTCACTGTTGTTATGTTTGCAACAAAACGAAATGAGGGAAAGGAGGGAAGGTTGGCGTTCACACTTTCTTAGAGAGATTTCAGTACAGTGGTCTGCTCCAGCGAGTGCCTGTGCTCTCTTTTTAATGTCCAGAGGTGAAACTTCCGAATCAATACTATGATTTGTCTGCAACTACAAGTTTCTGGAAAGAAAAGGCCCCATTCAATAATGGTTTCAGGCAGGTGGTTCATGGTTGGCTTTTTGTCACTTATCGGAACTCGACCTGGTGGGGGCACGAGGTCCCTGAGCTAATTAGCATATACCCCGCATGCTTACGAATACATGTGACTAGTAAACATGCTGTCTCTTTTGCTTAAAACCAAGGAATACGATTCAGAGGGCCAGATCATCATGTGCTTTTATTGCCCTTTCAAAATTGTTGCCATGGCTCTCGGCTTGTTTTTTCTTGATACAGGCCTGGTCAGACAAGTTACATCACTCGTTTGCCTAGATGTGAAATACTACCCCCCACATTAAGTGGAGGCATATGAACCTCTCTGTGGTAAAACATTGGAATGCCCGTGGATTTTTGTTGCTCCCATTTGCAGCCAACAAGAAGGACCGGCCTTGCATCGATGAGGGAACCTGTCTGTCTTTTCATTAAAATAGTTTATGTAGTGGCTTGCACTGAAAATAATGTTATAGATACCACAAGAGAAGACATTTAGGAAAAAGTTTGATTTGATTATTTGCTCAAGGAGAAAATGACACTACCCACGTGTAAGACATTCATAAAAGCTTGCTCTTTCTTGCTTGATGAAGGAACTTGCGGATTCGCGGTGGAATGTAGTGTAAAGACGGTTCTCTTGCCTCCAAAGAGAAGCATCCAGTTTTGGTGCGGAATTGCTTAGTTGTCCAGAAACAAGTACCGGCAGTAGAGAATATTCAAGAGAACAGCAAAAAAAATAATTGTAAAAATCAATATTCTGAATGTGTGTATTGTATTAGATGCAAAAGGTTTTTCTTGATTTTCTTGATGCCACTGAAGGAGACGTTATCCTTGAGATCAACATAAAACACAAAAATACAGCAACATGCAATACCAGAAATCAACAGTCCACTGTCTGCCGCTCAGCATGAATTTTGCTCTATCAGAATCCACAGTCCGCTAATCCAGCTGAGCTAGAAATATTTTTGGAATGGTCTTGACCCACAAAAGAATCAAAAAGATATTGTTGGAATCAGAAGGTGTCCAGCCTCAGAAATCTTTGGAACCTGCTCTAAGTTCTTTGATAGGGTCTTCCTACTTATTTTTCCCCTCGTGTCATTCAGAGTGTTCTCCTAGGCCACCTAACGAAGCACGGTGGAGTTGTTCCAAGAAAGAAAATCCAATTCTCAAGAAAATAAATCAAAACATATCATATGCTTGCTGCTTTATTGCGGAGCATAAAAGACTCCGCCCAGAATATAGAAGAAAAGAAAAGCACAGGGGCACAAAACAGAAAATACGCTTGAGAGTAACTGTAAAAACATGCACATTTACTAAATGGAAAACTCAGCATTCAGCTTAGTGAGACAAGCAGAATAAGCCCTGCTTATTTGATTCCAACACAAAGGGGTTCAAAATCGAGTTCTGTTGTACATCAAAGATAAACAGAAAGTGAAACAATGTCCGAGCAGTGGAAAACTCATTACAAGGGTGCTCAACGATGTTACAACCACCACATTTACCAGACGTCTAATGATCCTCAGGAGATTAGCAGAAACAATAGAAAAACACCGTCAGTTATTAGGAAATGACCAGATCATTATAATACCTCTTTAAACTCTACTGTTCGAAGGTAATGGCAGCACTCCGTCAAAGAAATCACCAAAGTAGCCACGGGGCTCGTGTACAAGCCTTGATAGTATATCCCTCAGTGTGATCACCCCTTCCAGATTCCCAGCATCATCCACGACATATACCCGGTGGATTTTCTCAGAATCAAGCTTCATGATCAATTCTTTAATGGAGTAGTTTTTTGTGCATATTACCATGCCACGCACAAAAGGTGAGATTTCTTGATGCGTCTCCAAGTAGCCATTAACTGCAGTCGAGAAGTTCTTTGCCGTGATGGATCTGTCAAAAGTATTTTAAATGAGTGGTGGTACTGAGATGGAAAAGAAAGCTTGATGCTAAACTAAGATCTTACAAGCTTCAGTTTTACAATAATTTTTAACAGATTTTTACCCCTTGGAGCCCACCCTGAGATATTCATGGATTCATCAATATATGACATGTCTAAAAGGAAAAACAAATAAATTGTTTTAGCTCAATCAGATTAATTCTGCAAGCATGTACTGTTAAGAATTGATCATCATCAAAGTTCGCAATTCCATCAGCTTCCAAATCAACTCTAAATACCAGCTTATTATTATCATCAACAAAATCCTTATAAATTTGAGAACCAATATGACCAGGCATATTTTAGGCACCCTGAGAGCTCCAATTATCAACTACAAAACGCGGGACATTTTTATAAAAATGAACTACCAAATAAAACACGGTCTAGGGGGTAAATGGAGCCACAAACCTATAATCGTGGTAGATCTCTGGTGCAGTTAAAAGGAAATGGACATCTCTTATACTTATGTTGCCTACTACCTTTCCACCGCTACTATCAACAATAGGTATTCCACCAATTTTTTTTTTCCTCATCAGCTTAAATGCCTGGAGCACTGGTTCTTCCTCGTACACCTAAAACAGACAAGTAACTATTCAGTGAGTATCATTAGCCTGTAAACCTTCAAAACAACCTATCATGTATGCTTGAAAGAAAAATAAAACACCAAGGGAAAATGGAGTCTTGCTGGCAAGAAAAACCTGCTCTCAGTTGGGGACAAGATTTCAAACGTGCCATTAAAATCTCAATTTATTTGCACGCAAAGATTTATTGGCCCGTAGCCAACATAAATACACTCATACATCACAATGATTCATTCCATGCATTGCTAAACACAATAAACTGATCAAAGCATTAGAAATAAGCATGAATCCAAGTCACCCTGAACCCGATTAAAGAATACTTTACAAGAAAAGGTGAAGCACCTTGACTATACGATCAGGGGCCATCAAGGGAAGACCAATTTCAGAAAGTTTCCTTGTTCCCCAACTTTCAAACCATTGAAGCCCAGCACATTCCGCTAACATGTGAATAACAGAAGACTGGGTGATGATGTTGTCAATCTTCGCCTCACCCAGATCAACCACTGGAATGCTCTTCATCTTGTAACTCGAAAGCAACAGAAGCATGGTCAGAAAGGAGTTTGATTTCTGTAAAGCGAGAAACGGTGCCCAACGGAATGACCCTGCAATGTCTCGAACCTGTATGATCTCAAGTTAGCATGGATGATCCAATACAATATCAGGATTAACAAGCTTTATGTTAACATCAAAGAATGAATCATAACCTTTGTGTTCTTGTAGAATTCGGAAGAAGTCAGAGCCTCAAAAAAATTTCCAGAAGTTGCTGCAGCATCTTCAGGACCTAAGGTCCCGAGACTAGCAGCATTGGTCACTCTATTAACAGCCGCTTCAAGAGCTGATCCCGAGGTTGGACTTCTGGGTGATGGAGGTTCCGACTGGAAAAAAAATATTATAAATATCCCATTTTCAATTACCATTCAGAAAAGATCTCCAGAGCACAAGAATAATAGACAAAGAACACCATAGATCTCATTCTCATAGTTCGACAGACTAAAATAACTTTTTTAAGAAGAAATGAAAATTTCAGTTGCTATCACCTTATATACAAGCATTGACAGGATCACAGGCAGCATCGATAAATTGAGAAAATCAACGAACAAACAGGATCACAAGCAACATAAATAAATAAAAATGCATATCCCATTCTGTCTAAATCAGATACAACATATCCTGGTACCTCTCTAAATCTGCTTGTTAAGGATTGATTGTATTGTCAAACATTACAAACTGTTGACAGATCAAATAAACGAGCCTGCCTTCATTATTTTTCCTATCCAATTTCTAATAATAAACAGAACATATTCATCAAAAATAATAGAAAGAAAACATAAAAAGGATGCTGGAACCACTTTCATTAGTCAAAACAGAAAAACAAAATTGGCTAGCGAGCTTGCCAGCTACCTAACCTGATGTAAAATCCACACTATAATCCCAGCAAACTCAACAACTCCAATATATCTGTCAATCCAACTAGCATCCTCAGGAGCATCAACATCCACCACAGGAGCACTAAGAATCTTGTGTTCTGCAAGTATACGAACAGCCTCTGCTAGACTGGTGTCTGATTTTATCTCGATCACTACAAAACCAAATAAAAAGTAAATATTTTTCCTATTGAAAGAAAGAACTCCATAAAAAACAAAAAGGGTATCCAAAAAGTTCCACTCTTGATCCTAAACAACACCAAAACAACCAAAGTGATCATGATCACTCTAATTCATAACTTTAACATACAAGTTACAGCTTTAACACAAGTGGGGTATCTGTTATTTATTTACCTTGAGAAGAAGGAGCGGGAGGGAAGGCAGAGACAGGGATACCCTCAAAGCAAGCGTTAAGTTTCTCAGTTGGAGTTAACTGTGGTTCTTGAACATCCCATAGATCCTCTACTTTCATTCCCAGCCTTGCTTCTGGACTTTTTGGACTGTCTTGCGTAACCTCATGAACAAAAGCACTTTCCCTTCTCATAAGCTGCATGCTCGCCATTTTTCCACCACTCACCAATCTCTCTTCTCGGTATAGAAAGGTCGACTAGTGTCTCTCTTCTTCTCTGTGCGCGCAAATCCAAGGCAAGTCCTTCTCTCTCTCTGTTTTTTTTTTTATTACAATGCTGACAATGATAGCATCTCTCCTGAATATTATACAACGAATCTTCCTTTATCCCCTACCACCCATCTCACTATGTTCTTTTTATTCCCACACTTTATCACCGTTGAGATTTTGACTTTCTTTCCATTAAAAATGACTTTTATTATTTTTTCTTAACAAAAAGAAGAAGAATTCACGTTCAAAATGAATAATTATTTCAGCTGTATAATACTTAAAATATCATATTTTTATTTTTAAACTATTGCTACAAAGAAGAGTAAATCAATTTACTTTTTATATTATTATCTCATATTTGTTTTTAAAAAAAAAGCAACTATTGAAAATAATATCTTCTTATAAATGAAAAAGATAATAATAAACAAAGATCTAGTTTCACATTAAAAAAATATTTTAAATATACTAATTTCTTAGAGTCATTAATAATTTCAAATCAAATAAATGAATAAATAGATTGAAAAATATTATTTACACCACATTACTATAATTTTTTTTTAAAAGGTGGAAAAGGACACGTGGATAGTGGGGGATTGTGAGGGAGCATTGGTGGTGATGCAGAAGAGTGGTCAAAGTAGTTGACGAATTACATGGGTAAAGCTTATCCTCGTAGACCTATAAATCTGTTTCTTATTTAAGGAAAGGACCTTTCTTATCCGATTCTTCATGGCGGCCACTTTCGTGGCAATCTAGTATGCGCCCCAGCGCGCATGGCGCACAAGTTTGACATTTACAGAATGACTTGGAAAATGACGTGGCTTTGATGCTGACATGTGGCTATTTCTAAGTAGTAGTCGATATTTTTTTGCTGATGCCACGTTATGGCCTTCAATAGTTTAGAGTTTAGACTGTTTGCTCAATTATTACACGTACTCTAAACAGCCATCCTGTGTTTCTCCCATTTTGCCCTTGGAAAAAGCAATCCTATTGGTTGCCAAAAAAAAAAACAGGGGTAATATTATCATTTTACAGCATATAAATGTAAGCGTATAATTGTTGGAGGGTGTGATCGTTTTCCGTAATTTTTTATTTACTTGGAAATACTTCATTACCCTTGAATAAAAATAAATAAATACATGATGCTTAGAGGGGTGTAATAGGATTTTCAATTTTTTTACAGTCTAATTACTCAATTAACTTTAGACTTAATTTTTTAAACTTTTGTTTTATGGGCTTTTTTTTATCTTCCCACTTGTTTTTCCTGTTATTATGTTTTTTTAGGGATATTTTTAGCTTTTCACACTTGATTTTTTTTAATATTTAGATTGAGTTGTTTTAATCTTTCAATCAATTAAAAAAAATAACAGACACATGTTACACCCATTATTTTTGGATGATGGGGACGGCGTCTCATAACTTTCAAAAAAATATCATTCAAGGTGTTTTTTAATTTTTAATAATGGATCATCTAACTATATTAGGTGGCACGTATGAGTCTATTCATGCTAGTTTTGTCTCAATTTAATTTTTATTTTTTAAATTACGTGCTGATCATTAAAAAATTATACCGGTCCTTTATTTTTTTTCTTTTGAATTGGTTTTTTTAAATTTAAATTATTTTATTTACATTGATTATTTCTAATTGGATTTTATTTTTTATTTTATTCTTATTCATTTGGTTTTTTAATTTTTTTAAAATTTAAATTTATTATTATTATTATTTTTAATTTAGTTTATCTTGAATTATTTTTTTGTGATTGATTTGTTTTTTCATGACCAATACTACCGAAAGGAATAGATTATTAACCTGAATAAACAAAAATGCCAACATCCAATCCATCCCTTGTAGATTTTTTGTTGGCTAGATAGAGGGTTGTAGTTACAGGCCTATCGCCCAGTCCATGTACTAGACCCCTGATGAAAAGGCCTAGTGCCTTACTTGTCTATGACCATGTACGGATAAGCTTGGATGAAGCCATTTTGATCGAACAACTGGGATGTTTGGAAATTTGATCAGACAACTGGGATTGGTTTGGGCTCCAGTGCGCCATGTGTGAGCTTATATAAGACTTTGATTTAACAATTGAGATTTATCTGGGCAATTTGATTCGATGGTTGAGATTGATTTGAGAGAAAAGAAATAAGGAATAGATTATCGGTTGTTGTTATTATTGTTATTATTATTATTATTTTAAAAGTTAAAATAAGTATAATTTTAAAATTCAACTTAATCCGTAGTTAGATTTGAGATTCGGTCGATTCGAGGTTGGAATCGGACCAGATTGAAAAAAATAAAAAAGATCATGATTTAGTGTGATCCGGTGGGTTGATCCAATCAAAAACCCGATTGTAATCCATTGATTTTTGTTTTTTTACTAAATGATATTGTTTTGATTTTTTTAAAAATAAGAATTGATCCGAACAACCTGGTAACTTGATCAAAACCCAGAACCCGAACCTTAGACTGAATTAAATTTAAAAACTATGAAAATAAATGTTAAGAAAACCCATCTTGACTATAAAAAATCAGTTTTTACCATAGAAAAATATTTTAACTATGAAATGATGGTTTTAACCATGAAAATCTTCGTCGAGCAAAAATATAATTTGCACAACACATGTCATGTTTAAAAAAATCACAAATAACCAAACCTTTGCTACTAATTATCAAACTTTCACGATACGAATTCAAGGTATGACGGGTTAACCTTATTTGAAAGGTTAATCTAGTTAATTCATATATTTTTTCTTTTTCTTCATTAGTTTTTTTCTTCATGTTGGTTTTTTTCTTTGTTTTTTTAATTAATCTATTTAATTATCACACTTTTATAATACGACCTTGCAGCCTGACGGCCAATGCTATGCCGTATTGAGTCGGCACTTTTATGCTAAGGGTTAACCCAAGTTTAATGTTATTATTAATATTATAAATATTATTTTTGAGTCAAGCGTTGCAACCAAACCTAAAACTCTTGGGTATAACTTTGTAAAAAAACCTAACACTTTTAGATCTTGATTTTTTTTAAAATGCAAAAAGTAATTGACCGGCATAGAAAAATATTTTAACTATGAAATGATGGTTTTAACCATGAAAATCTTCATTGAGCAAAAATATAATTTGCACAACACATGTCACGATTTAAAAAATCACAAATAACCAAACCTTTACTACTATGAAAAAAACACGAGTTTCACAATTTTATATATTTTAAGGCAACTAAAATGTAAATGCATTGATTTTTTTTATTACTAAACACCACTTTAAGATTTTAAATTAATAATTAATTTTATCGCGCATGTAAGTTAAATACCAAAAATTATATTATGACCTATTTTTTATATCTTGAAAAAAAACTAAATTGTGTTTAACCTAAAAAAACTAAAAAACAAACAAAGAAAAACTGGACAGATGATGTGTTATTTGCATTAATAAATAACTAGTCATCCTCTACATGTTCTCTAATAACTTTCAATCATAAAAAAAAAATTAGAAAAGGAAATTTAGTTTTTTTATTGTAGAAAAGAAAATAATAAAAAGATCAAGGTAAAAAGAGAGAGCAGTGGGAAGAGATGACACTTTAATTTGATTTTATTCTTAAGTTATTTTTGTGTCTTTGGGATTTTAGGTTTTTATTTTAAAAAAATCAATTTAGCCCCCTTTTAAATTTTTTTATTTAATTTGATTCTCAATTTTTTTCCAGATTAATCTAATCTCTTTATATAATCCAAATCATTGATTTCTTGAAATAAACATCATTACAAGTCCTCATATACTATTAGTGACAGATCTGAATGGAATAGTAGTGTTTGAGATTGTCGTAATTGTTGTTGTTTAAAGTATTTTTTACTTATAAATATGTTAAAATAGTATTTTTTTTATTTTTTAAATTTATTTTTAACATTAGTACATCAAAACAATCTAAAAATATAAAAAAATTCTGAAAAAAATCAAATATTTTGATAAACACGGCAATGCCCCAAAAACAACCACTCCGAATGAAAAAATCAAAGCCTTTAGTGACCAAAATTGAAGTGAAGGGGCTAAAATGACTAATTTCAAAACTTAAGAGACCTTGAATTTATTTTACCTATTTTATTTTTCCTTTATAATGGTGTAATTTCCTCCGTTTCTCAGCAGTCAGAAAATAATCCCACTTCCCCGTATATATAGCAAAGGGTAACCCATCACCCAAACACACCAACAAACCGCCACAGGAGCACAAGTCCAAGCCTCTGTTCTAAATTTTTGACTGTCACATTCTTGCGGGCCTTACCCTTTCTCTCTATACGTACTTGCCACCGAGGGTTTTCCTTCCTTTCAATCTCCATGGAGACCTCTTCTTCTCATCCATCCGATTCCAGTCCAAAGGCTGCCGGTGCTTCCAAGTTCCTCGCCAATCTTCCCTCCCGCGGCTTCCTGTCCTCCACTGTCTCCTCTTCCTCCTCCAATCCGGTCATTCTCTTCCCTTGATATATTTCTTCTTTACTTTTTTATTCACACAGTTGTTTAATTATTTATTTTAGTTAAGACAGTGTGTCTTTGTCTAAATTTTAAGTGAGGAATTTACTGACTACTGGTCCGTATTTATAGCATTATTCATATTTCTACAATGGGTAATTAACATTAGTGAGGTTTTAAAGATTGTGATTAGTGACAATGAGGAAAAAGGATGTTGGTTTTTTCGACTGCTGTTATAAGATTTCAATGGAGAGAATGTTGTTTATGTAATTTAAAGTTATTAGGGCTGGCTTGTTTTCTATTACTTTCTTACGCTTTGTCTTCGTTTGCGGTGTCCTGGTTTGATGCTTTATGTTAATGTTTGTCTTCTTTCCTAGTTTGCTGAGAACTTGCTCGAATGATGGAAATTTTTTGCAGGGTGGGATGCGGGTTTATATTTGCGAGCATGACACTTCACCCCCAGGTCTATTTATGTTTTTAGCTTTCTGGGTTTTCTGAACTTTAGTGTTTGATGCAATTCGTAGCCCTGAATTTATGCTATATCAAATGTTGTACTTGGAAAGAGCCAAGTTTTCGTTTAGGTTTTGTCATCAGTAAATGTAGCATGACTGGGTTTTCATTCTTCTGATTCTAGCTCTGAGATATCGGTGTCATAGTCTCACATAACTGGTTAAATTTCTTGTTTTAGAGAAGCTGCTCCTGTGGTCTCCTAGGAAAGAGAAAGAGTACATTTTACTGTAGAATTGGATACTCATGTTGTCCTCAGGCTTCCATGTGGATAATGTTTCTAACTTGGCAGTCTAATCCTGGAGAGTCTTGGTGTCTGCTAGTTTAGTTTTCATACATGGTAGATTTGTAGCAATGTGAGTTGGCCTTCCTGGCTGAAATTCTAGGCATCATGAAACTCTTTACGAAGACCAGCTTGTTACTCTGATGGTATATGTCAATGAAGAAAGAATAAGAAAACCTTTTTTTTTAGCTTTTAAATCATTGGATTGCAGTTCCAAAAATTTGAAAGCACTTTTTATAGAAAATTTGCAGTTGCATTCTCCTGTGTTTGACTTCTCTCATTTTTTCTTTTATTTTCTATTTTTTGTTTTTGTCTTTTTGGGGAAAAGAGGGGGGTAGGATTTTGCCACATGCTACCTTGTACATTTTGCATTGGCTTATGTTCTTGATAAGAGTTGTTTCTGGCCTGGGGTAGGTATTTGAATTTGGAAACAGTGTCTTGAAATAGAAAAGTTAATCATGAAGTGAAATGAACTAATATCTCAAGCTGCTTTGGATTGAAAGATTTCAAAACTTTTGATACTTTTATAAGTTTCTTCTTTTGGGCCCTATGTCGGGCTACACACACTGAGGATTATTGATCTTTATCCAAAAACCCTATATTCCTGGTGGAGTTGGACTCATTCTGAAGTCCCTGGACTGAACTTCAATCGACTTTACAAGCTAAGTTAGCTAGCAATCTCAAGGTTTATTAGATCTCACCAGTTCTTTTTATTAAATTAAACTTCAAATACTGGATTTTTTAAACATACTCTGAGTTGATTATGATTTGCCCTTTTGTGAAGTATAAATGCATAAACAATATTCAAGACGCTGATCCTCTCTATTTATACTGTTATGGTGATTATCCATCATATTAATTTTTCTTTGTTGCTATGAACAGTGTAGGAATCATGTCCATATTAATTTGTTTCAGTGTGGCTTTTTCTATCATCTATATCATTTGATAAATTGAAGAAATGTGGGGGTTAATCTCATGCAATCAAACTCCTGGAATTTCTAAACAATGCAAGTGCATAATTGGATATTGGAAAAACTGACTTCCTCTCCCTTTATACTCAGAGGGCCAACAAATAAAGACCAACCAGACAAACATTCTGATAAGATCACTCCAGCTTAATAAACAGAAGGGTGATTCCAGTTCAAAGGATGTGAAGGGGGTAGCTGCAAATGAGGGTTCTAGAAAGAGGTATTGCTCCCATCATTACTGGAAAAGGATGCTTCACATTCCTTGAAAAGATCTTCCTGTTTGTGTTTCATATAAGCATTATATTATTGTGTTGCAACCATATTTTTTTGTTTCAATTTAGAGAGGCTTTCATGCTTCAGTTCCGTCCCTGCTGTTTAAAGTAATCAGCATGAGCATTTATTTTTATGCCTCTTCTTTGCTTGTTCGTCGGCCATTTTTCATTCTGCTGTGACAATTCAGTCTCCTTGATTCTTGCTGCCACCAATTTTCAGGGCCCCAGAAAAAGCTTTGAATTCCAGGGCTTCAGCAAAGAGAGGCAATAATCAGATTGGTTCTCGACAAGGTGAGGCTGTTGGTCTTTGTTTAGCAGCAGCATGTCTTAGATGTCAGCTATCTGTTATATTTATAGGACATGTTCAGTTCATATGCAAACTAATATTTAAGTGATGGTCTCTTCACTTGTATTTTGACTGAGCCTTGAAATGGTTGTTGAGCATGCAGATGAATCTGATAGCCGCACATCAGATAAGGACTATTACAGTTTGACAGTAGAGAGGCTTCGGGCTCTCCTGAAAGAGCGAGGTCTTTCACCAAAAGGAAGGAAGGCAAGTATAAAGCTTATGTTTATCTGGTCTACGTCTTTGCTATCTAGTCATATGGGTGTTGGTGATTAGTATACAAAAAAGAATGGATAATTAATAATTACAGTATATGTTTCCTCTCATTGGTACTTCAAATGGATTGATGCTAATTTGTATTGCACCTTTAGTCCAAGCAGTACATCTCCCTCTTCACAAGGTGGAGGCCTTAGGTACGAATCAAAGAAAAGTGAACCCTCTGCCTCTATACGGTGGGAGGGATTAAGGGAGGAGAAGGGTCGCCTTTTACAAAACCAGCCAATGAACTTTAAAGGAAGAACTACATATATTTTATTAGTTGGCATGCTGATGTGGCCCTCAGACTGGCATTTTCATATTGACTAGAAATGTTAGAATCATCCTTCTCATTTTGCATGTTCCTTAACTCATTCGTGGATTGCTTGTGCAGGATGAGCTGGTTGCAAGGTTGAGAGGTGTGTAAAAAAGTAAATGGTTGATTGTTCGGGTGTAGAGACGAGGCTAATCTCTGCATGTGCGCCATCCAAGATAAGGATAGTAGATTATATGTAACTTAGGAAATATCTAAAATATGCAAGTTGTAACATAGGAGAGAACTAATAACTTGAGCACAAGAATGAGCAATTTGTATGGTTTTGTCTTTTAAGCGGGTTTCGTCTTTTGGTTCCAAGATACTTTCTATTGCGTGCTGCGACATGTGGTCGTATCATTAGAAACTTAAAGAGTATCCGCACAATTTTGGGCTGTCTCAATGTCTCTAGTTTGAATCAAAACTTTCTTTCAGATCCTGCTTTCTAGTTTCAACACTGAGCACTAATCTCATAGCGAATCATTTGGATTTTCGATGTTAGCTTATTCATGTAAAGTTACATTTAAAACTCGAGCTTGTGATAAATATAGTGTAGAATACGGTTTTCCTAATGTCACCTTCAAGCTTGCATCCTATTATTATATGCAAATCTCAAGTTTGCAACTGATTCTTCATGTCCAAGGAA
Organism: Populus deltoides; assembly: GCA_015852605.2. NCBI lineage: Eukaryota > Viridiplantae > Streptophyta > Magnoliopsida > Malpighiales > Salicaceae > Populus > Populus deltoides. The sequence goes on from CM027581.2 coordinate 3,923,987, forward strand.
CTGATACTAGCTTTGCAGTTTCTTAAGATTGGAAATGTTCTTATTTTTGTTTTCGGGTACCGCCTGAATGATCCTAGTTAGATTCATAAGATCAAAGCTGCGCACCATTTGACACTAGCATGCCGAAGTCCAACACTAGCTTTTTCTAGACAATGCGAACTCTAGGGATTGGGCCTGGATGCAGGAAGTCTTGCGAACCTGAACCAATGCCTGGCAGAGCTCACGATATTTCTCAGCTGAAGATTTGGGCCTGCAATGAAACTTGTCTCCCTCTTAACACGTCCAATGCAATTCTCTTAAACGAAGAGGCGAGTCCTTGTTATGAGCTGACACAACTTAACCAGCAGTTTTCAGAAGATAGCCAGTGTAAACCTCGACTTCTGTAAGGTCCAAGCGATCAGTGAACTCTAAGGTCCAGTCTTCTCTCGCAGAATAATGGTAACTCTCTACAAGCAATGGAGCTGAGCAAGAAACAAGTGGTTGACGTGAATGAAGGTGGTGCATTATTTATTTATTTTTATTTTTATTGCATTTTTCCCCACTTAATTTATATAATAAACTAGGTTGTCTTTCACAACTAGTATTCATTCCCCCTTCTTCCATTTTTCAAATTTAAAAAACAGAATAGAGTAAACAATTTTGTCTCTCTAAACTCCCCGGATCATTTGCAAATCTTTCGATTGGCTACGGAAGGATTTGGAGTACTGAAGGCAAACAGGCAATCAATTTGATGGTCCAAAGCCCATTAATTATTGCTTTTGGGATATTGCAAATGGGGCCCTTCAAGGAAAGTTGCAATTAATTTCTACCTTGTAGTAAATGAGCGCAGCGTGACCTCCTTTTCAGTCGTTTGACATGGCATATTATTGAAGGAATTTTTCATCAAAACATGACATTTTAAAAATGTGGGGATTATGGAAGTTGGATCAGTTCACTCTCCGGGGGGGCATGTTTTGCACGGTAAAAACATTGTTTTTTTTTTAAAAAATTAAAATTATTTTTAATATTTTTGATATATTAATGTCAAAAATAAATTTAAAAAATAAAAATTTTAATTTTAATGTATTTATAAATAAAAAATACTTTGAAACATAATTTTTATCACATTCTCAAATAAGCATTAAAAATTCAAGGTTATTGTCTTATTTGTGGTTATTATCTGAGGTTTTTTATATATTGAATAATTTGTTGGTGACACTAATATTAAATCTGGTTTAGCCTGATAGATCAATCTAAAATCTAGTTGATATACTTTATACCATAGGCTGGGTGTAAAAAAAAATTAATCCAAAGTTAATTTAGTTCACCCATTGAGTCCAATCACAATCTAATTAATTTAATCAAAATTTATTAACTTTTTTAAATAAATTTCAAAACCACATAGATTTAATTTTTTTTTTAAAAAATAAAAACCTTGGATGGATTGACCTGTATCACACTAGCCTTTTCACTAAATTCATTCCCAGCTCAAAGTTTAAAATCTACTACTACCTGGTTATAAAATCTTTTATAATTTTCGGGTTGGGTTTTAAAATTATAATATTTTTATCATTTTATGTATTAGTTGGATAATTTTAGAATTTAAAGTTTTTTACAATAATATTTTAAAAATAAATTATAAAATAATATTATATTTAAAAATATGTTCTTTCTATACCTTCATATTTTTAAAATATAAAGATTAACTCTAAAATTATTCTAAATATAAATTTATTTTTATATATTTATTTTTATTTCTTTAACAAAAACATATTTCTTTTATTTTTATCTTTATTCTTTTTGTTTCATATCACTACTCAAACGCAACTAGAATACTTTATACCTAAGTAGCGAATGAGATAGATGGAAATCGATGTTTCACTGAGCTTGGAATTAGAAATGGGGAATTAACTTCAATCCATTCGAAGCCGCAATTGTATGGCTATAAAAAAAATCTCTTTCTCGAGTGTATGAATTGATTGATTGAGCTTTCTTTAGAACGCATGATTATTATATATGCTACCAAAAAAAGTGATATTATTCATTAATTTCCAACATAAAAAAAAATTTACACCCATCTAGTAACTGGTTTAATAATAAAAATTTGAGATTAAAAAGTTTATTTTTTTATAGTTTTAGATTCGAGTCATATAATTGCTAATATAATGGTTATTGAAGATTTATATAACCATTAATTTTAAAATTTTTAAAATTAATCGAGATATAGATAAACTGTTCGGACATCCACGTTTAAAAAACAAAAAATGCAAAGGAACGAACAGTGTCGGAAGAGGCAGAGCATCGGCCATCATTTTCTTTACTTTTTGTATATCATCACAAGAGACGGAAAGAGAAAGAGAAAGATGGATTCGATGGAAGATCGCTCCAGCTGTAGGGTCGTATGTGTCGGTGCTTTGTCATGCCACCATCTGCTAGGCTCGTCGGAGGGCTTTGTCAAGCGATCATTTCTTCCACGTGAAAAAACCTAGTCTTTGACGGCGCCGTTTTCATGATTGACCGCCCGATGATAATAAACTGCTACCATGCGCAGACAAGGACAGGTGGATAATTATGAATTGAGTTTATGTATATATAGGAAATGATAGAACCAGAATAATTTAATAAATTTTTATGTATTAATTTTTAATTTAGAGATTTAATGAAAAGAATAAACATCCTTAATCACCTAATCAATTCCTTGAGTTTATTTTTGAACTAGATTAATACTCATTAATCAATCAATAACATTAAAATTCAGACAGTGTGCTAAATTTATTACACGCTATATTAATCTTGACGTTGACTAGAATATTTGCTTTAATGTCGTGGAGTAAGCCAAACGACACGGGGGCTGTGCCCTGTCCAAGGTCAGATAGTGCCTGGACCACCCCGAAAAGAAGAAAAAAGAAAAAAGAGTGCGTGTTAACTCCACCTTCGTCCATGGATCCCATTTTAAGTGATTATAATTTATGAAATGAAAATAGACTTTACTTGTCATATATTTATGAAAAATAATAAAAATATATTTATAAAATGAAAACCCTCATTTAACTTAAACCGACCCTGTTATCTTCTTTTAAGTTGAATTCAACTTAACTGAAAAGAACAGAGGAAGCCCCACCAAGGCTCAAATGGGGCAACTACTAGCTAGCTACAAGCAATCTGCCTCTTAAATATCGGCGGAGGTGATAAGTTTTGCTAGCAGCTAATAATTGAGGGTGTAGGATTGAATTGTGCCAGATTATAGGCCACAAAAGGGCTGTGCTTGAAGCAATTGCATGCAGTATCTCTTCTGGAAACAAAAACGTGCTCCAGAACCTTCACATGCCTATTAAATATCGGCGCAAGAGCACAAGGCCAGTTGGGTTCAGAGGGAGACAACCCATTGAAGTTTTCTCAACGTGAAATAATTTAATTACTCCTGACAGCGACGATTGAAAAGTAAACTTTGCAATTTCTAGTTGTCCTCTCTCTCTCTCTCTCTCTACCGAAACAGTGGATTAGGATGCAGTTTTTGGCTTATTCTTCATCGTCCATCTTGTTAGATAAGATTAGCAAGTTTGATTTTTCATATCCAGGAACTGATCTCATTCGTAGTGCTGAAGACATTTATTTCTGGATAAACACAAGCAGGAAACGCGTAAGAAATGAAGCTTAGATTCTGATATTATTAATATATTATAATTGGAATTGTTTCCAATCTTTTTTAGTTTTTTTTAAATTCATTATCTGAATCACTATTTTATTAATAAATCAATTGATTATTATAAAAAAAAATGGATATGTACAACTTACCCTCTCCATTAAGTGTATGTTAATTAAAATGTATTAATTGAAATAAAAACCTTTTTAATTGAAAGAAATCTAGGAATAATTTGGTGATTTTTCAAGAATCGACCCTCATACATAGATGGTCTAGGGATTAAATCATGCTTTATGAAACTAGAAGGGCTACAATGTTATATCACTAACAAAATAGATACTAAATTATTGTTTATTTCACCATAATATCTTCTCGTGACAAAAAAAATGCTTAATTAGATGAACAGTTCTTATATATCCAGTCATCCACAAATTAAACACGGGTTGGAGTTTTGCTCAAAATAGGTTGGGATATTTGAACTTGTCACTTAATTAGTGCTTCAATTGGAGACTATCGATCCTTGTGTTGTGGACAAGATTAGATTTAAGTTGTTTTTCTTCTCAAGAACAGTGACGAATTGTGAGTTGTTGGAACCTAGATGTAAGCTTGGTAGACAAGAGAATAGGAGTTCGTTTAGATGTGTAGTAATTAAGGATTTTGACCACACAGTCACCCATGTCTTTATTATAGTAATAAGCTAGATCGAGGCTAGTACTGGATTGGGTTTGCTAGCTAGTGTGCATGGCTGAGGTCTCTCTTCACTACAGCCATTTATAGAATCTTTTTATTAATCTAATTAAGTGATTGATTAACTGAGTGGGGTGTGTTAAGATTAATTTTCTTTGTTATATATGTGTTTAAAGCACCGGAACACAAGTTCAAAACCCTACTAATTTTCTTAAAAAAAATGAAAGACAAATGATTTTGAGATAATTTCTCCCCAAATTTTATTTGACAAATTCTCTTATTTTTAAAAGTGAGTATGTATGATGTCAAAGAACCATCTCGATTCAATAACTTAAATTATTAGGTGAGATCTTAAAATATAATTTATATTATTTTTTAACACATGATGCTTCTAATCCACCGGTCATTTTGAATTAGTTTAGTATTTCGGTGATCTAATAACAATTAGATTAGAAAAAATATCTACCTATCTATCTATATATATATATATATATATATATATGAAAATAATTTCAGCATATATAATACTCCATACATATATAAGAGAGGAAATTATGTCCTTGCCATTTAAATTAATTAGTATATGCTAAAATTAATTTTCATTTTATTGAAGGATTTAGATTTAAAAATGGTCAAAGATGAGAAATAAATCTAGTTAGTTTCAACGTATATGCAAAGAGACCCTAGAAATGAAAACTTATTAATTTAGCTATAGAATATGGTTTAGGCAATGAATTAAAACTTAGATTAAATCTCAATTTTTGTGTGGTTGAAATCGGGGCTTCACGATCCAGAAAACCAAATTAAACAAGGAAAGTCTACCAATAAAATCGTAATACATAAACGAGTACAAACACATGGGAGGATCCCTGAAGATACAGTGATCTCTATGAAGATATGACTTTTAGTTAATTTAAAATTAGCTAACCAATACATTAAATTGGACTTTTTTTTATGTTCATGATCAAATTGGATTTGAATGCATGATTTCTTTCCTTTTCTACCTTTTCTCTCTAAAGATATCAACGGCTCTCTCTCTCTCTCTCTCTCTCTCTCTCTGTCTTTCGGTATCAAACACATGCCAATAAATTGTATCAACTCACAACAGTGTTTGTGTGTGTATAAATAGCCCTTCTTCCCCATATCCTTGGATCAATCCTACTTTAAGGTACTCTAGTACAAAAACAAGCAAAACTCTCTCGATAATCCTCACCAAAAATCAAGGAGAAAAACTCTGTCCAAAAGAGCTAGCCATGTTCATCTTTCTCATTATCTTTTGCAATCTAGGGTTTTACCTTCTCTCTTTCTTCTTCTCATTCCTTCAAGAATTCTACGCCTCTCAAACAAAACTACCCACCACTCATGGCCCTCCTTCTTATCCAATTATAGGCTGCCTAATCTCTTTCTACAAGAATCGCCGCTGCCTTTTAGACTGGTACACCAATCTCTTGTCGATGTCACCAACACAAACCATTGTGGTGCAGCGCTTAGGTGCCCGCCGCATTATTGTCACGGCCAATCCGGAAAATGTTGAGTACGTCCTCAAGACCAACTTCATTAACTTCCCTAAAGGAAAACCCTTTACTGAAATCCTTGGGGACCTTCTAGGGTGCGGCATATTCAATGCTGATGGTGAATTATGGAGCACTCAACGTAAGTTGGCTAGCCATGAGTTCCGCACTAAGTCTTTGAGAGAATTCGTTGTTATGACACTACAAGAAGAGGTGGAAAATCGTCTAATACCGTTGTTAGAAGAGGCCGTGGAAGCTAAGAGTGTATTGGATTTGCAAGATTTGTTGAGGAGATTTTCATTTGATATTGTTTGTCGAGTTTCTCTGGGCACTGATCCTTCTTGCTTGGATCTTTCACGGCCCATCCCGCCGCTTGTTAAAGCATTTGATGCTGCTTCAGAAATAAGCGCTATGCGTGGAATGGCGCCAGTTTATGCTGTGTGGAAGGCCAAGAAACTCTTCAATTTAGGGGCTGAGAAAAAACTGAAAGAAGCAATCAAGCTTGTTCATGATTCAGTCTCAGAAATTGTTAAGACCAAGAAGAGGGTTCTTGAAAATGATAGAGAAGGAAAATTGGAAAGTGATCTTCTGTCAAGATTATTACTAGCAGGGCACGGCGAGGAAGTTGTAAGAGATATGGTGATAAGCTTCATCATGGCAGGGAGAGATACAACGTCAGCAGCAATGACTTGGCTATTTTGGTTGCTTTCAAAGCATCGAAACTCCGAGGAAATGATCGTGAAAGAAGTAAAATCATTGCTTGACGATGGTGAAAAGGCAATTGATTATGAAGTTTTAAAAGGCATGAATATCTTGAAGGCGAGTTTATGTGAGTCCATGAGGCTGTACCCTCCAGTTCCATGGGACTCAAAGCATGCTATTATTGATGATGTCTTGCCGGACGGAACTTCTGTCAGAAAGGGAGATAGAGTGACCTATTTTCCCTACGGAATGGGCAGAATGGAAAAATTGTGGGGTAAGGACCGGTTTGAATTTAGACCAGACCGGTGGTTTCAAGAAATCAGTAATGATCAGACATTGAAATCGGTGAGTCCATATACGTTTCCTGTCTTTCAAGCCGGTCCAAGGGTGTGCCTAGGCAAGGACATGGCTATGATACAGATGAAATATGTGATGGCTTCCGTATTGAGGCGGTTCGAGATCAAACCGGTTTTTGATAACGAACCGGTTTTTGCTCCTCTATTGACAGCTCACATGGTTGGTGGGTTGAAGGTTATGGTCAATAGAAGGAATGGAAATGGTGATATTTGAAATAAAATATAGGATAGCATGTTGCATTTGTAATTAATATATGTGTGGCCATGTCCTTTGCTTTTATCAGTGTTAAGTTGCATTCCTGTTGAAAAGATTTTATTATATGTGATATGCCGAATTGCCGATGATAAAGATACAAGCTAATTTTTTTTTTTTAGAATTCTTTTCTTTTTGTGGGAAATTCTAGAGTGCCTTGGTTTAAAACTTCAGTGTATGTTTGGCTTCGAGGTGTGGTGTTTTTTTTTTTAAATGCACAATCTTTTAAAGCATAAACAACATCTTTAAAAGCTAAAAATACATGTTTTTATGTGGGCCTCGCCAAAAAAAGTCAAAGCCACCTTCAAACCAAACACTTTCTTTAATCTTAATTTTTTTTTGTTTTTCATCTCTTCTCTGTTATGTATATTAGAAATACATAAAACATACTAAATATCTTATTCAAAATTTCATCAAATTAATGTTGAAGAATTTATCATAAGAACACATAATGAATTATATATATAACAAGATTTAAAAACTTGTGTAAAGTGTCTTAGCCCCTTTTCCCCAGATTACTAGTTTTTCTCCAATTTTTCTCCAGTTTATTGTCAACTCTGCGACAAGAAGGGATACTTGGCTAAACGTTGTTGGATGTTTTTTAATCTTAAGAAAAAGCAGTCTACCAACCTTGTTGAGGCTTTTGCTGCTTGTTCGACCCCAAACTCCAATGACTCTGCCTGGTATCTGAACTCTGGTGCCACCTCTCACATGACAAATGATCCCAAGGATGTAGATGTTCATGTTGTCTATTCTAGTAATGAAAGGGTGATGGTTGATAATGGCCAGTCTCTTTTTATTTCTCACATTGGCTCTGTTTCCACTCTTGTACCCAATAACTCATTACTTTTATCTAATGTTTTAGTTGTTCCTGGTATTACAAAAAAGCTTACTTCCATTAGTCAATTTACAAAGGATAATAATTGTTGAGTCATCTTTCTTTATTCTAGTTTTACCATACAGGACCGGGTCACAGGAGTTATGATGGGGGTCGGCAGATGTGAGAATGATCTATACGTGCTCGAGCAACATCATCATGTTATTGCTTCCATAGTTTCTTCCAATAAACTGTGTGCCTCCAATCATTTGTGGTATGCTCGCCTAGGTCATCCTAGTTTTCGTACTGTTGACTCTCTTTCCAAGTCAGGTTTTATTTCTCGTAATGATAAATTGATGGGTTTGGATTCTGGTTTATGTATTGGATGTAACCTTGGCAAAAACCATCGTTTGCCCCTTTTCACTTAATAATACTCACTGTGATTTGCCTTTTAGTCGCTTACACTGTGATTTATAGGGTCCTTCACCTGTCTGTTTCACTATTTGTTTTTGATATTATGCAGTGTTAATTGATGATTGTACCAGATTCAGTTGGTTCTTTCCATTAAAACACAAATATGATTTTTGTATACCTTTGTCAACTTTTAATAGTGTATTGAGACTCAATTTTCTTCCAAAATTAAGTCCTTCCAATGTGATGGTGGAACTGAATTTATAAATAATAAATTTCACTCTCACCTCACATCTTGTGGTATTGTGTTGCGCATTGCTTGCCCTTATACACCGAGTCAAAATAGGATTGTTGAATGTAAACACCAACATCTCACTGAAACAAACTCACTATTATGTTTCATGCATGTATTCCACTGCCTCTTTGGGTTGAGGCCTTCTCGACAACCGTTTATCTTATCAACCGACTCCCCTCACAAACTCTTGATAGTAAAACTCCTTACGAGCTTCTATTTGGTAAATACCCTAATTACACTATGCTTCGCACTTTTGGATGTTTATGCTTTCCTTATTTGAGAGATTATGCTCTGATACCATAACCAGGTTTAAAAACATGTGTAAAGTGTGGCTAAAATCCTCAATAGTATTGAGGTTATTGATTCTCATTATATATAATGTATATACAGTTGGAAGATCCTACATAATAGAAAACAAACAAACATAACAATTATTTATCCTATAAACTAGAAAAGATAGGAACAAATAATCTAAGATCAAGGGAAAGAACCGGATTCCTTATATATATATATATATATATATATGTATAATTAATTAATTTCATGTGAAATTTACTAAATAAGCTGTAATATATTATTTAAAAAAGTTATTATTGTCCTCTCAAAATGTTAAATTTTTTTTTTCCTTGGAATAATTTTGATGATTGTAAATTGGTTTCCTAGATAATAAGAAGATAAATATATAAAATCCATTCACTTTACATAATGGTAAAGTATTTAAGTAATAAAAATATAATTGATTCACTCTCTAAAATAGTTTTTAACCAGTATCCTTATTATTATTATTATTATTATTTTTGCAATATTGCTTCTTTTTCTACTAGGTTTCATCTCTTTCACAATTAGTATAAATATAATATCATTTTGATTAAATTAAATATTTACATAAATATAGTAATTAGGAATAAATAAAATGATTAAAAGAAGGAAATTACCCCCCCTCTCTCTCCCAAAAAAAATTATTCTCTCTATAAAAAGAAAAATCCCAACTAAAAATTAATTTTAACCACA